>CACRXE010000066.1:2877500-3477500 GCA_902685375.1 Neostethus bicornis | reverse complement strand
GGGAGAACATGCAAACTCCACACAGAAAGGACAGTGTTCCAAGCCTCGTCCCCACCCGGGACTCGAACCCACGATCTTCTTGCTGTGAGGCCACAGTGCCACCGTAAACTGAAATATCAATTTTGTTCTTTCGCGGCTCATCATCTCTATTTTTTGTTTAAGGATTATAAAATATTTATAATATTTGTAACGGTGGCACACTGGTTAAGCACAGAGGCCTCACTGCAAGAAGGTCAGGGGTTCGAGTCCCAGGTCGAGACGTGATTTGAAAAACTGGCCCTTCTTTGTGGAGTTTGCATGTTTCTCCCCATGCATCCGTGGGTTTTCTCCAGATACTCCGGTTTCCTCCTACTCTCCAAAAACATGCATGATGAAAAGAAATTGTTCCTAGGAATGAGTGTATGTGTGTCGCCTCACGACGGACCGGCAACCTGTTCAGGGTGTAGCCTGCCTCTCATCCTACATCACCCGGGATAGGCTCCACCACCCCCGCAACCCGGTTAGGGATGGAGGGTTCAGACGATGAATGAATAAAATATTTATATAAAGAATTTAAATAAACTGTAATAAAGTTTAAATATTTTTTAAAGACACATGATAATAGTGGTGTTTTGTCTCCCTCTTGTGGCCATCAGTGGTACCTCATGTTTGTCTCCTCCTATTGACCACTGGTGGTAACAGCAGGTTTGGGCGTGATCAGTCATACCTGCTTTTAGTTTCTTCAGAACAACAAGATTAAAGGACGCTGCTGTGAGTAAAACTTAATAATCAATCATTTTTACAATCAGAACCAAAATTTCAAACATTGATCTTTATTATAATGTATTTTATCTCCAAACAGGGCGGCGTCTACTTTAATCTACACAACAGGTAAGGCTTTTTTTAACATGCACCTGTTTGAATTTTAAGTAACATTATTTATCTGAAAGATTTACTTTATTATTTATAGTCACAATAAAACCCATCGATTAGCGTATTTGAAGCAATTGAAACATCGATCAATGTATTTTTATTATTTTAATCAAAATCCAAGTGATCGTCAAGTTGACCTTTGTTTGCATTGAGTGAAAAGGATGACATCATCTTTTTATTGTCACAACAGCGACTCTCCTGTCACTAATAATCATAAACTAACCATTAACTCAACGTCTTAACTTGTCTTTTACGAATAACTTGGTTATTTGGTTAAGATCGTCCATTCGACATGTGGGGAAAAATACCAAAAATATGAGCAACGTGGTGATAAAATGACATTTATTCATTATTTATGTTTTTTAATCAGAAAATAAGCTCATATTTAGCTGCTTGAATGTTGTTTATCGGAGGGATTTGTTGTTTAAAATCTACCCAGTAACAGCAAAAAGGCAGTTTGGGTCATTTGAGTAAGATTTGCATTTGAGGACAAAAGTACAGTGGGTCACGTTACCTGATCAAAGCAAAAAAACATGTTGAATTTTGTAATTAAACTTATATTGCGTAATTCTGAGACTTGGTGAAATGGTTCTAACAACAAAAGAAGAAATAAAATGGTAGTAAAGTGTGTTTATTTGATTACATGACGTCAAGCTTGACTTTCTACCCGACAACGGTCCGATAACCTGAGCTTTTATTTACACAAGCTGTTTGGAAGCCAAATACTCCCAACAGACGTTTGGCTTCTATTTGCTGTAGATTTTACACATTGTATCGGGTTTAATTTCGTAATGTGTGAATATGAACCTGTTGTGTTAATGTGTGTATTTTAGAAAACACAATGGTGGAGCAAACAAGAAGAAGTCATCGTGCGGTGTCCGTCCAGGCTGGACCTGGAGAGGTGGACACTGGCTCTTCGTTTGATGTTAACAACAGGTTATTATAAAAGTCTTTTTCACGTGGAATAAACAAAACATCATAAGACATATTTTTATATTTAGCACTAGCAAGTATGACTCAGCGATTTCTATGGTTCTACATTTTCTTGAAATAACATCTCAACATTCCAACCCTCACCTATGGTCACCAGCTGTGGGTGGTGACCGAAAGAATTAGATCGCGGGTACAAGCGGCAGAAATGAGCTTCCTCCGCAGAGTGGCTGGGCTCTCACTCAGAGATCGTGTGAGGAGCTCTGCCATCCGGGAGGAGCTCGGTGTCGAGACGCTCCTCCTCCAAGTCAAGAGGAGCCAGATGGGGTGGTTCGGGCATCTGGTCAGGATGGGGGTGTTTTGGGCACATCCCACCGGGAGGAGACCAAGGGGCAGACCCCGGACCCGCTGGAGAGACTATGTCTCACAGCTGGCCGGGGAACGACTTGGGATCCTTCCGGGTGAGCTGGAGGATGCAGCCGGGGTGAGATAGGCCTGGGCTACTTGTCTGAGGCTGTTGCCCCCGCGACCTGACCCCGGAACAAGCGGAAGATGACGGAACGGAACGAACAGAACATCTCAACGACTGTTAAAATTAAAGTAGTTTTTGGCCTAATCAAGCGGGCTGCCGATACTTAAAGAATAAAGAAAAACAATACTGTAGTCCTTTACAAAAATCTATATATTAAAAGGAACATTTCATCTTTCGGATCGCTTATTCTTGACGAGGTCACAAGGGGTACTAGAGCCCAAACCGGCAGATTCAAGGCGAGAGGCAGGGAACACCCCAAACAGGTTGCTAGTCTGTTGCGAAGCGACTCACCCATCCACACACTCACTCGTTCCAAGGGACAATTTTGTAGCGGCTAGATATGTACATTCGTTTAATGCTCAACTTTCTGCATATCTGGATTGGAATATGTAACCATAATCCTAACCTTCTCGGATGCCCAAATTAACTGATTCAGAAGCCTTGATTCTTTCTTGCAATGACTAAAACAAACCAAAAGTTCATTTTATCAAATTTATTTATTTGTTTCAAGTGCTCATGACATCTGGGACATTTTTAATATCGATGTTTTCTTTCTTATAGAAGCTCAAGAAGAAAACTTATTTCTGATGAAGCAAAAATTACCGCATTTCTCAACCTTCCTGTTTGTTAAGAAAGAAAAAAACTGCAATTGTCGAACATCTGATGTACATACACACGTGTACATTCACTTACAAATACACAAACTGTACATATACACAAAAAGTAAAACTATACTCTCATATTTACATATTTCATACAATGACGCATGCATGTAAAACCGGTTTTGTAGGTGCCGCCATCTTGCATGTTTTAAAACTTACTAACAATCACACGTGACTTGTGAAATTATGTAAAAATATATGTAAACAAACAGACATCAATAATTAAGCAAAACTAAAAGACAAAACAAGTAAAAGTCAAGTTAAAAAGGAGGGTTTTCAGTCTCTTTTTTAAAACATGTGGCCTTGAGTTCCTCTGGCAGGCTGTTCCACAGCCAAGGACCATAACACTGGAGTGATGCCTCACTACAGTTTTTTTAATGAGTTTTTAATGAGTTTTAGTTGTGACTTTAATTGTTTTAATTGCTATCTGTAGTGAGAGGAGGGGAGAGGTGGAGAAAAAGCTGAAGAGGTGGAGGTTTGCACTAGAAAGAAGAGGAAGGAAGATTAGTCAGAGTAAGACAGAGTACATGTGTGTGAATGAGAGGGATCCAAATGGAAAAGTGAGGTTACAGGAAGAATAGATAAAGAAGGTGGAAGATTTTAAGCATCTAGGATCAACAGTCCAGAGCAATGGAGAGTGTGGAAAAGAGGTGAAGAAGTGTGTCCTGGCAGGCTGGAACGGCTGGAGGAAAGTATCAGGTGTGATGTGTGACAGAAGAGTTTCAGATAAAATGAAAGGAAAAGTGTACAAAACCATGGTGAGACCTGCCATGCTGATTGGTCTAGAGACAGTAGGACTGAGAAAAAGACAGGAAACAGAGATGGAGGTAGCAGAGATGAAGATGCTGAGGATCTCTCTGGGAGTGACCAGGATGGACAGGATCAGAGGAACAGCACATGTTAGAGGTTTTGGGGATGAAGTTTGAGAGGCCAGACTGAGATGGTTTGGACATGTGCAGAGGAGAGAGAGAGAGTACATCAGAAGAAGGATGCTGGATTTGGAACTACCAGGAAAGAGGACTAGAGGAAGACCAAAGAGGAGGTTCATGGATACAGTGAAGGAAGACATGAAGATAGTTGGTGTGACCGAAGAGGATACAGGAGATAGGGTTAGATGGAAGAAACTGACTTGCTGTGGCGACCCCTGAAGGGAAATGATGAAAGAAGACGAAAAAGTTGTCAAAATTTTTTTTAGCACTAGCAAGCATGACTAATTGATTCCCGCCATTTTACATACTCCATAATAAACGACCCAACTATCATCATTAGGAACTAAAATTTAGCTCCTTTCTTGACTTTCTTAATTTTATTAACATAGATATGTTATAAAAACCTTTTTTAAAAATCAAATTTAAAAAAATTAGCATGTTAGCATGACATGTTAGCATGTGCGATGTTACGTTTTTTGCTTATGGGCAAAAAAAATATCTTTCTTGAGACACATTAATCAAAAATAAATGCATAAATTTACATATTGGTTAAAATGACAAGAAATAAATTTAAAAAAGTGACCCAAAAGATTTACAAGTTGATCTACATTCCTACCCTCACCTATGGTTACCAGCTGTGGGTGGTGACCGAAAGAATGAGATCACGGGTACAAGCGGCCGAAATGAGCTTCCTCCGCAGGGTGGCTGGGCTCTCACTCAGAGATCGTGTGAGGAGCTCTGCCATCCGGGAGGAGCTCGGTGTCGAGCCGCTCCTCCTCCAGGTCGAGAGGAGCCAGATGGGGTGGTTGGGGCATCTGCATCAAGATGCCCCCCGAGGTCCTCGTGGGCGAGGTGTTTTGGGCACGTCCCACCGGGAGGAGACTAAGGGGCAGACCCCGGACATGCTGGAGAGACTATGTCTCACAGCTGGCCGGGGAAAGACTCGGATCCTTCCGAGTGAGCTAGAGGATGTAGCTGGGGTGAGAGGGGCCTGGGCTGCCCGTTTGAGGGCGTTGCCCCCGCGACCCGACCCCGGAACAAGCGGAAGATGACGGAACGGAACGGACTGGACCCAAAAGAACCAATTAATTCAGGTTGGATTATTGATATCAAAGGACCGCCATGTTCGCCAAAAAGTAGATCATTCTTTGGAAAAGTCTTTCAAACATTGTCGACCAGACACAACGCAAAATGTAACGACAAATTTCTGAGTCAGCTTGAGTTCCCAGCAAACACAACACGTGGGATTAGTTGTACCAACAACAAACACCACCTGAATCTGTTTAGTTTCACATAACGCACAAACCTGTTTTCACTTTTACCACCTTTAATGTACAACATTCCTACTTTTTTCCTTCAGGATTAGAGATGGAGCTGTCCGGGTTTTGGGTCGTCAGTTGGCTCAGATTGGGGACTTGATGGAGCAGGACTGGGGCGGTGGAGGGCCAACCGGTCCTCCGACTCCTCTGGTTCTGTTGAGACCTGTCCAGATGTTGACACGAGCCATTTACAGGTAGGAACAAAAAACTAAATGGAAATCTCATGATTAAAAGGAAATATTTCAGCATGATTTGTTGTTTCACAGGGACATCCAGAGTAACATGTGGGATTTCCAGGGCCTGTTTGGTGCCGTGAAGAACTGGATTGAGAGCACTTCAGCTGGGCAGGGGATGCTCAGACCTAAGGCCCTGTCAGCCAGGGTAACTATCATTCTTTTCTTATAATTTTAATTTTACTCAGTTAGATGCTGGACGTACTGTTTAAAAAGCATTTTCAACCCTAGACGTGAACTCAGAGCGAATCAAACTCGCGAACTTCCCATCCGCGGGCAAACGCTTTACCACCATGTTTTACCACTGAGCCACTGTCTTCCTCCATTTTATATATATATTAATACATACGTATTAATATAGTAATTAGTAACGTATGTATATCTGCACTTATCGGGTCATTAGAAAGTAAATCTAGATCCTTCAAAAAGCGACTCAAGAGTTTCTAAATGAAAAAACAAAATGTTCAATGTAGCTCTTTGGTTTTTAAAACAGGCAACATGTACATAACAAGCGACCAAGCGATCAGCCTTTTTTAGAAACCTCGTTATTACCACCTCTTGATAGAATGTCCGTCCTTTGAACAGGAGAAGTCGATTCAATTCCTACCAGACCCGTGCCTAAGTGTCTTTGAGGAGGACACCTAACCCTAATGTCCAAATCACTGTCAGTTTGACTGTTTTTTGATTTTTTTTTTTAGTATGTGAGGTAGTAAAAAAGTAGTGGGGATGGATAGCTCCGTTCCATTCCATCGTCTTCCGCTCATCTGGGGCTGGGTCGTGGGGGCAACAGCCTCAGACGGGAAGCCTAGGCTTCTCTCTCCTCGGCTGCATCCTCCAGCTCACCCAGAAGGATCCCGAGTCGTTCCCAGGCCAGCTGAAAAATATAGTCTCTCCAGCGGATCCGGGGTCTGCCTCCTGGTCTCCTCGGGACGTGCCCAAAATACCTCACCAGCGAGGTGCACGGGGGCATCCTGACCAGATGCCCGAACCACCCCATCTAGCTTCTTTTGACCTGGAGGAGGAGCGGCTCAACACCGAGCTCCTCACCCGATCTCTGAGTGAGAGCCCAGCCATCCTGCGAAGGAAGCTCATTTCGGCCGCTTGCATTCACAATCTCATTTTTTCGGACACCACGCACAGCTGGTGACCATAGGTGAGGGTCGGAACGTAGATTGGCTTGTAAATCGAGAGCTTTGCTTTTTGGCTCAGCTCTCTCTTTACCACGTCGAACCAATGCAGCGTCCTAGTTTTTGCTGACGGTGCACCGATCCGCATAGCTCAGTAAATAGCTCAGCGGTGGAATTCCCATCTTTGAATCAAGAGTTGAATGAAGAGTTACCGGTTTGATTTCTGATTAGTTCATGCCCAAGTGTCCCTGGAGCAGACAGATAACCCCGAGTTACTCCTACGATTGGTACCATCATGGCTGCTGCGGATGCTATGTAGAAAAAAGTAGTTTACCCTTGAGGGATGAGTAAAGTACAATTATTATTATGTAAGAAAAAACCCCAAAGAAATCTTTTTTTTTTTTTTGTATACTTTATTGATCCCTCAACAGGAAAATTTGTGCGCTGCATCACACCGCAATAGTCGGCCACGACGGCGCCAATGGTGGGAGAACAGGGGGGATAGCTGTCTTCTCTAAGGACCTTAGACGTGAACTCAGTTGGAACCACACCCGCAATTTTCTGGTTAACTTCCGGTCCGCAGGCAAATGCTCTACCACTGAGCCACCGCCTCCGCTTCTTGTGCTGTTAAAATAAACATGTTTAAGTTTGTGTCTTTGAGTAGAATAAAGTTATCTTGCTATTTTGTTTCTAGTTCAGCCCACTTGAAACGACTGTTTTCCCTGAGCCGACGTTTAACACCTGTTATGTAACTGAATCCAGACTTTGATCAAAGTGTGTTTCACAAATATTTCCCCAAAAACGTTTATTTTTTTCCATTTCATTTTGCAGGTGTGCAGTGTGAAAGCCACGCCTTTCCCAATCTGGACCACAGGAGGAGCTGCGATCATCATTGTAACTGCACTGAGTGTTTGTGTTGCTCTTTGGATCGACCGTAATGCCTAGCGAGGCTGAGAGCTGGTCTTTACAGTCTGTATCCGTATAACCGAAAAAAAAAAAGTTTGCAAACGAGTGAAAATTTCTGCTGATTTTATTCCTGCTGTTTACTTTGACTCCTTTTTTTGTACTTATTTTTTTTTAACGAGCGGTATTGTAGCTAAGAGTGAAGACGGGGCAGTTCCCATGGTAACGGAAAGAGGAATTATTTTAACAGCTGCCTTGTTGAGAAACATGTAGCAAAAAGACACCCGCAGTTCTTCCTTGGACTGTCGCTGGTCTGCAGTCTTTTCTAGTTTCTTACTGGTTTAAGAGGCTGAGAGTTTTACGTGTAGCTTTGCTTTAAAATGACGGGAGCTGGACTTTCTGTTGCAGATTTGATGTTTTAATGTGACATAAATAAAGTTTATCATAAAAAAAAGAAAAGTCTGGTCAATAAAAACAATTACAATATTAGTCTGTGTTTATTTGCACAGCAGCGTCTATGTGTCCGTAAGACTGAAAAGCCTTCCTGTTGCACTTCTGCAGCATGGCGCCAAGTTGCTTTCCCGGTCCGACTTCGTACGTGCGAGGGAATCTTTCACCCTGCGCGCGTTCGTAGATTTCGTGCAGAGTTTGCTCCCATTTGACTGGAGACACCAGCTGTTTCAGGAGCTGCCTGCGCACGTGGCTCTCGTTCATGTAGCGTTTCCCGTCCACGTTGGAGTAAACTCTGATTTCTGGACGCTGCACCTTGAAAAAGGAAAGAGAGGAAGTCCGTCTTTCTTTGATTTCTTCACGCACATAAATATTCATTTTAATCTGTGCCCAATACTCTGAAGCAGGCATGGGAAAACTATGGCCCGCTGGCCACATGCGGCCCGTTAAATTGTTTAATCCGGCCCGCTGAACTAGAAAAATTTAAATAAATAAACCTTGTTAGTTTTATTTTTTCTGTAATTCTGATGTTTTGCCACTAGATGGTGCCAAAGAAACAACAACACTGTTCCCATTAAAAAGTGTGTGTCTCCGTGATGCGCACGCCGTCAAAATAAACAGTGTGCACAGATATGGAAAGCCATCGGGCCCAATACACGCACGTCAACAAGCGTTCTAGATGTTAAAAAAAGCAAAATGTTACATCAAGCACTTAGATTTCAAACCTAGCGCCGATAAATGCACGTTTTTAAGCGCTATCGCACTAGATTTCAGACCTAGCGCCGCTAGATTTGAAATTTAACGCTCTTGATGTAACATTTAGCACGCTTATTTAAAATCTAGCGCCATTCTATCGGTCTAATCTAGCGGTTAACAAAGCATGACACTCATCTGATCCTGTTCCCAGGGACGAATCCGTTCCGTTATCTTCCGCTTGTTTCGGGGTGGGGTCGTGGGGGCAACAGCCTCAAACGGGCAGCCCAGGTCTCTCTCACCCCGGGTGCATCTTCCAGCTCACCCGGAAGGATCCCAAGTCGTTCCCCGGCCAGCTGTGAGACATAGTCTCTCCAGCGCGTCTGGGGTCTGCTCCTTGGTCTCCTCCCGGTGGGATGTGCCCGAAACACCTCGCCCGCGAGGCACTCGGGGGGGCATTCTGACCAGATGCCCGAACCACCCCATCTGGCTCCTCTCGACCTGGAGGAGGAGCGGCTCAACACAGAGCTCCTCCCAGATGGCAGAGCTTCTCACTCGATGTCTGAGTGAGAGTCCAGCCACCCTGCGGAAGAAGCTCATTTTGGCCGCTTGTATCTGCGATCTCATTCTTTCGGTCACCACCCACATCTAGTTACCATGGTGAGGGTAGGAACGTAGATCAACTTGTAAGGGACAAAGCGTGGCTCGAAAACCCCCTATGAAGTTACCTGGATCCGGCCCACTTGTCAAATGTTAGACCTCAATGTGGCCCGCAAGTCAAAAGGTTTGCCCAACCCTGCTCTAAAGGCTACTTTTAGAGAAGAAGTAATGAATGACCGACCTCCACCTGTCTGAGAGTTTCTCTGAGAGGCTCGATAGCCGAGGCCATCAACTCGGTGTGGAACGCCCCGCTGACTGGCAGAAGTTTGGTCCTCAGGAAATGAAAACGTCGTGAGTTCTGCTGAAGGAAGTCTAAAGCCTGCGCAAAAAAATTCAGTTCAGTTTCTGAGCTGTCTGAGTCAATGTGACGACCCTCCATACCTGTCGGTGACCGGCAACGACCCTGCCATCAGGAAACAAGTAGTTGGCCACAGAGCAAACCGGATCCTGCACTCCTAAACTTCTGCAGTGCTCTTTGGCCTCCGCGCAGGCAGCTTTATATTGAGCCTGAGGTTTACCGATGATGGACAGCATTCCGCTGGGAACCAGTTCTGAGGCCTCCTGCATGGCTTCAGCTCGCACCTTCACCGCATACAGAGCTAGAAAGAAGATGGGAGACTCTCAACACCACAGACAATATTAATTTTTGACTATTATACGTTGAGATAATGAATCCCCACAATCTCATCAAGGGGAGGAAACCTTCCTCCCTGGTTGAACAGGGCGTGGCTTTGGGTTGCTGAATAATCAGACCAAACCATATACTCCTGAAGAATAGGGGTGTTCTTTGGTTTTAGTTCAGTTAAGTCTTTGTGTAGTTCTTAGTCCCCCCCTGTGTATCTTAATTAGTTTGTCCAACCCCATATATAACTCCTCATTCTGTTTTATTACTTTAAGACTTTAGTTCTTTGATCTCCACTTATTGAGTACTGTTCTCTTGAGTTGACCTCTCACTGCTTGCTCCCTCATAGTTTACTAATAAAATATTTTGAATGGTCTGTATATTTTCTTTCATAACATTTGCAACAGATGCAGTGCTTCGAAACATGTATTTTTCCATTTCCGCCAGCATTTGTTGCCAAGTAGGTGAAAAACAACGAATGTTCAGTAAAATCCTTCACAATCTGTTCAACGGCAATGAAACTTCTGCTTTAACAAATCAGATTTTGAGCTTGTCATCAAAGCCTTCTTTGGTCCTACTTTCAGACCTGCTGATTGGACGGTCAAAACATAGCAACTAAACTAGTGAATACTGTCAAAAGAGGTTGAACAAAGAAAAGAACTCCGAGCTAGATTGGACTTTTTTTTTTTTTTTTTGATATTTACACTTTTGAGATTTATTAAAAAATGAAAATGTCTAACGTGTCAATTTTACTGTCAAATATCTTTGAGGTTTTTGAAAACAGTTATTTTTGTTTGTAACCAATTACTTCTACCATACTGATGTGTGAGAGAGCTCATTTGTAACGTATATTGATTAGAGTTTTAGAGTCAGAGACGAAACCATAGTTATGCGTCAGTCTTTCTGTGTAGAATTGATTGGTCTCACTCAGTACCACCACGTAATGACATCTGATTTGAAAGTAAGTTGTGAGAACATGTTTTTTTAAGTTACATCCGAGTCCAATCAAGTCTAAAATGACAAGATTGGGCCTGATTTCTAATGTCATAAGAACCCCAAATATAAACCATTTTTTATTCATAATTTGAACCATGACCTGGATTTTTGTGACGTGGAGTTGATGTTAATTCAAATTGAACCGTTACACGGGATCAAAAGTCCTCCTTCGAGCCGGATTTGAACCAGCGACCTAAGGATTTCTGATAGTGCCTCTACAGTCCTCCGCTCTACCAACTGAGCTATCGAAGGGTTGGAGGCATAACGGTTCAATTCTGGATTAAGCCAAACACGTACACACACAATGTGGGTCAGTGCACAATATGTCCAGGCATTGAACTGGGGACGAGGTATTGGTTTAGGACGTGAGCACAGAATGAAGAACTTTCATTTTTACTGAATTTGTTTCCTCAATCAGAAAATGAAGAAACAATTATCTTTGATAAAAACATTTTTTATCTAAAGTTTTCAGTTGACGTAAACTCAAAGTAAAGTTTAGACGGAATCAAAAGACTTCCTTCGAGCCGGATTTGAACCAGCGACCTAAGGATTTCTGATAGTACCTCTACAGTCCTCCGCTCTACCAACTGAGCTATCGAAGGGTTGGAGGCATCACCGTTAAATTCTGGATTTAAACAAACACATACACAATGTGTCGGCACATGGGTAGTGACCCCCTCCGCTGCCGCTGACTACCTTAAAAGCAATATCTAAATTCTACTAAGCTGTAACATCCTTGATTCTTGTACTCAGAGCCTTCTTCTCCGGGAGGAAAAACTCCTGAAAACCCAGTTGGAGGAGAGATTCTTTACCAGGATGAACAGGCAGAACGTACCTAAAACCAGATTTGTGAATTCCAGACCTTGTGAATTCTCCAAATCTGTATGAATCTCTGAAATTATCTGCGATTCTTCCATGTTTGTTATTAGTTTTATCAATAACTCGATTGAAAATAAATTTAATACCATAACTCTGTTTTTGCTGAATTTATGTTTCAGAAAATGAAGAAACTATTATTGTTGGAAAAGATTTATTTTGATCAAAAACCTTTTTGAGTCCTGTTCAAGAAGTAACATTCGATTCCAATCGAGTCTGAAACGACGAGATTGGGCCTGATTTTCTGTCATAAGAACCCCAAATATAAACCATTTTTAATTTGACTACTCTTAGCCTTGCTGTGATTATTTGTGACGTGGAATTGATGTTAATTCAAATTAAACTGGATCAAAAATCCTCCTTCGAGCCGGATTTGAACCAGCAACCTAAGGATTTCTGAAAGCGACTCTACAGTCCTCCGCTCTACCAACTGAGCTATCGAAGGGTTGGAGGCCTGGGGGTTCAATTCCGGATTCAAACGCACACTATGTCCATAGATTAGACGAACATTTTTTCAGGCACAGAACTGGGTAGAGGTGTTGGTTTAAAACCTAAAGCCTTCATTTGACTAACTTTAGACGGAATCAAAAGACCTCCTTCGAGCCGGATTTGAACCAGCGACCTAAGGATTTCTGAAACCAACTCTACAGTCCTCCGCTCTACCAACTGAGCTATCGAAGGGTTGGAGGCCTCACTGTTCAATTCTGGATTCAACCAAGCGCACACACACACAATGTGGGTCAGTGGACAATATGTGCGCGAATTAAGAACAAAAACATTTTTCCAGACACAGAATTGGGGACGAGCTGGTGGTTTAGGATTTGAGTACAGAAAGAGGAACCATATCTTTACTGAATTTATGTTTCCTCGGTCAGAAAATGGAAAAAAATACATATTTGCTGGATAAAAACATCTTTTATCTAAAATCTTCAGTTGACTTAAACTCAAAGCAAACTTTAGACGGAATCAAAATTCTTCCTTCGAGCCGGATTTGAACCAGCGACCTAAGGATTTCTGATAGTACCTCTACAGTCCTCCGCTCTACCAACTGAGCTATCGAAGGGTCAGAGGTCTGAGGGCTCAATTCCGGATTCAAACAAACACAAACAATGGTGGTCGTCAGATGGGCGATGAGGCCTCAATGACCAACTTAAAAGTAATACCTAAATTCACCTAAGCTGGAATATCCTTGATGCCTGTCCTCAGTGCCTCCATCTCAGGGGGGACAAACTCCCAAAAACCCCTTTGGGGAGAGATTCTTTACCAGGATGAACAGGCAGAACGTACCTAAAACCAGATTTGGAAATTCCAGACCTTCTGAATTCTCATCTGTTTGGACCTTTGAAATCATGTGCGAATCATCCATGTTTGTTATTATTATTTATCAATAAGTCGATTGGGAATGAAGAAGCCATCATGTTGTTGAGAAAAAAAAAAAAAAATTTCATCTAGATCCTTCAGTTGACGTAAACTAAAACTAAAGCTTAGACAGAATCAAAAGTCCTTCGAGCCGGATTTAAACCTGCGACCTAAGGATTTCTGATAGTGCCTCTACAGTCCTCCGCTCTACCAACTGAGCTATCGAAGGGTTGGAGGTCTGAGGGCTTAATTCCGGATTCAAACGCACACTATGTCCATAGATTAGACATATAAACATTTTTTCAGACACAGAACTGGGGATGAGGTGTTGGTTTAAAGCCTAAAGCCTTCATTTGACTAACTTTAGACGGAATCAAAAGACCTCCTTCGAGCCGGATTTGAACCAGCGACCTAAGGATTACTGACAGCACCTCTACAGTCCTCCGCTCTACCAACTGAGCTATCGAAGGGTTGGAGGCCTCAGGGTTCAATTCTGGATTCAACCAAGAACACACACAGACACAATGTGGGTCAGTGGACATTATGTCCGCGAATTAAAAACAAAAACATTTTTCCAGACACAGAATTGGGGACGAGGTGTTGGTTTAGGATTTGAGTACAGAAAGACTAACTCTATTTTGACTGAATTTATGGTTTCTTGGTCAGAAAATGAAGAAAAAAATTATGTTGTTGGATAAAATCGTCTTTTATTTTTAAAGCCTTCAGTTGACGTAACTGCAAAGTAAACGTTAGACAGAATCAAAAGTCCTCCTTCGAGCCGGATTTGAACCAGCGACCTAAGGATTTCTGATAGTACCTCTACAGTCCTCCGCTCTACCAACTGAGCTATCGAAGGGCTGTAGACTGAGGGTTCAATTCCAGATTGGACAAACAAACACAACGCGGGTCAGTGCACATTACGTCAAGCGATGAGAAATGTAAACATTTTTCCAGACACGGAATTGGCGACGAGGTGTTGGTTTAGGACACGAGTACAGAAAGAAGAACCATATCTTTACTGAATTTATGTTTCCTCGGTCTGAAAATGGAAAAAAAAAAAACATCTTTGCTGGATAAAAACATCTTTTATCTAAAGCCTTCAGTTGCCGGAATCGCAAATTAAAGTTTAGACTGAATCAAAAATCCTCCTTCGAGCCGGATTTGAACCAGCGACCTAAGGATTTCTGATAGTACTCTACAGTCCTCCGCTCTACCAACTGAGCTATCGAAGGGTTGTATATGCAGGTGTTCAGTTTGGTATTGACACAAACACAATGGGGGTCGTTGAGCATCACGTGCAGGTTAAGTAAACACGGAGCTCTTTGTTTACAAACACAAAGAGTTTGGCGGGAATTCCCTCACATCCCTTACCAGGTGCAACAAGCAAGAGTAGGGAACTACTGAGTGTCGTAGGGGTTAAGCTAATGAATGTAGGGAAAAAAATTACCTTCGGCGAATTTCATGGCTCCAGAAAAAACGAGAGCAGCAAATTCTCCGACACTAAAACCTGCCGCAGCGACACACGTCTCAACTGCCTGCAAAAAGTGAGAAAAAAGTTATAAAATCAGTTTTATTTAAGTCATTCATAAAGTTTGATAAGAAAACAAATAGTCGTGGTAAACAGAGAGCTGAGCCGAAAAGCAAAGCTCTCGATTTATAAGTCGATCTACGTTCTAACCCTCACCTATGGTTACCAGCTGTGGGTGGTGACCGAAGGAATGAGATCGCGGGTACAAGCGGCCGAAATGAGCTTCCTCCGCAGGGTGGCTGGGCTCTCACTCAGAGATCGGGTGAGGAGCTCTGCCATCCAGGAGGAGCTCGGTGTCGAGCCGCTCCTCCTCCAGGTCGAGAGGAGCCAGATAGGGTGGTTCGAGCATCTGGTCAAGATGCCCCCCCCCCCCGAGCGCCTCGCGGGCGGGGTGTTTTGGGCATGTCCCACCGGAAGGAGACCGAGGGGCAGACCCCGGATCCGCTGGAGAGACTATGTCTCACAGCTGGCCGGGGAACGACTTGGGATCCTTCTGGGTGAGCTGGAGGATGCAGCGGGGGTGAGAGAAGCCTGGGCTACCCGTTTGAGGCTGTTGCCCCCGCGACCCGACCCCGGAACAAGCGGAAGATGACGGAACGGAACTATTTTTACAGTGGAGATGTTTTTTGGTTTGTTTTTTTTTTTGCACTAGTACTTCATAACTTGAATGTTTTTGTATATTTTTTCTCATGTTAATCTGGGGACTTTTTTTTGTACGATACTTCTAAACAAGGTTAAATTTTCGAATCCAGAAGTGTTAAAGGTTTCTTGTTTTCAAATGTGATCCAACAGTTTACATTTGATGTTTTATTAGCCAGTACTACTAAAGCACATTTTATGGGTGCTTATGATTTACTTTTACTGTATGCAGTAAGTAGATTTACTATTTTCTAGAAATGATAATATGAGTTGAGTTTTACACAATTACATTCTATTATATGCCGAAAAAGTAATATTTATTAAATTGTCATTTTTATCCGATTAATCGACCCAATAATCGACCTGATAATCGATTACCAAAATAATCGTTAGTTGCAGCTCTAGTTTCAAGTACAATTAAAACTACTAAGTGTGTGTGTGTGTGTGTGTGTGTGTGTACCTTTGGGTTCTCATGTTGCAGTCTTTCCACTACAGCCAGTGAACAAACAAAGACAGCAGGTTGACAGTAAACAGTCCTCTGAAGCTGATCCTCTGGACCCTCTAAACACAGACTCAGTAGATCATAACCTAGAACCTTTTGAGCTACAGAGAACATCTCCTTCACATTGGGGTACTGGAGTAACCCCCTCCCCATTCCTACATACTGACTACCCTGTCCGGGAAAAAGGAGTACAGTACACCCGCTGGGATCCTTCCTGATCCTCTTCTGCTGGACTTCAGGATCAGGTTGGATCTCTGAGGAGGGGTCCGGACTGCTGCTGGAGGAGACCATCGATCTCAACGTTAGCCTCCAAGGTGTTGCTAACGTAACTAACTTTGAGGCTAACATCTCGTATCTCTGACGTCACAAGACAGAAAAAGTAAAAAATAATTTATGTGTATGTTTTATTTATTTTGAAAGCATCATCTTCTCTTTTCAGCATGACTCTTCTAAGGGAGCCGCCATGTTTGCCGTAAAGCATTTCTGTCATTCTTCTTCTGGTTCTTATTACGACCGAGCAGCTCTTTAGCGCCCCCTCTGGCTAAAAAAAGAATTATCACATAATTTAAAATCTAAGTAATTTAATAAAATAATTTCTTTTAGACCATAATTAAAATGTATAAATGTATTTTTATTTGTTTTACACTAAAAAATTAGCTAAATAAACAGCCTTTCAAATTCAAACAAATTCATTTGTGAGATAAAAATTCTAAATATTTGTTTAATTTCTATTTAAATATAAAAGTACATTATTTATATATTTAATATATTTATATTTTTATGACACTGTGTCTTGTTTGGCTGCAGGTTCAAGCATCCTTGTTGTGGTAGTTCCATCAACCTCCACTGGAGGGAGCTCAAGACCTTTCTCACTCCCAGATTGCAACCTGATGCAAGACACCTGTGGGTCATTTACCTGCTGCCAATTTAAAGGCAGTCTTCCCCGACTTCTTTTGTCGGGTCTTCACTCCTGCCAGACATTGTTTTCGCCTTTCTTGACAAAGAGAGATCCTTTGCAACTTGGAGAGACTGCTTTGAACATTGACCGTAAACAATTGTTTTGAATGTTTGGGTTTTTTTTCAGCTTTGCTGGACTTCTTTAGTTTAATAATTATTGTTTAGATTCTCCAATCGGGTCCTCCTCCTTCTGCACCTTCATCACAACACTTGGCTGTATTACAATAAAGTTAAATCAACATCAAATTGTTTTTTTTTTTTTAATATACTTTATTAATCCCTGACTGGGAAATTTATGTGCTGCAATACACCGCAGTAGGCTGCCACCTATGATCGCGTCAATGGTGGGAGAAACAGGGGGGTTAGGTGTCTTCTCCAGTGGGATGCGAACCCACAAATTTCCGGTTGACTTCCAGTCTGTGGGCGAATGCTCTAACCACTGAGCCACTGTCTCCCTCTACACCGCAGTAGGCTGCCACCTATGACGGCGCCAAAGGTGGGAGAAATTAGGTTAGCACGGTGGAATCGCAGCAAAAAGGTCAGGGTTTGAGTCCTGGAGTAGGAGCGAGGCTTGCAATTCTGACCATTATGTGTTGAGTTTGCATGTTCTCCCTGTGGATGTAGGGGTTTTCTCCTATTTCCTCCCTCCAAAAAGATGCATGTTAGGGTGATTGGCTGCTACAAAATTGCCCCCAGGAAAGAGTGTGTGTGTTGCCCAATAACAGACTGGTGACCTGTCAGGGTGCACCCTGCCTCTTGCCTGATATTAGCCGAGATAGGCTCCAGCAGCCCCTGCGACCCTGTCAGCGATAAGCGGCTCAGAAGATGAATGAATTAACGTCAAATGGTAGAAACCAGTAAACTTTATTAATAAAGCTGTAAATCTTTGATGTGGTTTAATTTAACACGTCATCACTTCCTGTTAATTCCATATTAGTGTGAGGTTTATTATAAATATCATCAAATGATTCCTACTTTCTTTATCAGTCCATTAAAAAACAAAAGGATAACATTATCTTTAATGTATTTAGTTGTTGTCATGACAATCACATTTGTCTGTTGAGTCCCTCCTGTGATTCGTAAAGAATGGTCTCATAGGTCGGTGTTCTCAGTCGGCTCCTCTGCTTTCTCATTTCCACCTGGTCGTTTCTCACCGTCCTCACTCGTTTTTATCCTGAATTTAGAGATGAATTCATTGCTGGCCAGAGCCCCTTCTTTTTTAGGACACACGTTCGTAGACATGAGTCGACTTTCTAATCGCTCTGCAAAGAAAACAAAGAGAAAAATAACGTTATAACCGCATCCTCACCAAGTGTAGCCTTGTAAACGTAGCCGGATTATACATACAACGTATGAGAGACATAAAAAAAACAACTTTTTGTAGCAGCTGGAGTATTTTTTTTACTCCACCTGCTACTAAGAAGTGGTTCAGTCCCTGATTGCTTTATAAGAGGCAGCTGGGGGCAGAGGAGAGGGAGAGAGGCAGCAGAGAAACACACAATGAGGAGCCCTCCTGTTGGGCACACCACCAGGTGGTGAGGGCTCCTCCTGAAAAGAGATACAGGGTGTCCATTACGGATCCCGCTGGAAGGAGAAGGCGCGGGACGGGGCTCCTCCTAGAAAGGAATGCAGGATGTCCATCATGGATACCACTAGAACAACGAGTGAGCCCTTAGGCTGCGGACCGAGACGAGGAGGTTGCCGGTGGGTTGAACCCAAACATGTGGACTCTGTGCCTGTGATCTGTGCCTCTGCTTCCCTAGCGCTCCCTGCCCGGTCCTGAACGGTAGTCCGGCCTCATTTTTTTATTTCTTTGTTTTATAAGAAGGAAACAATATCATAAACTAATAAAGCCCACAAAGAGCATCAGGCACCTGCAGGAGTGATTGGGGTCATCAGGCGATTCAGCTGGACGTTCCAGTGCCGTACATATTGACTGGCGTTCTTCAACCGCTCCTTAACCTCCTGAAACGTCAACCACACCCTTTCATCAGTCCGTGTCGTGAAAAGAATCAAACATCAAGCTAGCAGATTTCTTTCTCACCTGCAGGTGCTGATGGCTTCTCTGACGTGATAACTGGAGGTCCTCCAGTTCCTGAGAGGCCGAGTAGAGGGCTGAAGGTGTTTCAACGTCGCTGCTGCCGATGGAGACTTCCTCTGCAGGACTGAGCTTCTTCAGGACTCTCTGCTGCTCCTGAAGAAGCTCAAACTGCTTCCTCTTCTCCTCTTCAGCTTCCAGCAACCTAAAGACAAAATAACTAATCAGATACTAAAGGGCGCGGCACTACGACAGGGACGACACGGGGACATGCCAAGTCTCCTGCTTTGGGGGGAGACACTCGCAATTAGGACCTATCTCACGCTCACCTACAAAGGCTAATAAAACTCCCGCATGATGAACACTCTTGTAGTGCATTCCATGAACATAATTAGGTATAATGAGGCTAAGCACATGGCATCTCCTGTTGCTGTGCATCTAAAAGCCACTAGTAGCAATCTATCTACTATCGTGTGTTTCCGTTCCGTCATGTTCCGCTTATCCGGGGCTGGGTTGCGGGGGAAACAGCCTCAGACGGGAAGCCCAGGCTTCTCACACCCCAGCTGCATCCTCCAGCTCACCCGGAAGGATCCCGAGTCGTTCCCTGGCCAGCTGTGAGACATGGTCTCTCCATCGGGTCCGGGGTCTGCCACTTGGTCTACTCACGGTGGGACGTGCCCGAAACACCTCACCAGCGAGGCGCTCGTAAGGCATCCTAACCAGACGCCCTAACCACCCCATCTGGATTCTCTCGACCTGGAGGAGGAGCGTCTCGGCACTGAGCTCCTCCCGGATGGCAGAGCTCCCCACCCGATCTCTGAGAGAGAGCTCAGCTACCCTACAGAGGAAGCTCATTTCGGCCGCTTGTATCCGTGATCTCTACGTTGAAAAGGAACACCTTTAAATTTGATATCTTTTTACCACTAATACGAAGTGAATTACAGTCTTTTGAACTTTTTTGTATGATTCAAAGCGCTAAACTGTCTGGGTATCTGACCTCTCCAGTTCCAGTCTGGCGCTCTCCTCTTCCAGCCGAGCCTGGATCTCCATGTTCAAAGCGGCTTCCAGTTTCTGCTGAGTCAGCTCCAGCTCCTGGATTCGTTTCTTTTGCTGCTCAGCCGTTCGTTCCTTCTCCTGCATCTCCGCTTTCATGCTCTCCCTTAACTGGACGAACACAGAAGAAACAGGCGATCTTTTCCAGACTTTTCCAAGAAGTTTTAAAATGAATAGGAATAATAGGACAAATTTTCTCTTACCATCTCGGCCTCTTTCAGTTTCCTCTCGAGATCCATCTGGACCTCCTTTTGCCTCTTCCTCTCCGTCTCCTCTGCTTCCCTCCGGCGAAGCTCCAATTCTCGGGCGTGCTGCACGACACCAGTATTTAGTGGTTGATTTTGAAACCTATTGCTGGTCTGTCAGTTATGAATTATGAATTTTACTGACTATTTTCTAGATTTTATCAACCTTTTTCTAACTTCACCCCGCAGCAAATTGGTGACCTTTTCAGAGTGCACCCTGCCTCTCACCTGTAACCAGCCAGGTTAGGCCACAATAACCCCAGCGACCAGGTTTCAGAAGACAAATGTATACATGTTTTGAAGTATCCAAACTTTATTCTCAATTTGAAAACTTTATTGTAAATTCTGTTAATTTTACCGACTTTTCTATGACTTTGACTAAATTTATTCTGGATTCTTGACTTGTTTTTGTCTGATTAATTGTGTTCAAACGCCTCTGAGATTACTTTGTGGTGATAAAAATAAAAGCAAGTTGTTTTTGAACTGATGTCACGACCCCTCTCTTGCCTGGCAGGGGCAGAGTCTCCTGCAGGCAGGGGCAGAGCCTCATGCAGGCAGTGGGAGGGGCCGTCTGAGTGGAGCCAGCTGGGCTAATTTTTGAAGGAGATGCCTGCACTAATTGTTTTCTCTCTCTGTTTTGTTCATCTGCAGGTCAAGTATGATTTTGGTTTTTCAGTTTCTTCAATGATGAATTTATATTTATGATGATTGCGTCTTTATTTTATAATAAACTTACTTGGATTTGGCCCAATCTTTGTCTGTTTCCCTCATTTTTGTCCCAGACCCAGAGCCAGTCTGTGACATTGTATTATAACCCCTTCTTACCTGAATGATGCTTTCAATCTCCGAATCCTGTCTGTCTTTTTCTGTTTTTTCCAGTTCCTGTGTGTCATCAGACTGGCTGCTGTGGGAGCTCTGGCTGCTGAGGGAACGCTCCCTATGGCTCCGTTCCCGCTGGACTCGTCTCTTCAGTTTCAGTTCATGGTGAAGAGATGATTTGCCCTCCCTGATGAGACGCAGGGCTGTTTGGATGGCTGCAGAAAGAAGCAATGATTCAGAAAGGGAATTATTTGTAGGAGTTATAATAGGTATTAGGCTTCCAAATTCCAAAATCACAGTGAGTGATCATCTCTTGACTTTAAAAGAAATTTTTCTGTTGTGGTTCCCTCGCCCACCACCAGAGGGAACCCAGGGCCTTCTCTCATTTGCTTGATTTTACACACCTGAAGGTCCTTAAATAGGCAGTCTGTCTTCCCTTCAGGTATACCATCCCTTCCAACCAGATCTCCCTGGTTGCCTGACTATGAAACACATTCTGAACAATAACCTCTTGTCATGCCACTAAAACCTTGTGTTTTTCTTCACAGCATTACTGAACCCCCATACTCAAATAGACCATGTTTTTTGTCCTGCAATTGGGTCCTCCTCCTTCTACCGGCACATCCGCTTCATGACACTTCCTGGTGGTTGAAATCTGGCTAGTAGGCTTTCTAACATCCAATTTGCATCATTAGAAACCTTTTTGTTCTTTAAATAGCACCAGTTTTTACTATTGTTTCTACTTTTTTGTTTACATTTTTGCATCGGAGTGTGGAGTATGGTGGTAGACTTCGTACCTGTCTCCATTCTGCTTTCACAACACAAAAGCAATTAATTGTTTTGCTGTTTTAAGAACTTAAACCGAAATGAGATGAGTTACCTTCTAAGGTGAAACTAGTATTTATTTATGCTTACTCTTAGACCATGCCCACACGTTGCTGGGTATTTTTGAAAACGTATATCCGCTGACCTTCGTTTACGGAAAACCCTAGCGCACACACTAAACCGTTTTCAATATAACCGCATCCATATAAACCCGTATAAATACGCTTCTGAGTGCGGTTATACAGTAAGCATGCCAGACCAGAAGATGGCAGTATTTTTCTAAATGTAAGCTCTGAGCTACGAAGGCATAAGCGATAGATAATCGCCGACTGCAACACATTTCTCCTCCTTTGCTCCTCAACGAGAAGCGAGAGCAGTTAAGTGTGTTAAAAAAAATACAAAAGTGCGTAAGAGTGGAATGTTTTTTTAGAGGATCCATGCTGCCCACTGTCTGATATTAAAAACAATGATGCACACTTTATAAACAAGGATTTATACACTAAACGTCGCAGGTAGGGACGTTTAAAAACGCAAAACGATGGTTATGCATGTTCACACCCAAAAACAAAGCCGGATTTTTTCTAAATCTTCACTTTGGTCGGAGCTTTCAAAAACGACAATTTTGAGTGAAAAGAAATCTACGGGTTCGTGTGGATGAAATATATTCGTTTTATCAGATACCCGGCTACGTGTGGACAGGGCCATAGAAATGAACTTGTCTCACTTCAGTTTCTATAGTGACTCCTTTATTTCTCCTTAGAAAAAAAACTAACTTCTCTCCGTTTTTTTTTCTTTAGTCTTTTATCTCGATTTTGAAGAAGGCTAATCTTGTTTCAGTCTGTTTTGACTTCGTGATTTCTCCATAAAAAGTACCTAATCCCACGACAATCTCCATGACGGCTTTCTTTCTGTTGTGGTTCCCTCAACCACCACCAGAGGGAGCCAGGGACCATCTCTCCTTTCTCCCAATTCTGGCTGATTGGACCACCTGCACCTGATTGGATTACCTGCACCTAATCTCCCTGCTGCCTATTTAAAGGCAGCCTCTCCAGCATTCCTCGTCGGGTCTTCATGCCTTCCACCCCTGACTGACTCCCGACCCAGCAGACTTCCTTTGAAACTGAGATTGACTCTTTGATAACCATTTTGATCCTTCTTCTTTGATTACAGCTTTGCTGATCCTTGGTTTAACAAACCTTGTTTAAAGTCCTGCATTTGGGTCCTCCTCCTTCCACATCACAACACTTTCCTTCTTAAAGAAGCAGTTTAGGAGTTACAATAGAGACTGAAGTGAAGGAGATACGCATTTTGTATTTTGAACAACTGCCTCTCACTCATTTCTTAAGATAATTTTTTAGAAAAAACAGGCTCGATCCTTTTTTGACAAAATATAGCTTGAGATTGACATGAGAAACAAAATGAAACATTGTGTCAAGTTTGAGCTGTAGGCGTGTCTTTCCGTCTTGCGCACCTTGGGTCCATTCCACCTTCTGCCTCTGGTCCGACGCGCTCATCTCGTAGGTTCTGTTGTGAGTTTTCACACAGAAGACACAACGCTTCCCTTCCTTGTCACAAACAGTCTGAAACCAGAGGAAAGAGCTTGTCAGTAAAATGCTGAAGATGTCCTAAACACATACTGGGTGGATCAAAGATGTTTCCTCACCAACCTCTACCACGCAGCCCTTATCCAACTGGATCTCCCCTCTTTTGTCTTTAAGGTCTTCGCTGACGTAGTAAGCCATGGAGGAGGGTTTTAGAACAAACCAACGCTCGGTCCAGTTCCTGCGCACGTGTCCCTTCTTCCACATGTAGCCCTGAAATATTTGAATCAAGTCAATCCCTTATTAACGTCCAAAACCAGGAGGACTTCCAATGAGGATTTAATGGGACTCACTCTCTTCAGGACATTATGGTACATCTCTAGAAACACTTCATTCAAAGCAAGACTGAAGGCCTCTGGACTGGACATCCGGAACAATTGGCCTGAGCTCATGTGCTTCAGGAAAGTCCAAACAGACATCCCTTCCTCCTGCACCGAAGGGTCCAGGGAGATCAAGTCCTCAATGGGCTTTTCATCCCACTCCAGACTCATTGCCATTGAGATTTTCTTTAGGAGATACTCCACCTTCAAAGATTTTCAAACATAAAAAAAAGCAGAAAGTTGAAGCTGAGGTTACGTTTGACAGAAAGATTCTGCCCACTCACACGGGAAAGTCACTGAGATGATTGCAGAGAAGTTTATTTTTGTCTCTGGCTTACAGGAAACCAAGAGCATAACGGAGGAAGTGGAGGAAGGAAACAGCTCATTACCGACCAACATGCAGATGGTCGTGTAATGTGAACAAATGGAAAGTCAGAGAAGAGCAACTCTTTATGTTTTTTTATTATATTTTCAGCCCAAAACATATAGTTGTTCTTTTATTCGGAATTTGGCTTCTCCTAGATCGCGGGTTTTTACCCTTAACTTTGGGGATTTTCGGACCCTTTGAACTAATCAGTGGTGGATGAAGTACTCACTTTTTGTACTTAAGTAAAAAGTAAAAGTATTCGATCCTAATTCAAATGTTATTTTTTGTGCTATAGGGTGTCACCATGGTAACCAGGATAAATACTCTGCAGGGGTGTGACCCCTCCTCTCCCGCCTCTTTTGGTCCACAAAAAAAATAAATAAAATAAAAGGAAAGGGGACAAGTCAAGTTATCCCCTAGAAGGCCCAGTGAATGGGCACCAAAATGGAGTAAAATGACACTTATTTTTTAAAATGTTTTGGGGGGGAGCCCCCCAGTCACTATATATTGGCTTTGTCAATGCCCCACCCCCCTTTGGAAAATTCTAGATCCGCCCCTGCTCTGTGTAGTGATGGCTCAACTTTTTATTTAGAAGTAATCACAACGAACAACGATCTTCTGACTCTTTTTAATTTGTACTATATTTGATGTTAGGTTTTTGAATGAATGCGGAAAATGTTTCTCGATTCATGACTTCTTCTCTCGATCAACTGCTTCTTTTGATTTTGGCGATGCGGGTTCAAGATGCGCTAAAAAAAAAGTGTATTTTTCAAATTCCTGAACGAAAATGTAACGAAAAATGTAAAACAGACTTTTAAAAAGTAGCGAAGTAAAAGTACAGATATTTGCTCTAAAAATGTAGTGAAGTAAAAGTAAAAGTACCGGTCTTAAATTTTACTTAAACTTAAGTACAGTAACGAAGTACATTTACTTCGTTACGTTCCACCACTGGAATTAATTGCCTTTTATTTCATGATATTTTGTCTAAACCCTGCTAAAATCAAAATTCTCCCCAACTTTATAAAATCTTCTACCTCTTCCACGACCATCACCAGTGGGTAGCGGTCCTCAGACAGAAGATTGAACAAGCAGAAAAGTTTGAAGCAGTCTTTCACAGATAGGGGTGCTCCTTTGGGCACACCCTTGAAGTTCTTCTTCATGGTCATCATCCAACACAAGTCGTCAAACTTTTCTTTGTCAAACATGCCGTCTTTCACCTTCAAACAGAAAAAAACACGTCAGTTTACCAACATCAAGTAAAATTCACAAGAAAATGTTTGCAGCTGTGTAAATATTTCTGGTAAGTCAGGGTTTTCTTCACAGAAAAGTTGGTGAAGTAAAACATCTAAAACCTGAAGGACAAGACGTAAAGCGTTGGTCATTTGTGTCCGAAAGAGAGGAAAGGTCATTATTGATGACTCATTAATTATCAATTTAACCACCATATAGATATGATGGGTATTTATTTGTGTGTGTTTGTGTCCAGAAGTGTTTTAAAGCTTCTGTTTAAAGTCTAAAGTCTTGTTACATGCTGGCACTTTAAGAGGCGGAGCAAAGAACAGTGGAAGCCTGGTTTTTGTGGAAAACTAGTGATGTGTCAACTTTCGATTGGTTCTTTTCATATGTTAATTAGCTGGTTAAAAGGGTTAATTGGTTGAATGCGTTTAGCTGGAAAAGCTAACTAGCTCTTTCTCCGTTTTTACATTTTAAACTATCTTTAGCTTCTTAGACGAACTGAAGACCTGTTCAGGTTGTTAATCTGAACCCATTGGCTGGTATAAAAAATTGTCATGGCCAAATAAGGAAAATTTATGTATTGAAATCCACTCTATTCTTTTATTCGTCCTACACATGATGGTCACACGTTAAACGACGTTTGAGCTGTTTCACTACACCAAGATTTCGCATTTAACTTAATCTATTTTTTTAATATACTTTATTAATTTCTCACCGGAAAATTTATGTGCTGCATTTCACCGCAGCAGGCTGCCAACAATAGTGGAAGAAACGAGGGGCTAGGTGTCTTCTCCAAGGAGCCTAGACGTCCAATCAGCAGAATGCAAAGCCGAAATTTCCGGTAGACTTTGTGGGCAAATGCTCTAATCACTGACTGGCTCAGTTGGCTCAGTGGTAGAGTGTTTGTCCGTAGACTGGGAGAAGCTAAATCGAACCCCACTGAGCTGCTTTGGTATCCCTGGAGAAGACACCCTGAAGAAACCCCTAATTGCTCCCATCATTGGTGCCGTCGTGGCTGCCTGCTGCAGTGCAATGCAGCAAAGTAATTTCCCCATTGTGGAAGACGATGGCTCAGTGGTTAGGGCGATTGCCAGCAAACCGGAAGTTAACCAGAAGTTCGCGGGTTCGCATCCCACTGAGTGTATGTCTAGAGCAGGGGTGGGCAAACTTTTTGATTCGCAGGCCACATTGAGTTCTAACATTTGACAAAGGGGCCGGAACAGGAGCAGATGGACGGCATGCTTTGGTGACCTCATCTCATTGGAGAAAAAATACACATCTAGGGATGGTGGATTTCTTAAATCTGTGGAGCGCGTTGTAATTGATCTACATATGTATGGAGAGCCATCGATGCCATTACGCGCATGTAAACAAGTGAGCTATATGTTAATCAAGTCCGTTAAATTTCAAATTTCACTAACGCTTAAAAAACGTTCATCCAGCGTGCTAGGATTAAAATGTATGTTTGAAATATAACACAATTGTTGACATGTGCATATTGGCCCTGCTAGCTTTTCATTTATGCTGTTTATTTTGACAACGTGCGCATCATGGAAACACACATTTTAATGGGAGCAGTGTTGTTGTTTTCTCAACAAAGCCAACAAATCTAGACTACGCCATCTAGTGAGGAAAGATCCGTATTGCAGGAGAAATTAAACATTAACAAGGTTTATTCATTTAATATTTTATGTTCGGTGGGCCGGATTAAAACGTTTAAGGGGCCACATGTGGCCCGCGAGTCGTAGTTTGCCCATGCCTGGTCTAGGGTCCTTGGAGAAGACACCTAACCCCTCGTTTCCCCTACCATTGGCGTTGTCGTGGGCAGCCTGCTGCGGTGTAGGGGTGGAGCACACAAATTTCCCCGGTGATGGGCGAATATTTTTGTTATTTTTTTTTTTTTTTTTTTTTTTTTTGTTATTTTTGAATTACTCTATTCATCCCTCACCGGGGAAATTTGTTTGCTGCACTCCTTACACCGCAGCAGGCTGCCCTTCAATAGAGTAAAATAGAGTAAAATTTCTAAATTAATCAAATTAAATAAAGGAATTCTTCTTTTTACACCAAATGGACTCAACAGATTAAGGTATTTATTATTATAACCAAGCATTCCTGAAGACCTACTGTATATTCATATAGATAAATACTGTACATAGATATAAAAATCTATTTATATTTTGTTTGCAGGACTTTGACACTTCTCCACGAAGCAAATCTTCTCACAAACATCAGTAAAACTATAAAAACTGTCAGTTTTACTTTTCCTAGTTCCTTATAACAGCTGTACCTTATCCAGGATGTATTTGTTCAGATAAGGCATGTAGCCATGATTGGACACCGGTCCATCATCATCATCCTGGAAGTGTTCCTCCAGAGCTTTGGGATCATGTGGGATGTTCAGAACTGTGTATAGGTTGTGAGAAAGCACCTGCGGAGAAAACAGACCGGTCACTCCTCAACATTTCCCTGTTTCTTCACCTAACCACAGACACGTACATATTCTCGGCATGTCTCAACAGCTTTCTGCTACTTACCCAGATTCCTACACGAGACGGAGACAAGTAGGGACTGGATGGGAAGTGAATAGTTTTCAATTTCAAACCCAATCAAGAATTAACTTGTGTTTGGACAATGTTGGACTTTGAACTAGACCCCGTAGTAGAACTAGTCGGTCATATTGGACGATTTTAAGCCCTCAAATATGTGGATTAATGTGGAGCTTTAAAGGTTGTTGGGTGTTAACGCCAACAGAACGACCTTCATATACTCAACATAAAAAAAAAAAGTTCTGTTTCAAAAGGAAAACAGAAAAAGTTGTAATAAAATCTACAAGTTTTCAGAAAGTTTCTAGAATCTTTGAGGTGGTTTTGAAAATGTCTCCTTTCTGCTTACCTTCAGCTGGGACTTGGACACCTTCCCACATTGTTCCACGTCCAGAGATGTGAAGGCGTACCAGATGGATTTGAGGAGTTCTGCTTTGGGATCCATAACGGAGAAGTTTTACGCAAAGTAGAGCTGCATGTCTGCAGCAGTGGGTGGAGAGGAATGAACCAACACTGTGTGCAGAGCTGCGAGACCAAAGCTGCAACTAGGGCAGATTTATGGA
The DNA here is from genome assembly GCA_902685375.1 of Neostethus bicornis. NCBI lineage: Eukaryota > Metazoa > Chordata > Actinopteri > Atheriniformes > Phallostethidae > Neostethus > Neostethus bicornis. The sequence goes on along the minus strand of CACRXE010000066.1, from coordinate 3,449,061 downwards.
GGCGGAGAGAGGAGATAAGGATTGAATTCCTTTTCAAACTCTTTGCAATCAATTCTTTAATGTAGAATTTTCTAATAATCTGTTAGTTTAAAACGTCTCGATGATACACAGCTTTGTCCTTAAACTTACTGCCTCTATGTCTACCAAAAAAAGTAAGAGTTTTTTTTTAATAAAGTGGTTAAAAACATATTAATTTACCTCAAAATTATTTATTGAAATTATTAAAGGCAGTATTAAAGATGACAGCCCAAGAATTAAGACCAACTTTAGTCTTTTATGAATTCACCTGCTTAAATGAACACTAAAAAATACTTTGAAATTGCCAGAAAAATTCCAAAAGAAAACTAAAATAAAATCTAAAAAAGACATTTTTTTCGGTAAAATCCAGATAAACATTCGTAAATAATTACCAATTAAATGATTCTTGGTTACTTGAATTTCCCCACAGGGGTCAACAAAGTTTTTATGTATCTATCTAGCTAGCTAGGAAGCTAGTGGCCTATCTATCTAAACAAAAAGTTTTGTAATATTTACATCAATGGAATGCAATAATTATTCCAACGGAATCTGTTAAAATATCAAAAATTGGAACAAAAAATAAAAGGAAAACTGTTAAAAAACAACTTTGTCAGAGATGCCAAGTGTTTGGGGACGGGGTCGAAAGGGGGAGGGGCTATGACATGACCAAAGTTTCCGGATATCCGACTTCTTCCATACATTCACCAAAAACAATACTGGCAATAGACCATGCAGAACGCCACTAGCGGCTTTTAGATGCACAGCTGCAGCAGCAGGAGATGCCATGTGCTTAGCCTTATTATACCTAATCATGTTTATGAAATGCACTTGAGTGTTCATCATACGGGAGTTTTATTAGCCTTGGCGGGTGAGCGTGAGATAGTTCCTAATTGCGTGTGTGTCTTGCCCAATTATTAAACATCTCAACCCGTGTTTATATCTTTCTTAATTACTCATACAAAAACATATAAAAGTTGTTTATAAAAACTATTTTCTTAGACTTGACAGGAATTTAAAGAATTTCCTTTCAATGTAAATGAATTCATAGAATGTGTCAGTAATTTTTTTTCTACGGTAACATTGTAATTTTGTAGGAATTTCCTGGAAACAAAGCTGCCAGCATTTTCCTGTAACCACCACTGTTTTTTTTTTTTTTTTACATTGTACTGTAACTTTCCTAATCCCACAGTTAAAAACAGACCATATAAGGCAAAATTGATGACGTAATCCACTTTTTCTCCCCAATTATGGTAGTTTTTAAGGTCGTTAAATTATTCACCAAACACTTAAAAAGATTCTGTTATTAACTTTCTTCATTAAGTTTTATTTTCCTTTTATTTTTTCCTTTTTTTTTTTTCTTGAATCAAATTTTGACACTTTTGTCTCAAATTCTGCTGCTAATTTAGGTTATTAATGATAACTATCTGGCAGGAAAAACTTTGGGATAGATTGACAGACGGATTGGTGCAGCAGCCGCAATAATTAGGGTGCTGGATTGGTCAGACATGGAGAAGCAAGAAATGAGGGTAAGAGCAACGCTTACAATGTATCAGTCGATCTACGCATGTTCCTACCCTTACCTGAGGTACCCAAGATCACTGTTCCTATCCTCACCGTTATAACCAGGATCTACGTTCCTACCCTCACCATGGTAACCAGAATCTATGTTTCTACCCTCACCATGGTAACCAGGATCTACGTTCCTACCCTCACCATGGTAACCAGGATCTACGTTCCTACCCTTACCACGGTAACCAGGATCTAAGTTCCTACCCTCACCATGGTAACCAGGATCTACGTCCCTACCCTCACCGTGGTAACCAAGATCTACTTCCCTACCCTCAACATGGTAACCAGGATCTACGTTCCTACCCTCATAATGGTAACCAGAGCTACATTTCTACCCTCACCATTGGTAACCAGGATCTACGTTCCTACCCTCACCATGGTAACCAGGATCTACGTTCCTACCCTCACCATGGTAACCAGGGTTTACGTTCCTACCCTCACCATGGTAACCAGGATCTACGTTCCTACCCTCACCATGGTAACCAGGATCTGCGTTCCTACCCTCACCATGGTAACCAGGACCTACAATCCTACCCTCACCATGGTAACCAGGATCCATGTTCTGACTTAGAAAAAGTTATCGGGTAATATTGTAAGCAACGGGGCCTGAAAGAACCCCTCCTTCCCAAATCCCCTGAATGTTCCGCCCATCAGGATGCAGAACAATTTAATTTAATCGATGTCTCCATTTCTTTTATTCTTTTTACTATTATTGATTAAATACCCGTATAAAATTTTATGTAATTCTTCTCAAGTTTTGTATGAATCTGAACATATTCAACCATTAAGACTTTAAATATGAAAAAAAAAGTTCAAATACACAAAAATATGAAGCGTAAAATTACGTTTCATCGTTTCAGATTTAATCACCTATATCCTAATTAAACCTCTCCGATCTCTGGAATAATTGTGACAGATTATTAATCTAATATTTTAATGTCTATAATAAATTTCATCGTGGACATGTGGTCTAACCTCTGAAAAAAAAAAGAGGTCAAACATTGACTGTGTAGTCAGACGGAATATCCGGCCTCCTTATTGGCGCGGTATGTGGGCTAATCAATAGTCTGATTAGCACATGAAAGACAATTTTTATTATCGTTTTAAGGTCACAATAAATCTGTTTTGTTTTCACATCAAATAATGTTTAAGTAAATATTTTTTTTCTTTTTGATCTTAACTTCTTTTTATCTGGATGTGTTTACGTTTATAGTTCTTATATGTTAAGAACTACACCCGTGAACTATACCCTTTCAGATGTCTCGAAGGTCATTTCACCAAGGTCAAGTGTGATCGTTGGGGTCTCAGGTGTGAGATAGAAATGACTTGTGAGGTTGGTCGTAATTCAGAGTTAAAAGTCGAAGGGATTCTGGGAGGTTTGACTTTATCATGATACTAACGAACACTGCAATCACAAATCTTACTAATAAAAAGTCATTTATAAAACTCTAAAATAGGCTAAAATGTGGAAATAATGCCATATTTAAAAGTAAACAAGGCATAAATTTCTGTTTAAGAGACATTTTTCTGATTCAATTCCCTTTTTTTCTTCATTGAATTGATAAACAGACATTCATTACATGGTCAGTGCTTTTTATTAGACATTTATTACCCTCAAGGGCAGCAGACCTTGACATTTTCAGGCTCGCTCTGTGATCAATAACTTGAAATAAAGCAAAGACCGAAATAGGATTTAGGTCTCAGTCATGCTGTTACACAGATCATACACCACAGGATGTCAACGTACAACATTATACAGAAACAATGGTTACTTATTCTAAATATGGATGGAGATTTGATTATTTGGACGATCGAAGGGTATGATTTTGAAAAAAATATCTTCAGACATGCGCGTATTGTTTCGCTAACGATATATGTCACACAATCAAAGCCGTTTAACTCGTAATTAGGAACAAAATAAAATCAGTTCAGTGAAAATTTACTGCCCTTTAATTGCTTTATAGTTAAAGAGGGACATTTTTTATCTCTATTTAAATGAATGGATTTGTTCTCGTAATAGAAACCATTACAATGTCCAGCCAAGCCAAACAAAACTTCGCGACCACAAGAAGAAAATCCTATGAATTACAAATGGAACATTCATTCATGCTGTAATTAGAACAAAATTTACATTATTTGTACATTAAATATAAAGAGAAGTCTTCTACTCAGGGGTGGATCCAGGAGGCCGTGGGTGGCGTATGCCCCCGTCCCCATTTTGGTCCAAAAATAAATAAAGAAAAGAAAGGGGACTAGTCAAGCTATCCCCTTGCAAAGCCAGCGAATGGGCCACCAAAATGCAGGAAAATGACTCTTATTTTTTAAAACATACTGGCTGTGTCAATGACCTCACGCCCCCCTTTAGAAAATCCTGGATCCGCCCCTGGTACTGGTGCTTCTTCAGATTAATGAGGTCACAGTTGTTTGTGTTCAACATGCAAATCAGAGAAAACCGCTGCTGTTCGTCCATCTTTTTTTTTTAACAGCTTCTATCAAAGTAGTTGCTTGAACCAATCTCAGACAGTATGCTGGTACGAGGCAAGGAGCACACTGGGTAGGTCACCAGTGTGTTTCAAGGCAAAAGAAAAGTCAATGTGTTCATCTGGACCATCATATAAGTCTCGCTGACATGTTTCATTTGCGCCATTAATGATGTCAAATTTTTTTTTTGTCCGAACTCTTTAAACTTCAAGATAAAAGGCCAAAACAAACCCATTACACCCAATTTATCCCAATAGGTTGACATAAAAAAAACAGCCCCCTCAACTGATGTGTCTTAGAACTGCATGAGAAAGTTATCAGAGAAGATGGCGAGACAGAGAGAGAGGGAAAAAAAAACACAGCACAAAGGATTAGACAAAAAGTCAATTTCATTCTAACTTTTACTTCCTAAAGAGGACTCAGAGAAGAGACGAGATGCAAAAAGAGAATGAAACTAAGCAAGGGGAAGCACGAGCCTGACTTTTACTTATTAGCGAGGACTCAGAAAAGAAACGACAGACAATAATTGAGAAGACTTTGACAAAATTCGACATCGACCTAACTTTTACTTATTAAAGCAGACTTGGAGAAGAGATGGGATGCAATAATAGCGGAAAAAATTAAACAAAAGTTAACATTAGCTTGACTTTTACATATTGGTGAGACCTTTGAGAAGAGACAAGATGCAAAAACAGAATATTTGCAAAGCATGGACAACATTGGCCGCAATCACATGTCACGACGGATCGATTGCACAACTTGGCGGACATTCGGGAAACATGAGCCGCGCTTGAGCTTCCTTGAACCGCAATGGAGCTACAATACATACATTGCCAGAAGTACCTCAGGTGGAATTGGTTGAGGGGCAACCGATAGATTGCCTGTTTTGACATACGGTGTGAGTGAATCTTAAGAAGAAACAGGATGGGACAATGGGGCAAAGCACTAAACAAAAGTCAACATCATCCTGACTTTTACTTAATGAAGAAGACTCGGAGAAAATACGCAAAGCAAAGGTAACACCCAGTGTTTTTCCCGCTTCAGAGAACTTAGTGAAGAAAAAAACGGGCAAAATGGAAGCTAAATTAGCATCATGCTGTGAGAATCTTAGATAGTTTAAATTTTTACATTAATTTAGAATTAGTCTTAATGTGCCACAACACGTCCATGTTGTCTTGGTGCCAGTCTATTGGCCAGAAGACAAGCCAGGGCAATGCCTCCGATCTGCGTGAAGGCAAGCCCCAAAACGGTAGCAGCAATGTGGAAGACGTTGTCGTTGACCAAGCTGAAGACTTTTCGAAAGCAGCCATGTGGATGAATTCCTGCAGCCGTCACGTCTTCAGTATCATCAGACAGAAGAGGTCTGTTCCTGCACCCTTTACGGGTCACACAGCAGCTGTCGGGGAGAGACACCGAAGTCCCGTTCTCTGTAGGGAAGAAGGTCATGTGTTGGAGAGCCCAATCGGAAGCTAGCCAGTCACGCCAACCCTCAGCTCCGCAACACTCCAAAGCCCTCTGTAGACTGTCTAGAGCATCAGCACGGCCTTCATCCTCGGTGTACCCTGCCACCGCCCGCTGCAAGCCGCTACGAAATCCTCCTGCTATGTCTTCACGGTAGAATAGACCCGAGAGTCCTGCGGCCAAACCGGCAATAAGAGCAGCAAGCTGGAAGAACCCGTAAGCTCTCAACAAACATGGCAAGTTTGCAGCCACCCCAAGGCAACCCAGGAAGCCCCAGGCGGTGACGGCAGCACCCGTGGCTAGTAGGATCAGCGGGGCGTTAGGGTAGCGATTGGTGGACAGCATCATAAAGTCCGCAAGGGAAATCTGAGCCCAAACACCAAGGGTGAAAAGAGCCAAACCAGCGGCCCAGAAAAGACAGCTAAAAGCCAGTAAACCCAAACGCAGCAGGTGCATGACTCCCACTGGGCGACAGCAGGGCCGTGTGGCACCCAGAGGTGGAGGGGCAGGGGGCGCCAGGGAGACCTGCGAGGACAATGACAGGGACAGACGCTTCTGTTGCAGCTGGAGCTGTTCCTCCTGCTCCTGGTAGGGAGTCAGTAGGTACCCCGGGATGGCAGAAGGCCGGCGAGGAAGAGGAGGGGGTGTGAGGAGGTTGATGCCCCTTGGAGAGGAGAGTCGCCGCACGGCTAGCTGCTCACGCTCCCAGTCCAAAGCTCTTCTGCTGGGACTCGACCTGGCCGACAGCGAGTCGTAAGGCAATGCAGAACTCATGGTCCCGGCTGGGGGTTTATCTACGCCCCTCTTTTACACACTTCCCCTTTGTCTTCCCTCCTCTATCAATGCCTTCACTCCTTCCTTTCTGCAACACACACTCCTCCTCCCTCTTCTTTATGGCCGGGTATTAATCCGTCGACTTGGTTGTAAATCACATTAACGGCTCTCGCATTTGTTGTTATCTGGATCCGCAGATGCTCTATTTATCCATTTATTTTTTGCATTATTTCCACCTGCGTGGTTGCCAATGCTTCGAAGTCTTTCGCTCAGTCCCATCCTGGCATCTGCCCGCACGATGCTGCTCGTCATACCGGTCAGGTGATTGCAGGGGAAAAAAATCCACCAATGCAAACTCTCTCTCGGTGGACATGAGGCTTCTTTTCAGCTCCACAAGTTTTGGTTTGCAGAATAAATGCACCAAAGAACAGTTAAAGCTACAGCAGCCTATCGACGCAAAACACACTTCAACGACATAAAATAACCAACATAAAAGCAACATTTTTGTAGATTTCTTTTAAAAAAATAAATGCTTTTTTGTTTTATTTTGTAAAATTCTGTACAGTTTTGCTCATTTTTGGACTTTGATGTAACTTTTTCAGAAGAAGTGTTTCCAACAATTTTTGGAGGACATTCCTGGAGATTTAGCCGAGTCTGAGTGTGTGCTCACGCTAGTCATGAATGTTTGAAAGTGTTGGGCATCTGGCCAGGGTGAAGTTCCTTAACATATCTATGCCCTGCTTAAAAAAGGTGTTCCAGAGTGCAGGTCAGTAGGACTTAGGCGTGGTCAGCGTCCAGTGAGGTGGAAGGGTAGCTCATTGTGTAGGGTGACCGCCCTGTAACCGGAGGGCGAATTACTCTGCCGGTTCAATCCACCGCCAGGAGTTTATACCGAGGTGTCCATAAGCAAGACACCGAACCCCCAATTGCTCCTGGTGGTAGTTTGCACCTTGCATGGCAGCATCCCCATCAGGTGTGAATAAGTATGGGTGAATGTGAGCTACACGGTAGAGCGCTTTGAGTGCCGACACAGGTGGAAAAGCGCGGTATAAGTCAAGTGCATTTGCCATTTACTAACCATGTTGGTTAGTGTTGGCAATTTTAGCTGAAAAGTTAAAACCAAAACTGAAAGCAACAAGTAGGAGGAAGGTCGGCACAGTGGTGCAGTGGCTAGCACAGTGGCCCCACAGTAAGAGGTTGGCCTTTCTGTGTGCAGTTTACATGTTCTCCCCGTGTTTGCGTAAGTATCCACCCATCCTCCAAAAACATGAATTTTAGGTTGATTGGCCGCTCTAAAATTGCCCCAAGGAATGAGTAAGCGTGTGTGTTTGAAGTCCCTTGACAGACTGGCGACCTGGTCGGGGTGTACTCTGCCTCTTGCCTTGAATTAGCAAGAATAGGCTGTGGCACCCCCCGAATCTCCGTTAAGGTTGGACGGTTCAGAAGAAGTAAGGAGTAAACCTCGAACGACAGTAGTGGAAGCAGATGACTCAAGTCCCTTTTTGGGGACTAAAAAAATGGAGGACATTTTATGTGAGTATTTGTACATCGAATAGATACCTGTGGATAGATACCAATACTCACAGCCCTATTCCGTGGTGTGTACCATCCATGGCTACATAATGTACATAAAAATCTATGTGTGTATATGAATATGTAGGTCAGGGGGCGGAGGCGTTGACATACATTAAATGGCCTCGGGTATTGGTGAGTTATGGATGAACCATGGTGAGTAGGAGGAGGTTCCAGACTCGGTAGCCGTCTAAGCGAGGGGAGCAGAAGTCATTTCAAGCTGGTTGAGTCAGAGGGTATTGACTTGGTTCTTATACTGTAGGTATGCCGAGGAGACACACATATACTGATGATAGACAGCTATTCTAAAGGAGGTTATGCTGATGACACGCTGCTTTGGTGAAACACAACAGCTATGTTCATGATACACTCAATGTTTTGGTGGTTTCCAACATGTTTGAATGTTATTCTCACAAGTCTGCTCACGCTCAGTCCTCCACTCAGCTACTGCTCACCCTCACCTCAAGTGCCCAGGAAGGTGGGCCCAATTTGGAAGTGAGAAAAGGGGGAAAAATGTATGAGGACTATAAGCTAATGGTTAGATGTGCTGTAGGTAAGACAGAGGAGTTCAGTGAGTGGGTGGGACTGCACCAGGGATCTGCTCTGAGCCCTGAGTCGCTGTGGCGACCCCGGAAGGGAAATGCCGAAAGAAGAAAAAGAAAAGAGGAAAATGTGTTGAAAATGATCAGCATTTATTCATTCATCTGCTGAACCGTCCATTCCTAATAGGGGTTACATGAGGTGCCGGAGCCTCATTGGTACACCCCAATCAGGTCGCAATTTGTCGTGGGGCCACACACATACACACTCATTCCAAGTGGCAATTTCAGCAGCCAATCAACCTAACACGAATGTTAGGTTGACGTCCCAAACCACCCGGGACTCGAACCCCTGACCTTCTTGCTGTGAAGCCACAGTGCTAAACACTAGACCAAAAAATATAGACATAAAAAAAAAACTTGCTGAGAATGTAAATGCTTATTAAATTCATTTATTAAGAATACTGACTTAAATTCACAGCTTTATGTATCAAGAAAAACTTTTATAGCTTATGTGATGTAAAAAAAAGTGCAAAAAATGTGTTTTGTTTTTGTTTCTCTAAGGTGACCCAAGATGTGTCAAAAATTAATCTCTTGACTACAAATGAGCCATTTTATTTTATTATTAAGCATTATCATCACCAGTCCAAGCTGGTAGCAAATCCCTGCACAGTTCCGAATACTCTCAAACCCTAATGAAATCTAAAAATAGAAAACCAATTTCAAAGCAGTGAACCCTTTCCCATTTCAGAGCGCTATTATTGCACCCTTTAGATTCAATAGGCGAGACCTGTTTTATGCCGGTCATCCCCGCCTGGCATCGGCTTCCCCACAATCAGCTGCTCGTCCAGTCAGAGCTAATTAAAGCTTCCCGGTTAATTAACCATTAAACGGAGAGCTGTAACTCTGACATTAAAACAAACTGGGGGATAGAAAGATAAACTGGTCACGGAGGATACCAATATTTCTTCAACCGTCTGCAACATTATATCTTGTATTTTTTCTGGATGTTATCGAGTTAAAAAGAATCACTTGGTTTTCATGTGATGAACACTTCATCGGCTTCCAGGAAGGAAACGGACTGTGATGTAAACAAAACGAGCAGATTGGTCAGATATGACTGGATCACTGCATGACCAGAAATCATCACCTCAGCAGAAATAAACTTTATGGTCGTCATAAAGGAAACAGCTCCTGTTTACGTGTCAATTTAATCGGTTTTCAATCATCTGACTCTGTAATTATTACCAACAAACACGTCTTGGTATGCAGGGCGATATAGCTACAGTCCAGGGCGGGGTCTTTTTTGAGCTTCAGACGTCAAACACTCGGGCCGTACTTTTGGAACATTACAGTGTAAAATTTTTAACATGGAAAACTAATCTGGGCTATTTTAATAAAACAATCAGAATTAAACATAATTTCTCCACTTTAAGCACTAGAATTAATCTTTTCTGGGGTCTTTGCCTCTATAGCGCCTTTGTGTGTCTCCATGTGTTTCTGCAGTTTGGCTTTAGAGCTGAATGTCTTCATACAGTGCTCACAAAGCGGTTTTTCCCTCTTCGTCCCTGTGTGGCCACGTTTGTGACGCGCCAGCTCTGAGGAGCTTTTAAACTTGAGGTTACACATGTTGCATTGGTAGGGCCTCTCCCCCGTGTGGCTCCTCTGGTGTAGCTGGGCCTCGCTGAGCGTGAGGAAGGACTTCTCACAGTGTTCGCAGCGGAAAGGTCTTTCTCCAGTGTGGATAAGGTGGTGCCTGGTCAGCGCGTAGGGTTTGGCAAAGCCCTTTCCGCAGTATGTGCACTGGTATGGGCGGGCTCCTGAGTGCGACATGATGTGCTCCTGTTGGGTTTTCTTGGTTTTGAAGCGTTTGCTGCACTCCGGGCAGGGGAAAGGCCGATCGTCCACGTGGGACCTCAGATGTTTGCAGAGCTCTCCCTGAGACAGGAAGCCCTTCCCACACTGTGAGCAGAGGAAGGGTTTTTCTCCGGTGTGCATCCGCTCATGTCTCGTCAGTACGGACACTAGAGTGAAGCGTTTGGGGCAGTGGGAGCACTGGAAGGGGCGCTCGCCAGAATGGACACGCAGGTGATTGATGAGTGTGAATCGGAGAGAGAACCTCCGGCTGCACTGATTGCACTGGTAAGGCCGCTCCCCCGTGTGAGTGGACAGGTGTCTCTTCACGTCCGACTGGCGAGTATATGTCTTCTCGCAATGCGGGCATTTGAATTGACGTTTGAACTGGTGGAGCTGGCGGTGCTGCGAACGCGCCAACAGCGTGTCAAACCCTTCCCCGCACTGCTGGCAAACGTAGCCTTTAACAGAGACGTGCGACTTTCTGTGCTCCAGCAGCTTGGCCGTGGTCGGGAAACTCCGGCTGCAGATGGAACAGATCTGTGGGAGCTCGGTATGCTTGGAGTGGGAGGTCTTATGATGGAGGGTGAGTCCCCGCAAGTTTGCAAAAGAGTTCCCACAGAGTTGGCAGGAGAACGAGATGGCCACACCGTGGTGTTTGCTTTCATGTTTTGTTAAATCCCAGGAGTGCTGGAAGGTGCGTTCGCACTGCGAGCAGTGGAACGGTCTCTCTCCGGTGTGAATCAGCTGGTGTCTCCTTACGTCGGAAGTCCGGGTGAAGGTCTTCCCACACGTTTCACATGTCAGAGCTTTCTGTCGGCTGGGACCATGAGACTCGCTCTCTTTGATTGAATCGTCTTGTTCCTTTGCTTTGCTCTTTTCAGGGTTCCCTTGAGGGAAAAGTTTAATGGAGGTGAAAATGTCGTCGGTTCTACTGGGAGTAGGTGTGAAAGTGGCTCCTGAGAAGTTCCTGTAAAGCGCTTTAGGGACACTCTGCATGTGGAAGTGAGAGGAGTCGTTTTCATTCGAGTTGTAGAAAGGGCACTGCGAGCAGGTGAAGATGATGGACATCATCCCATCTGAATCATCTGGATTTGGAGAAAAACAAAATGGCTGATTTTAGTCGAACTGTTTTGTGTTTTTACTTTTAAGACGGTGTGGACGATCTTCTCGTACCGACAGCCCAGTGACTCTTTGTAAAAACTAGACAAGTGATGACACTCATCTTCATTTTTTCATCTCCGAACAATAAAAACTCTTGTCACCAAAACCAGGAAGTTGAAAATCCTGACACTTTGTGGATGTCGGAATTTTTTTTTCCCCTTCTGCCCACGGAACGTGGTAAAGACTTTTAGCATCAGGGTTGTCTATGCTTTTGTCCATGTTTTTGTAACAATTTCGTAATTTGAAAAACCTCCCAAATCACTGAAGAGATGTTAATTAAACTGCCCATAGTTATTCAGTACTAACTACACTGCGTTCCAAATTATTATGCAAATGATGTTTCTGTTTGATTTTCCAAAATACTTGATGCAAATGACGATCAGCATCATTTTCAAGTCATTAGCTGTCAAATTGTATTTCAAATATTATTGAACAAACCTCCTAATGAAAACAGTATTTAAAAAATAAATGAAAAACTTAAAATGCACTGTTCCAAATTATTATGCATAACATAGTTTCAAGACTTTTTCTAGTTTATAAAGAACTGAAAATAGTAATTTGTTGAATTTACAGCAATATGAGGTCATATTCACTGAAATAAAAAGCCATTTCAATCCAAAACATCTTAACAGGTCAAGTTACATGTTAACATAGGACCCCTTGTTTGATAGCAGCTTCACAATTCTTGCATCCATAGAACTTGTGAGTTTATGGAGAGTTTCTGCTTGAATGTCTTTGCAGGATGTCAGAACAGCCTCCCAAAGTTGCTGTTTGGATGTGAACTGCCTCCCACCTGCATAGATCTTTTGCTTGATGATGCTCCAGAGATTCTCAATAGGGTTGAGGTCAGGGGAGGATGGGGGCCACACCATGAGTTTCTCCCCTTTTACGCCCATAGCAGCCAATGAAGCAGATGTGTTCCTTGCAGCATGAGATGGTGCATTGTCGTGCATGAAGATGATTTTGTTTCGGGAAGCACGATTCTTCTTTTTGTACCACGGAAGGAAGTGGTCAGTCAGAAACTCAACATACTTTGCAGAAGTCATTTTCACACCGTCAGGGACCCTAAAGGGGCCAAGCAGATCTTTCCCTAGGATTCCGGCCCAAAACATGACTCCGCCACCTCCTTGCTGACGTCGCAGCCTTGTTGGGACATGGTGGCCATCCACTACTCCATCTATCTGGACCATCCAGACTTGCACGGCACTCATCAGTGAACAAGACTGTTTGAAAATCGGTCTTCATGTATTTCTGGGCCCACTGCAGCCGTTTCTGCTTGTGAGCATTGTTTAGGGGTGGTCGAATAGAAGGTTTATGCATAACTGCAAGCCTCTGGAGGATCCTACACCTTGATGTTCGTGGGACTCCAGGGACATCAGCAGCTTCAAATACCTCTTTAATGCTTTGTAATGACACTTTAGCAGCTGCTCTCTTTATCCGATGTATTTGTCTTGCAGAAACCTTCCTCATTTTGCCTTTATCTGCACGAACCCGTGTGTGCTCTGAATCAGCCACAAATCTCTTAATGGTACGATGATCACGCTTAAGTTTTCGTGAAATATCTAAAGTTCTCATACCTTGTCCAAGGCATTCAACTATTTCACGCTTTTCAGCAGCAGAGAGATCCTTTTTCTTTCCCATATTGCTTGAAAATGGTGGTCTGCTTAATAATGTGGAACATCCTTCTTAAGCAGTTTTTCCCTTAATTGGACTCGCCTCGCCAACGAAATATCATGGGTGTATGTAATTGATTTCAGTGATCCACAGAGCCCTGAGACACAATACCATCCATGAGTTTAACTGAAAAACACTAAATTTAATCTTTATGACACTTAAATACAATTTGCATAATAATTTGGAACGCAGTGTATAGACGAACTGATAAGTGTTATGGTGATGTCAACATACAGTATGTCATTCACAAATCCTAAAGAGGTGGAAGCGTATTGTTGAATGCTAAGCTGTCAACTTATTCTAGTTTAAATAAAGCACCAAACTTTTGAGAAGAGTATGAGGGTGTGTGTCCTGTGTGCCTATGTACATGTATGAGGGTGTGTGTTCTGTGTGCCTGTGTACATGTATGAGGGTGTGTGTCCTGTGTACATGTATGAGGGTGTGTGTTCTGTGTGCCTTTGTATGTGTATGAGGGTGTGTGTCCTGTGTGCCTGTGTACATGTATGAGGGTGTGTGTCCTGTGTGCCTGTGTACATGTATGAGGGTGTGTGTCCTGTGTGCCTGTGTACATGTATGAGGGTGTCTGTCCTGTGTGCCTGTGTACATGTATGAGGGTGTGTGTCCTGTGTGTATTTGTACATGTGTGGATGTGTGTGTAAGGGGGGGCGTAAGTGGGTTGTTTATCTGTGGGTGAGGAACTTGTCTTTAACTTGTTCTTGTGTTCTGTTTTTTTTTTTAACATTTGAAGCACTTTATGTTCCATTTTATGTATGAAAAGCGCTTTATAAATAAAGTTTGATTGTTTGATCCAACTCTAATCTCATTTTGTCAAAAAACACATTTACAAAGATCTTCTAGAACTTTTTAAATGTGACCATACCTGTGTCCGACCCTTTGATGGCGATCACAGACGGGGAAACGGAAACATCAGCAGCGCTCCTGGTTAGAAAAAAGAAAACAGCCTTATGATGCGTTCACACCGCGTGCAACAAAAACGGATGGCATGCATTTCTTTCCATTTAACTGGCCGACACACGGCTAGATCTGGTAGGCACCTTGTTTGGTTGCATTTGACGCATGTCGGGATTTGAACTGCTTTCACACATTCTTCATACCTGTTTTGTTCTTTGATGGTTCGCTTCATCGTCCTCTCGGCTTCACACGCCACCTTCCAACTGGGTGGAGTCTTTGTTTGCAGACGTGAGGACTTGCGAACATTTGCAGTGTTCTGCGATGCCGACAAGTCGCTGGGGGCGTTCACTGTCTCCTGCATGGCCACGCGAACAGTCTCTATCTCTCCATCCTGAGATGGATCTCCATCTTTTGGTTTTCCTTCTTCTGGGATTTTATTTTGTCTTCCTTCAGGTGCATTCGAAGGCCCGCCCTGCTCACTATTTGAGGAATTGTTGCTTATTCCTACTCCTGAATCTTCAGCTAACTTCTTCTTTGATGCAAACGTTTTGGTTAAAGTCTCCAAAGCTTTCGCCACATCCGCAGTCTCACTGGTTTCATCAGGCTTCGATCCGGCAGCCTCGACCCCGCCTGCGTCACTCACAGCCACTATCTCCTCTTCGTAAAAATCAGTCTGAACTTGAACCTCAGAGCAGTCTAACTTCGTCTGATCGCCTTCAGACTCCACCTCCACTTCCGTGTAAATGGTCACGATGCTGTACTGGTTTCCTTCAGCCAGAAGTGAGTTACTTTGGTTCTGGAGAGATTCGATTCCAGCTGATAAATGATTCTTCTGTGAAGGAGGAACCGATAAAGCCGACATGATGCAGCTGCCGATGGTGGAAGATGACCCGTCTGGGGAAACAATACACACTTTTTTAGTAAACATTCAGAATAGGTGTAGAAATTTCGCTTTGACTTTTAGGAGCTCGTAATATTAACGATCTTTGGCTAACGACATGCATCTCTGTATTTGGGTATATCGTGTATATGGGTCCAAGAGAGCGCCTCCAGTTCCTCAAGTGAGCAACCTGACATTTCCATGGAAACAAAAACACAGAGCCTTAAGCACCTCCTCTAGACCGTCTCCTTCTCTAAACCTTCTCCAGATCGTCTCCTTCTCTACACCTCCTCTAGATCGTCTCCTTTTTTACACCTCCGCCAGATCGTCTCCTCTACACCTCCTCCAGATCGTCTCCTTCTCCACACCTCCTCCAGATCGTCTCCTTCTCTACACCTCCTCCAGATCGTCTCCTTCTCTACACCTCCTCCAGATCGTCTCCTTCTCTACACCTCCTCCAGATCGTCTCCTTCTCTACACCTCCTCCAGGTCGGCTCCTTCTCTGCACCTCCTCCAGATCGACTCCTTCCCCACACCTCCTCCAGATCGTCTCCCTCTCCTCACCCCTCTCGAGACCGAACCAACTCCTTTGGTTGGAGCAGCCACACACAGATGTTCCTGCGAGAGCTAGCGGCTAGTCGGTGGTCGCGCATTTCAACATGCATCACAACAGCAGAATGACTCCATAAACAGCTAGCGGTTGGGAGCTAGTCGCTGAAGCTAGCTGTTAGGAGCTAGCGGTTGGGAGCTAGTCGTTAGGAGCTAGACGTTGGGAGCTAGCTGTTGGAAAGCTAGCCGTTGAAGCTAGCTGTTAGGAGCTAGCCGTTGGGAGCTAGCCGTTAGGAGCTAGACGTTGGGAGCTAGCTGTTAGAATGCTAGCCGTTGGGAGCTAGCCGAACTACGACCATGTGTGTAGTAGTAGTAACAAAGTAAACGTTCTAGTCTTTTTCTTCCATTAATTAACTATTTAAAGTTCGTCATGAGCTGGTAACTCATGACATCATGTGTTGTGTCAACAGTGCATTTGTTGACCGAAAACTCAGACCCGACTCTTGTACGCCCAGCATTCAAATTCATAGCAACAACTTTTGGGCTGAGACCTCTAAAGCAAAAGGATCCGACGTGTACTTACGTGAGGTTTTTAGAAGCCCTATGTTTTTGTAGTGTTGGAATGTGGCGCCGAGCTCTTCAGAAGACGACCGAACACATTGGTCTAGAACAGAGGGCGCAGAGGAGAGCCAGGAAACAGTCTGTAAGAAAAAAAAAAAGACACTCTGCTAAATACTGGTTTATATTTTCTTATTGCCACCTAGAAACCGATAGTTTGTTAGCTACGGGCTGGCAGCTTGGAACCAGAAGCTGGAATAAGTTTGGTGCTCTAAAACTTTTGCTCTTTTTTTTCTCTCATTTTTCACTCCTCAAATGAGTGCGTTGCTATTCTCACATTGTTCCTCTCTTTTACTCCCTCTGAGTAAGAAAGGGCAGATGCCTGGCTGTTGGTGGATTTCATGCTGTTATCTAAAGCTTTGCAGATCTAATCTGTACGTCTGTCTTGAATCGGGAACCTTTAACCAACGCTTGGCCACCTTTTAAGCCCAAAGAGCATTTGGGCGTACCACAGAAAAAAACCCAAAACACCAGGTCCCGCTTTTTGACAAATACACATATTTCAACCCTTTAAATGGTACAATTTTTTAAAGCTTTAGGGATTTATTTTGATCATAATTTTTAGGAACTTTGTGAAAAGTTTACTTTGTGAAATGTGCTTTAAAAATAAAATTAGATTTGAAATCTTGAAAGACATTTAAATTAAAAACACAATTTGAAATGAATTTGTCTGATCTATTGTTTAAAAAGATGTAACAAAGATGACAAATTTGACCAGCTAAATTTGACCCGCCCCCTTTTGGTCTACAAAAAAAGAAGAAGAAGAAAGGAAAGGAGACTAGTCAAGCTATCTCCTTGCAGGGAGAGCAAATGGGCCACAAAAATGCAGGAAAATGACTTATTTTTCAAAACGTTCTGGTTTCCACGCCTTTGGAAAATCCTGGATTCGCCCCTGGAATGAGCTAGAACAAGCATGGGCAAACTACGGCCGGCGGGCCACATGCGGCATGTCAAACGTTTTAATTCGGCCCGACGAACTTCAAAAAAATACATAATAAACCTTGTTAATGTTTCATTTCTCCTGCAATTCTGATGTTTCCTCACTAGAAGGCGCACTATAGATATTGGTTTTGTTGAGAAAACAACAACACTGCTCTCTTTAAAATGTGTGTGTCTCTCTGATGCGCACGCTGTCAAAATAACAGTGTGCACAAATATGGAAAGCAATCGGGCCCAATACACACACGTAAACAAGCAAAGCGTTACATCAAGCGCTTAAATTTCAAACCTAGCGTCGCCAAATGTGCGTTTTTAAGCGCTAACGCTTTAGATTTCAGACCTAGCGCCGCTAGATTTGAAATTTAACGCTCTTGATGTAACATTTAGCGCTTGTTTAAAATCTAGCGCGCCATTTTATCGGTATAATCTAGCGGTTACCAAAACATGCCATCCATCTGCTCCTGTTCCGGTCCGTTTGTCAAATGTTAGAACTCAATGTGGCCCGTGAATCAAAAAGTTTGCCCACATCTGGGCTAGAAACAAAAAAGTAAAGTAACCGTGCAACATTAGAGGACAGCTCGGATTTTTTTTTTACTTAAATAATTAATATATCTTTTCCTCCTCCTTTCGGCATTTCCCTTCAGGGAGCGCCACAGCAAGTCAGTTTCTTCCATCTAACCCTATCTCCTGCATCCTCTTCAGTCACACCAACTATCTTCATGTCTTCCTTCACTGTATCCATGAACCTCCTCTTTGGTCTTCCTCTAGCCGTCTTTCCTGGTGGTTCCAAATCCAGCATCCTGCTGCCGATGTACTCGGTCTCACTTCTCTGCACATGTCCAAACCATCTCAGTCTGGCCTCTCTGACTTTATCTCCAAAACTTCTAACATGTGCTGTTCCTCTGATCCTGTCCATCCTGGTCACTCCCAGAGAGATCCTCAGCATCTTCATCCTCAGCTACCTCCATCTCTGCTTCCTGTCTTTTCCTCAGTGCCACTGTTTCTAGACCAATCAGCATGGCCGGTCTCACCACGGTTTTGTACACTTTTCCTTTCATTTTAACTGAAACTCTTCTATCACACATCACACCTGATACTTTCCTCCCCCCGTTCCAGCCTGCCTGAACACGCTTCTTCACCTCTTTTCCACACTTTCCATTGCTCTGGACTGTTGATCCTAGATACTTAAAATCTTCCACCTTCTTTATCTCTTCTCCCTGTAACCTCACTTTTCCATTTGGATCCCTCTCATTCACACACATGTACTCTGTCTTACTCTGACTAATCTTCATTCCTCTTCTTTCTAGCGCAAACCTCCACCTCTCCAGCTTTTCCTCCACCTCTTCCCTCCTCTCATTACAGATCTTAAATAATTAGTCTATACAGAATATAAATCCTACCTGTTTAAGGTCTGGAACAGGAAGCAGCTTTTCCAGCTTGGATATGAGCTCCCATAATAGTACGTGTAGTGCTGTGTCGTACTGTGGGCCGTACTGAACTGGAAAAACCTCCTGTGGTAGAAAATATCGTCAGCAAAATTACTTTTAAAGGACTTTAAGAAGATTTAAAACTGCATCTGACCTGAAAGAAGTACGCCCTCTCTACAGGATTCTTTAACAGACTCTGAATAAGAGCGACGAAAGTTGACTCGGTTGTTTTTACTTCAGCGTCTACAAACTATAAGAAAATTGAAAGTCATTTTCAACTATCGTAATTTCACGGCTATAAGGCGCATATAAACATCTTAGATTTTCTTCAAAATGAGCGGTGCGCTCTTTCGTGCGGTGCGTCTTGTGTGTGAGAAAAGGCGGACCTAAAAGAAAAAAGCGGTGCTCATGAGGCGAGGCGGACCTGAAAGAAAAGGCATGAGAATGTTAAAGAGTGAAGTGTGGGCGTGGATTGTTTATAAAAAAGGTATGTGCTGTATGCACAACATTGCTGTTTTAACCCTGAAAATGGCAAAGAGACACGCTTATGACGCTCAGTTTAAGCTGAAGGCAATCGGCTACGCAGAGGAACACCAAGGGTGGAATGCTGCGCCGGGCGAGTTACGCTACAGTTTGCCAATGGATTGTAGATGCTTGGACTAACGTGTCTGCTGGTACTGTTCTTCGAGCTTTCGCAAAAGCTGGTATCCTTTCTGAGGAGCCGCACAGTACAGACAGTGATTTTGACAGCAAGGAGTGAAGTGGAGCTGCTCTGTTGGATTTTGCGCAGCTGTTCGATTCAGAAACAGAGGATGAGGACTTTGACGGATTTGAATAAAGACTATTACCGGCAATTAAGGCTGAAACAGTTAATCGATTTAATCGATTATCAAAATAGTTGTCGACTAATTTGGTCATCGATTAATCGTTTAAAAAGCTTTTACTGTCAGCTGCACTTAAATTGGTTTCCATGTGGGGCAGTAGAGAGCAAAATGACAATGCCAGCTACCAAAATAGGAGGAGAAGAAGATAGCAGCCAATCATTGGCCTTCATTTCACCCCGCCTCACGTGATCAGGTAGATTCAACAAGATGGCGGAAAGAAAAACACATGCCAAATTAACCAAAGTTTGGATCATTTTCCGCTAAATTTGAAAAGGACTCGCGTTAATATGCAAAGTTTGCGAAACGGACATGTTTTGACACAGAAGCATAACGACCCTGCACGAACATCTGAAAAAAAAAAACATGTCGGACTCGGAGCGGGACACGGCAAACCAGAGCGATACACGATGTTATTTCTAATAAAAACAATTTTACAGGTCGCTAAATACACTTTTTATTGTCTGCAAAAAAACAAAAACAACCCAACATGGACTATTTTCTATGGAAAACGGTTGCACTCCTCAGCAGAGCGCTTCTCTCAGGGACTCTTATTTTGGAAATGAACGTGTCCGATATGAGGCCGCTGTCAATGATTTACTTTTACTGTATACAGTAAGTAGATTTATTATTTTCTAGAAATGATAATATTCTACCTCTTTATTTGACAGAAAGAGTAACATTTACTCTTACTGTAATAAACCCAACGTGTTGTTTATGTGGTTATAAGTTGTGGTTTACACAATTACATCCTATAATATGCCGAAAAAGTAATATTTATTAAATAGTCATTTTTATCCGATTAATCGAGTAATCGATCCAATAATCGACAGATTAATCGATTACCAAAATAATCGTTAGTTGCAGCCCTACCGGCAATGTGCTTGTTTAGTATCGTTACTACTTAAATAAAGCACAACCAAACTCAGTTTTGCTCCCAATCTATTTTTTAATACGCACATTTGCATGCTTGCGTGTGTGTTGTTGTAAGGCGGTGTGTGACTGAGACTGCGCCTTTTCGTACGGTGCGCCTAATGGTCATGAAATTACGGTAAATTTGACAGAATTTAAAGAACATTTCTTACATCTGTGTTTGTAGAGGTGACCGGAAACCTCTCCAAGTAGCTCTGGATCATCTGAGAATCCACGTCTCCTCGAACAGAGCCTTTACACATTTCCAAAATCAACTAAAACCATCAAAAGTTAAGTTATTTAAGAATCCAAACTACAAAAAATCCAAACACACATCCACATGCTCACCCTGGCTCTCAAACCAAGAAGAAGCTGTGCTTTCTGTTTGTGGTTAATGAGGCCTGGAACTGCATCTGTTACCATGGAGACAAACTCTTGCAGTTTTTCGTAGTTCAACACGTCCTTATCTTTGGCCAGATGCCACATGGCAGCAGACAGTAGCTGCAAAGGAGGGACGAGAAGGCGAAGGGAAGGCACAGGAGAGCTTTGACCTGAAATGTAAATGTGTAACGTGAACGTGAGTCTGTGGAGGACAGCGAGGGGTTAAAACTGGAGAACATAAAATGGATCGGATAGATTTTATAAAGTCCTAAAAAAATTAAAAATTTAAAACAAAAGAATTCTAAACAGTATTTTAGAGTTGGACAAAATACAAAATCAGAGCCTCCAAATCCGAGACCATGGTCCTCGCCCGGGAAAGGGTGGAATGCCCCCTTCAGGTCAGGGACAGGGTCCTGCCCCAAGTGGAGAAGTTTAAGTATCTCGGGGTCTTGTTCACGAGTGGGGGAAGGATGGAGCGGGAGATCGACAGAGGGATCGGTGCAGCGTCAGCAATAACTAGGACGCTGCATCGGTCCGTCGTGGTAAATATAGAGCTGAGCCGAAAAGCAAAGCTCTCGATTTACAAGTCGATCTACGTTCCCACCCTCACCATGGTAACCAGCTGTGGGTGGTGACCGAAAGAATGAGATCACGGATACAAGCGGCCGAAATGAGCTTCCTCTGCAGGGTGGCTGGGCTCTCACTCAGAGATCGGGTGAGGAGCTCTGTCATCTGGGAGGAGCTCTGTGTCGAGCCGCTCCTCCTGCAGGTCGAGAGAAGTCAGATAGGGTGGTTCGGGCATCTGGTCAGGACGCCCCCCCAAGCGCCTCGCTGGTGAGGTTTTTCGGGCACGTCCCACCGGGAGGAGACCAAGAGGCAGACCCCGGACCTGCTGGAGAGACTATGTCTCACAGCTGGCCGGGGAACGACTCGGGATCCTTCCGTGAGCTGGAGGATGCAGCTTGAGTGAGAGAAGTCTGGGCTTCATGTCTGAGGCTGTTTGCTCCGCAACTTGGCCCCGGATAAGCGGAAGACGACGGCCCCAGATAAACACAATATAAACCGTAGTGTTACAAGATAAATGATCATAGAACAGTGGCAACAGTTAAAAATCAGAAAAATCACTTAAAATCTGAGATTTTGTGAACATCAGCGACAAAACTAAACTCAAACATACTAGAACATAACGTGTTGTCCAACTCACCGACACTAAACTACAGTCAGACATAAATGAGCACTTTTAAAAAAAATAGATTAAAAAAAAGCGCTATTCGTGATGGCAGCAGGTTTGTGTAGCGCTCCACATTTTTGTTAGATTTTTATCGTTTTTTTTAAAAATGTGTTGAGTTCATCATCAGCGATGAATGTAGAGTTAGAGTGGACGTGTGGAGATGTTCGGTGCTGGAGTGAATCATAATAATAATAATAATAATGAATTACTCTATTCATCCCTCACCAGGGAAATTTGTGTGCTGCACTCCTTACACCGCAGCAGGCTGCCCTTCGACGGCGCCAATAGTGGGAGAAGCAGGGGTTAGGTGTCTTCTCCAAGGACCCTAGACGGTGGTCTCAGTAGGAATCGAACCCGCGACGGGCGAGCGCTCTAGCGCTTATCCACCGTCCTTGTTTTCAAGGAATGAAAACAACAGGATCTTCTCAATGACATCAGAGGTGATTCCTGTCTGAACATACCCGGCTTCACTATGGAACTAAAGATGGTGGACTGCTGGTGTTTGACAACAACAAATAGTGTTGTTCCACCACAGTGAAGGATGTGAGTTGCTGTCAAGATGCGGAGCTTTAAATCATAGTTTGAGATCTTATTATGATTCACTGGGGCTTTTAAACATTGTTGCCATAGTAACCTACATTCTGCCTACAGCAAAACTAACTGTCATGTGTTCCACCAAGTAGCTGTTCCATCTCTGTTCCACCAAGTGGCTGTTCCAGCTCCATATATATATATTTTTTTCCATTTTTACAATCTGTAATCAAATTAAATCTCCTGAAATCTTCTCTGATTTACTTGTTTTAAACTTTTTATGGATTTAAAAAAAAACAGCTCCCAAAAACCTTCCCTGTACTTGATCTTCATCATCCTCAAAATAAATACTGCAATTAATTGTTACTTTTAATGAATAATTACCTTAATTTTCTCTTTAAAATGTGTAAAACGGCAACATGTCTGGTTTAAAGTAATTTTACTGAGTTTTAAATTATTTCAGCAAAGATTTATAACATTTAATTGAATTTTAATTCAGTTTTTATTATGTTTATTTAAAATAATTTGTTAACAGAAACATCAACAGTCTATTTTAAACACGACGTACCTTTTATTTCCTCTCTTGACATAAAAGTCTCCATTTTTAAATTTTAGCTTTAATAACAAAAAAAATTATTTAATTTCAGATTTTATTTTATTTTTCTTTACGCTTAAACGCATTAAATTATAACAAACATGTTTTACTGTAAACTTCCGGGTTTCATGCTCCTTCTTAAATTCTATTGGTTGATTTCCAGGAAGTGTTTTCTTTCCGAAACTACAAAATGGATCGATACTGAACATTTTCTAGTCGTAACGATACCAATATTTGATTATTTTGGTTTTTGTAAAAACTAATGTTTTTTTTTCTTGTGAAAATTATATTTTTAAATAAACGCAAGAAAATTACAGATAAATAATTTAGAATCAACAAAATAGTGTTTTCACATCCAAACAAACTGAGGTATTAATTCTGTTGTATCAACAACCCTTTGAATCACATGAGTGATTATTACAGTAAAAACTTTGCTGTTCTTTTTCTGTTTTACATTTAATTTTTCTCATTTTAGGGATAAAATATTCCATTTTTAGATAGAAATATAAATTCTATCTAAAATGGATGAAGATGGACTGCCTATCGTGGGATCTGGAGTGGATCTTACTAAGGTTTGTTGATCAAATTAGCTTTAAATGCTAACATGGCTAAAGAAAAAAAGCTAAAAATGCAACTAAAAACTAACTAAATTATAACAAAATCTTAAATATATTTTATTTTACATTTTTAAAAATCAAAATAAGTTCAATTAGACTTGATTTATTTTATATATTTAACTTTAAATCAGTGATAAAAGCAGTGATCATCTTTGCTAACATTAGCATTTTATTTTTAATGTCTTCAAAATCTGTCTAAATTGTTTAAAAACACATTAAAAGCCATTTATTTTTATTAATGAATGAGCAAATAAACTATAGGTTTAAAATAATTCTACATATTTAACCTTCACATTTATATTTGACCATATGTTTGAAATTAAAAGGGTTTGTTTGGCAGAAAAATGTCAGACATTTTTTTTTTTTAACAAAATGTCTGACATTTTAAAAAATGGAAAAGTGAGGTTACAGGGAGAAGAGATAAAGAAAGTGGAAGATTTTAAGTATCTAGGATCCACAGTCCATAGCAATGGAGAGTGTGGAAAAGAGGTGAAGAAGCATGTGCAGGAAGGCTGGAACGGGTGGAGGAAAGTATCAGGTGTGATGTGTGATAGAAGAGTTTCAGCTAGAATGAAAGGAAAAGTGTACAAAACCGTGGTGAGAGCGGCCATGCTGATTGGTCTAGAGACAGTGTGGTGAGAGCAGCCATGCTGATTGGTCTAGAGACAGCGTGGTGAGAGCGGCCATGCTGATTGGTCTAGAGACAGTGTGGTGAGAGCGGCCATGCTGATTGGTCTAGAGACAGCGTGGTGAGAGCGGCCATGCTGATTGGTCTAGAGACAGCGTGGTGAGAGCGGCCATGCTGATTGGTCTAGAGACAGCGTGGTGAGAGCGGCCATGCTGATTGGTCTAGAAACAGTAGCACTGAGGAAAAGACAGGAAGCAGAGATGGAGATAGCAGAGATGAAGATGCTGAGGATCTCTCTGGGAGTGACCAGGATGGACAGGATCAGAGGAACAGCACATGTTAGAGGTTTTGGGGATAAAGTTTGAGAGGCCAGGCTGAGATGGTTTGGACATGTGCAGAGGAGAGAGAGAGAGTACATCAGAAGAAGGATGCTGGATTTGGAACCACCAGGAAAGAGGACTAGAGGAAGACCAAAGAGGAGGTTCATGGATACAGTGAAGGAAGACATAAAGATAGTTGGTGTGACCAAAGAGGATGCAGCAGATAGGGTTAGATGGAAGAAACTGACTTGCTGTGGCGACCCCTAAAGGCAAATGCCGAAAGAAGAAGAAGTCTGACATTTAAAAAAAAAAGTGAAAATCACTTTTTTAAACTTAAAATTTAAGTGTGAAATTATAAAATGGGTTGTTTACATGTGTTAAATATTAATTAAACAATAAAAGACTCAGAGCAGACCTCTGATGCAGCCTCACTTCCACCCTGAACTCCTCTATCACATCTACAGCACACCTCACTGAACTCCTCTGTCACACCTACAGCACACCTCACTGAACTCCTCTGTCACACCTACAGCACACCTCTCTAAACTCCTCTGTCACACTTATAGCACACCTCACCTCTGAGCTCCTCAGTAACACCTACAGCACATATTTCTTACTTTTTCTCCAGGTTCCTGCCATCCAGCAAAGAAGAGTTGTCGCCTATCTTAATCAGTTTGTTGTGCACACGGTTCGCTTCCTGAATCGCTTCTCGACGGTCTGTGAAGAGGTTTGTGGGTTCTTTTGTTTCTTATTCCACTATTATAAACACACAAAGCAATTTTTGAAAAATTTTATATATTTTCTCGTGATGTTTTATGACATACCTGGGAAAAAAGTCATTGTCTTGTCTACCTGTTCAATTTTTGGAAATATTTTTTAGAATTTTTGGAAATCTCTCCACAGAAACTGGCGAACATTTCTCTGCGTATCCAGCAGATAGAAACGACGCTGTGCATCCTGGAGGCAAAGGTTGGTTCCTAAACCTCTCTCCAGTTATATTTATCTGTTTACACCATGTTTTCCTTTATTTTCTCACCCCGTCCAGCTGTCCTCCATACCTGGACTGGAGGATGTGACCGTAGAGGGGCTCAGCCAGCAACAACCTGCCCAGACAAACGGAGCCATCACCACCAGCCAGAGCCACACACACGCTCCTGCAACAGAAGCTCCTGCAGACGTGGGTGTTCAGATTTACATTTTGTTAGGAATTTATCTTGTTTTCAGAGCATTACGAGAGGAAATATACATTTAGAAATGAACGGAACGTAATTTTCATTCAGTTTGGACTAAAATGAGTCAGATTGGAGTAGAAACAGCACTCTCTAGTGGAAGAAAAGAAAAGTGAGCTCCAAAAATCAAAACAAGACGAAGGAAAAAAATGTTTTGTTTCGTCTTCTGAACTGCTTATCCCGAACTGGGTCATGGGGGTGCTGGAGCCTATCCTGGCTGATTTCAGGCAAGAGGCGGGGTACACCCGGAACAAGTCGCCAGTCTGTTGCGATGTCATATAAACAACCATGCTAGAGTACATTTTATAGCGGCCAATCAACCTAACATGCATGTTTTTGGGGGGTGAGAGGAAATCTGAGAAAACACACACATACACACGGGAGAACATGCAAACTCCACACAGAAACACCAGTATTTCAAGCCTCGTCCCTTCCTGGGACTCAAACCCTGACCTACTTGCTGTGAGGCCACTGTGTAAAAAATTAGCTTGGATTGTTTCTTATGTTTTATGGGAACAAAGTTAGATGATGTCATTTTTCTAAACCAGATTGTTTTTGTTTCCAGCCCCCTCAGAGTTCTCCAGATTCCGCCCCGAAACCAGAAGTCCCTGCAGAAAACATCATGACCGTGGCGAAAGACCCACGTTACGCCCGATACCTGAAAATGGTTCAAGTGGTAAGGGGGAATGTTTTCTGTGGTGTTCCCAAAATAAAGTTTAGTTTGAATCTTAAATAGTTTTTTTTTTTCCTCGTAGGGCGTTCCTGTCATGGCCATCAAGAATAAAATGGTGATGGAGGGTTTAGATCCCAGTCTGCTGGAGTGAGTCCGATTCTCGTCAAAATGAGTCTTTGTTATGAGTCTTATAGTATTTCTGCCCCGCCTCCCCACGTGACAACGTCGCCATAGCGATGTTGCTACTAGCTGTAGCCATAATTGGAAGCGTTTCACACCTCACCACTCTATGAGTTGGACGCTTTATGGGTGTTTCTAATCCTTTTTCCGAACAGGCGATGGTGATGAGCAATAGTCAGCTTTTCACACTTCCTTCTTTTTGTGATAAAACTTTATAAATCAGAACGATTTCATTAGTATTATTTAATACAGCGCTTCAATCTTTGTTTCAACATGAGCGACAAATAAAATTTTAAAGTTAAAAAGATTCACCAACAATGTAAAAAAAATGTCTTTAAAAATTTTAGTATTCTAATGTAAACAAAGTAGGTGCCAAATATCTCAAAATTCTTGACATTTTTTGCTTTATTGACATATTTATTCCCGAACAATGAGCCTGTAACTGTAAGAGGATTTATTCAGAAAAGAAAAAGAACTTTTTTGTTTCTACTTCTTTTATTACGACTTCATTTGTTACTTCTTTTATTATTATCATTCAAGTGTCTTTAGTTACTGTGATCTCCCAGCCGCAGTCAGTTCCTGACAAACTGTATGATACAGTGTTGTGTTAACTAAGGAACGTGCTGATACTGCTGAGCATCCCCCACCTTTCCAATTATCTGGTAGGGGTCTGGAACTTTTCCTTCCCCCTCACTACTCTGTTAGAACACACCTCTTGTTTTTCATTACTGTATTTTTAAGCAGACAGGGATTGAATTAAAAATATTTACTCCCAAAGGAAAAAAAAAAAAATTAAAATTCTTCATTTGAAAATAAAGAAAGAGGCGTTTCTTTGTAGACACTCCAGTCTAGAGAGAATGCTGCCCTTGTGACAAATAAAACGGAGAGGCTCTCGTTTGATCTCCAGTAAGCACAAATTTGGGATGAAGATTAACCTTTTCCATCTAACAAAACAGAACCTTAATTTTCTCTAAATCTCTAAAAAAAACGTATGTTAGCCGCAGCCGCGAGTTATGCCGAGAAAACATTTATTTTGCATGAAATGAGACGTTTAAACCCAAACTGACGCTAACACAGGGGTTCTGTGTTTAATAGCCTTATCGCTACTGGATGATCATTTTTACTTTTTTACCACCAGCACGCCGGACGCGCCTGTGCCCGACGGAGCAGCGAGGAGTTCAGAGAACGACGACGTCGGCGCCACCAGTTCAGACAGCGAATCGTCCTTTAGTGACTGACGTAGCTAGCCCTGATTTGGCAACAAAGAGGACTGTGAAGAATCGAGCTGAATTGTTAATATCATTCTCGACATGAATCGTTACGATGTTTCAGACTTCAGATGATTACATCAAATATAAAATAAAGACGTTAGCTGGATGTAAAGAGGAACCGATAGAATCATGTCGTGGTCACGTTATCACCGGTTATCACAATGTGGGGTTGGATTGTGAATGAATTGGGACGTGGGTCACAAGGAGGCATCCCGATGTTTGAGTTTGACTTTCCACTGAAAATAAAAAGATAATCATATGACTGATCAGTGGAAATCATCTCTTTGATCTTTGTTATAATGAAAATATCTCATAATTGTTTTTTCTGGCTTGTTTCATCCTTTTTTTGTTGTTTAAAGCAGATCTTTGAATATCAAACTATTTTTGTCACATGATGGTGAAAGTTTGACAAATTTTTGATTCTAATACAAACACCTTCATTTATTTAACTTTAAGGCTTTTTCAATCTTAAGAATTTTCTTCACGATAAAAAATATTTATACGCTAACCATTAACATTCTTGCTAATTTTATTTTATGTCTTTAACTTTTTTCTGTTTGAATTTGACTGAAAATAAATAGAACTGATCCAAAAAACTGGAAATCAGAAGAATTTGTGGGAGTTTAAAGTTAAATGTCTGTCATTTATTTAATTAAAACTTTTAAATCAATGTGATGCAGATTTATTCGTTTTTGGCTTCACATAGCGGGAGATTTTGGGGAGGGGTTGGAGGATTTGAGGAGGAGGGGCTTGACATCACATCCGTCATGACAGTTGGGGTAAAACAAACCGTTTAAAACACAAGAAAGCAGCTGGTAACTTGTGCGTCTTCCATGTGTTACCACCTAGTGTTATGTATCAGTACGAAGAGGAATTACCACCAGGAATACACCCCTGTACTGCTGGTTCATGCTTTGTTTTGCGGCTCACGCACATAAGCTGTCCCATGAGCAAAGTTCCCAGATGTCCGACTTTTTTCATACGTTCACCTAAAACAATACTGGCAATAGACCATGCAGATCACTACTAGCGGCTTTCAGATGCACAGCTCCAGCAGGAGATGCCATGTGCTTAGCCTCATTATACCCAATCATGTTCATGGAATGCACTCGAGTGTTCATCATGCGGGAGTTTTATTAGTCTTGGCGGGTGAGCGTTAGAAAAGTCCTAATTGATCATTAAAATGCCTCCATTGGTTTGGAAGATATTGTAATCAGAAGAATTTGTAACCTCTCCTTTTCGTATTTTTTACGTGCTGGAGTTACGGAAACCCTCGTGAAGATTTTACTTCAAATAAAAACACAATAAGTAGAAAATAGTGCAGTTTATTATTATTTTTTTATCAGACATACTTTACACACAGTTCATCAAGACAAGAATTAGTTTGATTAAAAAAAAAACAAAAAAAACAATTCCCTTCATTTTGTGTTTTAGAAAATACACGGACGGATTCAGGTGTGATTTGGTGGACAACAAAATGGTTAAGAAAGACATTTTTATAATAAAGTGAATATTTAAACTAATTAAATTAGCCTCAGAAGCTTGAGTTGTACGCTCCAGTTTAATTAATCCAAATGGGTTGTATCTTTGGCGCCATCTAGTGACAAAACATCTGAATTGCAGGAAAAATAAAACTACCAAGATTTATTTATTACATATTTTTTCAACTTCGGCGGGCCGGATTGAAACGTTTAACAGACCGGATGTGGTCTGCAGGCCGTAGTTTCCCCATGCCTGCTCTAGACCAAACAGCATGGCCGCTCTCACCACGGTTTTGAACTCTTTCCCTTTCATTTTAACCAAAACTCTTCTATCACACATCACACCTGATACTTTCCTCCACCCGTTCCAGCCTGCCTGAACACGCTTCTTCACCTCTTTTCCACACTCTCCATTCCTCTGGACTGTTGATCGTAGATACTTAAAATCTTCCACCTTCTTTATCTCTTCTCCCTGGAGCCACACTTTTCCATTTGGATCTCTCTCATTCACACACATGTACTCTGTTTTACTCTGACTAATCTTCATTCCTCTTCTTTCTAGTGCAAACCTCCACCTCTCCAGCTTTTTCCTCCACCTCTTCCCTCCTCTCTACGTTTGTCAAAAAAGGGGTCGATAAAAGGACGTTTTCAAGCTTGACAATTCGATTGCTTTAAACTGCCTAAAAAAATAACGCGGTGAGACGATGCTGCAAAAAGATAATTTTTAAAGGGTAACTAATTAAATAAATTCTTTTTCGTGCTTCAAGACAAAAATTTCCAACGGAGACCTGCTGTCTCTCGTCCACCAATGAGAAAATAAAATTTTCAAGCTATTTTACTCGTTAGTAAAAATATGTCAGTTATGAACCCGAGTCAAGTGATTTAAGTTAAGATTTAAACTTATTCTTTCGGAATTTTATCAACAAAACAACGAACCAACTTAATCCTGGGACGATTTTTCTACAAAGTTACATACGAAGTCATCGTAAAATTCTAAAGATCACTTCGCGGCTGTCCTACACTCATGGAACAGAGGATTGAAAAGTCGTAAACATTTAAATATGATTATCAAGATAATTCTGGGGAAACTCTTGTAAAACTCATAAAAGATTTCGATTAAGAGCCACGTGATTTCAGCATGTTTGTCTGAAACGCTCAAAGCTAATTTAGATTAAAAGCTCTTCCTTGTAGACAGAAAACATCCAAAGCATACATGTCTGCCTGCACGGCCTGGTTATTTCATTAGGAAAATCAAATTAACGTGTTGTCCTGGGAAAGCCTAATTCTCCGTCTAACGAACAGTGCTGAATCGTCTGGGGATGGAGACGGACGACATTTTAATTTCTAACTGCATTGTCGAAAACACACACTGAGGTCAGCTGGTGTAAAACAAAAAGAGGTGTACCATTAATTCGTTAAGAAAAAAAGGTCGTTTAAATACAATCAGTTTGGAAGGAATACTGTCATGATTGTACAGACATCGGAATTAACCACGAACATCACTGTGATCACGTGAAAAACCCCTGAGTGGTCACAGGTTCAACACGAAGTTTGACTGTTTGGTCGACCAAAGTGCAAAGTGACGTTTCAAACAGCAACAGTGAGAATAATCATAAAAGAGGTTGTAAAAAAATACATATGTGTACAAGGAGTCGTCAGCTTTTATAAAAAATGTTACACTTAAATCTTAGTTGTATAAAATTAATATAAAACCTACATAAAAAATTTATCTGGTGTAAAAAAATAATTCCTTGTACAAAAATTTGATGTGTAAAAAAAATTGGTAAAAACAATTTACAATTCGTTCAAGCAGCTTGTAAATCCTCCAGGTTACTCCGCGGCGTCGGCTCTCACCTGCAACGTGAACGTCTACAGGAAACAAAAATAAAAAGAAACATTTGTTAAACTAGAAATGTGCTGATTTAAAGCTGCTCGACGTCTTTCAGCTGCTGAAATGTAGAAAATGGACGACAACCACCATCATACGTAGCGGCTACCGCGCATGTGCAGAATGGAACTCTACTCTGTAGATGTCATTTGTTTAAATGGACCCAAACTAAACACAAAACAAACACAGCCCCTCTGTGGCATACGCATGTAACATTTTAAAGCACTTTATAAATTTAATCTATTATTATTTTTTTTTCTCCTTTAGCTATCTGCGCGCTGCTGGCTGGCTGGCTCGCTCTCATGCATGCACGTACACACGCACACACACACATTTTTAGTTGCTGCATGCACACTTTTATATTTTCCAGAGACTCAGAAATGTCATCTATTGTAAAAAAATGAACAAAATGACCAAACCTATAAAAATAATTTCTTGACTGTGAGATGCGCATGCGGTTTGAGCTATACAAGAATATTAAAAATTGTTTTTAGGCGTGATACAATTGAACTAGCAGCAGTTTAAAACGGTCCAAGGTCTTTTCCCAGCTTCTCTCAAAATTGCATTGGAGCATTGTTGTTTTTGGCAGCCATATAAGTTTTCGTTTTAGTCTTCGTCTTTGGACGAATTTTAAGTTAAGTTTTAGTCCCATTTTCGTCATCTCTTTATAGTTTCATTTTAGTCACGTTTTAGTCACGAAAACCCAAAAGAGTTTTCGTCTAGTTTTCGTCAGGGAAGACTTAGAACGTTTTTAGTCTAGTTTTTGCGTTTAAAAAAAAAAAAAAAAAAAAAAAAAAAAACTTTATGTCTTTATTACTGAGAATATTGTAGGTTGTTTGTTAAAAAAAAAAAAACTCTGCCGAGCTTTAACTTGCGCAAAACAGCGAACATTGTAAAACAACGTAAATAAATATAAATTTTTCAGTGAGTGAGGAACGTTGTAACTTATGAATACTTAAAAATGACACCTCTTAAAAACCCTGTAAATAAAGTAAACATTGGAATGTTGTAGAAAAAGTTTCAAAAAAGTCTTCTGGACAGTTTAATTCTTGAATGAGACGTTTCGACTTCCATCCGGAAATCATTTTCAATCTGACTGAAATGGACAGAAACCTGGATCTATTTATACTAACCTGAGTAACAGGTAAAAAAAAAAAATAGTAAGGCAGGGCTCGACCAATTAGCCTGCGTTACCTAAGATGGCCGTGAATGGCTCCTATTGTAACCACAAACCCGTACACGATCCCTATTGTAATAATGCTAAAAGCCTAGTTAATAGAGATTCCTGCTAACGAGAGGCGTGAAACTGGGTCACGAGGTGTCATCTTTAGTCCATGGCTTCAAAAGGCTGCTGTAAATCCCGGGCAGAATGTATCTAACGCATCCACTCTGATTCAGTGAGGGATTCTCTTTCTTCACAAAGATGGCTTCCTTCACCCCTCTTTCAAACCATCCTTTCTCTCTACTTAGAATCTTCACCTCACTGTCCTCAAAAGTGTGTTCGGTGGATTTAAGATGCAGATGTACAGCAGACTGTGGACCACTAGAGGCTTCTCTTCTGTGTTGGTAAAGTCTTTTGTGGAGTGGCTGCTTTGTTTCTTTACCAACTCTTCTGTGTTGGTAAAGTCCACAAAAGAGGAAGCAGGAATTTATTTTCACTAGGCTTTTAGCTTTATTATAATAGGGATCGTCTACTGGTCTGTTGCTACAATAGGAGCCATTCACGGCCATCATAGGTAACACAGGCTCATTGGTTGAGCCCTGCCTTACTATTTTTTTATCTTTTACTCAGGTTAGTATAAATAGATCCAGGTTTCAGTCCATTTCATTCAGATTGAAAATGATTTCTGGATGGAAGTCGAAACGTCTCGATCAAGAATTAAACTGTCCAAAAGACTTTTTTAAAACTTTTTCTACAATGGATCACTCCTGGATGAATGAGGCACTACACGGATTTAAACAATGTACTGTTTCTGTTAATTAGTCCTTCGCGCAACCAAGCTAACTAAGGAAGTTAGCAGCGCCGACAAGCTAGCATTAGCTTGAAGTTAGCATGCTGTTTGCGCAAAATATGTGAAAAACTTTAAGTTTCTGACCACCAAGCTCCTTTGCTGCTGTTTTTTACCATGGTGTGTGACTTCCTCATGGCTGCAGGTGTGTTGTGTAGACGGTGTGAACGTGCAGCATTGTGGGGGGCGTGCCGCCGTTAGAGACAGATGCAGCCGCTGTGTTTTTTCTTTTCACAGACAGAAATGTGAAAGTCTGACGCTGTTACGTTTTCATCTCGTCAACAGAAACTTACAAACGTCTCGTCACATTTTCGTCACCAAAATGTCGCATTTATTTCGTTATCGTTACGTTATCGTCGTGAAAAAATGCTTCGTCAACAAAATCATTTCGTCATTTCGTCAGCGTGACTCTTAATAAAGTCGGTCCTTTTGAAACCAAAACCATAAAAATTGGTCAATCCTAACTGGGTCACAGGTCTGTAATAACGAAAACAGAATGAGGATCCTTGCTGCCTTTTCAAGGCATCAAGTAACTAAGAGAAAAAAAAGAGTTAAATTGTTTTAAAGAAAAAAACGACTCACTTTAAAATCATCAATGTAGGTGAGGAAGAAGCAAACGAAACTGAAAGCGACGATCCACTCACACGCCGCGCTGGCCACGTGGAACGGATAGTCCTGCAAGTGAAACGCAAACATTAATTTTTCGACATCACCAAGCAAAAAGAGTCGACAGAACTCAATACAGCATGTTCCCAGGACTGGATATTACAGATAAGACTGTTAACATCTATATTATGTATGGGAGGAGACGGCAGCTAAGTGGTTAGAGCGTTCGCGCGCGGACCGGAAGTTCGTGGGTTTGCGTCCCACAGAGAGCACTCTAGGGTCCTTGGAGAAGACACCTAACCCCCGTTTCTCCCACCATTGGCGCCGTCGAAGGGCAGCCTGCTGCGGTGTAAAGGAGTGCAGCACACAAATTTCCCCGGTGAGG
This sequence comes from Neostethus bicornis, assembly GCA_902685375.1. Lineage (NCBI taxonomy): Eukaryota > Metazoa > Chordata > Actinopteri > Atheriniformes > Phallostethidae > Neostethus > Neostethus bicornis. The sequence continues at coordinate 3,414,812 of CACRXE010000066.1, read as the reverse complement.
GATGAATAGAGTAATTCATTTTTTTTTTATTATTGTAATTCTTGTTTGTTGCATGTAGCTGTTGGTCTGTGAAATTCAGGGGCTCCGTTCCGTCATCTTCCGCTTGTTCCGGTGTCGGGTCGCAGGGGCAACAGCCTCAAACGGGTAGCCCAGGCTTCTCTCACCCCGGCTGCATCCTCGAGCTCACCCGGAAGGATCCCAAGTCGTTCCCTGACCAGCTCTGAGACAAAGTCTCTCCAGCGGGTCCGTGTCTGCGCCTCGGTCTCCTCCCGGTGGGACGTGCCCAAAGCACCTCGCCCGCGAGGCGCTCGGGTGGGGTATCCTGACCAGATGCCCGAACCACCCCATCTGGCTCCTCTCGACCTGGAGGAGGAGCGGCTCGACACCGAGCTCCTCCCGGATGGTAGGGCTCCCCACCCAATCTCTGAGTAAGAGCCCAGCCACCCTGCGGAGGAAGCTCATTTTGGCGCTCAACTTTGGATAAACAAAACTATTAACACGTTTTAACTTGTTTTTGTTGTTAAAGGTGCATATTTTGGTTTCCTGTTGAGCCTTCTTGCCTTTGTGTTTGTTAAATCGAGAGTTGATTACAACCCATTTGTTTCTCTTCATGACTTATTGTTGGAACGAAGCCCAAGAATTTACTCGAATAAATGAAACCAAAACATTAACTTGAGTTACGATCCGCTAAACTTTCAACAAGTGGTTTAGATTTTTTGCTTAATGAAGGAAATCAAAATGTTTTATACAGATACTAACAAAAATGCGACCTAATTGGCTGCAAGTATGGCTACGTATCAGCTGATATAGGCTCCAGCTCCTATCGAGACCCCATTAGGGATTCAGAAGACGAAAGTAAACAAAAGGTAGAAAACTACAAACTTGTGAAATGCATTCACATAAAAGATGGATGATAATATGTGGGCCTTATGTCAGGATCTCTCACCTGCATCAACATCAACCTGATTAGGATCACCTGAGGATGATTACTGATTCCACCCTGTCATCTATTTAAGGAGAATCACCCCAGACTTCCCTATCGGGTTTCACTATCCCTTCCAGCCAGGTCACCCTGGTTACCTGACCATGTTTGAACTTTGTTATTATTTGAACTTTTGAAACCTTGAGTTAACCCTGACCTTCCTTTACAGACTTTCCTGAATAGAGTTAATAAACCTTGTTTGAAGTCCTGAAATTGGGTCCACCTCCTTTCCACCACCCCCAAAAAACCCTGACACATTAATTATCAATTATTACCAGTACGTGAGTGAAAACAGAGACCTCGTTCATTCATAAAAACGAAACACTAACATTCAAAGAATGCCAACAAACTGGTACGATCCTGCTCACCTCGTCTTCTGTGTTTCTGTGGAGGGTTGTTTGCTTCACAAAATAGGCACAGATCACAGCTGGGTTATTAGTTAATTACAACATGTGTAACCATTTAATAAACAACAGTAATCAGTGGATAAGGATACTGGGAAAAAAGGCGAAGAACGCAATCATGGCCACCACCAATCGGGCCCGACACACGATGAGAGACGAGCCGTATGGGTAGTTATAATACGATAGGATGGTTTGGAAGATCGTGTAGAGGACGCCAGAGATGAAAAACAGCAGAGCTCCGATATCATGGACGACTGTCACGGTCGTTTCCTGTAAAAAAATAAGAGACAGAAATCAAAATTGTATGGAATTAAATTTGTTGTGATTCCCTCGCCCACCCGAAGAGGGAACCCGGGGCCTGCCCTCATTTGCCTGATTTTAGACACCTGATGATCTTCGTGGAATTGCCTTTAAATAGGCAGCCTGTCTTTCCTTCTGTCAGGATCCCTCACCTACCCCCAGAGGAAGCCCTGGATATTCCTTATCAATCTGATTAGGGTCACCTGAGGATGATTTTTGATTCCCCACATCTGTCCACCCTGCCATCTATTTTAGGGGAATCACCCCGGACTTCCCCTGAAGTACAAGTAGAATTTTCCCAAAAACAACTCATTATAATTTGGTAAACACATAGATCGTTTGGTGCTTTCCATCATTTGCCTGATTTTAGACACCTGAAGATCTTCGTGGAACTACCTTTAAATAGGCAGCCTATTTAAAGGTCTTTCCTTCTGTCAGGATCCCTCACCTGCCTCCTAAGGAAGCCCTGGATATTCCTAATCAACCTAATTAGGGACACGTGAGGATGATTCCTGATTCCACACATCTGTGCACCCTGACGTCTATTTAAGGGGAATCACCCCGGACTTCCCTGAAGTACAAGTAAAATTTTTCACAAAACAACTCATTATAATTTGGTAAACACATTGATCGTCTGAGACTTTTTGCGGTTGTGCAGCGGAACCTCGTTAATTAAGTTCATTCTATGGGTGAAATCTGCAAAGTAGTCAACCTAATTTTTTTCGCTTGTTATTCTAAGGCTGTAAAAGTCATTACTACACACTTTCTCAGACATTCATTAACCTTTTCCCGCTTTTCTCTTTGGTTTGAACACCCTCGATGTTCAAACCATAAAAAAAATTGAGATAAAACAGACAGTTTCAGTTGCAATAAAATTACGTCTGCATCGTTGTATCTGTGTGACAAAATCGAACCATATCAGCAACAATTTGTTTTGTTTTTAAGCATCTTTCTCTAAAAATAGAAGAATATTCACTATGTATTGTCCTTTCATATCATTTTGTCGTCTTCCGCTTAATCGGGGCTAGGTCGTTGGGGCAACAGCCTCAGACGTGAAGCTCAGGCTTCTCTCACCCCAGCAGCATCCTCCATCTCACCCGGATGGATCCCGAGTCGTTCCACAGGACGTGCCCAAAACACCTCACCAGCGAGGCGCTCAGGGGGGCATCTTAACCAGATGGCCAAACAACCCTATCTGGCTTCTCTTGACTTGGAGGAGGAGCAGCTCGACACTGAGCTCCTCCCGGATGGAAGAACTCCTCACCCGATCTCTGAGTGAGAGCCCAGCCACCCTGCAGAGGGAGCTCATTTTGGCCGCTTGTATCCGTGATATCGTTTTTTGGTCACCATAGGTGAGGGTAGAAATGTAGTTTGTTTTTTTTGTTTTTTTTTTTCGTCAAAAATTTTTTGGGCAGTCACGTGACCTTAACGAGGGGTTATTATCTGGTTTTTAATTTGTTTATTATTATCCTCACATTAAAAAACATTCTTGAAGTATTTTTGTCTTTCAGTGATTTGTGAGATTTACGTCCAGCATTCGAATGTTATTCGAACTCAAAATTGTTCTTGGCTGTGGATTTTGTTCTCCGCCACGCCCACATTCTCGTGTAAACAGGAAGTGTTTTGTAGCAGGGGACTTTCTTCAGGACTGAGTGGGAGCAAGAGGAGGAGGGAATTCAACGTCAAATATTGAAAGTAAAGCTAACTCAGTGTATTTAACAATTTTTCGCAAATCAGCGAGGCTGTGAAAGATGATCTACATCATATCCTGGAACATCTGTATAGAATAATTATGTCATTCTGTTTGGGACCAGATGCTACGTCATTGCGTCATGTTTGACGTAGCATCTGTTAAACTGGTACCTGGAAAGTAGCAACGATGCACATCCCCAAACACGACACCATGCCGATCCAAAGCGTGGCTTTGTTCAGACCCGGTGCCAAACACCCTGTTCGCTCCATCAGCTTCTCCACCAGCTTGTACCTAGCAAAGATGGTGGCCACGCCTGTACACACACAAGTACACACACATGATTTCTGCACCCTCCACATCACGTCTCACACTTCCTTTTTCTTTCTGAGAGAGGAAAGTCTGGAAAGCCCCGTGTTTCATAACGAAGCAAAGACGGACCTGCACATGAAGAGATGAACGTCATCAGACCGAAGATGCAACTCTCCGGAGGATTCGCACCTGTGTCACTGAACAGAGAGGGAGATTAATGTGTGTGATGTGTGTGTGTGTGTGAAATATCACAGACTTATTTAGAAAACACTTCCTGTTAAAAGTGAGCTTAAACATGTTTGTTTTTGGTGTTGAATTTTATCAAATAAATTTCACCAAAGGTGCGACTTATACTCCAGTGTGACTTAGTATATGTTGTTTTTTCCTTCTTTTTGTCATTTTTTTGCTGGTACGACTTATACTCAGGTGTGACTTATAGTCCGTCGTCACTTCCTGTTAGAAGTGAGTTTAAACATTTCTGGTGTTTCTGGTGTTAAATTTTATCCAATTTTTTCCCCCAAATTGCGACTTATACTCCAGTGTGACTTTATATATTGTTTTTTCCTTCCTTTTGTGCATTTTTGGCTGGTATGACTTATACTCAGGTGCGACTTATACTCTGAAAATATGGTAATCACATCGCAAAAATGTTTTTTCGGATTTGTGAATAGCGCATTTTTTAAAACAATTTCCAGCCCTAATAAACGTACATTTTAGTGGAGGAGTTTAAGTATCTCGGGGTCTTGTTCTCGAGTGGGGGAAAGATGGAGCAGGAGATCGACAGGCGGATCGGTGCGGCATCAGCAATAACTAGGACGCTGCATCGGTCCGTCCTGGTGAAGAGAGAGCTGAGCCGAAAAGCAAAGCTCTTGATTTACAAGTCGATCTACGTTCCAACCCTCACCTATGGTCACCAGCTGTGGGTGGTGACCGAAAGAATGAGATCGCGGGTACAAGCGGCCGAAATGAGCTTCCTCCGCAGGGTGGCTGGGCTCTCACTCAGAGATCGGGTGAGGAGCTCGGCCATCCGGGAGGAGCTCGGTGTCGAGCCGCTCCTTCTCCAGGTCGAGAGGAGCCAGATGGGGTGGTTCGGGCATTCCCCCGAGCGCCTCGCAGGCGAGGTGTTTCGGGCACGTCCCACCGGGAGGAGACCAAGGGGCAGATCCTGAACCCGCTGGAGAGACTATGTCTCACGGCTGGCTGGGGAACGACTTGGGAACCCTCTCGAGTGAGCTGGAGGATGGAGCCGGGGTGAGAGAGCCCTGGGCTGCCCGTTTGAGGCTGTTGCCCCCACGACCCGACCCAGGAACAAGCGGAAGATGACGGAACGGAATAAACGTACATTTTATATAAACACACATGCAAAAAATGTAATTGAGTAACACAACTTTGATCTGTTTATGTTACGTTTTTAACAAACAAACGTAACATAAAACTGTTCATGAGGGAGGCGATAGCTCAGTGGTAGAATGATCGCTCATGAACGGAAAGTTCTCCGGAAGTTCGTGGGATTGAATCCCACTGAGCTCATGTCTAGGTGTCCTTGGGGAAGATACCTAAGCCTCTGTTTCTCCCACCATTGGTGTCGTCATGGCAGCCTGCTGCGGCGGTGTAATGCAGCACACAAATTTTCCCGGTAAGTATGTAAAAATTTATTTAAAAAATATGTTCGTCTTTTGAACTAATTATCGGTTCAGAAGACAAACCCTGACAAACATGTGGGTTGTCAGGGTTGCGAGGATGCCCATCTCGGCTAATTTAACGCGAGAGTCAGGGTACACCCTGAACAGATCGCCAGTTTGTCAGGGGGGTGCATACAATCATCCACACACTAATTCCTAGGGCCAATTTCGTAGCGGCCAATCAACCTATGCATCTTTTTGAAGAGTGGGAGGCAACCCAAGTACTCGGAGAAAACACATACATGGGGAGAACATGTAAACTCCACACAGAAAGACGTGTGTTTCAAATTTCGTCCCACCCAAGACTCGAACTCCTAACCTTGTTGCTGTGAGGCCACTGTCCTAACCACTGTGCCACTCTGTTCAAACATATTTTATGTTAACAGAGTTCCGTTCCGTCATCTTCCACTCATCCGGGGCCGGGTCGCGGAGCAACAGCCTCAGACGGGATACTCAGGCTTCTCTCACTCCGGCTGGATCCTTTAGCTCACCCGGAAAGATCCCGACTCGTTCCCCGGCCAGCTGTGAGACGTAGTCTCTCCAGCGGGTCCAGGGTCTGCCTGTAGGTCTCCTCTCGGTGGGACGTGCCTGAAACAACTCACCAGCGAGGCGCTCTGGGGCATTCTGACCAGATGCCCAAACCACCCCATCTGGCTCCTCTTGACCTGGAGAAGGAGCGGCTGAACAGCGAGTTTCTCCCGGATGGCAGAGCTCCTCACATGATCTCTGAGTGAGAGCCCAGCAACCCTGCGGAGGAAGCTCAGTTTGGCCGCTTGTATCCGCAATCTCATTCTTTCGGTCACCACCCACAGCTGGTGACCATAAGTGAGGGTGGGAACGTAGATCGACTTGTAAATCGAGAGCTTTGCTTTTCGGCTCAGCTCTTTCTTTAACATGACGGACCGATGCAGCGTCCTAGTTATTGCTGACGCCGCACTAATCCAAGTTAACAGAGTCCTACATTCTTAATCTCATATTCATATTTGATCAGTAACGAACTCATGATGATGAATGTGGTAAAAACTAATGAGCTGATTGTAGATTCCAGTAAAAAGAGAGTAATCACAGCCCATCACCAAGGACGGTGAAGTTGTTTTCTTCTTACAGAAATCTGGGCGTGAACCACCCCCACAAACTCATCTGTACAGTTCAGGCTAATGACTCCTAGAAGAAAGCTCGGTAACAGAAAGTCAGCTTTTTGTTTTAGGATTCCTAAGTCCTTTGATGTCTTTAAGGAGATGTTAATGATTATCAACACGTCAGTGGTGGCCAGTGGATTGTTCTTTGATGTCGTCTGTTTGTTTGTTGGCAAAAACTTCAACCAAATGCTTGATATGGTTACAGATCCGTCGGGCGTTTACGATCAGGATCAGTTTTCAGGTAATTCCTCTCTACAAAAGTGCTGCATTTTAATCAAATTGCTGGGATATTTGGCGTGAATTGCGGTCTTGCAGACATGTTTGATGGCGTTTTTACGCTGAAATGTGGGAAATTCTAATAAGTCGAGATACTTTTTTACACCTTCTGTACTTTAATATCGTAACGAGTGATTTAGTGTCAATTTTTTTTCAGATAATTTGTCAAGTTATAATAACTGAAAATTGAAGATATTACATTTCTCATCCATCTAGAGTACAGTAGAATAAAATAACATGCAAACAATAATCTTAGACGCATTGGGTGCTTGTCCCAGGGGAGGGATCCCTCTTTTGTTTGGATCCCCATGAGGTTTCTTATTTTTTCCCCACTGATTGATTTTTAGGAGTTTTTCCTCACCATGAAAGCGAGTCTAAGGGCCTAAGGGCAAGGATGTGCTAATATTGTCTTGCTATCATTTGTTCGTTAGTTTTCTTGCTGTGTTTATACGTTCCTATTTTTTCTTGTTTTTTTCTTTCTGAATCTGCAATGCGAAGCCCATTGAGACAGAAATTCTGAGATTTTGGGCTATACGAATTAAAATGAATTGAATTGAATCTTTAGGGGGAGGTCATAGCTCAGTGGTAGAATGTTCACCCTTGGACCAGAAGTTTTTTGGAAGTTTGCGGGAGCGATTTCCTTGGAGCTCACATCTAGGTGTCCTTGGCGAAGACACCTAACCCCTCGTTTCTCCCACCATTGGCGCTGTCATGGCAGCTTGCTGCGATGCAATGCAGCACAGAAGAATAAAATATATAGTATATATATCTCAGGGGTGTGGGGGCGCAACTCCAACCTCCCGTCCCCTTTTGGTTCGCAAAAACAAAACAAAAAAAGAAGAAGAAGAAAGGAAATGGGACTAGTCAAGCTATACCCTTACAGAGCCAGCGAATGGGTCACCAAAACACAGCAAATGACCTTATTTTTTAAAATGTTCGGGGGAGGAGGGTTGCCCCCAGCCTACCCTATACTGGCTTAGTCAATGACCTCATGCCCCCCCTTTCAAAAATCCTGGATCCGCCCCTGTATATACACACAATATTGTGTTACTATAGAATTATTAACATGTATCTTTGGTGTATAATGAGTTATAATATTTTTGTGTCCTAGCGTCTCGTAAGAGGGCACTTACAGATGTTTACTATGATCAACTCAATCAACCAATCAGATCCACCCATTTAAACAAATATTGTTAAAAATATTGTAGCTGAAAAACTAAAAGTTATTCATCTCACTTTTTAATATGAGAAATTTTTCTATGGTTTTCTTCGTCTTCTGTTAATTCCTTTTCAAAATTAATTAAAACATTTAAGTGACATTACATTTTTTTTATTATAAGTGGATTTCACTCTGGTTTTTACTTTAAAATCGGCTTCTTTCAAGAAAATCTGCCTCTTTTTCTTGAAAGAAGAAGTGAAAACGTGCAGATTCATGTGAGAAAGCAGCTGAGTTTTCGCAGCAAGAAAAGAAAGTGAAAGCATTGAACGCTGCGTGGATATGTGTCTGTAATCTCTGATGATCAAACCTACCTGATGTAAGGAAAAATCACGTCCACATCTCGTCTGAAAAGTGCGATCAGGTAGGAGATGACAAAAGTACCCGAGGCCCAGGAGACCAAAAACACCGGCAGCCAACACAAACCCTGCGTCAAACACATCTCACCTCTCAATTCTGTCTGCTGAGAGAAAAAAAAACTCTTCTGATGTTCTTCCTCTAAACTATTTACAGCCTCGAGGCTGGCGGTTCAGTCCCTCCTGGTAAAAGAAAGAAGTCAAAGTCATGTGCACTTTCTTTCTCTCTCTATGTGTCGTTTTCTTTGTCGAAATCGATCCTAAATCTACTTTCGTGATCCAAAAAGATAGAAAATGAACTTTTCTGGTAATAAAGCAGTTGTAAATATTGATGCTTTTTATCCAGAATTGATCATATTTTCTTGTTAACCGTCATTTTCAGGCATTTGTTGGTGAATTTTTCTGCACCTTCGACCACTTCTAAAGGCTACACTCGGCGTTCAAAGATCAAAATTAGCATCAAGCTGGCCGAGGAAAACAAACGACTCAGAACAAGACCATAAAAATCGCAAAAAAAAAAAAAAAAGTGTACCACTGCTCCCCCCATTACTCATACCGCCTGTTACAAGTGTGGTAGGAGCTGCAGCTCCCGCATTGGGTTGTTCAGCCTCCGCCCATGCGGCACAAACAGGTGCAGAGTCTATTGTTTCTAGAGACAGAAGGATCCCAATTAATCAAGTGTGTGTTCTGATGGTTCCGATGATTCCAGGGCGGAAACATCGGAACCCTTTTTCTTATCGGACTGTTTTTGTTTTTTATTGTATTATTCTTTTCTTTCTTCTTTCTTTCTTTCATTTTTTTAGATAGATCATGCGTAGCCCCATGGGGAATCGAACCAAGTTCTTCTGGTCGAAAGACTACCACTAGGCCAACGCCCCCTGGGGCCATCTTACGGTACTGTTTGAAATGGAAAATAATTGATTCTAATGGGGGTCGGAGGAACCAATCAGAAGAGATTGATTTTAGTGTGTCTTCACACACATTTTCAGATGTGAGTGTGCTTTTGTTTGACGGATACAGAGGCAACAACCACGTCCCCGTCCTCTTAGAGTCCTCTCAATGTAAATCCTATCAGTCCTAAAAGCGGCTCATGTGTCCCCCATGTGGTTAAAAACGGAGACATATCTCCTCGTCCTAATGAGGAATAAAATACTAATGAGACCTGATAAGAAGTTATTATTAGTTTGTAAAAAAAAAAAAGGAGATCGACAGATGGATCGGTGCAGCATCAGCAATAACTAGGACTGTGCTTTGGTTTGTTGTGGTAAAGAAAGAGCTGAGCCGAAAAGAAAAGCTCTCGATTTACAAGTCGATCTACGTTCCTCACCATGGTAACCAGCTGTGGGTGGTGACCGAAAGAATGAGAGCATGGATACAAGCAGCTAAAATGAGCTTCCTCTGCAGGGTGGCTGGGCTCTCACTCAGAGATCGGGTGAGGAGTTCTACTATCTGAGAGGAGCTAGGTGTTGAGCCGCTCCTCCTCCAGGTCGAGAGGAGCCAGATAGTGTGGTTCCGGCATATAGTCAGGATGCCTCCCAAGCGCCTCACTGGTGAGGTGTTTTGGGCACGTCCCACCGGGAGGAGACCAAGAGGCAGACACCGGACCCGCTGGAGAGACTATATCTCACAGCTGGCCAGGGAACGAACTCAGGATCCTTCCGGGTGAGCTGAAGTATACAGCCGGGATGAGAGAAGCCTAGGCTTCCCGTCTGAGGCTGTTGCCCCTGCGACTGTGTCGACTGTGTCGTCTCACCATGCCGTTCCGTTCCGTAGCATATCGTGAGATTCCATCAAGGACTAAAGTCATGTTTGGTGTGTGTTTGGGTTTTCCGAACAGGATTAAAGATGGATGAACAAGGATGTCTCTACGTCCATCCATCTTTGTTCAGTGAGGGTTTTTCTGGAATCAGCCGGGGTAGGCTCCAGCTCCCCACGCGACACCATCAGGGAGGGACAAGTTGTTCAGAAGATGAAATGAAACAAAGATGGCTTCCTTGACTTCTCCCTCTCTGCCATCTTAAGAATGTCAGACAGTCGTCACCTTCTTATCCGTCTCTCCTTTTTCTGTGGTTCCGGGGGATGCCGGAACCCATTCTGGCTGATACAAGGCGAGGGGCAGGGTACACCCCGAACAGGTCGGGGCCACACACATACAACCATCCACACACACTCATTCCTAGGGGCAATTTGGAACCGGCAAATCAACCTAGCATGCATGTCTTTGGCGGGTGGGAGGAAACCGGAGTACCAGGGTAGAACATGCAAAATCCACACAGAAAGAACAGTGTTCCACCTTCTCATAAAAATCTTCCTTTTCATTTTAGATGGAGGTACCACACCCCTTTTTTAACGGGTACATTTTTCTTTGCTTTGCCCTTGAAATGACCCTGCAGAAACTCCTCCTCACCACCAGAGGGCGACATTGAACATGCTCTCTATGACGTCATTTCCATCCAGTCAAAGCAGGATGTGTGTGTCACGTCTCCTGCAGTGCCGCCTGTCAGCTGATAACCCAGTTCGCGTTGCAGGACATGTTGTTGTTTTTTTCGTTAATGAATGCGGCGCCATGCTTCATCGAGGAGGATCATGGTAGTGGTGAACTCGGTGTTGAAGCTGTTACAGAGACAGACGTACACGTGTCTGTCTCATCGTTACGGGCTCTACCTGTGCTTCGGAGGACTGCTGCTAACCATCATTTCAGCCTTCCAGTTTGGAGAGGTGGGTTACGCTCTATTTACCGACTTTAAGACGATATTTATAGTTCGTATTAAATGTTTTGGTTTTATTTGTTTCTTATTGGTTTGTTAAAAAAAATAATAAAAATCTTCTTTATAATTTGAATTTTAAAAATCGGTGTCCGCAATAATAAGGACGCTGTATCGGTCCGTCTTGAAGGAATAGCTAAGGTGAAAAGTAAAGTTCACGATTTGCAAGTTGATTTACGTTCCTACCGTCACCATGGTAACCAGGATGTAGTTCCTACCGTCACCATGGTAACCAGGATGTAGTTCCTACCCTCACCATGGTAACCAGGATCTACGTTCCTACCCTCACCATGGTAACCAGGATCTATGGTCCTACCATCACCATGGTAACCAGGATCTATGTTCCTACCCTCACCATGGTAACCAGGATCTATGTTCCTACCCTCACCATGGTAACCAGGATCTATGTTCCTACCCTCACCATGGTAACCAAGATCTACGTTCCTACCCTCACCACGGTAACCAGGATCTACGTTCCAAACCTCACCATGGTAACCAGGATGTAGTTCCTACCCTCGCCATGGTAACCAGGATCTACTTTCCTACCCTCACCATGGTAACCAGGATGTAGTTCCTACCCTCACCATGTTAACCAGGATCTACGTTCCTACCCTCACCATGGTAACCAGGATCCACCTTCCTACCCTCACCATGGTAACCAGGATCCACCTTCCTACCCTCACCATGGTAACCAGGATCTACGTTCCTACCCTCACCATGGAAACCAGGATCTACGTACGTACCCTCACCATGGTAACCAGGATCTATGTTCCCACCCTCACCATGGTAACCAGGATCTATGTTCCTACCCTCACCATGGTATCCAGGATCCATGTTCCTAGAGTCACCATGGTAACCAGGATCAATGTTCCTACCCTCACCATGGTAACCAGGATGTAGTTCCTACCCTCACCATGGTAACCAGGATCTACTTTCCTACCCTCACCATGGTAACCAGGATGTAGTTCCTACCCTCACCATGGTAACCAGGATCTACTTTCCTACCCTCACCATGGTAACCAGGATGTAGTTCCTAACCTCACCATGGTAACCAGGATCTACTTTCCTACCCTCACCATGGTAACCAGGATCTACGTACCTACCCTCACCATGGTAACCAGGATCTACGTTCCTACCCTAACCATGGTAACCAGGATCTACGTTCCTACCCTCACCATGGTAACCAGGATCTACGTTCCTACCCTCACCATGGTAACCAGGATCTACGTTCCTACCCTCACCATGGTAACAAGGATCTACGTTCCTACGCTCACCATGGTAACCAGGATCTACATTCCAACCCTCACCGTGGTAACCAGGAACTATGTTCCAACCCTCACCATGGTAACCAGCTGTAGGTGGTGACCATAAGAACAAGATCACAGATACAAGCGGCTGAAATGATCTTCCTCTGCAGGATGGCTGGGCTCTTACTCAGCTATAGAGTGAGGAGCTCTGCCATCTGGGCGGAGCTCAGAGTAGAGCCGTCGCTCCTCCTGGTCGAGAAAAGCCAGACAGGGTGGTTTGAGCATCTGGTTAGGATCCCTTCTGAATGCCTTGTTGTTGAGGGGTTCTGGGCACGTCCCACCAGGAGGAGACCTGGTTGCATAGCCACTGTCAAAAACAATTAGGGATTCAAAAACTGGTCAAATGTGGTCAAACGTATGGTGATCTTTTTGTTCTGTCACATTAAATTTATGGTTGGTTCTAGATTTAAAACTGACTAATTATATTTAAGTTTGTTTTGATATGAAACCATCTGATCCCAGTGTTTCTGTTCTCTATCCAGGTGGTGTTGGAATGGAGCCGGGATCAATACCATGTACTGTTTGACTCCTACAGAGACAACGTGGGAGGGAAGTCCTTCCAGAGCAGGTCAGATTCCTGAGAAGACTTTAGAAAAAAAAATTCTTGTGCAAGTAAATACAAATGATGGAGAAGTCTTTTTTTTTTTTCGGACATGTTTTGACTTTAGTGCAGAATGATCTGTTTTTATTATTCAATTCATGCTGTTTGGAAATTTTAAAAGATCAAATGTGGTCAATAAAAACAGTATCTCTTTCATTTGGTATCACTTGGTCACCAGTGAGGCGTTCAGCGGGCCTCCTGACCAGATGCCCGAACAACCCCATCTGGCTTATCACAATCTGGAGGAGGAGCAGCTCGACATCAAGCTCCTCCCAGATGGCAGAGGTCCTCCCTCTATCTCTGACTAAGAGCCCAGCCCCCCTGTAGAGGAAGCTCATTTTGGCCGCTTGTATCCGTGATCTCATTCTTTCGGTCACCACCCACAGCTGGTGACCATAGGTGAGGATAGGAACGTAGATCCTGGTAACCATGATGAGGGTAAGAACATAGATCCTGGTTACCACGGTGAGGGTAGGATTGTAGATCCTGGTTACCATGGTGAGGGTAGGAACGTAGATCCTGGTTACCATGGTGATTGTAGGAACGTAAATCCTGGTTACCATGGTGAGGGTAGGAACGTAGATCCTGGTTACCATGGTGAGGGTAAGAACGTAGATCCTGGTTACCATGGTGAGGGTAGGAACGTAGATTCTGGTTACCATGGTGAGAGTAGGAACGTAGATCCCGGTTACCATGGTGAGGGTCGGAATGTAGATCCCGGTTACCATGGTGATGGTAGGAATGTAGACTCTGGTTACCATGGTGATGGTAGGAACGTAGACCCTGGTTACCATGGTGAGGGTAGGAACGTAGATCCTTGTTACCATGGTGAGGGTAGGAACGTAGATCCTGGCTACCATGGTGAGGGTAGGAACGTAGATCCTGGTTACCACGGTGAGGGTAGGAACGTAGATCCTTGTTACCATGGTGAGGGTAGGAACGTAGATCCTTGTTACCATGGTGAGGGTAGGAACGTAGATCCTGGTTACCACGGTGAGGGTAGGAACGTAGATCCTGGTTACCATGGTGAGGGTAGAAACGTAGATCCTGGTTACCATGGTGAGGGTAGGAACGTAGATCCTTGTTACCATGGTGAGGGTAGGAACGTAGATCCTTGTTACCATGGTGAGGGTAGGAACGTAGATCCTGGTTACCATGGTGAGGGTAGGAACGTAGATCCTGGTTACCACGGTGAGGGTAGGAACGTAGATCCTTGTTACCATGGTGAGGGTAGGAACGTAGATCCTTGTTACCATGGTGAGGGTAGGAACGTAGATCCTTGTTACCATGGTGAGGGTAGGAACGTAGATCCTGGTTACCATGGTGAGGATAGGAACGTAGATCCTGGTTACCATGGTGAGGGTAGAAACGTAGATCCTGGTTACCATGGTGAGGGTAGGAACGTAGATCCTTGTTACCACGGTGAGGGTAGGAACGTAGATCCTTGTTACCATGGTGAGGGAAGGAACGTAGATCCTGGTTACCATGGTGAGGGTAGGAACGTAGATCCTGGTTACCATGGTGAGGGTAGGAACGTAGATCCTGGTTACCATGGTGAGGGTAGGAACGTAGATCCTGGTTACCATGGTGAGGGTAGACTGATCGCCTTGAGTTTGAACTCGTATTTGTAGGCGTGTCTTGTGCAGCCCAAGTCGTCAACCTTGCACAAGTTCAAAACGACGCCAACATCTTTAGAGAAAGACCGTTTCACTGTTTTTGATGTGCACGTTTCCTTTCATCAGGCTCTGTCTGCCCATGCCCATCGATGTGGTGTACACGTGGGTGAACGGCACTGACACCGCTCTGCTCAGAGAACTCAAAGTGGTCAAAGAGCAACTGGAAGAAGAACAAAAAGCTCTGAGGTACGTTACTGTCTCTTGAAATAAAACGGTTTCTGTGCTACACAATATAAATACTTCCACCAAGGTTGTGCAACCCTTCTTTGAGCGCGGTTCACTCACAGCCGCTGCTTTCTGAATGGAAGTGACTCAGCATTTTAAAACATCAGCATTTATTGGATGTGGGGAAGTTTTGAGTTGCGTCTAAACCACAATTACAATTTGTATTTGTATCATGCTAGTCTCGCTTATTTAAGGTTGCATCATGGGGGCTAATTTTCTTCTGATCAGGGGGGTTATTGAGGTGTTTCCTGGCCGGCCAAAAGGCAGGTCTTATATGGGCCCAGGTTTGACCCCTTAGGAACATTTTAGAGGCATTCTTACCATCCTAGCTAGGTCCAGGTGGACCGCTGGAGAATTTGTAGTTGAAAAGTTTAGACTGAATACCATTGTCGCGCAAATGCTGCTGGGTACAAAATACATACGACCCAAACTTTTTAAGATTTGAAACTCTATCAAAACAGAACTTGGAGTGAAAAAAATGTAGTTATTGTTACGTAAGATTATGAACTACAAATGGAAAAGCTTTCTAACCAGGAACTAGCTTTTTGAAGGATCATGCTCCTCCCACTAGAGCAGTGCTTCTCAAATAGTGACCCTGTGGAATATGTTTTTTTTTTTTTTTTTTTTTTGCCGTACTAGAATAAAATGTAACTGCACATCCACTACAGTTTTATAGTTTATAGTATAGTATAGCTTTTTTTTTATTGTTGTTTTCTTTAATGTTAATTAGGATACAATGTTATCCAGAGGCGTACTTAGAACCAGGGGTCCCCAACCTTTTCCGCACACGGACCGGTTAAAGCTGTAGCAGAAAAAACTCAATAAGACCACCCCGAAAAATTGTCTTTTTGAATCAATAATAATGAACTTAAAACCACTTTGTCATCACGAGAAAATTTATTAGCAGCGTCTTCATAACGCTTTAATGCTGGTTGCTATGGTAACAGTAAACATACTTTCAAAATAAAAGACATCACTAAAACAAGTTGAATAAAAATACTATTTAGACTCTTCACAATAAGACTAGATCAATCAGAGTTCTGAGTTTGTTTTGCTGGAACCAGACAGTCCCATCTTGGCCTGAAACCTGAAAAGTGTTTCTAAGGTCCAGTCTGCTTCATAACTCTAACTCCCCTTAAAAAAGCTTCCTGTAGATATTTGTTTTTTACTCATTTTGCTAGTTTAGGGGTTTAAATTTAATGGACCGATGCGTCACTGGTGAGTCATTGACGGATTTAAGGATAAAAATCCGGGGATTTTTCAAATTAAAACGTCAGTTTGGCTCAAATAATAAATCAAATGGAAATAATAAAAGTTATTTCTTCATTCTGTACGGCCCGGTAACGGTCCGCGGCCCGGTGGTTGGGGACCACTGCTTTTAACAATTTCATAGACAAATGATACTAATTATAGTCATGGCGGATAGTGTGGGAATACGTGGGGCTGCGAAATATTTTCTTCTTCCTAGGGGGGTCGCAACAGAAAATACTTGAGAAGCACTGCACTAAAGCCAATCCATCTGACTCCCGGTCTCTGTCAAACGTCTCCGAATTGAGATAATAGTTCACTCCATTGTTTAATCATTACATCTCACTGGCCAGTTATTAACGTGTGCTACGGAGAAAGTAACATACATGTTAACATGTAATAAAATATTACTTCTGTCGTTGAACACAGGGAACGTCTGGCAAAAAATGGAAGCGATTCCACCGAAGTCCCAAAAGATAAGTGAGTATGAAGATTTATTTGATGCTGCGAGGTTGAACGTGTGTTGTGTTTCTTCAGTTTCTGTCGTAAGGTTCCAATCTGTCGCTCGTCTTCGGCCATAAAGAAAATGAAGAAGCAAACACCAAACCAATGTGGAACAAAAAATACAATCAAAAACCCAATAAATATGTTGCAATTTAAAGCCAAACTTTTGATCTAATTGCGTATTTTAATGTGTGATTTTCATGCTTTTATGACGGAAATATATGTAGGGGAAATACGGGGGTGCAGGGGTCATTCACCAAGGGTGTTATGATGTGAACTCACCAGTAATCACTAGCAGACTACTTTTAACAACGCTGGAAAAACACTTGGGGGAAGGAGGAGAGTAATCAAATCAAAATTTGTGTCGACACGATTGGCTGCCATTTGTTCGGTCTTTCAAATGTTTCTGTAATGTTTAGAAATGATCCTTGCTCTTTAATTTTGTTGTCTTGACATAGTTGTTTTGGTTACATCACTTCGTTTGTTTTGTTAACGGCCGAAAGACAAAGCAACAAGTCAGCCACAGAATCTGCAGCTTAATCTATTCATTTTTAGCTAGAATCGAGGAATCAATGTCGTAAGTTGTTTTTGAGTGTTTTATAGATGTTTATTGTTTGAAAGGTGTGTTATATCTTTTGTTGGATTGGGAGAGTATAGTCGCATGCTAACGTGGCTAAGCTAAAGTAAATGGCTAACGCGGCTAAGCTAAAGTAAATGGCTAACACGGCTAAGCTAAAGTAAACTGCTAACGCGGCTAAGCTAAAGTAAACTGCTAACGCGGCTAAGCTAAAGTAAACTGCTAACGCGGCTAAGCTAAAGTAAACGGCTAACGCGGCTAAGCTAAAGTAAACTGCTAACGCGGCTAAGCTAAAGTAAATGGCTAACGTGGCTAAGCTAAAGTAAATGGCTAACGCGGCTAAGCTAAAGTAAACTGCTAACGCGGCTAAGCTAAAGTAAACTGCTAACGCGGCTAAGCTAAAGTAAATGGCTAACACGGCTAAGCTAAAGTAAACTGCTAACGCGGCTAAGCTAAAGTAAATGGCTAACACGGCTAAGCTAAAGTAAATGGCTAACACGGCTAAGCTAAAGTAAATGGCTAACACGGCTAAGCTAAAGTAAACTGCTAACGCGGCTAAGCTAAAGTAAACTGCTAACGCGGCTAAGCTAAAGTAAACGGCTAACGCGGCTAAGCTAAAGTAAATGGCTAACGCGGCTAAGCTAAAGTAAACAGCTAACGCGGCTAAGCTAAAGTAAATGGCTAACGCGGCTAAGCTAAAGTAAATGGCTAACACGGCTAAGCTAAAGTAAACTGCTAACGCGGCTAAGCTAAAGTAAATGGCTAACACGGCTAAGTTAAAGTAAACGGCAAACACGGCTAAGCTAAAGTAAATGGCTAACACGGCTAAGCTAAAGTAAACAGCTAACGTGGCTAAGCTAAAGTCAATAGCGGTTCTAGGATATTTCAGCCACGGATATTTGAGCCAAAAACCTATTTTATGTAGAAAATTGTGATATTTTATGTAAAACTTTTATCGTAAATAAACAGTTGCACTACAGAAAATAATTGGTTTTAGCCATTTTTATCCCATGGCTCAAATAAAAAAATTTTGATATTTTTTTTTAAAAAATTGATATTTTATGTAATTTATGTAAAAATTTTTATTGTAAATAAACACTAAAATTTTTTATCGTAAATAAACAGTTGCACTACAGAAAATAATTGCTTTTAGTCTTGAAAAATTTTATCGTGCTTTTAGTCATTTAAAATTTTCTCATCGTAAATAAACAGTTGCGCCCAGGTTGCAGTTCTTCAAATGTCCGTGACTGAAATCTCCGAGTCACCGTGGCTCAAATATCCTAGGTTGCAGTTTTTTGGCTCAAATGTCCGTGGCTGAAATCTCCGTGGCTGAAAAGACCGTTCAACCGTAAATAGCACAGGCCATTGTTTTGTTTATGTGGCACCCGTTTATTCCTGTTTTATGAAGCTGTATTTTTCTTTTTCTATATTTTTCTTCCAGTTTTTTACTCGTGTTTTTAATGAATGAATCGTTATCAAACAGAAAAGTTACAACACAATTAATCAGGTTTTTTTTCTTAAAGGAGTTTAGCGTGGCGTTAAGTCAACGGTTCTCACACCTTAAAGAGACCACGTAGTTTCTTTTCTCATGAACTCGTCTATTTGTGTTCACCTCTAAAAATGACTCGTTAAACCTACCACAAAAACACCAACACTTCAACGTAGGTGTAAACATAACGCTTCTGATTCTGAAACAGCTCAACAACGTGAAGAAAAATCTTCTTTGAGCTCCGAGATGTGACCTAATTCTGTTTTTCTCCATTGTAGCATAAAGCTGGAGTGCCTGCTGTCTCATTGCATCATGGCACCCATGCTGGCTCTGGATCCGGCTCTGCCAGCCAACATCACCCTCAAAGAGCTACCAGCCATCTCTCCATCCTTCTCTGCTGCCAAAGAGCTGCTGCTCATGAGTAAAACCTTCCAACCGCCCACCAGCGTCACTGTGCTCGTCTTCCACTCGCAGGCAGACGGTAAAGCCACACATGAGGGTTTTTACTGGCACCGAAAGAAGGCCAAATTTGGCCGTAGAGGAAGCTCGCTCCAGAGGGGAACATGTTTAGTTTAACCAGCTGATATAAACTAGCAGCAAAGAGAAAAACGTTCCATTCCCATGTGTTATCAGGATGTCGCAATCTAAAAAATAACCACTAAGCAGGTGTTAGTCCTTTCTGTTCACATATAGTGTGTTTTATCGTGTTTATTTTAGCAGATGACGCAGAAAACTATACTCTAACCGTCCCAGATTGAGCAGGAAACGCCAAAAAAGACCGTTCCTTTTAGCTGCAGGTTTATAACAGACTGCATTTAAAAACAAAAAGGTCACAGAACTTGTGGGACCGGTGGAGATGCTGGGGGGTTCTAGAAAAACTGGAAATGCTCATTTTGGTTTATGTTTAGAAACTAAACACTGTCCGCTGCCATGAAAAACTGCTCCGTAGATTTATTATCTAACGTGTCAGCAATCCAACGTTTATTTGACCAAGATCTGACGTCCGAGTTTAACACATTCTAATTTTATCTCAAAATCATGTACCGTAATTTCACGGCCATTAGGCGCACTGTACGAAAAGGCGCAGCCTCAGTTTTGTGCGCCGTTGCTGTGTTTAACACACATAAGGTGCACCGTACGAAAAGGCGCAGTCTCAGTCACACACTGCCTTACAACAACACACACGCAAGCATGCAAATGTGCGTATTAAAACATAGATCGGGAGCAAAACTGAGTTTGGTTGTGCTTTATTTAAGTAGTATAAACAAGCACATTACCGGTAATACGTTGTCCTTATTCAAATCCGTCAAAGTCCTCATCCTCTGTTTCCGAATCGAGCAGCTGCGCAAAATCCAACAGAGCAGGTCCACTTCGCTCCTCGCTGTCAAAGTCACTGTCTGTACTGTGCGGCTCCTCAGAAAGGATACCAGCTTTTGCGAAAGCTCGGATAACAGTACCAGCAGACACGTTAGTCCAAGCATCTACAATCCATTGGCAAACTGTAGCGTAACTCGCCCGGCGCTGCCTTCCACCCTTCGTGAAACTGTAGTCTCCTTCGGTCATCCATCGCTCCCACGCCGCTTACACTTCACTCTTTAACGTTCTCATGTGTTTTCTTTCAGGTTCGCCTCGCGGGCACGGCATTTTCTTTTAGGTCCACTTTTTCTCACGAGCACCGCGTTTTCTTTTAGGTCCGCTTTTTCTCACACACAAGGCGCACCGCACAAAAAGGCGCATCGCTCATTTTGAAGAAAATTTGAGACTTTTTGGTGCGCCTTATTTTTTATTTTTTTTTAATTACTCTATTCATCCCTCACCGGGGAAATTTGTTTGCTGCACTCCTTACACCGCAGCAGGCTGCCCTTCAACGGCGCCAATGGTGGGAGAAGTGGCGGCTAGGTGTCTTCTCCAAGGATCCCAGACGTGCTCTCCGTGGAACGCGAACCCGCGACCTTCCGGTCCGCGGGCGAACGCGTTAATCACGCGGCCACCGTCTCCACCCAATGGCCGTGAAATTACATTAGTATGTTGTTCCTATTGTCACCTTTTTAAATCACATGTGAATCATGAGAATCATGTCATTGACTGGGTAAATTCAAGTGTCACATGGCAAATCTGTGACACATCCGGTCCGGCTCGGCATTCCTTGCAGCTGAAGTAGCTCATCCATAAAATCTTTAAAAAATCCCCCTGAAAATTTAACAAAAAATTTGCATCACTACATGGACACGCTGCCATCTCGAGTTGCGCGTATTTTCAAAAAATTGTATCTCAGGCTTTCTGGATGCCTCAAATCCGTTTTTTGTGAGATTGTGTTTGTCAGTTGAGTCAAATTTAAATGAAAAACTCCTGATTTTTGTTTCACGTTAGTAAACAAACCAATATTTTTATCAATCTGGGAAAGAAAAATGATCTCTGCTGCTGGAAAATAGGAAACATGTGGATAAAAACATTCAGTTTAAAGAGATGTGTGTCTGATTTAGAGCTCACATCGTACCGTGCAGATGAAGACAAGATGAAGAAGGATTCGGTCAGACAAATAATGCAGCTGCTAAAATGACAAAGCAGCAAACAGGAAGTGAGGTGGATCCTCAAGAGAAACAGAAAAATCTCATCTGAATCATTTAGAACTCTGTGTTTAAATGGATTTAATACAGAAATTGAAGCCATTGATGGAGTTGAAGACTTTTTTTTACCCCATACGGCTCCTCCCTTAGCCTAGTCAAAAAAAAGCAAAAAGGTTGTGGGACTGAGGGTAAGGGTTGGGGTGGCGGGCATTCACATGATTCTCTGACCATGACTAAGTTCTTCCCATTTGACTCATGACTGGTTTACACATGCTTTCATACTCATCATGTTTTCCATTGATCTTGTAAATCAAGCCGTCATATGAGAAGGTCTGACGAGGCCGCGGACCACTCAGAGTACGAATTATTTGACAATGTGAAAAAAAAAAAAGAAAGATGGTGATAATTTCCATCAGCAGTGAGAAACACAATTTCAGAAAAAACATCTTGACATTTCACACAATAAAATGAACAACGAAGTTTCACAAAATAGAAAAAATACTAATTGTACGTAAAGTTCGATCACTTCCGAATCCTCAAAATGATCCCATATCTACTTTAAATAAATCCAGACGAGCACATCATATTGATCGTATACCACTTATACAATCACTTGGTGAGGGTAGGAACGTAGATCCTGGTTACCATGGTGAGGGTAGGAACGTAGACCCTGGTTACCATGATGAGGGTAGGAATGTAGGTCCTGGTTACCATGGTGACTGTAGGAACGTAGATCCTCGTCACCATGGTGAGGGTAGGAACGTAGATTCTGGTTACCATGGTGAGGGTAGGAACGTAGATCCTGGTTACCACGGTGAGGGTAGGAACGTAGATCCTTGTTACCATGGTGAGGGTAGGAACGTAGATCCTGGTTACCATGGTGAGGGTAGGAACGTAGATCTTGGTTACCATGGTGATGGTAGGAACGTACATCTTGGTTACCATGGTGAGGGTATGAACGTAGATCCTGGTCACCATGGTGAGGGTAGGAATGTAGATCCTGGTTACTACGGTGAGGGTAGGAAGGTAGATCCTGGTTACCATGGTGAGGGTAGGAACGTATATCCTGGTCACCATGGTGAGGGTAGGAACGTAGATCCTGGTTACCACGGTGAGGGTAGGAACCTAGATCCTGGTTACCATGGTGAGGGTAGGAACGTAGATCCTGGTTACCATGGCGAGGGTAGGAACGTAGATCCTGGTTACCATGGTGAGGGTAGGAACGTAGATCCTGGTTACCATGGTGATGGTAGGAACGTAGATCCTGGTTACCATGGTGAGGATAGGAACGGAAATCCTGGTTACCATGGTGAGGGTAGGAACGTAGATCCTGGTTACCATGGTGAGGGTAGGAATGTAGATCCTGGTTGCCATGGTGAGGGTTGGAATGTAAATCCTGGTTACCACGGCGAGGATAGGAACGTACTAGATCCTGGTTATCATGGTGAGGGTACCCTCACCTGGTCACCGTGGTGAGGGTACCCTCACCTGGTTACCATGGTGAGGGTAGAAACGTAGATCCTGGTTACCGTGGTGAGGGTCTGTGCCATCTGCGTGCGTTCTCATTTTTTTTTTTCGTTCTCTCCAGCTGATAAAGCGTATGCAGATGTTTCTGAAGGAGAACACAAGTTCGCTGTATCCAGATGTTACCTGGTGAGTGGATTAACTCCAGACCTGTCGATACGATGAAGATTAATCCACATTTTGTCTTTCGATCCGTCTCAGACTGCTGATAAAGAAGCTCCAGGTCTGATCCGCATGCAGTCTCTGGCTTATCTCAGCGGCTTCCCAGCGTCCTACAAAGAGACGGAGCAGCTGCGGGTCAAACTGCCACAAGTCATTACGGCCAAAATAAAACAGGTGAAACAAAAACACTGACCTATGAGATGTTTACAAGCCGGGAAAACATGCTCGAGATCAAAGAAAATCTTGAAAGACTTCAAATAAAAATAAATGTAGCCTAACAGCAGATGGCAGAGTTGCACTTTTTTTTTTTCTCCAGCTTTTTTTTTTCACGTCCTGCAAAGATTTGAACTAAAATTCACTCATTATTTTGTTGGTTTGACTAAAATAACTAAAAAAATCAAATAAAATTGCCCCTAAGAATGAGTGTGTGGATGGTTGAGTATGTGGCCCCGCAACAGACTGTCGACCTGTTTGGGATGTATCCTGCCTCTCGGCTTGAATCAGCTGGGTTAGGCTTCGGCACCCCGTGTGACCCCGTTAGGGATGGACGGCTCAGAAGACGAACGGACCAAAAAAAATGATTGGGTTTAGTTTCAGGTTTTTGTTTTTTTGAGGTTGTTGTGAAGCTCCAAAGTTTACTTTTACACAATAATCTTAGCCACATTGGATACTTGTCCCGGCGATCCCTCTTTCTTGTGGACCCCCATGAGGTTTCTTTTTTTTTTTTCGCCCACTGATAGGTTTTTAGAAGTTTTTCCTCACCGTGAAGGAGAGTCTAAGGCCAGGAATGTGCTAAAATTGTTTAGCTAGCATTTGTTAGTTAGCTTTTAGCCGTGTATTTGAATTGAATAAAGATAATGCATGCAATTCCTGACCTAGTAGCTGGAGTGAAATGAAATTGAATGGAGGCACCAGGTGGTACTCTTCAAGATACTTTTCTGTGTACCAAGCAAGAGGGGGAAGTCCTTTTGATTACAATTAGCATACGCGTGTGTGTCGGTAGCATACGTACTTGTTGAAACACTATCGGTGCTAAACGTCTCTCTCCGACGGTCAAACATCGAGAAACTTTTTGCTAGAATACGGCGTATTTCAGCGAGACGTTTGTACATGTGACCAGGATGTTTTATTTCTGCGATGTTTGTACGTTACTCTACTTTTACGAGCTGTGTTTTTGTTACACTTGAAACGACGCGCATCGTCTGGACGTACATACACACTTTGGACCCTTTTTGCTTGCAGGTAGCTCCGTCATCCTCGTGTGTTTCTTATCAGTGGAGGAATGGAGAAAATGAGAGTGTGAGCAGCCCCTACCCGTCGCCATGCAGCAGGAAAAGCAGTCAGGATTTGTTTTAACTACATCAGAATAAATGAGCGGCACGGTGGCGCAGTGGCCTCACAGCAAGAAGGACATGGGTTCTAGTCCCGGGTGGGGATGAGGCTTGGAACACTGAGGCTTGAAACTTTCTGTGTGGAGTTTGCATGTTCTACCCATGCATGCGTGGGTTTTTTCTGGGTACTCCAGTTTCCTCACACCTTCCAAAAACATACATGTTAGGTACATGATTGCCCCAAGGAATGAGTGTGTGTGTAGCCCCGCGACAAATCGGCGACCTGTTTAGGGTGTACCCTGCCTCTCCCCTTGAATCAGCTGGGATAGGCTCCGGTACCTCCCGCAACCCCATAAGGGATAGACGGTTAAGTTGAAGCTGGTTCCACGTCAGATATTTGGTGTAAACGGACAGCCGCTATGCTACTAGCGGGTTGCTAGCGGGGTACACGCATAAACCCCCTCTTTACGCGTGCACATCATGTCAGCCATACAAGTGACGAATCCATCCAGAAACGTAGATCCAGACCCGTGTAACCCAGCTTC
The DNA here is from genome assembly GCA_902685375.1 of Neostethus bicornis. NCBI lineage: Eukaryota > Metazoa > Chordata > Actinopteri > Atheriniformes > Phallostethidae > Neostethus > Neostethus bicornis. Next base: position 3,389,934 of record CACRXE010000066.1, on the reverse strand, counting down.
TCCCTCCTTCCTTCCCTCCAACCCGCTGTAACCCTAGCCGATGTAGCGGGGTTAGCTTTAGAACAACTGTTTGGATTGGCGCAGCGCCAACCAGCTGACCGAAAGGTCATAAAGATCTTCCCGACCGTGCGCCCCCTGCCGGCCGCATACCAGCTAACTCCCCCGGTCCATGCCGCATGGTTTAGGGATGTGTGAAGCAATGTTTGGCGCGTGGATGCGAGGGGAGGATTACGGCGTGCGAGCCGCTACACAATACACAGTTTTTAAGTCAAGGTGCTTCCCGGTGCCACCCGACGCTTCCCTGAAAGAGGGATGATGTGCATGGCATGGAGGGAGAGGCTGAGCGGTGAGATGAGCTCTGTATTTATAGCTGGTGTTAGAGCGTGTGACATGGTGACGAAAGCTGGACTGTGCCGTTGTGGTCGGATGTGTCCACACGGTGTCCTCAAACACTGAGAAATGGGGGTTGATTTCCTCTTTGTTTCTTGTTCGTCCGTAATGAAGAGAAATGTTTTCATGATTCTACACAGTGCACGTCGACCGGGACCACTTCCTCTCCCCAAACGTTCTGTTGTTTTCCGCGCATCCGGGGCCAGGTCGCAGGAGCAACAGCCTCGTATTTGAAACCAGGCTTCTCTCACCCCGGCTGCATCCTCCAGCTCACCCGGAAGGATCCCGAGTGGTTACCCGGCCAGCTGTGAGACATAGCCTCTCCAGCGGGTACGGGGTCTGCCTCTTGGTCTCCTCTTGGTGGGACATGCCCAAAACACCTCACCAGCGAGGTGCTCGGGGGGCATCCTGACCAGATGCCCGAACCACCCCATCTGGCTTCTTTCGACCTGGAGAGGGAGGGGCTTGACACCGAGCTCCTCCCGGATGGCAGAGCTCCTCATCCGATCTCTGAATGAGCGCCCAGCCACCCTGTGGAGGAAGCTCATTCCGGCCGCTTGTATCCGCGATCTCATACTTTCGGTCACCACCCACAGCTGGTTACCATGGTGAGGGTATGAATGTAGATCCTGGTTACCATGGTGAGGGTAGGAACGTAGATCCTGGTTACCATGGTGAGGGTATGAATGTAATCCTGGTTACCATGGTGAGGGTAGGAACGTAGATCCTGGTTACCATGGTGAGAGTAGGAACGTAGATCCTGGTTACCATGGTGAGAGTAGGAACGTAGATCCTGGTTACCATGGTGAGAGTAGGAACGTAGATCCTGGTTACCATGGTGAGGGTAGGAACGTAGATCGACTTGTAAATCGAGAGCTTTACTTTTCGGCTCAGCTCTTTCTTTACCACGACGGACCGATTTATCGGCTAATATTTGTTAATATAATGCGTAAAACAACAAAAAGATGAAACGGTCTGTTTCTGCTTTCTTCCTCCCAAGTGTTTAGTGTGTGTGTTTTTTTTTTTTATACAAACAAGTCCAGTTTTCTTTTTTTTTCGACCTTTTATTTACATCCAAGTCCAGTTCACTCACCAGGTCTCACTCACTGGTATCTTCACAAGTTTATAATGCACATGATCGCCCTCTAGAGGCAGATCCATTGAACTCACTATTTACATTCAATATCACATATTACACCAAGCAGTGTGGAGCAGCTTTCAGTCAGTCTGGTGCTTTAAAAAACCATTTACACGTATTCACACAGGAGAGAAACCATACAGATGTGATGCGTTACCTCTACGGGGGAGACGGTGGCCGCGTGGTTAGAGCGTTCGCCCGCGGACCGGAAGGTCGCGGGTTTGCGTCCCAAGGAGAGCACGTCTAGGGTCCTTGGAGAAGACACCTGGCCCCCGCTTCTCCCACCATTGGCGCCGTTGAAGGGCAGCCTGCTGCGGTGTAAGGAGTGCAGCAAACAAATTTCCCCGGTGAGGGATGAATAGAGTAATTCATTTATTTATTTATTTTTACATGTGATGCGTTTAAGGCAGTGCTTCGCAATTATTTTCTGTTGCGCCCATCCCCCCAGGAAGAAGAAAATATTTGGCGCCCACACTCTCTGATGTGACTATAATTAGTATCGTTTGTCTATGAAATTGTTCTAAGTACACTTCTGCATAACATTGTATCCTCTTTAACATTAATGAAAAAAAAAAAAGAAAAAGAACAACTTTATTAACATTGTTTTTAATCTGTAACAGAAAAGATTTAAAGTGCATCAATTAACTTGAAATTCAAAAAGCGCCAACTAGTGTCGTGCAGGGGTGCCCAACCACTGGGTCGCGGACCGGTATTGGGCCATGGGTCATGTGGTACCAGGCCGCATTGAATAAAGAAATAACTTCCATTATTTCCATTTGATTTATTATTTAAGTCTTTATCATAAAGGTTTTCTTGATTCTTGATGACGATGTTTTAATTTGAAAAGTGACCGGATACAGAGTTACGAAGCAGACTGGACTTTAGAAACACTCTTCAGGTTTCAGGTCAAAATGGAACTGTCTGGTTCCAGCAAAACAAACTCAGAACTTCAATTCATCTAGTCTTACCGTAAAGGAGACTAACTGGTATTTTTATTCACTTTATTTTTGTGATGTCCTTTATTTTGAAGGTATGTTTACCGTTACCATAGCAACCAGAGTGCAGTTCGAGCAGAGAGAATGTTTCTGTGTTATAAAGATGCAGCTAATAAATTTTCTCGTGAGGACAAAAAGGATTTAAGTTTATTATTTATTTAAAAAAGGCCATGTTTTTTTTCAGGCTGGTCTCATCACCTTTAGACCGGTCCGTGAAAATATTATCAGACCATAAACTGGTCCGTAGCGCAGGAAAGGTTGGGGACCTCTACTGTAGTGGATGTGCAATTACACTTTATTCCAGTACGGCAAAAAAAAAACATGTTCCACAGGGTCACACTTGCCCCCCCTGGCATCGCGCCCCACTATTTGAGAAATCAATCAGCGCTAAATGAGACGTTCTAAACATCTGGAGACTCCAGGTATTTTGTAACATTTTCACCAAATACCGATCTTTCGTAAGAGTGACGTATCGGACGATCTAATTGGCCAACAGATGAATCGGTAAGGACCTATTTTACATCTCCCATAACACAGTTCATGCTTCATGAAGAAGTGGTGTTGATATAGAAGATTAAGTTTGAGGGTTTAACAGGGCAGAACGGAGCACAGGTGTGATCAGTTTAGGTCCAGAGATCAGTTAGAGATCCACTGATTTGGATCTGGGACAGCCCTCGCCGCTCAGTGGAAAGTGGGCAGAGAGAGAGGGTTGTAATCGAGACGATGATCTCTTGGCTGCACCGAGCTTCACGTACGAGTCTGAATCCAGCTGCTCAGTGAAGTCACTCAGCACCCCGGCTAATGCGTCCAGTCTCTTTTTCAAGGCTAATTACGTTTTAATTAGCTTCTGCGATGACGAGTAGACCGCAAAGTTCACCCGTTTAGAATTCTCGGTGGACATGTTAACACGGGAGTGAGGAATACCTCGAGCGGCTGGTCGGTGGAGGAGCTGATTAAACTTCCAGGGGTTTATTTTAAACGACGATTTGTTCCACTTGGACTTAAAATCCGCGAAAAATCGTCAAAACTTGACGATTAAACAGTTGTCCACTTCCTACGTATTTAGTCGAGGGTACACTCCGATGACAGATGTGCGATAAATCACCGCTAAAAGAATTCCCATAACCGTGTCATATCGGAGGATGTAAAATTCCGACTTTTAGACGATTACGTGACGAGATGTTTCATATAAAAGCTCCAGAATTCGTGGGATCAGAAGGAGACGAGAGACGGCGGTAAACTGATCCGGGACGTATGACACGGTTTATATGATGGTGAATTATTTTAATAGCCGTTCTTGCTACCAACAAGAATTTATTACCCAGATGCCAGCTGGGTTTGACCTGCTGGCAAAGTCACGCGTCCATGGATTCAAGAAGCTTTATTACCGTTGGATTAAAACAGCTACTTCTTGAGCCGCCATCTTATTGTGGTGGAGGGGTTTGCATGCCCCAATGATGCTCGGGTTAGCCAGGCCAAAGGCCGCGGCACAAGAACGAGAGCATGGTGGGCGGGCCTAGACGGGCTCAGCAGGGGACATGGGCCACCCTTCCATTGGTCTCACCACCTGCAAGAGGGGCCATAGGGGTCCAGTGAAGGACGAGATGGGCAGCAGCTAACGACGGGGACCTTGGCGGTCAGATCGTCGGCTGAAGCCGAGTTGCACCCAGGGTGCGAGAAGCCTGGGTTTCCCATTTGAGGCTCTTACCCCCGCATCCCTGCTTCAGATAAAGCGGAAAACGACGGAATGGAACAGATTAAAACAATAAATGGCTCCCCCTGCTGGAAGGAATAGTGTCCAAAGTGGGCGGGGTCATCACAGATCTTTTTGGCACTTTGAAGGAGACATTTTACTTTCTTTTACTTTGTGGGAGTCGGGAGCCAATGATCCTCTGGGCATACACTGCAGCTGGCGTACCACACTGTGCATTTGTAGGTCAAGACACTATCATGTAGCGGTAGAATTTTTTCAGTGGAAGTGGAGCCAGTTTGTTCCATTCCCATGTGGGACGGGATAGGAAGGAAGCAGTCCTGGTGAAATGTTGGCTTCATAGTGTCGCAGACTGACTCTGGGACAAAAATGAGGGAAACGGAGACAAAATATGGGCCAAATTAAATTAATTTTATTATAAAATAAAGACAAAATCAACAAAAATACAAATTCAACGTTGAAGAAACTGAAAAAACAAAAGCATATCTGACCTAGAGATGAAAAAAAAGAGAGAAAACAATTAGTGCAGGCTTCTCCTTAAAATAAACCCAGCTGGCTCCACTCAGATGGCCCTCCCCCTGCCTGCAGGAGGCTCCCACCCTGGCAGGCAAGGGAGTGGCCATGACAATAGCGACGGCATGAGTCGGCTTCCAGTGAGACCTGGTTAAGTGGACCAGCATCGTCCACTGTTTCCTCAACTTCTCGTCTTTCATAAATAGAAATACCGAAATATCTCCTCCTGACACACTGGAACATCCTGCCGTCACACGTCGGTGTTACCATGGTGAGGGTAGGAACGTAGATCCTGGTTACCATGGTGAGGGTAGGAACGTAGATCCTGCTTTCCATGGTGAGGGTAGGAACGTAGAACCTGGTTACCATGGTGAGGGTAGGAACGTAGATCCTGATTACCATGGTGAGGGTAGGAACGTAGATCCTGGTTACCATGGTGAGGGTAGGAACATAGATCCTGGTTACCATGGTGAGGGTAGGAACGTAGATCCTGATTACCATGGTGAGGGTAGGAACATAGATCCAGGTTACCATGGTGAGGGTAGGAACGTTGATCCTGGTTTCCATGGTGAGGGTAGGAACATAGATCCTGGTTACCATGGTGAGGGTAGGAACATTGATCCTGGTTACCATGGTAAGGGTAGAAACGTAGATCCTGGTTACCATGGTGAGGGTAGGAACGTAGATCCTGGTTACCACGGTGAGGGTAGGAACGTAGATCCTGGTTACATGGTGAGGGTAGGAACGTAGATCCTGGTTACCATGGTAACGGTAGGAACGTAGATCCTGGTTACCATGGTGAGGGTAGAAACGTAGATCCTGGTTACCACGGTGAGGGTAGGAACGTAGATCCTGGTTACCATGGTGAGGGTAGGAACGTAGATCTGGTTACCGCGGTGAGGGTAGGAACGTGGATCCTGGTTACCATGGTGAGGGTAGGAACGTAGATCCTGGTTACCACGGTGAGGGTAGGAACGTAGATCAATTTGTAAATCGAGAGCTTTACTTTTCGGCTCAGCTCTTTCTTTACCACGACGGACCGATGCAGCGTCCTAGTTATTGCTGACGCCGCACCAATCCACCTTTCGATTTTTAACATTTCTCATTTTCTTTCTCCTTCAGTTTGAGTTGTACTCCGAGGCCAGCATCGCTCTCCTCCATCTAAACTCACCGCAGGACTTCTCAGACCTGAGCCAGCAGGCCAAAAAGAACCTGACCCTGGACGGGAAAGAACTGACCATCAGTCCAGCCTACCTGTTCTGGGACCTCACCGCTATCTCACAGGTAGCGTCGCTCGGACACACCGAAGCGTCTCAAGCGACGGTAGTTAATATTTTCGTTCAGTCCAAACAGGATGAAGACGTGTCCGCTAGTCGATTTGAAGACAACGAAGAGCTGCGGTACTCGTTGCGTTCTATTGAGAAACACGCCCCCTGGGTTCGGCACATCTTCATCGTCACTAACGGCCAGATTCCTTCGTGGCTGAATTTGGATAATCCAAGAATCACAGTGGTCACACATCAGGTACACACGGTTTATCCCAGGTTTTACCACCTCGCGCAAAACACGTCTGAACCGAATCTTAACCATGTGTTGATTTATCGCCATCTTTTAGGCAATCTTCCTGAACAACACCCACCTGCCCACTTTCAGCTCGCCCGCCATCGAGACCCATATCCACCGCATCCCGGGTCTCTCCCAGAAGTTCATCTACCTCAATGATGATGTCATGTTCGGCAAAGACGTTTGGCCGGACGACTTCTACAGCCACTCCAAAGGACAGAAGGTGGGAAACGCACTCCGACTAATTGCGATCTTTTGAGGCCACGACGTCATTCAAATCCTGCAACATAAAAAAAACCCAGAATTTGTTGAGTTGTTGACAAAAAACACAAAACAACAAACTTGCTAGACTAGATTAGACTAGATTAGACCGATAGAATGGCGCTAGATTTTAAACAAGCGCTAAATGTTATATCAAGTGCGCTAAATTTCAAAACTAGCGGCGCTAGGTCTTAAATCTAGCACAATAGCGCTTAAAAACGCGCATTTAGCGGCGCTAGGTTTGAAATCTAAGCGCTTGATGTAACATTTTGCTTGTTTTAACATCTAACACGCTTGTTTATGTGCGTGTATTGGCCCCGATGGCTTTCCATATTGCACAGAGCGCCATCTAGTGAGGAAACATCAGAATTGCAGGGGAATAAAACTAACAAGGTTTATTTATTTAATTTTTTCAAACTCGGCGGGCCGATTAAAACATTTAATGGTTAGCATGTGGAACATGCATGTTAAATTTGACATAGCATGTTAAATTTCAAATCTAGCGGCGCTAGCTCCGAAATCAAGTGCGATAGCGCTTAAAAACGTGCATTTAGCAACGCTAAGTTTGAAATCTAAGCGCTTGATGTAACATTTTGCTTGTTTTTAACATCTAACAAGCATTTAAACGTGCGTGTATTGGCCCCGATGTCTTTCCATATAATACAGTGCGCCATCTAGTGAGGAAACATAAGATTTGCAGGGAAATAAAACACTAACAAGGTTTATTTATTTAATTTTTTCAAGTTCGTCGGGCCGGATTAAAACCTTTAATGGGTAGCATGTGGAACATGCATGTTAAATTTAACATAGCATGTTAAATTTCAAATCTAGCGGCGCTAGGTCTGAAATCTAGTGTGATAGCGCTTAAAAACATGCATTTAGCGGCGCTAAATTTGAAATCTAAGCGCTTGATGTAACATTTTGCTTGTTTTTAACATCTAACACGTTTGTTTACGTGTGTGTAATGGCCCCAATGGCTTTCCATATCATACAGTGCGCCATCTAGTGAGGAAACATCAGAATTGCAGGGAGAAAAACTAACAAGGTTTATTTATTTACTTTTTTCAAGCTCGGCGGGTCGTGACATCAGCACAAACTGCGACAACGTACTGAGAACTTCTTTACATTGAGCTTCATTTAAAACCTGGACGTTGCTTTTCCTTTTCTTTTAGGTGTATCTTACATGGCCTGTCCCTAACTGCGCAGAGGGCTGCCCAGGATCCTGGATCAAAGATGGCTACTGCGACAAAGCCTGCAACAACTCCGCTTGTGACTGGGATGGAGGAGACTGTCTGGGTATTAATGCTGTTACACCCTCCCCGTCCCTCATGCTAGTACTGCTTCTGAATTGTGAGTTTGTGTCTCCGACAGGAGCGGCAGGGAACAACCGGTTCGGTGTGGGGGTAGACGCTGTCGGACCCGGTGGAGCTGGGGGACCCGTGTGGCAGTTCGGAGGAGGTTTTGGTGGCGTTTCGTACTGCAATCAAGGTTGCGCAAATTCCTGGCTGGCGGATAAGTTCTGTGATCAGGCCTGCAACGTGCTGGCCTGTGGCTTTGATGTGGGAGACTGTGGTCAAGGTAGGATTCAAATTAATTACTCATTATCTTAAAAACGTATTAATCCCGATTTTATTCAATTACGGTAAATGTTGAATAAAAACGAATGACATTAAGTGAGGATGGGAACGTAAATTTAAAATCAAGACATAAAGTAAATGGAAAAAACAAACAAAAAACTCCCACACATGCTGGACCAATAAAAAGAGCCGATAAAACCCAACCCCCACCACATGACCATATGTTATCATTTTAAGACCATTGTCCAATTAAAAACGTTTTAGGAATCTATTCATTTTAATATAGAAAATATTTCAATTTAAATGACGGAGGGTGTTTAGGTTCCTTCATTCCCGCGCTTGACATGACCACACCCCCAAAACACCTGAACCATTCATCGGATCATGTACGTCCCAAAACAAAAATATCTACCGTATTTTCCGCACTATAAGGCGCACCTAAAAACCTTAAATTTTCTCTAAAGTCCACGATGCACCTTTTAACCCGGAGCGCCTAATGGATTAATATTGAGCTACAACAGATGTTGCAACTGCGGTAAGCAGCCGCCGACTCCATTTCCCCCATAGAAGAAGTAGTGCGCGGTGCATGCTGGGATACATGAAATGGCGTCTCATTTCCATTTGTGTGTTTGTGTAAAGACCTGAAATGGCTCCTACCAAGAGACACTGTTACACCGCAGAGTTTAAACTCAAGGCGATCGGTCACGCAGTAGAACACGGGAATAGAGCCGCAGCGAGAGAGTTTAACATCAATGAATCAATGGTGAGGAAGTGGAGGAAGCAAGAGGATGTGCTGCGCCAAGTAAACAAGACTAAACAGAGTTTCTGCGGGAACAAAGCGAGATGGCCACAGTTAGAGGACAAAGTTGAACAGCCTTTACTGTAGTGCCTTATAATGCGGTGCGCCTTATAGTGCGGAAAATACGGTACTCTAACAGATCACAGATCAGTGATAATACGTTCCATCATTAATTTCCAACTCATTTTTAGCTGTTTCTATGACCATCGTGTTTAAAACTAGAACTGCTGCAGCTGTCAATATGACTCCATGTCACTTTAATATGTTAATTAGAATAAATAAAACACAACATAAGAGTCTGATCTTTTATGACCTTTAATATAAACATATTTTTTATTTTTCATATATTTTTGTGTTCTAAAAACAAACATTTAAAAATTTAAAAGCATTTTATCTCCTAAACCTGCTGCGCCCCGCAGCAGCTGGGAGAAAGCGTGTAGAGGGAGTTGTTGCTATGTTACTATGGCAACAAACACATTACTATAGCCACACATAAGTGTGTGTTTGTGTGTTTATGTTTTTGGAGAGAGACAAGAAGGATTCTGACGCCATTAGAAACATTTTAGTGAGATAATATTGAAGAGACACCATGAAGAGAGTCTGAATAAAGTCATCCATGTTGTCTAGATAAATCGTGAAAGTTGACGTTAACATATTGGAATATAGCCTATAGCCGATTTAGAACGAGGACGTTTTTGAAGCAGCAGCGTAAAATGCGAAAAAAAAAAAAAAAGTAGGCCATTGGAAAATTTGATCATTTTACTTTGGTTGTTGCCCCAAGTGGAGGAGTTTAAGTATCTTGAGGTCTTGTTCACGAGTGGGGGAAAGATGTAGCGGGAGATCGACAGGCGGATCAGTGCGGCATCAGCAATAACTAGGACGCTGCATCGATCCGTCATGGTAAAGAGAGAGCTGAGCCGAAAAGCAAAGCTCTTGATTTACAAGTCGATCTACGTTCCTACCCTCACCATGGTAACCAGCTGTGGGTGGTGACCGAAAAAATGATCGCGGGTGCAAGCGGCCGAAATGAGCTTCCTTCGCAGGGTGGCTGGGCTCTCACTCAGAGATCGGGTGAGGAGCTCTGCCATCCGGGAGGAGCTCGGTGTAGAGCCGCTCCTCCTCCAGGTCGAGAGGAGCCAGATGGGGTGGTTCGGGCATCTGGTCAGGATGCACATCCCACCGGGAGGAGACCAAGGGGCAGACCCCGGACCCGCTGGAGAGACTACGTCTCACAGCTGGCCGGGGAACGACTTGGGATCCTTCCGGGTGAGCTGGAGGATGCAGCCGGGGAGAGAGAAGTCTGGGCTGCCTGTTTGAGGCTGTTGCCCCCGCGACCCGACCCCGGAACAAATGGAAGATGACGAAACGGAACTTTGGTGTTTGATTTTTCTTCTAGATTTTAAAAATATTTAACATTTTATCATTATTATTACTTTAAAAATTGAGTGGTTTAAAAGTTTATTTATGAAATATGATTATTTACATAAGAGTCATTTTGACGGTCATGGCGCTTGCAGGTAGATTTAGAACGCGGCGGTCTCATAAATTGTCAAATTTGACAGTTTAAACATCTTAAATGTACTCTTTGACGTGGATGAATGTACGTTTTTTTTGGCTGTTTGTAGTAAAACGTGTGGTTAAAAATGTTTGTAAACATTGTATGTTAGTGACGTCATGTTCCTCGTTGGCAGAGCATTTCAACGAGCTGCACCACATCACCCTGCTCAGAAACCAGAGCCTCTACACGCTCCCTCAGGGGGAGATACGCCCCTATTTCACTTTTGAGAATCTGGCCCACAGAATCTCCAAAGCCCACGTGAACGATCACCCCGTCGTTCGACACACCTCCGTCGCCAACAAGTGGAAGAGCATCCACCTGCTGCTGCTCGCCGGTCAGAACGCCACCCTCATCCACTACAGCATCACCTTCCAAAGAGAGGACGCCAGCTCGTTCGCTATGAACTTCAGCGTCGCCGTGGATACGAGAGAGCCTCCCCCGACCAACGCGTCCCATACCACAGAGGATGAGCCCAAACTCACACCGACCCCCGAGCTGGTGCCCGTTTTCCCAGATGTTCCTGAAAACAAACGAGGGCCTAAAATCAAGAAGGAAAAAGCCGACGCGGCTCCAGCTGTGATTCTAGTTCCTTCGGTGAACGAAGCTCTTCTACCCGCCGACGTTCGCTCGGAGCTTCAAAGACTCGAAGAGAAACTACTGATCGGAGACATCACCATAAAAGGGTATAACGTCACTAAGGCGGAGCTTCTGAAGCCATATGAAACGCTGGAGCCAATCGGAACGCAGGAGAAAGACGTAGAGGGGGTGGAGCTTGAAGCCAAAGTTCCCGTTAAAGCAACTCGAAATATCTCAGAATCCGACGTTTCCAGGAAGGACATTCCGATCAATCCTCTCGTTCAGGTTCAGATCGATGATGAAACTCCTGAACCTCTTCATGCCGTGATCGAAAAGCCGCTGACGTCGAAGCTTCTGAGCGGAATCTCCGCTAAAAGGAGCAAAGAGGCGGAGTCAGAGCCGACGAACGTTTCTCCAGTGGGACGGAAGCTCCAACACTTCATCTCCTCAGATCGGGGCTTCCTGCCGTGGGAGAGGAGGAAGTATTTCCACGCTCTGCTGGAGGTATCGATCAAAAAAAACACTTTAGAGATGTTTATATAGTTTATTTTAATCTCCGAAATATTGATTTTGCGCAAAATTGTCCTTTAAAGTTGTCTTTTTTTGGGTGCAGGAGGAGGAGCGTCTCCAAAAGGAACTGTCCTACGAATCCGCCGGCGCAGCTACGAAGAGAAAGCTGCAAGATACGTTCGCTGACTCACTGCGTTACGTCAACAAACTGCTCAACGGACAGTTCGGCTTCACGTCTCGCAAAGTTCCCGCACACATGCCGCACATGATCGACCGTTTGATTATGCAAGAGCTGCAGGACACGTAAGCACGGCGGGTTGGAGATTGTTGACTAGATCGGGGGTGGGCAAACTTTTTGGTTCGCGGGCAACATTTGACCGGGAGCGGGGCGGAACAGGAGCAGAGGGATGGCATGCTTTGATAAAAAAGCGGGCTAGATATGGAAAGCCATTGGGGCCGCTACACGCATGTAATCTAGCACGCTAACGCTAAAATCAAGCACCTTAGCGCTTAAAAAATGTGCATGTAGCGCGCTAGGTTTAAAATATAGGTTTGAAAATGTGCTCGTCACGGAAATACACACATTTTAATGGGAGTAGTGTTCTTGTTTTTGCGACATAGACAATATATCTAGAGTGCCATCTAGTGAGTAACCATCAAAATTGCAGGAAAATAAAACATTAACATGGTTTATTACATTTTTTTTTCGGGCCGGATTAAAACGTTTAATGGGCCGCATGTGGCCCGCAGGCCGTAGTTTGCCCATGCCTGGACTAGATTGTTGTCACCGTAACCATTATGGCTCCTTAGTTCTGAAAGAACCACACTGGTGACCATAGGTGAGGGTAGGAACGTAGATCCTGGTTACCATGGTGAGAGTAGGAACGTAGATTTTGGTTACCATGGTGAGGGTAGGAACATAGATCCTGGTTACCATGGTGAGGATAGAAACGTAGATCCTGGTTACCATGGAGAGGGTAGGAAGGTAGATCCTGGTTACCATGGTGAGGGTAGGAACGTAGATCCTGGTTACCATGGTGAGGGTAGGAACGTAGATCCTGGTTACCATGGTGAGGGTAGGAACATAGATCCTGGTTACCATGGTGAGGGTAGGAACGTAGATCCTGGTTACCATGGAGAGCGTAGGAACGTAGATTTTGGTTACCATGGTGAGGGTAGGAACGTAGATCCTGGTTACCATGGTGAGGGTAGGAACGTAGATCCTGGTGACCATGGTGAGGGTAGGATAGTAGATCCTGGTGACCATGGTGAGGGTAGGATAGTAGATCCTGGTTACCATGGTGAAGGTAGGAACATAGATCCTGGTTACCATGGTGAGGGTAGGAACGTAGATCCTGGTTACCATGGTGAGGGTAGGAACGTAGATCCTGGTTACCATGGTGAGGGTAGGAACGTAGATCCTGGTTACCATGGTGAGGGTAGGAACGTAGATTTTAGTTACCATGGTGAGGGTAGGAACGTAGATCCTGGTTACCATGGTGAGGGTAGGAACGTAGATCGACTTGTAAATCAAGAGCTTTTCTTTTCGGCTCAGCTCTCTCTTTACCACAACGGACCGATGCAGCGTCCTAGTTATTGCTGATGCTGCACCAATCCGGCTGTCGATCTCCCGCTCCATCCTTCCCCCATTCGTGAACAAGACCCCGAGATACTTAAACTCCTCCACTTGGGGCAGGACCCTGTCCCTGACCAGTAGGGGGCATTCCACCCTTTGTTGTCATTACGTTGCACATAAATCCAAAAATCTAACTGAACTCAATCAATTTAATTTTATTACAGTTACGTGATCCAATTAAAACAAGAAAGACCACAACAGTACCGTAAAATAAGGGGGTACTTTATAAAAAACAGTGTCACAGACTGGCTAGCCCCTCCCCCTGCCTGCAGGAGGCTCCCATCTTGTCAGGCAAGGGAGGGGCCGTGACAACAGTTACACCAATGTTTTCACAATTGGTGGACTGCTTCCAGTTCTGCCGTATCGGGGAAAAATGGTGACTAAATTGGCCAAATTTCAATGAATCCAAAAAAGATGGATGTAGTCACACTCAGTAGGTCCAATCCTCCTACTGTCAAACATTTGCTCGTGTTTCTAGCTCCTGATATTAAGTGTTTCAAAGAGGAATGTTTTCATTCTAACCTTGGACGGAAAGACTTTTTCTGCCTTTATGTTTCGTAGACTCTTTCTCCAACCGGACTCTCATACGATCTGTTTCTCCAGGTTTCCGTCTGAGTTCGATAAAACGTCTGCTCATCGCGTTCGGCACTCCGAGGACATGCAGTTCGCTTTCTCCTACTTTTACTTCCTGATGAGCGCTCAGCAGCAGCTCAACGTCTCCGAAGTATTTGATGAGATCGACACGGACCACTCAGGCGTTTTGTCCGATCGGGAGATCCGAACTCTCGCCACAAGGATTCACGAGCTTCCCCTCAGCCTGCAGGTCTGTACCCGAACAGTGCTCACAGCAAATCAGCTTCTATATACAACTTAAACGTCTGGTTTCTCTTCTTTTTTTTTTCCTAGGATTTAACAGGTCTGGAGCAAATGCTAATAAACTGCTCCAAATTTCTCCCGACTAACCTGACACAGCTCCACCTGGTGAACCCCACCCAGGAGGCATACTACGACCCCAGCATGGTCAGAAAAAACACAGATATTCATTGATTTATTCATCGATTCTGTAGATTTAATTGATAAATTTGATCAAATTGATTGTTTTTGTTTACATTCACAGCCTCCTGTCACCAAAGGGCTCATTCTTCACTGTAAGCCCGTCACAGAGCGGATCCATAAGGCCTTCAAAGACCAGAACAAATACAAGTAGGTGCTGTTACAGAAAAAAATTATATTAGCTGAATCACTCTAGATCAGGCATAGGCAAACTACGGTCCATGGGCCACATGCGGCCCGTTAAACATTGTAATCTGGCCCGCCGAACTTAAGAAAATGACATAAATAAACCTTGTTAATGTTTTATTTCCCCTGCAATTCTGATGTTTCCTCACTAGATGGAGCACTCTGGATATATTGGCTTTGTTGAGAAAACAACAACACTGCTCCCATTAAAATGTGTGTGTCACATCGGGCCCAATTGACACACGTAAACAAGCGTGTTAGATGTTAAAAACAAGCTAAATGTTACATCAAGCGCTTAGATTTCAAAGCTAGCGCCGCTAGATTTGAAATTTAACGCTCTTGATGTAACATTTAGCGCTTGTTTAAAATATAGTGCACCATTCTATCGGTCTAATCTAGCAGTTACCAAACCATGCCATCCTTTCGCTTCTGTTCCCGCCCCTTTGTCAAATATTAGAACTCGATGTGGCCCGCGAACCAAATAGTTTATCCACTCCTGATCTAGATCAAGTCACCACATGGTCTAAATCCAAGCGTTTCTTCCCAAAGTTAGCGGTTTAAGAAGTGTAATTGCGTAGAACAAATTCAGAAGCCGCCCTACGCGGATGGTAAGATGTGGGGAAATGGCGACACCTGTGGACAGAAGCTGAATTGAACTGAGGACAGTGAAATGAAGCATTTGAAGCAGTGACCATATGAGCTGGTGTTTTCAAACCCGGCGTGTGTTGACGTGTACCATTTTGACCAGTCATGTTTGGGTTTCTATCCCTGATGGAACCAGTTTTTATCTCCAGTATTAAAGAGCTCAAACATTTTTTGCAAAAAAACTAACGAAGATTTCTATGTGATAGGTTCGAGGTGATGGGAGAGGAGGAAATCGCCTTTAAGATGGTCCGGACCAACGTGTCGCATGTCGTGGGGCAGCTGGATGACATCAGGAAGAACCCCAGGTGAGCTGGATACCCCTCAAAATGATACCATCACATCTCCAGTAAACATCTCTAACTCACCAATTCACCCAACAGGAAGTTTATCTGCCTGAACGACAACATCGACCACACCCATAAAGACGCCGCCACCGTCAAAGCTGTGCTTAGAGATTTCTACGAGTCCATGTTTCCATTGTCATCCCAGTTCGAGCTGCCAAGAGAGTACCGTAACCGGTTCCTCCACATGACCGAGCTGCAGGAGTGGTAGGAGGCTACTTTCTAAGCGTTTCCACGGCAACCAGAAGATTTTTTTTCTTGTATTTCTGATAAGGTTTAAATCCTGTTGAAGGAAAGAAAGAAGAAACTTGATGGAGACTCGGTTGAAGGAGGGATCCTCTCTCAGGAAGGACAGGTTGAATGAACCTGGGAGTGGGATCCACATAATTAGCGCCCACTTAACGAGCCTTTACCTTTATGGCCCGGTGGTTGGGGACCACTGGTATAGGCAGTTTAAATTTATTGATTTTATTTCATTTAATTTCAGTATCAAATGGTTCAAATTAGTCAAAAATGTTTATGGTTTAAACAATTTTTTTTTTTTTTAAATTTTAAGTTAATTGATGCACTTTGAATCTTTTCTGTTTCAAACTAAAAAACAATGTTAATAAAGTAGAAAAAGTTTCAAAAAAGTCTTCTGGACAGTTTAATTCTTGAACGAGACGTTTCGACTTCCATCCAGAAATCATTTTCAATCTGAATGAAATGGACAGAAACCTGGATCTATTTATACTAACCTGAGTAAAAGGTAAAAAAATAGTAAGGAGGGCTCGACCAATGAGCCTGTGTTACCTATGATGGCCATGAATGGCTCCTATGATGGCCGTGAACGGCTCCTATTGTAGCCACAGACCAATAAACGAACCTATTATAAAAATGCTGAAAGCCTAGTGAATAGAAAATACCTGCTAACGAGAGGCGTGAAACTGAATCGGAGTGGAGGCGTTAGATACGTTAGATACGTTCTGCCCGGGATTTACAGCAGCATTCTAAAGCCATGGACTAAAGATGACACCTCGTGACCCAGTTTCACGCCTCTCGTTAGCAGGAATTTCTATTCACTAGGCTTTTAGCATTTTTATAATAGGGTTCGTTTACTGGTCTGTGGTTACAATAAGAGCCATTCACAGCCATCATAGGTAACACAGGCTCATTGATCGAGCCCTACTTACTATTTTTTACCTTTTACTCAGGTTAGTATAAATAGATCCAGGTTTCAGTCCATTTCATTCAGATTGAAAATGATTTCCGGATGGAAGTCGAAACGTCTCGTTGAAGAATTAAACTGTCCAGAAGACTTTTTTGAAACTTTTTCTACTATGGATCACTCCTGGATGAATGAGGGACTACACGGAAATGTTAATAAAGCTGTTCTTTTTCTTTTTTTGTTTTCTTTAATGTTAATAAGGATACAATGTTATGCAGAGGTGGACTTAGAACAATTTCATAGACAAATGATACTAATTATAGGCGGGGGGGGGGCAAAATATTTTCTTTTTCCTAGGGGGGAGTGGGGGCCGCGCAACAAGAAATAATTGAGAAGCACTGCTTTAAATTGACAAGACCATGTGTAACCCGGTCCTGCCCGGCCATATCCACTCAGATGGTAGAGTAACTGGGGGGAGGGGCTCACCTTGTTGAACTCTTCCTCCCTATAAACAGCACACATACTTCCCTCAGTTTGTGCCTCAGATGTTATAGATGTGGGAAAAAACGGTTTTCTACCACAGGTCATGTTGAATTCATTCATTCTGATTGGCTATCGGACGGCGACCACTGAAAGAGGTTTAATTTAAACTGTAATCAAACGGTTTAATATTTCTTTGTGTCTTAATCGACCTTCAAGGTGTACGTTACGTGAAAATAACGGACTTTACAACCATCAGATGGTTCGGCGTTCTTTTTTTTTGAAGAACGGGCATGTCATTGGGCGTTGCCCTTCGCGGAATTTCCATTCCTGGGTTCATTTCAGAGAGGATCTCTCCATCAGGTTTCTTCTTCTGTTTAAAAGAGTTTTTTCCTCCTCAAGAAGGAGGCTCTAAGTCAGTGGTTCTTAACCTGGGTTCAATCAAACCCCAGGGGTTCGGTGAGTTGGTTTCAGGGGTTCGGTGGAGCCTCCGCCGCGGAGGTCCACCCCTCAGTCTAGTCTGGCAGTTAGTGGGCACAGTCATTGAAAGCTTCCTGCTCTGGGATTTAATACCGGTCCCCTTTGAGAGCGCTGGATAAGCAGCAGAGTGAGACCTCCTTATCAGACCACATAGAGAGGGCTGGATAAGCAGCAGAGTGAGACCTCCCTATCAGACCGCTTAGAGAGCGCTGGATAAGCAGCAGAGTGAGACCTCCCTATCAGACCGCTTAGAGAGGGCTGGATAAGCAGCAGAGTGAGACCTCCCTATCAGACCGCTTAGAGAGCGCTGGATAAGCAGCAGAGTGAGACCTCCCTATCAGACCGCTTAGAAAGGACTGGATAAGCAGCAGAGTGAGACCTCCCTATCAGATCGCTTAGAGAGGACTGGATAAGCAGCAGAGTGAGACGTCCCTATCAGACCGCTTAGAGAGGACTGGATAAGCAGCAGAGTGAGACCTCCTTATCAGACCGCTTAGAGAGGGCTGGATAAGCAGCAGAGTGAGACCTCCCTATCAGACCACTTAGAGAGGGCTGGATAATCAGCAGAGTGAGACCTCCTTATCAGACCACTTAGAGAGGGCTGGATAAGCAGCAGAGTGGGACCTCCCTATCAGACCGCTTAGAGAGGGCTGGATAAGCAGCAGAGTGAGACCTCCCTATCAGACCACTTAGAGAGGGCTGGATAAGCAGCAGAGTGAGACCTCCCTATCAGACCACTTAGAGAGGGCTGGATAAGCAGCAGAGTGAGACCTCCCTATCAGACCACTTAGAGAGGGCTGGATAAGCAGCAGAGTGAGACCTCCCTATCAGACCGCTTAGAGAGGGCTGGATAAGCAGCAGAGTGAGACCTCCCTTTCAGACCACTTAGAGAGGGCTGGATAAGCAGCAGAGTGAGACCTCCCTATCAGACCGCTTAGAGAGCGCTGGATAAGCAGCAGAGTGAGACCTCCCTATCAGACCACTTAGAGAGGGCTGGATAAGCAGCAGAGTGAGACCTCCATATCAGACCGCTTAGAGAGGGCTGTTTAAGCAGCAGAGTGAGACCTTCCTATCAGACCACTTAGAGAGGGCTGGATAAGCAGCAGAGTGAGACCTCCCTATCAGACCGCTTTGAGAGGGCTGGATAAGCAGCAGAGTGAGACCTCCCTATCAGACCGCTTTGAGAGGGCTGGATAAGCAGCAGAGTGAAACCTCCCTATCAGACCACTTAGAGAGGGCTGGATAAGCAGCAGAGTGAGACCTCCCTTTCAGACCACTTAGAGAGGGCTGGATAAGCAGCAGAGTGAGACCTCCCTTTCAGACCACTTAGAGAGGGCTGGATAAGCAGCAGAGTGAGACCTCCCAATCAGACCGCTTTGAGAGCGCTGGATAAGCAGCAGAGTGAGACCTCCCTATCAGACCACTTAGAGAGGGCTGGATAAGCAGCAGAGTGAGACCTCCCTATCAGACCGCTTTGAGAGAGCTGGATAAGCAGCAGAGTGAGACCTCCCTATCAGACCGCTTTGAGAGCGCTGGATAAGCAGCAGAGTGAGCCCTCCTTCTCAGTCGGGTTTAACAACACCTTCTTTAATAACCCTCCGTCTGACCCACGGTGTGCGTCAGTGACGTTGGGTTAGCGTTAGTGATGCTACTAAAGAAGGGTTCGGTGAATGAGCATATGAAACTGGTGGGGTTCGGTGCCTCCAACAAGGTTAAGAACCATTGGTCTAAGTACAGACACTTCTCTGATCTGTTTTTGTGGTTTTTCGTTGTGGTTTTACGTGCGCTCTTCTTCCAGGAGGGTCTATCGAGACAAGCTGAAGTTCTGGACCCACTGCGTCCTGGTGACCCTCATCACTTTCACCGTTCTGTCATTCTTTGCTGAGCAGGTCAGTCAATGGTTGAATGGGGGATTAGATTCTGAGCTTCTCTGGGTTTCAAATATCAGCTTGGTTTGCTCAAACCCATCCCCTCTGACCTCCACCATCACATTCTCCCAGTTTACTAATGGAAACCCAATAACAGTTTGAACCAATCCAGTCATGTCAGCTATGTCGTTGTTCGGAGCTTCTTCAGTAAGCCACGAAGGTCCAGTTGCTCCTCAGAAAGGTTAATAGTCACAGTGACCTAATGGGAATCCTTTTTGGAGGAGGGTGAAGGTCCGGGACGTGGGTGGAGGAATGTGTCGCTGTGAAGCTTTCTGGCGGGAGATGAGTCCCGCTGTCTCAGAGGACTGTTTAGATAAAGGGGATCCCAGCTGGGATTTCTACCTGATCAGCTTTCCTCTTTCTGTTTGGCAAACCAAGAGTTGGACGTCTTTATTCTCAGGAAACAAAAAGATTCAGAGTTTGACTCAAAACAGCCGTGAAGAACTTAAGTGTCAAACCTTCGGTCCAACCCCCCACAGCTTCAGTGTTTTGGGCCGCTACGCCCTGTAACGGGTTAAAATTTGTGGAGTCACGTAAAAAACGGTGACCGTAGTGAGGGTAGGAACGTAGATCCTGGTTACCATGGTGAGGGTAGGAATGTAGATCCTGGTTACCATGGTGACGGTAGGAACGTAGATCCTGGTTACCATGGTGAGGGTAGGAACGTAGATCCTGGTTACCATGGTGACGGTAGGAACATAGATCCTGGTTACTATGGTGAGGGTCGGAACGTAGATCCTGGTTACCATGGTGAGGGTAGGAACGTAGATCCTGGTTACCATGGTGAGGGTAGGAACGTAAATTCTGGTTACCATGGTGAGGGTAGGAACATAGATCCTGGTTACCATGGTGAGGGTAGGAACGTAGATCCTGGTTACCATGGTGAGGGTAGGAACGTAGATCCTGGTTACCATGGTGACGGTAGGAACATAGATCCTGGTTACCACAGTGAGGGTAGGAACATAGATCCTGGTTACCATGGTGAGGGTAGGAACGTAGATCCTGGTTACCATGGTGAGGGTAGGAACGTAAATTCTGGTTACCATGGTGAGGGTAGTAATGTAGATCCTGGTTACCATGGGGAGGGTAGGAACATAGATTCTGGTTACATGGTCACCAAAAAACTTGTAGACCATAGGTGTCAAACTCTGGCTCGTGGACCAAAATCTTGCCCCTATAGTCATTATATTTGGCCTTGTAATCATACAAAATTGAGCGTTGGAGCTGGCCCAATGACAATATGGCCGACAGCACATGTAGCACTAATATTAAAAATTCCAAAACGCTCTTTTGCTTTTTTAGGATCCATCGACTTAGGACCGACAACTTAGACTGAATTTCGATCCTCCTAATTTAAACTTAAGTCGTCAACTGTGGAAAAAGTTTTAATTCTTAATCCAAACACGTTTATTTTTAATGTTCAAGCTGGAATTAAATAATTACTTTAACAAAATTGAAATTATTGGATTCTAAAATTGTGCGTTTAATGCTTGCTTGCAATGGTTAATTTTGTCCACCAGAGGTCAGTGTTTCTCCGAAGTTTTAAACTCTGAACCATTTGCGACAGTTTTGAAGCTAAAGTGTCGATGCTTCATTTTCTCACTTTTCTCTCTTTTCATTCATCAGTTGATCCTCCTGAAACGTAAGCTGTGCCCCAGACGCCGGACGAACCAGGACAACAACTCTCAGCGTGTGTGAAAGAGGAACTCCTCTTACTTCCTGTTTGTGACCAAGATGGATCCTCTTCGTGGACCTTCGTCACCACATTTTGGGGATAAACATCGAGATTTTTTATTTAAAACTAAGGCTTTTTTTGAACGGAGATGCAGCCAAATAAACTTTTTTGTCCACTTCGGACACAAACAGAGTCCCTCCATCACACACTCCGCCATGTTGACTTGTTAACAGCCGGACTTTGGCGCCTAAAAAAAACTTGATCATTGAATCTGATTTTATTTCTACTAAGTAATTATGTTAATTAAGGAAATACTTTTTTGTTTTTTTAATTATGTGAGACATTGTGTTTAAAAAAAAAATCTGTAATTTTGATTTAAAAAAGGAAAAATTTATGGACTTTTTGGGTAAACTTTCTGCAAACTGAAAACTTTAAGTGCCTTTTTTCTTGCTTTGTGCTTGTTTTTTGCTAAACTGTTTGAATTTGATCGTTTTCTGCTCTCGTGGTTTACAGTACCGTGCAGGAGTAATCTGATTACTGGCGATGTGTGTGACCCTGCAGCTCTATGTGTGTCCCTGTGGGACTCGTCATGCTGTCTGAAATTCAGACCACCTCAGCATGTTCTCTTAACTTATTCTGATTGTGTTGAAAGTGGGCGGTGGGCCAGAGGAAGTTTCTTGCCAAATCCAAATGTCTTGTTTTACGACCTTCTGGCTAACGGGGATTAAAACTTAAGGTACTAAACGGAAGCTGCGAACAAATCGCTGCTGCATAGGAAAATGGCGGGTGATGAGGAATGGGATTTTTCTCGGGTTGCATCAGTGATTTCTTTGACTGAAATAAATGCCGATAAAATCAGTCGTGTAGTTTTTTTATTCTCTTGTTTACTGTGGAGTAAAACCAGTGGTGGAATGTAACGAAGTAAATGTACTTCGTTACTGTACTTAAGTAAAAAAATCGCAAATCTGTAGTTTTCTTAAGTAAAATTTGAGACCTGTACTTTTTACTTTTACTTCACTCTATTTTTAGAGTAAATATCTGTACTTTTACTTGCTACTTTTTAAAAGTATATTTTGTATTTTTTGTTACATTTTCAATCAGAAATTTGAAAATATACTTTTTTTTTTTTTTTAGCGCAAATTGAAGTTGTGTCGCCAAAATCAACCTCCTGCAGAGGGAGCAGTTGATCGCCTGTGGTCTCCAAGAGGGAGAAGAAGTAATGAATCGAGGACCAATCAGAATCAAGAGTTAACATTTTTGGCAGACATTTGCCGCCAAAAAACTAAAAAATTAAAAAAGTTGAGAGTATTTATCTGGTACAAAAATAACATTTGAATTATGGTTGAATGCTTTACTTTTTAGTTAAAAAGTAAAGTTTACACCAATTACTTTTGTAATTTTACTTAAGTAGATTTTTTATTGGTACTTTTACTTAAGAACAAAAGTCAGTACTTCATTCACCTCTGAGTAAAACGTATCAGTCATCCATTGATTTTGCAAGTTTTCCCACTTCAAAAAATTAAAGATGACTGTTTTCATCATTGTTCAGAAGCCACTTCTTCCGTATCTTGGCGGTGATGCTTTGGATCATTGTCCTGCTGAAAAATGAACCGTCTCCCCAGTCTGAGGTCCAGAGCGCTCTGAAGCAGGTGTTCATCCAGGATGTCTCATTCAGCTTTGCCTCTATCCTGACAAGTCTTCGAGTTTCTCCCCAAATCATGATGCTGCCACCACCATGCATCACTTCAAGATGCTATTGTCTTGGTGTTGAGCAGTGCCTGGTTTTCTTCAAGCACGCCTGCCATTCACGCCAAAAAGTCCTATTTTAGTCTCATTAGACCACATAATTCTGTTTCTCAAGGTCTGAGAGTCATTCAGGTTCCTTTTGGCAGACTCCAGACAGGGTTCCATGTACTTTTTAGTACTTCCATTTGTCCTTTCTACCATATGAGCCTGGTTAAAGTACTGCTGCAGAGATGGGTATACTTCTGAAGCTCTGACAGGGTACCCATTTGGTTATTGGTCACCCCTCTGACCAACGTTCTTCTCCCCTGATCACTCAGCTTAGATGTCCAGCCAGGTCTAGAAAGAATCCTGGTTGTTCCAAACTTCTGATGGTGGCCTCTGTGCTCATTGGTACCATCAAGGCAGCAGAAATTTTTCAGTATCCTTCCCCATCTTTGTGCCTCAAGACCATCCTCTCTCGGAGGTCGACAAACATTTTGCGCTTCCTTTGTGCTTTGACATGCACGGTCAACCTTGGAGCCCTGTTTAGACAGGGGCCGTACTTTTCACATCACATCCAATGAACTCAGTGATAGAACGTTCGCCCTTGGACCGGAAATTCGCGGAATCAAATCCCACTGAGCTCATGTCAAGGTGTCCTTGGAGAAGACATCTTAACCCACTGTTTCTCCCACTATTGGCATCGTGGTGGCAGCCTCCTGCGGTGGAATGCATCACACAATTGAGGAATAAATAAAAGTGTTTTTGAAAAAGTTTTTTGAGGAAAAAACTGATTTACTGTCATGATGTGGAGCTAAGGCCGAAAATATACCCTTGACACAACGAACGGGCTCAGATGAAAAAATCACAATCAGATTTATTAGATTGATTAAAAAGTCCAAATAAAGAAGACAAAAACAGATAAACTAGGAAGGTTCTGATGTCCGAGCAGGAGCTGAAAACCTGGATAACAGGTCAAGCATGATAAACAAACGATCTGGTGAAGAGTGTGTCAAAAACTGTTCCATTTATGCTCCAGCAGATGAGTAGATTAGTTTCAGGTGTGACTTGTTGCACATACAGACAAGAGGGAAGGGGAACAGACTACTCTCCTGACACTTACTGAATTCATTTTGGAATATAGTCTAAAATTAAGCTGTGAAAACTTTTGAAAATAAAGAATTTTTTTTTTAATTTGAAGAATTTCTAATATAAAAATTTACTATCTCGTGTGATTTTTCACCAAAATAATCTGACAATTATAAAAAAAATACGTGAATAATATGATTTTAATAATTCATTCAAATAACATCAACCCATTGGATGAAAAATAATTTTATTACAATCTTCTTTTCACATCATAAACCAGACATTTGACTGATCAGAGAATCAGGTGAACTTTTCTTCCGTTCATCAGGTTTTTAGTCTCTTGGTAGAGTTCATGATGCCACAGTGTAAGACTTTATCAGAAAAAAAAAATCCCTTATCATCCTGATTATCTTCAAATACAATTTATTCAACCAGAAAAGTTCTGATGAACCCTTGAACGTTTAAAAAAAAAAAAAAAAAAAAAGAGGAGATTTTAGACATGAGATCAAAGGCTGTTGCTATGGAAACAAAACAGAAAAAAAAAGCTGCTTTAAATATTCACAAGTTAAACAATAATTACAAAATCAAACATCGTTAAGGCGTCTTCAGTTAGTTAGTGTACAATCACACGTTTAATTATCATTCTTTAGCCCTTCAGGGAGAAGAAAGCAGAACGAGTCGCGTGTTGATGCGTCATCAATCGACCAGATTCGCTGTTTTAAAAACGAGTCCGTCGTTGTTTTCAGCATCGCGCGGCCCAAACAAACACCTCATCAAAGAGTCATTAAAGCACTTAAAAGATTTCATTTCAAACCAAAAATCAGGAGTTCAAACAGAAACGAGCTCAAGGGCCGAAAGTTATTAAAAACATTTTTAAAAATTATTTAATTCAGACGTTAAATTCTTCAAAAATCGATCAAAAAATTTGGGCTTCGTGACATTTCTTGTTTTTAATGTCAGTGATTTAAACTAATTTAAAATACTTGTTAAAATTTCTGATGAAATATTTCTTGTAACTTTTATTTGAAAAAAAACCAACATTTTGGAAATAGGTTTTATTGTTTCTGTAATGGCGTCAGAGCCCTCCTTGTCCCTCTCCAAAAAATATAAACACACACACTTATGTGGACATAGCAAGATAGTAACAAGAATCTTGCTATGGCCACACATTAGTGTGTGTTAATGTGTGTTTATATTTGTGGAGAGAGACAAGGAGGGCTCTGACGCCATTACAGAAACATTTTAGAAAAGTTAAGTGAGATAAAATTGAAGAGAGTAAGAAAATTGAAAAGAACATAAAACGGTTTAAATAAATGATAATTTGCAAACAAATGGCTATTTTTTTCTCATATTTTGTTCCCTTATTTTCCACTTTTAGCCCCCGAGCCGCACGTTTGAACCCCTAATTTAAGTTTTTATTTATTTAAAATGATTAAAAATAATTTTGGTTCCGATTAAATCGCCGTTTCCATCCTGGAAAAAAAAACTTAAAAATGTTTCAATCTTTGTTCAAAACAAACAGAAAAATATGTTTTTTTTTTGTTGTGATGAAACTTTTCTGGTGGCTTTTACTCTGAGGTGGAGACTCCGTCCAGGTGGTCTGCTTCTAGCAGCGGGGTGAGCTGTACATCCTCCCCCGCCTCCTCCCGCCGGGCAGGCCGTCAGTCCCGGTGGGCGTGGCCCGGCGGGGTGATACTGAACACCTGGATGTGAAGGTGGGAGGCGATCTGGAGGCAGACCGCCGTGCAGTAACGCAGCAAGTCCAAGAAGGAGATCACCTGTGGATGCCATGGAGACGGTTAGCTCTCTCATCCTTTCATCACACACGCAAACACACACACACTGTCTTCCGTATTGTTGTTTCAAACAGGAGCTAGCCAACGCGTTACGCTAAAGTTAAGAAGCGTAAACTTTTTAATGGCGACGCCCACAGAATCTAAAGGAGCCGTAACGCACTCGGCTGTCCGAGCAGTTGTGTTCCCATAGCATTTCCCAAACCACCCAAGGGAAGTTAATGATCCTCCCCATGCTTACTCAGTACAAACTATAGATGAACTTAAGGGATCATCTCCAAATTTTGATGTCTTTCTATCAGTAAAAAGCGAACTCCAGTCCTTCGTAAAGCTGCTAAACTCCACCGACCGATCGATAGTGTTGTGTATGTGACGTTCGTCGAACCGCCCCATGTGGCTCCTCTCGACCCGGAGGAGCAACGGCTCTTCTCCGAGCTCCTCCCTCTATCTCTGAGTGGGAGATGAGAGAAATTTGCCACAAAGGGGCGGGGTTTGCTTTGTGTTTAGTTTGGGTGCGTTTGAACCCATTAAGTCTACAGAGTAGAGCTGTGGGAGCAAGGCATGATGGGAATTGTAGTTCATTTTCAACATGGCAGCAGTAAAGCATCGAGGAGCTATTTTTTTTTTTTTTTACATAAACCATCACATTCTGGTAATAGTTTGAGTCTCTGTGCTGATGCTGAGGACCTGTACAGGGTGTACCCTGTCTCTCCTAATGACCCAGAGATAGATTCTTCGGGTCGTTTATCTTCTAAGTGATTCTTTTATCAGTAAAAAGTTTATCTCCTGCGGTGTAAAACCTGATCTTCGATCGGCGGAGGAACAGGTTGGACCTGCGAGTCGGAGTCGTTATTTCGACTTGTCGCGCAGGCTCTGAACTCTGTGTTCCTGGTGGGTGTGGGTTCTTCTATCACGGGCGTGGCAGATTGGGCTGTACGTTTATCTGTAGTTACAGATCCAACGGACTTTAATAGAGATTAGTTTATATGATTTTTTTTTTCACCTTAAACCCTATCAGTGTGCGTCTCCGGAGTCCCAGGAAAAGCTTTTGGCCCAGTGGGATTTGAACCCGGTTCTCCTGGTTGAAAGACGGTAATTCTACCACTAGACCAGGCATGGGCAAACTATGGCCCGCGGACCACACGCGGCCTGTTAAATGTTTTAATCCGGCCCACCGAACTTGAAAAAATTAAATAAATAAACTTTGTTAATGTTTTGTTTTTAATGTAATTCTAATGTTTCATAACTAGATGGCGCCAAAGTAACAACACTGCTCCCATTAAAATGTGTGTGTTCCGTGATGTGACCGCCTTCAAAATAAACAGTGGCCTCAGATATGGAAAGCCATCGGGGGCAATACGCACGTAAACAAACGTGTTAGATGTTAAAACAAGCAAAATGTTACATCAAGCGCTTAGATTTCAGACCTAGCGCCGCTAGATTTGAAATTTAATGCTCTTGATGTAACATTTACCGCTTGTTTAAAATCTAGCGCCATTGTATTGGTCCAATCTAGCGGTTACCAAAGCATACCATCCACCTGATCCTGTTCTGGCCCCCTGGTCAAATGGCCTGCGAACCAAAAAGTGTGCCCACCCCTGCACTAGGCCAACGCCCCTGGGACCTGGTGGAGTTTTTTTTAATGACAACTTTTATTTTTAAACCCAGAAATGTGAGCGATTACTTTCTAAACTGACCAAAGCGATCCAGAGGACGGTGTATTCCTCTATAAAGTTATTAAAGTACTGGTTGAGGAAGAGGAGGCTCGGTCCGATGAAGGCCGTGTCTGGAAGGTGCAGCTCACTTTTAGTCATGTGTGCGATCTGAAAAAAAAAAAAAAGTCGTAAAAACTTTCGGTTTTATTATAAAATGACTGAATGGAATGAAGACGTACCACGAGCTTGTTGGAGATCTTGGAGATGACCATCCCAAAAGTGAGGAGGTAAAGACAAGGATGGTCCTCGAAAAGATCGCAGGTGGACTTCTTAAAAATGATGAAGGCCAGCGTGAGGGCGAGACCGATGTGCAAACCGGGGCTCAGCACGCTGGTGTCCTACAGACATTGGAACAGGGATGAAGACAATGAGAAGACCAGGCGCCATTTTTATTAAGCTAATTAATGCTAAAGTCGGTGATTACGCCAAGTTGCGCGCAAACTTAGGACTAAGTCGCACCGCCCGAACTTTACTCGAGCGTTTCTTGAACAGTATAAATGGCGGTGAATTTTGTCAAAACTCCGCATCACATACAAAGTGGGAAGCAAATCTGAAAACGCGGCGTTAGCTGTACAACGCTGAAGCCGCTAATGGTTTAGCGGCTAGCGACCGGTACATCGCTCCAACACCTCGATGGCTACGCCAAACCAAATTTGCTGCTTCAAAACCCGACATAGATCCTTCAATGCCGTTTCCACACACAAACAACCCCTCCACAGACGTTGGAGTCAACGCTTTAGTTGCTAGTGCAATGTTAGCGAAGCAGCTGTGGTCCAGGGTTAGCTTAGCGGACCTAAACGTCCACAAACTTGCGTCTAGTGGTGTCAAAATTTGACTGGGGTTGGACGGGGGTTAAATTTTCAGCGCTCGCACTAGTACATATGTAACTCGAAACTTTGGGAGTGGTCGGAAGGCCCCTCGAGAAACAGCGGCGGTTGAACGTAAACGGCCAACTTCTGTTAACACAAGAACCGCCGTAGCCGTCAATATGACTCCAAATAACTTTAATATGCTAATTAGAATAAATAAAACACAACCTAGGAGGCTGACCTTTTATGACCTTTAATATAAACATGTTTTCTATTTTAACATGTATTTTTTTGTGTTTTAAAAATGAAAATTTCAAAATTTATAAGCATTTTATCTCCTCTAACCTGCTGCGCCCCACAGCAGCAGAGAGGAAGCGCGCATTGCCACCAGAGCAACAACTTCTGCAGGAAGTTGTAGCTATGTTTCTATGGCAACAAACACATTGCTATGGCCACACATAAGTGTGTTTTGTGTTTATATTTGTGGAGAAAGACAAGGAGGTCTCTGACGCCATTACAGATTTTTTATTTTTTTTTTAACATTTTATCATTATTATGACTTTAAAAATTGAGTGGTGTAAAAGTTTCGGGCGTTGTGACCGGGTGCTTAGCGGTCTATCAAGATGGCGGAGCGTTTCGACCAAGTCCAAAACTGCTGTTCGCGAATCGTATGACTTGAGACGTAGGACGCGTGAGTCCAATCGCAGATTTGAAAAGTATGGAAGGCCAAAAGTATTAATTACCACTTGAAAAAAAAGTACGTTAGCAATAATAATAAAAAAACCTAATATTTTCTGAACCAATTTAAAGTTCGCGGAAACACTTACAGCCACGGTGGAGCCGTTCTTTCCGACACCTCCGTTCAAAATGACGTAGAAGTAGTTGTAGCAGGAGTAGAGCGCCCCGCCGATGATGCCCATGATGGGGAAGGCGTACAGCTTCACTCCGATTACCGGCAACTAGAGAAACAAAAATGTCGGGTCAGACAGAAGTCGGAAGCTTCTGGTAAAAGCTTCTTCTACGTGATAGCTGAAGCATGCTGAGCATGATGGGAGGGAAAAGCCAAAGAAAGCAACGAAAAACAAAAATGCATGGTGACATCATCAGCTTTTCTGAGCCAGATCATGTCCGGTAGGATGACCTGTTGCCGTGACGTTTGACTACCCATATTTACCTTCTCAACTTCTGTCATGTGATGTTAAGTGAAGCCTCCGGGGGCAGCAAAGAGTAAAAGTAAAACACAAGGGTCTATTTTAAAAAACACTAGCAGAGGAACTAGAAACTAGTCATTAGTTCTCATCTCAGGTGGAATGAAAATGTCCCTGTGAGTTCAGTGTTGCCTGCCAGTGGGGTCTAAGGTCTAATCTCATGTACCGAGTTTTCCCAGAGGCCCACGCCCCCGAAAGCCGACATCAGGTACATCCCGATGATGGCGAACTGCACCTCTGTGACGTCGACCCTGTAAAAATAAAAATAGGAAGTACAGTAAGTTTACAAAAAAAAAACGTGTAACGTATAAATGAATTACAAAGCTACGTTGCTACCACCACCATGGTAACCAGGATCTATGTTCCTATCCTCACCATGGTAACCAGGATCTAGGTTCCTACCCTTACCATGGTAACCAGGATCTACGTTCTTACCCTCACCATTGTAACCAGGATCTAATTTCCTACCTCACCATGGTAACAGGATCTATGTTCCTATGGTCACCATGGTAACCAGGATCTACGTTCTTACCCTCACCATGGTAACAGGATCTATGTTCCTATGGTCACCATGGTAACCAGGATCTATGTTCCTACCCTCACCATGGTAACCAGGATCTATGTTCCTACCCTCACCATGGTAACCAGGATCTACGTTCCTACCCTCACCATGGTAACCAGGATCTACGTTCCTACCCTCACCATGGTAACCAGGATCTATGTTCCTACCCTCACCATGGTAACGTCAAAAAAATGTCCAAAATAATGATAGAAATAATAATAATGAAAAAAAAAATAAAATGCGAAAAAAAAATTAATTTCAAAATTTTGTTTTTCTTCTTTAACCAAAAATAAATATTTAGATCAAATATTTGAGTGATTTTTATTTCAATAATCAATAAAAAATATTTTGATAAAAATAATTGAAAGTTGAAACTAAATTTGATCCAAATCTCTCAGTTTATTATGGATTTTATTTAAATCAAAATTAATGACTTCTATTTTGTTAAATTGAGTTTTAGTTTTTTGACCCTGAAAACTTAATCAGTTCATCTATAAATGGCGTTAACTTTGGGTGGTTTTATTAAAATCTCTCCAAGGTTTTGGGAGATAGTGCTTTCCGAAAATTCTGACCAACAGCCCGAGTTCTAATCGCCATTTTAAGGATGGAGTCGTAAAAATAGTCAAATGATTCTCGAGGTTTATTTTTATGACTTACAAACCAAAGCGGAGCGTCCCGGACACGTAGGTCTGCCAGTGGGCACAGAAGAACATGAACATTCCGATGAAACCACAGAAGAACATCCAGTTGGTGTACGCTCCGATTCCACATGAAATACATGTTCCCACGGCAACGAAAACTGCCAAAACATCATTTAGAATGAGTCAGAGTTTGAGTAGCTTTTCTTTTTATAGACTGAACGGGAATGAAAATAGAAAACCTGTGGAGACGGCATCGCAGCCGTGGTCAAAGAGCTCCCCGAGCGCTGAACTGCTATTGGTCCTCCTGGCTTGCTTCCCATCGATAGCATCCAGACTCTGATAGATGAAGAGGCCGAGGGCGGAGAGGAGAAACGCCCACGAAGGCGCCTGAAGTTTGGAAGAAAAAAAGAAACGGATGGTTTAAAAGTTTCATTTTAAACTCAACGAGGACCTCTAGTGGATGTTCCCACGGATGTTTGGAGCTCAGCGGTACCGATCTATACGTCCAAACTCCGCGGATTCTACCTCAACCTCATTCGACTCTTGACTGTGGTACGGTTGGACCTAGTGAGCGTGGCGCCACCCGTAACGTACGGCTACAAACAAATGAAGACAATTCGGACGCCGTTTTCTGCGAATAGTAACCGCATAATCGGGACTCGGGAGTCTGCATAGCAACCACCTTGCCAACCAGCTACATGTCCTTGTCGCTGATCGCAAACGCTCGGTCGATTTATTGTTAGCCAATTAAATTAGCCGACATCGACGTCGAAATCCGGAAAAATGTTCCCGATAGATTTCTGCTGAACACTGAGATTTACGAAGCTTCCATGAATGCATCACCGTGTGACATCACAAATTGAGAGCAACATAGAAAGAAGAAAGCAGAAACAGACCTTTTTTGATTTCTTCATTGTTTTTTTTTTTTTGTGAGCGTCATGAGACCAAAAAAAGCTGTGTCACCATTTGTTTAGATAATTTAAGTACAATTTTATATAAAAAATTGTAATTTGCGAAGGAGGAGGCTTTTGCACAGTGGTAAAATGAGAGACGCCGGTTCGATTCCCACTGAGACCATACCTAAGTATCCTTGAAAAGACACCTCCCACCATTGGCGTCGTCATGGCTGCCTGCTACGGTGCAATGTCAGAGTCAGAATGGTTACCATGACGACAATAGTGACCGGCAGCCTTTTTTTTTTTAATAGAAGTCTATGAGAATTTATGAAGCCCCGGGAATTTTTAATTTGGCGCGCATCATTGCCACTAGAACTCCCGCGGCTGTCAATATGACTCCATGTCAAGTTAAAATGCTAATTAGAATAAATAACAACCTAGAAGGCTGAGCTTTTATGACTTTTAATATAAACATATTTTCTATTTTTCATGTAGTTTTTGTGTTCTAAAAATGAACATTTTAAAATTTATAAGCATTTAATTTTCTCTAACCTGCTGCGCCCCGCAGCAGCTGGGAGGAAGCGAGCATTGCAAAAGCAACAACTTCTGCGGGAAGTTCTTGCTATGTTGCTATGGCAATATGTTTACAGACACATTGCCACACATAAGTGTGTGTGTGTCTATATTTGTGGAGAGAGACAAGGAGTACTCTGACGCCATTAAAGAACCATTTTAGAAAGGTGTGAGATAATATTTTTAATTGATCAATTTCTCCGTCTCTTGTAGGCTCCTTGTGGACACACCGAGAAGGAGGCTCTAATTCATCCCTCAAATTGGAAAATTTGCATGCTGCATTGCACCGCAGCAGGCAGCCACTGCTCCTAATGGTGGGAGAAACAGGGAGTTAGGTGTCTTCTTTAAGGACACTGAGGCATGGGCTCGGTGGTAATCAAACCGACATCTTCTGGTCAAACGGTGGACATTCTACCACTGAGCCAACGCCTCATATGTTAAATATTTATTGCTTTAAACTAACTGCCTTCCGTATGTTTAAAGAATAAAGACCATTTTAAAAGTGTGTATATTTGTTGGATGTATCACATGGTCTTCAACCAGACAAGGAAGCAGGAATCCGACTAATATTTAAACATCGTTCCGCTGTCGTGAAGGTAAATAAAAACCTGGAATAAACCAGGATGTGGATGCGTCTCATCATCCTGGACTTCGTGTACTTGAGTCTCATTAGAAGAGAATCCGACTAACGGGAGCGGAGCGCCTCAGATCCTCTTTCTGGGGTTAAATTAAAGACCATCTGGTCCCTGAACCCCTCAGTAAACCATGTGTTAGCGTTGGTTTCCAAAAAAAAAAAATCCAGTTTATACCGTCAAGTGTTTTCTTAAAGGTCCCCCCATTCTGAATTCCTCACGGACTAACACGAAGTGTGGGTTTCTAAACGGGTTATTTTTGGGTAGGGGTATCAAAAGTTCACCCTCGAGTGGTGCTGCTGTCCCAAAAATTTTTTAACGCACTCCTCTAGTTAGTATCAGCTTCGAAATTAGAAACAAAAAAAAGAGAAAAAAACGGGGTACAAAATAAGAATTAATAATTGAAATGATTGAGCGCTGCAGCCCGATGGCACCCCCTGAAGGGAAATGCCGAAAGAAGAAGCCCGATAAGTTAGAGTTTCATTTTGTCTTCTGAACTGCTTGTCCGAGATGGGGTGCCGGAGCCTATCCCGGCTGATTTTAGGAGAGAGGCAGGGTACACCCTCAACAGGTCACCAGTCTAACACGGGACCACACATTCTCTCATTCCTAGGGACAATTTCATAGCGGCCAATCAACCTGACATACGTTATTGGAAGGTGGGAGGAAACCGGAGTACTCAGAGGAAACCCACACATATGTGGAGAATATGCAAACTCTACACAGAAAGACCAGTGTGTCAAGCCTCACAGCTATCCAGGACTTGAACCCCCAACCTTGTTGCTGTGAGAAAACAGTGCTAACTACTCCACCGATGTGCAACCCGAAAATTAAAAGCACACTACATATCTTGGTACGGGCTGTCCGATCTTTGTACGACCGGAGCCAGAGCTTGGTCCGTATAGCCGGCAGTATGTCGATTCCATTTCCAGTGAGAGTTGGACTCCGCCAAGGCTGCCCTTTGTCACCGATTCTGTTCATCACCTTTATGGACAGAATATCTAGGTGCAGCCGAGGCGTTGGAGGGATCCAGTTTGGTGACTTCAGGATCGGATTTCTGCTTTTTGCGGATGATGTGGTTCTGTTGGCTTCGTCGGACCGTGATCTCCAGCTCTCACTGGATCGATTTGCTGCGGAGTGTGAAGCGGCCGGGATGGGAATTAGCGCCTCCAAATCCAAGACCATGGTCCTCGCCCGGAAAAGGGTGGAATGCCCACTGCGGGTCAGGGACAGGGTCCTGCCCCAAGTGGGGGAGTTTAAGTATCTCGGGGTCTTGTTCACAAGTGGGGGAAGGATGGAGCGGGAGATCGACAGGCGGATCGGTGTGGCATCATCAATAACTAGGACCCTGCATCGGTCCGTCGTGGTAAAGAGAGAGCTGAGCCGAAAAGCAAAGCTCTCGATTTACAAGTCGATCTACGTTCCTACCCTCGCCTATGGTCACCAGCTGTGGGTGGTGACCGAAAGAATGAGATCACGGGTACAAGCGGCCGAAATGAGCTTCCTCCGCAGGGTGCCTGGGCTCTCATTTAGAGATCGGGTGAGGAGCTCTGCCATCCGGGAGGAGCTCGGTGTTGAGCTGCTCTTCCTCCAGGTCAAAAGGAGTCCGATGGGGTGGTTCGGGCATCTGGTCAGGATGCTCCCTAAGCACCTCGCAGGCAAGGTGTTTCGGGCACATCCCACAGGGAGGAGACCAAGGGGCAGACCCCGGACACGCTGGAGAAACTATGTCTCACACTGGCCGGGGAAAGATTTGGGATCCTTCCGGGTGAGCTAGAGGATGCAGCCGGGGAGAGAGAGAGGCCTGGGCTACCCGTTTGAGGCTGTTGCCCCCGCGACCTGACCCTGGAACAAGCGGAAGTTGACGGAACGGAACTACACTCAACAAAAATATAAATGCAACACTTTTGTTTTTGCTCCCATTTTTCATGAGATGGACTTGAAGATCTAAAATTCATTCCAGATACACAATATTACCATTTCTCTCAAACATTGTTCACAAATCTGTCTAAATGTGTGATAGTGAGCACTTCTGCTTTGCTGAGATAATCCATCCCACCTCACAGATGTGCCACATCAAGATGCTGATCTGACATCATGATTAGTGCACAGGTGTTCCTTATACTGCCCACAATAAAAGGCCACCCTGAAATGTGCAGTTTTGTCTCACAGCAAAACGCCACAGATGCCACAAGCATTGAGGGAGCGTGCAATTGGCATGCTGACAGCAGGAATGTCAACCAGATCTGTTGCTCGTGCATTGAATGTTCATTTCTCCACCATCAGCCGTCTCCAAAGGCGTTTCAGAGAATATGGCAGTACACTCAACCGGCCTCGCAACCGCAGACCACGAGTAACCACACCAGCCCAGGACCTCCACATCCAGCAGGTTCACCTCCGAGTTCGTCTGAGACCAGCCACTCAGACAGCTGCTGGAACAATTGGTTTGCATAACCAAACAATTTCTGCACAAACTGTCAGAAACCGTCTCAGAGAAGCTCAACTGCATGCTCGTCGTCCTCATCGGGGTCTTAACCTGACTTCAGATCTTCGCCGTAACAGACTTGAGTGGGCAAATGCTCACATCCGATGGTGTCTAGCACGTTGGAGAGGTGTTCTCTTCACGGATGAATCTTGGTTTATATTGTTCAGGGCAGATGGCAGACAGCGTGTGTGGCGTCGTGTGGGTGAGTGCTTTGCTGATGTCAATGTTGTGGATCGAGTGGCCCGTGGTGGTGGGGTTATGGTATGGGCAGGCATCTGTTATGGACGAAGAACACAGGTGCATTTTATTGATGGCATTTTGAATGCACAGAGATACCGTGATGAGATCCTGAGGCCCATTGTTGTGCCATACATCCATGAACATCACCTCATGTTTCAGCAAGATAATGCACGGCCCCATGTTGCAAGGATCTGTACACAATTCTTGGAAGCTGAAGATGTCCCAGTTCTTGCATGGCTAGCATACTCACCGGACATGTCACCCATTGAACATGTTTGGGATGTGCTTGACCGGCGTGTACGACAGCGTGCACCAGTTCCCACTAATATCCAGCAACTTCGCTCGGCCCATTGAAGAGGAGTGGACCAACATTCCACAGGCCACAATAGACAATCTGATAAACTCTATGCGAAGAAGATGTGTTGCACTGCATGAGGCAAATGGTGGTCACACCAGATACTGACTGGTTCTGAGTCCCCAAACCGCCAATAAAGCAAAAACAAAATGCACATTTCAGGGTGGCCTTTTATTGTGGGCAGTCTAAGGGACACCTGTGCACTAATCATGATGTCAGAACAGCATCTTGATGTGGCACACCTGTGAGGTGGGATGGATTATCTCAGCAAAGCAGAAGTGCTCACTATCACACATTTAGACAGATTTGTGAACAATGTTTGAGAGAAATGGTAATATTGTGTATCTGGAATGAATTTTAGATCTTAAAGTCCATCTCATGAAAAATGGGAGCAAAAACAAAAGTGTTGCGTTTATATTTTTGTTGAGTGTATATATCCATAACTGTATTCAATGTAAAAGTTATACATACAAGAATAAACAGGTGCCACATCAACACAAAAAAGCAATGGCCTAGTCTGTTTACTTTAGCTTAGCCAAGTTAGCGATTACTTTAGCTTAGCAGAGTTAGCGATTACTTTAGCTTAGCCGCGTTAGCTGTTTACTTAAGCTTTGCCATGTTAGCGTTTTCTTTAGCTTAGGCGAGTTAGTGTTTACGCCAGCACTGTGGCGCAGTGGGTAGCACAGAGGCCTCACAGCAAGGTCGTGGGTTCGAGTCCCGGGTGGGGACGAGGCTTGGAACACTGTCCTTTCTGTGTGGAGTTTGCATGTTCTCCCCGTGGATGCGTGGGTTTCCTCCCATCCTCCAAAGACATGCTAGGTTGATTGGCCGGTGCCAAATTGGCCCCAAGAATGAGCGTGTGTGTGTGGATGGTTGTCTGTGTGTGGCCCCGCAACAGACTGGTGATCTGTTCAGGGTGTACCCTGCCCTTCGCCTTAAATTAGCCGGGATGACTCCGGCACTTCCGCAACCCGAAAGGGACAGACGGATAAGAAGATGACTGACTGAGTTAGCGTTTACTTTAGCTTAGCCGAGTTAGCTGTCAATTTTAGCTGAGCCGTTTCAGCATGTGGCTATATTCCTCCAATCCAAGAAGGATATAACACACCTTTCGAACAATAAACATCCATAAAACACTCAAAAACAACTTAAGACATTGATTCCTCAATTCTAACTAAAAATGAATGGAATATGCTGCAGATTCTGTGGCTGCCTTGTTGCTTCGTCTGTCTGCGTTGACAATACACAAAAAGTGACGCAACAAAAACTAACAATGCAAACACTACTAAATAAAAGTAAACCAAGGATTATTTCTAAACGATACATTACATGTTTGGCTAAGAATATGCGAAAAACGCAATCGACTTGATTTAACAGTTATTTCAAATTTTATAAAGAAAATATTACACTTTGTGCTCTTAAATTTACATAAATTATGATGTAATCACATATAAATATAATAAAGTGTGTGTGATAGCTTTATATAATACACAGTTGATTAAATGGCTGCACGAGGACCTCACAGCAAGAAAGTCAGGGGTTAAGAGTCCTGGAGTGTGGTCGAGAGAAGCCAGACGGGGTGGTTTGGACATCTGGTGAGGATGCCTCCATCCCTAGTGAGGTGTTCCGTCCCAGCGGGAAGAGACCCGGGTGGCCTCGGACTGGAGAGACTATGTATCACAGCTGGATAGGCAACAACTCGGGATCTTCCTCATGGGTGAGCTGCAGGAGGCAGCCGGGGTCAGAGTCAGTGGTCAGAGGGTCAGAGTAGCCTGGGCTTCCTGTTTGAGGCTGTTACCCTGACGACCCGGCTTCGTAAAAATGAGACACAACGGAAAAGAAATATGTAGTTGTAGATTAGTGTGACACAGATGCTGGCTGAACTTTGACTGGTTTCCACGGACTTCACGCCTTTTACTGGACGAAGGTTATTTGATAAAGAAACAAATCAGTGCGTTTACAGCTGAACCCCGCCTGCCGATAGAGGTTTTCTAGGATCAAAGGTCATCTCTCCAACCAGCTGCATGTTGCATAACACCTTTAAAAACTCATGATTTCATTAAATCATCACAAAGTATTTAAAAGAAATGAAAAATAAATCCTACAAATTTAGAATTTCTTTAAAAGATCACAAATTCAATTTGTAAATTTACGCAAAACAAGGTGACCTAAAAAAATAAAATAAGCACGGTGGCGCAGTGGGTAGCACAGTGGCCTCACAGCAAGAAGGTCGTGGGTTCGAGTCCCGGGTGGGAACGAGGCTTAGAACACTGTCCTTTCTGTGTGGAGTTTACATGTTCTCCCCGTGTTTGCGTGGGTTTCCTCTGGGTACTCCGGTTTCCTCCCACCCTCCAAAGACATGCATGCTAGGTTGATTGGCCGGTGCCAAATTGCCCCTAGGAATGAATGAGTGTGTGTGTGTGGATGGTTGTATGTGTGTGACCCCGCGACTGACTGGCGACCTGTTCGGGGTGTACCCTGCCCTTCGCCTTAAATTAGCCGGGATGGGCTCCGTCACCCCTCGCAACCCCAAAAGGGACAGACGGATAAGAAGATGAATGAATTACTGTATTCATCCCTCACCGGGGAAATTTGTGTGCTGCATTCCTTACACCGCAGTAGGCTGCCCTTCGACGGCACCAATGGTGGGAGAAACGGGGGTTAAGGTGTCTTCTCCTGACTTAAATGTGATTATTTAAATCTAAATTTAACATTTTAACTGGAAAAATATCACTTTTTAACAGAAAGAATGAAGAATTTAACCAATTTTGATTTAGCTTGAAAATAAATGATTTTTAACCGTCTATTTTCTACAGAGTTAGCTAGCATCATGTGTGTTAAAAAGTCAAAAATATTAAAAAGAAAATCATTTAACTCAATTTAACTAAAGCCGAATAAATTTAAATAATCTACTTTATACTTAAATGTGTTTAAATGACTCATTTACGAATTTTTGTTGTTAAAAAAGCTTGAATTAAGCGAATTTTTTAAAGTAAAAGGGAGATTCCGCGTTTTAGCGGAGTGGTTAAAATTAGCCCACAAACTTCAGTCAAGGTCGGTGTGTTTTTTTTGTAACATTTACTCACCTCTTCCGTTGCTGTCGGGCAGTAATAAACCAGCACCATGGTGGATAAAATATTAATTAAAAGTCCAACAATAGTTAGAGTATTCGGGGCCACCCATAGCGGGATATATTGGAGTAACCAGTTCCAGTAAACCTGACATGGAGGTTCGAAAAGAGAACGACCTGAGGCGCTGTATTTATGTTCCTCCAACCTCTTCAACTGCGAGGCAGAAAGAGGCTCCGGCCACAAAAAATCTGGCATTATTCCTTATTTTCTCCTCAATTAATCCTCCAAATACTAAATGTTTTCCTCGCTGTGGATCATTTGGGATTTACGAGGCCATTCCCATCCAAAGCGGAACCAAAAAAAGCTCCGTGTACGTTTCTGTGTCCCCACCCGGAAGGAATAACAAGGTTGTACCGCCAAGTTTGAACATTTAAATTAATCGTTTTTAACTATTTTTATTTTAATAAATACTTTAAAAATAACATTTAGGTTTTTATTTTCATAAAAAAGTGGATATTAAAAATTAAAAGAATAAAAAGGAGTAAATATTTTTTTCTCAATTTCACTCCAGCAACTAGGTCAGGAATTGCAAGTGTTTTCGCTGTCAAAACTTTATCAAGCGGCAACACGTCACAAATTTCATTTCTTGTTTTTGAAAACCCCAGAATTACAAAAGATTGAAAAAGTACACACACACACACACACACACACACACACACACACACACACACACACACACACACACACACACACACAAATACATAGCTAAAAGCTAACTATCAAAAGCTAGCTAAACAATTTCAGTGGATTCCTGTCTTTGAACCTTCCTTCACGGTGAGGAAATTCTCCTAAAAAATAAAACAAACAAACAAAAAAAACAGCTAAGAAAGAAAAAAAACCTGATGGGGATCCACATGAAGAGAGGATCCCTCCCTAGGAATGAGCAGACTGTTAATTAATTATGATCTTATTCCACTGGGAGAGCATGCAAACTCTACACAGAAAGGCCAGCACCCGGAAAGAATAACAAGGTTGTACCACCAAGTTTAAACATTTAAACTAATCGTTTTTAACTAGTTTTATTTTAATAAATACTTTTCAAATAAATATTTAGGTTTTTATTTTCATAAAAAAGTGGATATTAAAATTTAAAAGAATAAAAAAGAACACAAGTTGTGAAATTCCAGACTGGCGCCATGTAGTGGCCACGTTAAGTATTTTATTCCTCAATTTCACTCCAGCAACTAGGTCAGAAATTGCAAGTGTTTTGCCAAAAAGTGACTCGCTGTCAAAACTTTATCAAGCGGCAACACGTCACAAATTTCATTTCTTGTTTTTGAAAACCCCAGAATTACAAAAGATTGAAAAAAGTACACACACACAAATACACAGCGAAAAGCTAACTAACAATAGCTAGCTAAAAATTTGAGTGCATTCCTGTACTTAGACTCTCCTTCGCGGTGAGAAAAAACTCCAAAAAACCCAGCTAACGGGAAAAAAAAAAAGAAACCTGATGAGGATCCACATGAAGGAGGGATCGCTCCCCAGAACAAGTAGACTGTTAATTAAATATGATCTTATTCTACTCTACAGATTTATATCTGAATAAATCATTAGATGTTCTCCATTCTGACGGAAACAGGATGGTAGATCAAACACAGAGGACTGCGAAAGTCTTTTAAAAAATTGACGCAAATAAAC
The DNA here is from genome assembly GCA_902685375.1 of Neostethus bicornis. Classification (NCBI taxonomy): domain Eukaryota; kingdom Metazoa; phylum Chordata; class Actinopteri; order Atheriniformes; family Phallostethidae; genus Neostethus; species Neostethus bicornis. Next base: position 3,349,277 of record CACRXE010000066.1, on the reverse strand, counting down.
TAAGTATTTTTATAGTAAAATAATATTTTTTATTTTGATTAAATTATGCACGTAAAGTCAAGAGTGGACTTTCTGGGATGAAGGCAAATAAAACCCTGAACCAAAACGTGAAATTGAATAATGCAGGGTGCCGGAGCCTGGCTAGTTACAGGCGAGAGGCGGGGTTGCACTCTGTACAGGTCACCAGTCTATTGCAGGGCCACACGCGCAGACAACCATTCACACCCACATTCATTCCCAGGGGCAAATTTGTAGTGGCCGAACAACCCAACGTGGGTTTTAGGAGAGAGGAAGGAAATTGGAGAAGCTGGAGGAAATCCGTACATACACTGGGAGAACATGCAAACTCTACACAGAAAGGCCAGCAATTCAAGCCTCGTTCCCTCTCTAGGACACAAACTACTTATTTTATTACAGTGAGGCTACCGTGCAGCCCTCCAGACGAATTAAATATTGACTTTTTTTTTTAAAAAAAAAAAGCTAATTTTTTCATCATTATTTGAACAAAAAAGTCAAGAAACTCACGATTATTATCTTATTTTTAATGTGTTGTCGCGTTTTTTAAGGTATTTTGATGCATAATCAGTGGAACATTTTTTGTCAACAAGTCACTTTTTGGCACAACATTGGCAACGATTGGTTAAATAAAAAAGTACACGCCCACAATGGAAAAAAACAAACCCCAATTCTGGGAGGTCAGACTGTTTCCACAAAGTGTAGTAAGCAGCCTGGTGAATCACGCTAAGGGATTGCAAAAGAAGGTAAAAAGTTATAAGAAATTTCTGAATTTAAGATTTAAAGATAAATCAACAGTAAGGGGGAGACGGTGGCTCAGTGGTTAGAGCGTTCGCTAGCGGACCGGAAGTCCACCAGAAGTTAACCGGAAGTCAATCGAAAGTCAACTGGAAGTTTGCGGGTTCGCGTCCCACTGAGTGCACGTCTAGGGACCTTGGAGAAAACACCTAACCCCCGTTTCTCCCACCATTGGCGCCATCATGGCAGCCTGCTGCGGTGTAGGAGTGCAGCACAGAAATTTGAATAGAGTGAGTAAATAAAAAAAAAAAAAAAAAATCAGCAGCACAGAAAGAAAGATTCATCTTCCACAGTTCCCAACATGACAAATTTTTATTTCCAGTCACACTAACCGTATATCAGACATGTTTTGTTCGTTCCCATTTTTTCATACAAATCTCAAAACAAAACCGTACCATCTTCATCAAACCACTCGCAAGAAGAAAAAAAAAATTTGTAAATATCGTAGACGTGACCGATACGCAGTTTATTTGATTTATTTGACACACTTTTTTAAAAACTAGAACCAAAACACTGCCGACATGCATTTGAGCGGATACAAACTCTCACAAACAAAAGATGGTCGAGAAGACGTAACGCCTTTTTAAAACCTCCACACAGCATGCCACACCCAAGCCTTCCACAGATGCCCAAAAAGTCTCTTTTTTTTTGCGTTGAGTTTTACTTCTCCTGCTCAACCATCTTCGTCTCGTTCATGTACTTATCAATCAGGTGAAGAGGAACCCCACGTTGCATGAGCTCGAAGAAAGTGAAGCCGCCTGTGGAAAAAAAAAAAAAAAAAAAAGCTTCAGTGTTGGGACAGATTTAATCAAAGCCGGAGAAAGAAATATTCTAAACTGATTGTTTTTCTGAGGATTAATGTTAACGACAAAGAAACATGCTGATGTTTAAAGTGCATGCGACGCATTGCGGTAACGATACGTAAAACAGCCATAAGTTTCCCACCATTTTGGACACGTTCATATTTTCCAGCTGCAAAATATAGCCCTTGACTTTCTCATTAGGCGTGACGGTATGAGAGTCATATGGTTGGACGTTCTGTTTCGTTCTGTTCCGTCGTCTTGCGCTCATCCGGGGTTGGGTCACCGGGGCATTGGCCTCAGACGGGAAGACCAGGCTTCTCTCGCCCCAGATGTATCCTCCAGCTCACCCGGAAGGATTCCGAGTCGTTCCCCAACTACTTTGTAGTTGTTAGACATAGTCTCTCCAGCGGGTCCTGGGTCTGCCTCTTGGTCTTACTGGGGGCTTGATGGGGCTTAACGCCCCTGGTGGGTCACCCAAGACAAACAAGTCCTAGGTGGGGGGCCAGACAAAGCGTGGCTCAAAAATCCCTATGATTAGATCAAGCATGGCCAAGTTGCCCTTGCCCGGATGCGGGTCAATGGGGCTCTCCTTGGAGCCAGGCCCAAAGGTGGGGCACAAGAGCGAGCGCTTGGTGGCCGGGCTTTTACCCATGGGGCCCGGCAGTGAAGACCTGGGTCGCCTTTCCAGTGGACTCACCACCAAAAACAAAGTGTCAATGTCCATTCTTTGACAGTTGCTCCCTGGTTCGTTGGACCCGCGTCGTCCACGTTTCCTCTTGCGCGGGTACAAGCAGCCGAAATGAGCTTCCTCCGCAGGGTGGCGGGGCTCTCACTCAGAGATCGGGTGAAGAGCTCTGCCATCCAGGAGGAGCTCGGTGTCGAGCCGCTCTTCCTCCAGGTCGAGAGGAGCCAGATAGGGTGGTTCGGGCATCTGGTCAGGATGCCCCCCGAGCGCCTCGCGGGCGGGGTGTTACGGGCACGTCCCACCGGGAGGAGACCAAGGGGTAGACCCCGGACCCGCTGGAGAGACTATGTCTCACAGCTGGCCGGGGAACGACTTGGGATCCTTCCAGGTGAGCTAGAGGATGCAGCCGGGGAGAGAGAGGCCTGGGCTGCCCGCTTGAGGCTGTTGCCCCCGCGACCCGACCCCGGAACAAGCGGAAGATGACGGAATGGAACGGAACGGTTCCTCTCGCTTTGTTTAGCTACACACATCCAGCCATATGACTCTCGTTACGTCGGATAAGTGTGTCAAAGTTAACCTTTGCAGCAGGAAAATAGGAACGTATCCAATAGTTGTGAAAACTTTTCACCACCTTAAGGAAACACAATGGTGGTGTTTACCTTGGCATTAATAAATATCTCCATTTGTTTTATGTATAGTTATCGAACTGCGTCACGTAGACGGTAACAGCTGGTACATGCAGAAGAAAAGAAGATAAAGATTGCAGTGGTTTCTTTATATCACTAGTTACCATTTTAAACTCTAACATTTTACGACTTTTGTCGCAATATTTTTAAGTTGTGTATTACTGTCTTTTTATTGCTTGAAAGACGTCAAATTTTGTTTTTCTGTTTCTTTTATTACCCGTTTATTCCTACTTTTTTTTTTTGGCACCTATCTAGTCGCAGCAAAAGTGACCGATTTAAACATTTTTTATATCAGAACAACCGCCTTTTTCAGGACTGATTGGATTATTCGCAATTTTTAAAATTTTTGCTTAGTTTTTAAAATATTTATTCAATATTTACTGAAATATTTATATATTTTTTATAAACAAGCATTTTATTTATATGGCACTTTAAAGCGGGGGTAGAGGGGTTGTGTATGCCACAGAAGGGCTGTGTTTGTTTTGTGTTTAGTTTGGGTGAGTTTGAACAAATTTAGTAGAGCTCTGCGTATGTGCGGTGGGCGCTAGGCAAGAGGTGTTTTCTTTTTTCAAAATGTCTAATTAATGTCTAATGAGACTAATGAAGAAATTGAGTAAATTAATCTTAACAGTAAAGAAAATCAGAAAAATACGGTAAACATATCAAGTCAATTTTATTAAAATTTTTTGTTTAGGGATTAATGTTTGATTTAATCTACTTTCAAACCCATCAAAAGTATTTGATTTTAAAAACAAGAAAACTATTTATTAATGTCTAACTAACGAGAAAATGTGTCGTTTGGATTAAAAATCTATTTACCAAAGGAGTCATATTGAAGAGGGATCAATAAGTTATATGTTTTTAAAAATCCATTTTATTGACTTCAAAGGTTCCAAAGAGACACAATAGTTCGATTTAAAAGTTTCTACCAAATACAACAAGACCACAAATTTATCTTCATTTTCCAGTGCAATTTATCACTGACAATGCAGGGCTGTATGGAACTGGGACTTTCATTACCCAACCAAGTCTAACGAGAACAAACTAGCATCCTTATTGGACCGCGGCAAGCAGAAAACAGCAAGATAAACATCGTCTAGTTGATGCAGACACACTCATCAGGCAGAGATGTAAATATTAAATCAAACATATTTGGTCTATAGATTTACCGTAATTTCACGACCATTTGGCGCACCGTACGAAAAGGCGCAGCCTCAGTTATGTGCGCCATTGCTGTATTTAACACACACATAAGGTGCACTGTACGAAAAGGCGCAGTCTCAGTCAAACACCGCCTTACAACAACACACACGCAGGCATGCAAATGTGCGTATTAAAAAAATAGATCGGGAGCAAAATTGAGTTTGGTTGTGCTTTTTTTAAGTAGTAACGATACTAAACAAGCACATTACCGGTAATAGTCTTTATTCAAATCCGTCAAAGTCCTCATCCGCTGTCTCTGAATCAAACAGCTGCGCAAAATCCAACAGAGCAGGTCCACTTCGCTCCTCGCTGTCAAAGTCACTGTCTGTACGTACTATGCGGCTCCTCAGAAAGGATACCAGCTTTTGCGAAAGCTCGGATAACAGTACCAGCAGACACGTTAGTCCAAGCATCTACAATCCATTGACTCGTTAATGCTGAAATTTTCTAGCGGCGGCTCGATTCCCATGTTCCTCCGTGTAGCTGATTGCCTTCAGCTTAAACTGAGCGTCATAAGCGTCTCTTTGCCATTTTCAGGGTTAAAACAGTAATGTTGTTCATACAGCACATACCTTTTTTATAAACAATCCACGCCCACACTTCACTCTTTAACGTTCTCATGCCTTTTCTTTTAGGTCCGCCTCGCCTCACGGGCACCGCTTTTTCTTTTAGGTCCGCCTTTTCTCACACACAAGGCGCACCGAACGAAAGGGTACATCGCTCACTTTGAAGAAAATCTAAGACGTTAATATGCGCCTTATGGCCGTGAAATTACGGTATTATGTTGTCCGGGTACCAAATTTTGTCTGAATTTGTCAACCAAGGTTAGAAAAGTGGGAAAACTTTTACTTACCTTCTTTCAATCATGAGTTACATCTTTTGTGTTCACAAAATATCACTTTTTTGTTAAGCTAAGTTCTTCGAAATGGAATTATTTAAGTTAGCTAGTTTGGAAATGCCGCCATCATACAGATTACTGCCATGCAAATGCGACTAAATCTTTCCGTTGTGATTTTATGAAGGATGCAGAATGAATGATATAAGCTTCATATGCCAAAACCATATGAAAGCTTACCTTGTATGAGAACATAAATTCACAATTCTTGAGTTTGGACTGGGGGAGAGAGAAAAGAAGAGGGGTTAACAAAAAGTTTACATGGAGTTATGTGCCGGCACCAAGGAATACTGGTGAGTTATTACGGAGATATTTAAATGAGGAGTTAACGATGTGGCTGAAACGATACCGCAATCTAAGGAGACCAGTTTCAGAGGGGGACATAAAGGAACATCGTAGGGTGGGTGCTGTGATGATGAACAGGGGGACTGGATGGACTGAATAGAGGGGCATACGTTGTGTTGAAGGGAAAAATGACACAGAATATTACACATAGACAAACTGGTATTAATCTCATTATAATCCAGATGATTGCGTCTAATTTGGAACAATAAGCAACCAGTTGCACCAGAACTTTATAAGTTCAACATAAGCTCTTGATAAATCCGAACAAATCAAATTATTTCTATAAAAAAAATGTTAGCCACCTCTGATTGTCAATCTAAACCAAAACAGTCAATCTAAACCAACTCTGTACCTTTAAGAGTTGATCCAATTACATTAAACGTAAGGTTACTGGCAAAGTCGATTGCTGTCCCTCCTTATCTGGTCCCTCATTCTGCTGTCCCTCCCCGTCTTGTCCCTCCCCGTCTGGTCCCTCATCCTGCTGTCCCTCCACGTTGGGTCCTTCATCCCGCTGTCCCTTCACATCTAGTTCCTCCACGTCTAGTCCCTCATCCTGCTGTCTCTCCCTGTCTGGTCCCTCATCCTGCTGTCCCTCCTTATCTGGTCCCTCATTCTGCTGTCCCTCCCCGTCTTGTCCCTCCCCGTCTGGTCCCTCATCCTGCTGTCCCTCCACGTTGGGTCCTTCATCCCGCTGTCCCTTCACATCTAGTTCCTCCACGTCTGGTCCTTCATCCTGCTGCCCCTCCCCGTCTGGTCCGTTATCCTGCTGTCCCTCCACGTCTGGTCCTTCATCCTGCTGCCCCTCCCCGTCTGGTCCGTTATCCTGCTGTCCCTCCACGTCTGGTCCTTCATCCTGCTGCCCCTCCCCGTCTGGTCTGTTATCCTGCTGTCCCTCCACGTCTGGTCCCTCATGCTGCTATCCCTCCACGTCTGGTCCCTCATCCTGCTGTCCCTCCACATCTGGTCCGTTATCCTGCTGTCCATCCACATCTGGTCCCTCATCCTGCTGTCTCTCCCTGTCTGATCCCTCATCCTGCTGTCCATCCACGTCTGGTCCCTCATCCTGTTGTCCCTCCACATCTGGTCCTTCATCCTGCTGCCCCTCCCTGTCTGGTCTGTTATCCTGCTGTCCCTCCACGTCTGGTCCCTCATCCTGCTGTCCCTCCACGTCTGGTCCATAATCCTGCTGTCCCTCCATATCTGGTCCTTCATCCTGCTGTGCTGCTGTTCTGCACTCCTGCTAACTGCAACAAGCTGGTTTAAACTGGCAGGTCCTACTTTACCACTTTCCCCTCTTTCATGACAGCCTGTTTCTTTCATAGCTTTTCTTATGCTGCTTCCAAATGTGTGTTTTTGCTTTAAACCATTTTAGAATTTGTTGCCAGAAAGGCGTAAATTCTGCCCAATGTTGCAGAATCCATCCTACTGCCTCCGTCTACGCAAATAGAAAAAGGGCAATGAAACTTCTGCCAGTGCCTTCGGAAAGGCCTTTAAGACGCAAACAACTGCTGAAATGCGTGTAGTGGTTAAGAAACAACTTGGCTGCCAAATTTGCAACTCAAATCGTATTGGTGTTGGTCGAAGAATGGCGGGTAATTTTCAGAATCTTGTTAACATGGAAGATTTGCGTGGGATAAAAAAGAAATTTGGTCAAACTCAACTAAGCTATCTTTTAAGGCACAAGTGTCGAAGTCTGGTCCACGAGGGTTGGTGTCCTGATGGTTTGTCAAAAGACAGGAGGAAGAATGAAGAGGATTAAAGAGAGTGTACAGATTTGAGAAGGTGAGTTTTGAGACGAGATTTGAACAAAGGGAAAGAGTCTAAGTTGCGGATGTCAGGGGGAAGTGCCTTCCAGAGTCGTGGAGCAGAGGAGCTGTGTTGTGGTTCCCTCACCCACCACCAGAGGAAGCCAGGGACCATCTCACCTTTCCCACAATTCTACCTAATCTGGACCACCTGCGCCTTATTCCTCTGCTGACTATTTAAAGGCAGCCTCACCAGCATTCCCTGTCGGGTCTTCATGCCTTCCAACGGATATCCTTTTGAAAACTGAGATTATCTCCTTGAAAACTTTATTGATCCTTTTTGACTCTTGTTCCTTTGCTTACAGCCTTGCTGGTACCTTGGTTTAATGAATTCTTGTTTTGTCCTGCATTTGGGTCCTCCTCCTTCCACATCACGACAGGCTGAAGGCTTTGAGTACTGGGTAACTGGGTAATGGGTAATTATGGGCAACTCTGGGACATACTGAATTTACAAACGAGTTTTCTCTACTTTGGTAAAATGATGAATTTATAAAAAGCTGGTGCAACTTTATGCAAGTACTTACACGTCCTCTTCCTGTAGCGTTCCTTCAGGCGACTGAAACACGGTTCAAACTTATCTTTGGTTTCCCAAAAGTTGCCCATTCTTTTCTTTCTGATTGATAATCAGTTTTATTTCTAAATGTTTGTGGTATTGAATGTATTTTTAACATCAATACAAGAGTAAAGGAACAACTTTCAGGAAATCAAACTCCAGACGCAAACTAATCACCTATTTATCTGGACTGACCTTTGACTTCCAGTTTGCAGTCCACTTGGGCCTCCCCCAAGTCATTGATGGCCTTGCAGGTGTACATGCCACCATCAAAGGGACTGGGCTTCCTGATCTCCAGGGTACACACTCCTTGATTGCTAAACATACGATACCGCGGGTCGTCGAGGATGGTTATCTTGTTCTTCATCCAGATCACTTTGGGCTGCAGGACAAAAAGTAAGTACTCAAAGAACAAAATACTTTATGAAATCACAAGACGGAATTACTTTATTGCAGCTGCACAAGTAAACAATAGACAATAGACAACAAATTCTACACTCGAATAAGACAATATACCACATTCTTCCAACTCAGCGTTCAGGCGAATGCCCGAGCCTGTCTCAACTAGTTTGCAGACACTGTAGACCAAGAGTCCCAAACTCCGGACCCCAAGGGCCGGTGTCCTGAAGGTTTTCCATGTGTTCCTGCTTCAATACAGATGATGCACATAAAGTGAAATCAACAGCCAATAAAATTTGGCACATTGTCTCGAAAACCTGGATCAGGTGTGTAGATACAAGAACACAAAAACCTTCAAGACACCAGCCTTCGCGGACTGGACTGAAAAAATTGAGCAGCATGTCGCAGGACAGCTACTCACAACCAAAGGAATCCCCACATTCCTACAGGACCTACAGGACAACTGGTGTCTGGATTTTCTGAAAAGTTTAAACCCTACCTTTGGGTTAGCACGGACACTGCAGTTCAGAGTAGCGTTATACCCAGCGATGGCGAAAATGTTGATGAGTGGCTGTGTGAACGTTGGTGCCTCCTTGAAGTCTCGGTCGCTGTACTCTGGTGTTTTCATCTGCGTGCCTGTGGGGGTAAGGGTAAAGGAATGGGGTCGTGCATGATACTGACGCTGAGCGGTATCATGTGGGAAATTCCCTTTGTGATGAGGGGAAGAGAACATTTTTTATTCATTATCTGCTGAAACTGAAACGTTCGTGTTTAAGGCCTGTCAGTTACACCCTGAATCCTGGAGGTTAAGGGAAGAGTCAGTTAATCGGGATCACATCGGGAAACGTTTCCTATCGGGGCTTTCATGACTGTAAACAAGGAAAAAGAGATGTATTGGGTCTCACTAATTTTTTTTAAATAAAGGCATTCATCACAAGGGTTTTAAATTTGAATAGCTTACATAAGCTGGAAAAGCAGTCGGAGAGCACGGACCTCCACCATTTTTTCCTGCCCGGCAGTCAATATCTTCTGCAATTCCTGTAGTTACCGTTAAATGGCCCTCTGTAGACTCGTGGACAACAGATGGACACTACACATCTGTTCCTGTTTGAACCTTTCCGTTCCGTTGTCTTCCGCTTATCTGTGGGCCATCAACAGACGGGAAACCCAGGCTTCTCTCACCCAGGCAGCATCCTCCAGCTCACCTTGAAGGATGCCGAGGAGTTCCCCGGCCAGGTGTAAGACATAGTCTCTCCAATGGGTCCAGGGTCTGCTTCTAGGTCTCCTACCAGTGGCAGGTGCCCGAAACACCTCACCAGCAAGTTCTCCAGGAGGTATCCAACCCATCTGGCTTCTCTCGATCCGGTGAAAATGCGACCCCACTCCAAGCTTCTCCCGGATTGCAGAGCTCCTCACCCTATCTCTGAGTGAGAGCCTAGCCACCCTACAGAGGAAGCTCATTTGGCCACTTGTTTTTGCGATTTTGTTCTTTCAGTCACCACCCACAGCTGGTTATCGTAGATGACCTGTTTGAATCTTTTAGTCTCATTTAAGACCTTTCATAGCCGGTGAGTCCAAAGAGTGTAAATGGTGTAGACTCGTGGGTAGACACTCGAAGCCTTCTTTGCTTGCCTAAAAGTATCAGAATCCAAACGTATATCCTTCTTCCAAAGAATGGTTCAGTTTAAAGCATTTGACCAATCACACTTTAGCCTGCAAATGTTGCCGCGTAAACTTCCACCAAGGCCTTCAGAATCTCTTCGGCATCATTGATATTTTTCTCCGATAACTCTTTTCATTTAGACCTAATCAAGTTTTGCGTAAAACCTGAGACGGAACGTTTATGGCTTCTGTCCATTGATATGCTAAAAACACCATCAGGGCATTCTGGGATTTGTAGTATTAGCGCTACAATTGTCTACGACTTAATAACTGTGTGTCAGCTGTACAGTCCTTTGGTATGGCTTTGTGGTCCAGCTATAATCACACTGCTAACCATATTTGACCTTCGGACCAGAGCCAGGCTACTTATGGACTAATAAAGATAGGTGGACACACAATCGTACCATTAAAATAGCATGCGCTGAGTTGTCCAGATATTTACCTTCTTTCTCAATGAGAGCACTGTTCTTTGTTTGGGTTGCGGTCTCACTCAGACCGCACATGTTTTCAGAGAAGATCCTGAAGTAGTATTCATTCCCTACCACCAATTCTGTTATGGTGATACAGTTACGATGGTAGTGTTCGATGCATGTAAACCATTCCTGAAAACAAAAACATGTCAGGTGAGATACTTAAATACAAAGCTAGATAAAGTTGGAGGTCTACCATCGTCTTTTTGTCTGCTTTTTGAATGGTGTAGCCTGTGATCGGGGCATTTCCACTGTCCTTTGGGGGCGTCCAGACCAAAGCTACATTTTCTCCCCATACTTCTTCGATAGTTACACAGTGAGGAGGTCCTGGTAGATCTAAAGAGAACAAACACCTACGTAAATATTCAAATAATTTAGAAACTAAACATGACTTGGATTTGTTTGGATTTGATGGTTTCACTGACCAACAATCTGAATGTCGATAACTGCCGTGTCCACATGGTTCTCAACCTGAACTTTCATCTCGTACTTCCCAGAGTGACTACGCTCTGCTTTGCGAATGAAAATAATGCTATCGCAATCAGTGTTGCGAATGCTAACGTGGGAAGGTTCGATGGGTTGTCCTTCCTTCAGCCAGGTGACCTTGGGCCGGGGTTTACCCTACAAACAAACAAACACACTAATTAATACTATGCGGTATGACTAAAATTCTACTTCATAGTGTTTTTAAAATGATAGAGATTTAAACATATTTGACTTTTTTCCCAAGCGTCTTCGTTAAAGCCCTGAAAGCCCTTCGTTAAACGCGCCACAGAAAGGACAGTTCATGTCTCGTCCCCACTCTGGGTCTCGAACCTTAATCTTCTTGTTGTGAGGCTACAGTGTTAAACAATTCACCACATTGCAGCCCACATAAGAAAAAACTAAACAGATCACAAATACAGGATTCTATAGGTATCACGTTAAGTTAATGAGGTTTAAAGGTTTTACCAAGAAAGGGACCACCAAGTTGACCATTTCCCCAACTTTGCGAGTGTATGTCTGTTTTAGGTGTCTTGGTACTCGGATCTTTGGGGGTTCTGTGGAGAGAAATCATTAGCCAGAAAAGAAAAATTAATGTTTTATGTCTGCAAATAAAGATGCAGCCGATTTAAACTTACCAACAACTTCTTTGACAAGGAGGGCATGTTGCAGAGTCCGTGGACAGCTAGCCCCGGCTTTGTTGACGGCTTTTACTCGAACTAAGATTTTACACCCAGTAGTTAATCCAGTGATGGTGTACTTGGTTTTCTCTGTCAGTTCTTTGTTGGACACCATCCAGTCATTAGCTGAGGAGAAATGCAATCATAATAGATACATAGTTTGTTTTCAATCACAAGAGTTTACTTTGTTACGGTCAAGGATGGTGGATCATGCTTATCGTAGCTAGGTCCTTGGTAGTGTGTCCCCCACAATAAATCCCTTGAGCCCATAACAAGCCAGCAAACCTACAAACTACTACACTCATAAAAACTTATATTGTTATCCTTACTTTACCAATTTTACATTTTTGTGATATGAAACAATGACAATCTACTTGTTGGCATTTGTTGGTATGGTAACAGCCATAAAACCTTTGCAGTCCGAGATTTACAAGCAGAAGAAAATTAAACATAATGAATGTCAGTCACCTACCTAACTGTCTACCCCTCATTGGGTTACAGGGTGTTCTGGAGCCCATCCCAGCTGAGTATGGTATACAACTAAACTCACACACATTCCTGGGACGTTGAAAGCGAGTTTGTGAGGGCGTAAGGCTGGAGTGGAGGCGGATGAGAAGGGCGGGCGAGTGGTGAGGAGGGAGGGTTTGCTGCAGAGGGGGGCATGTGCCAAGTCCGTCCTGGCTACGTCAAATGCGTCATACTTTAGACATCTGCTCATTCGTTGTTTTGTCTGAGCGTACCAGAAATCCACAGCAATTTGTGAAAAACGGGCTAAATCAATCTAGAAACCCCTTTGGTGACATATACAAGGCCCGGACATTTCTCTTAGAAGGTAAAAAACTCTGGAAAGTCGATTTTGCATGAGATGGGCTCTTTAAGGACACCAGCCCTCAAGGACTGGATTCGGACACCTCTGACTTATATGTTGTCAGTGTAACGCATCAATCAGAAATGATACACAATTATTGCTTTGTTGAGTTGTGTTGAACGTACTTCCTTCTATGCAATACTCCACGATGTATCCGTCCAGCCCGGCAGCTCCAATGGTTTCAGGAGGACGCCACTTTACAGTCACGGTGGTGTCAGTGATGTCATCTACAACCAGCATTGTGGGCTCACTGGTCACGGCTGAGTAAAAATCCGAGACGTCATTCAACAACAGACACAGCCAAGACAACTACACATATGTTTTGACAGGTAATGAACATGTGAGCAAGCAGGCTCTCTTTTTCTGGTCGGTATGGCTTTGGTCCCCCTGCCAGATCTCGCTGTCTATTCTTGCCCTCTGAATCTTATTTAATGCCTACTGAACTCTTTCACAGCCCTGATTTGCTGCACTTCTAATCTGCAGATGATTTGGCAACCATTATAAAGACATTTTAATGTCCAGTGGAGGTCACCATCAGAATTCTTATGACGGGGGACAGCTGTGTTACCGGGATACCTAGGACAGTTTGCATATACAGGTCACACAGCCACTCGGTCATAACCCACCGTAGTATCTGGTTAGTACAGCGGAATTTTTATGCAATTCTCTTTCATTCCTTCGTGGACAAACTTGAGGTATGATCATCTTTCCACCTCTTTATGGACCAATCTATTCACTCATCAATCCGCTGTCATCAATGTGTCTATTTATCCATTCTTCCAACCATTCATTCGAACGTAAATCTAGCCAGCCATCTTTTCTTTGACTCACCAAGAGGAGTAAAAGCTTTGGACGGTTCGCTTGGTTTGGAGACTCCGATGGCATTAACTGCAAATATGCGAACTTCGTACGGCACTCCTTCAATCATCTTCTTTGGCTCAAATGTGGTTTCTTTTATAATGTCAAAGTTCAGTCTCATCCACCTGGAGCTTTGTTTCTTTTTCCTCTCGATGAAATAGCCTTAAAATGTTTACGAGTTAAAATCAACAATGAAACTCCAACTTTTTATTCTTGTGTTTGAATCTTTTTACCTAGTATAGGTGAACCGCCATCATATTTTGGTGGTTCCCATGTCATGGAACACCAATCCCCACCCACAGCGGGAACCAGTGGGGCATCAGGAGGATCAGGAATGTCTGTCGACAGGGTGCGATAGCTAACTATCCAGTAAAAGTTTCACATATATTGTAATATTTTATTTTATTGTCTCACCAACAACTTTGATTTTGAGACTGGCCGTGGCCTCGCCAGCCTCATTCTGCAGGACTATTTTATAGTTGCCTGTGTCCTCCCGCTCCGTCACCTCAATTGTCAGACTTGTCTGATCGCCGTAGGTTTCAGCTCGGACACGGTGGCCGGAATCCAGGATCACCTTGGACATTAGGACAAACAGGTTTTTTTACATACGTACTTTATTTATACATAAAGGGAATCACCATCAAACTCCGCAGTAGGCACCCACGGTGGTAGTAATTGAGGGTTAGGTTTCTTCTCCAAGGACACTTTGGCATAAGCTTTGGAAGGGAATTGAACCTGCAACTCTCTGGTTCAAAGCTGGCCACTCTACTACCACGCTATGCCTTCCCTTCACAGGTGATCTGTGATCAATGGGGAATTACAAATGGCAGTGAGCCCCATGTGTGTGTTCTTGGTTGAGATAAAAATGGAGTGCCCAGGGAAAATGCGACAACCTTTTTTGTCACATTTAAAACACACGGCCCTTACAGCTAAAATCTCACCCTTCTGACCCACAATACACACACCTAAACCCCACACCTCTTTGATCTACAGGTATTGCATTGTTCAGACAGATAAATGAGTTTCTTGAGTTTGTATATCTGGCCCCAAATGCTTCAGATAGATGAGATAGCTTCACCTACTACTGCTTATCTGTTAGATTTACCTGGCACCCACTCCCCCTTTGTTTTATCTTCAGATCACCCCGCATTCCTCATGTGCTACAGTTCAAAGTAACTAAGAATTCAGATTTTCCCAACAATGTACTCCTTGCAGTAAAGAGTTTATTCTGAAAATGGGCTTCAGCTTCATTGCCCAATTATATTTGTTTTAATTAGTTGTTTAGAAGATAAATAGAAAAGTGAGGTTACAGGGAGAAGAAATAATAGGTAGAAGATTTTAAGTACTTTGGATCAACAGTCCAGAGCAATGGAGAGTGTGGAAAAGAGGTGAAGAAGCGTGTGCAGGCAGGCTGGAACGGGTGGAGAAAAGTTTCAGAGGTTTCAGAGAGACCAGACTGAGATGGTTTGGACATGTGCAGAGGAGAGAGCGAGAGTACATCGGAAGAAGGATGCTGGGTTCGGAACCACCAAGAAAGAGGCCTAGAGGAAGGCCAAAGAGGAGGTTCCTGGATACAGTGAAGGACGACATGAAGATAGTTGGCGTGACCAAAAGAGGATAGGGTTAGATGGAAGAAACTGACTTGCTGTGGAGAGCCCTAAAGGGAAATGCCAAAGAAGAAGATAATTTAAACATTCTCACTCTTTCTCCTTTCATCCACACCACTCGGGGAGTCGGTTCTCCACTGATGGGGATCTCCAAACGTAGCTTATTACCCGCCACGATGACCACTGTGTTGTCTGTCATGTTCAAACTTTCCAGTTGTACTCTCGGAGGATCTGTAGGGAACAAGTTTAGATTTTTGAAGAACAAAAACTCAGGCATATGTAAGTCTATCAAGACATCACATAGTAGTTCTTGTACCTATGACGTGGATTTTGGCTGAGAGACTTTGTGAGTATCCCTCAGGTACAAATGTGTAATCTCCTGCATCATGAAGGAAGCTGGCCTCGATTTCAAGTCGGTGGATTCTGAGTAACCAAAAAATTTTGTTAAACTTGAGCTGAACAGTAGTTTAAAAACAGATTTCGTGAAAAGGACTTAGGTACTTGTTCCTATGAATGATGTTTATATGATCACTAGGATGGATCAGCTGTCCATTCCTGTACCAACGGCCTGGGACATTTCCCGGGAAGATCTCACAGTTTAGTTTTACAGGTTGACCCAGCATCACCGTCACATCCTGCAGATCCTGGAAAATCTTCAGTGGTTTCACTAAATGAAGGCACAAGAAAGAATTAAGTTTAAACAAGAAAAAGCGTGGACGGATGGTTGTGTTCATGTTGTGCCGTCATCTCTGTTCGCTGATAAGCTAGGACGTATTCATAATGTCGAATTCACTAAAGTGTTAAGCCCAAAAGTGACGGCTGAAGATTAATAAAAGTATCTGAGTCATGCAAAATATGGAATAAAGAGAAGATACACGCACAGTCAACTTGAACATGAGCCTCGGAGGTGCCACCAGTGGCCATGACGGAGTATGTTCCTGTGTCATCTCTAGAAGCATCATCAATCACCAGATAGTGCTTTGTTCCTTCAGCTTTAACTCGATATCTTGAGCGCACTCCTGTCGGAACTTCAACTCCATTCTTCATCCTATAGGTACATCACATTGACCAAAAGGTTCACCAGGTCTAACTTGATGATGACAAAATTGCATCAAGGGCATTGAGGTCAATCGTTGCAGTTGGTGCAAAGTTACCTGAAACGGATCTTACCATTTAACTTGTGCACCTTCTTCTGACACTTCGCACTCCAGCTCAATTCTCTCATTCACCGTCGTCTTGACAGGCTCAATACCCTTAACGATCTTAATTGGTAACTCTATAAGATCGGAGGTAAAGACAAAACCCAAAACAAGTTGACAGGACATCCCGGGACGTTTTACAGATCAATAAATTTGAAAATGCTACAATGGTACCTTTGACAAACAGCTCTGTGGTGCATTTCTCTTCACCTGCAACCACCGAATAAGCTGCGTCGTCCATACCTGTGCAGTTGTTGATGACCATAATCCTTTGTGTTCCTTTGTGCTCAAAAATATACCTGAGTATAAGGTTCTTCAATTAGAACGACAGTTTCTTAAAGCAATTAATTCATTTTACAGCTACTGGTCAATTTACCAGGTTCACTTGTTTAAGGACTTGGGGACACTAACTGTTAATTAGGCAGCATTTAATTTTATAGATTAGATTAGATACTTTAGTCCTAATGGAGTTGTCAAGGTACCCGGGAAGGTATGGAATGGTTTGAGTTTTGTGTGAAACATACACAGGGAAGGCAAAAAGCCTGATTGACAAAAGACTTCCTTAATCTGTCCGTGCCACAGGCCAGAAACTGTCACTGTAGGAACTCCTCTGCCTGATTATGGTCTGGTGCAGAGGATGGTGGACAATGTCAAGGGTAGACAATTTCTTGCTGAGGAGCCTCTTCTTAGCTTATAGATGTCAAAGAGTCCAATTAAACTCCATCTACTGATACATTCTACAGCTATTGATCTATGTCCTGCCTTGAGTAGTGTGGGTGCGGTCTTCCTGCTCCACTTTGGTCACCTCATTGCCGACAGGGTATAATCAGTACAGCCTATCAGAGGACTGTTGCCCACCATGTCCATCCCTTTCTAATCCTACTTTCATCATGATAATGACCGCTGTTACAAAGCCGTCTCCCGGAACTTTATTGTACTTCAACGGCCTTCACAGAATTTTAGGTGCTATGGAACACCTTTAGCAAGAAGTGGGACAGCAAGGTATTATAGATGTGGAATGCTTGTCAGGATTGCTCCCACCTTTTTAATTTTTCCAGCTTCAGAGCCCAACCCTCACACCTCCTGACCCAAAGTTACCCACACCTGGCTCCTATTGCTTCTGCCTTTCATGCCTCTCATTTGTCGCTAGTCTTTTAAGCCCTAACCTCCCTCACTTGCCTCATTTTGCCTCGGAATCCCAGCTCTAGCCACTAACATTGCCACCTCTGATCTCTAGCTGCCTTCATCACCACCTCCTGGTCCACCCATCTTCTCGCCAACATACTGGTTGATCAGTTCATTCTTCATTTGGGTCCATCCTCCCGGAACCAACACGTCAATGCCGTCATGCAGTGAAGGAACAAAGCCTCTGAAAAAGGTTACCCATTTCTTGTTGAATCTTTTGGTTTATAAATTAAGTAGGTTGTGAAGATAAAAATGCATCCAATTAAGTGCTGCCAAGGTGAACCTGATAAATAGACCAGTTGGCTTAACATTACACAACTAAAAATAGTTTTTTTGTTAGCTCAACACATCCAAATGTATCTTTCACTCTCTGGAAACAGTTTGACCTTGGAGCACTGGCGTTTGATAGCTCCACAAAGGGCGGGTACTTTTTAGCTTTAATCAATCGTTGCTTTCTGATGGGAACGGGATGTTTTACAATTTGCTAACGAAGCTAGCTGAAGCATTTAACTTTTCCCAAATCCTGTCAGCAGCTGGGTAACCCCGTCTTTACCCTGAATAAACTTTCTGAACACTGTTTAAACTTTTCTACCTCGAGAATCTTTTCCGACCCAAACTGTATACAAACCGTTTTTCAGCTATCAAAATAAAAACATAACATCATAGCATTATTTCTACTTGCTGTATCTTGAATACAACTCTCTGAGCATTGTCTTTTTCTGACGTTGAAGCATCGTTTCTATTTGCTTATTGGCCATTTGCAAGGGCCTTTCAACTGTAAGAGAATGGGTGCAATACCTGACATAGTGTGGGCAGGAAATTACCGTAATTTCACGGCTATATAAGGCGCATATAAAAGTCTTAGATTTTCTTCAAAATGAGCGGTGCGCCTTGTGTGTGAGAAAAGGCGGACCTAAAAGAAAACGCGGTGCCCGCGAGGCGGACCTGAAAGAAAAGGCATGAGAACGTTAAAGAGTGAAGTGTGAGCGGCGTGGGAGCGATGGATGACCGAAGGAGACCACAGTTTCACGAAGGGTGGAAGGCAGCGCCGGGCGAGTTACGCCACAGTTTGCCAATGGATTGTAGATGCTTGGACTAACGTGTCTGCTGGTACTGTTATCCGAGCTTTCACCAAAGCTGGTATCCTTTCTGAGGAGCCGCACAGTACAGACAGTGACTTTGACAGCGAGGAGCAAAGTGGACCTGCTCTGTTGGATTTTGCGCAGCTGTTCGATTTGAATAAAGACTATTACCGGTAATGTGCTTGTTTAGTATCGTTACTACTTAAATAAAGCACAACCAAACTCAGTTTTGCTCCCGATCTATTTTTCAATACACACATTTGCATGCGTGCGTGTGTGTTGTTGTAAGGCGGTGTGTGACTGAGGCTGCACCTTTTCGTACGGTGTGCCTAATGGTCGTGAAATTACGGTAAATTGAGCGGAGGCACAACAAGATGGTGCCAGCCTGGTAAAGTTTTTGTTCCAATCCAATCAAATCTTTATTCATTAAGCATGCTTAAAAAAACCCCCTCAGAAACCAAACGTTACACACAGTAGGATCAGTCTGACATATAGAAGGGAAAGTCATGTGGATGGACTTACTTCCTTTGACTTAAGGTCAGCAGTAGAGCCAGAATGCAGACCGGAGCACAGGAAGTAAAAATGGCAGACAGGAAGAAGCATCATGGTATGACAGACAGACACAGACACAGAGAGACATCATGCCTGGAGGGGTAAAATATCTATCAGTGTTACAACAAAGATCAGAAAGATCCTCAGGATGTCCTGGAAAAGGACAACGGTGACCAAAATCAGAAAATAGCAATAACCTCCCAAATGGCTTTAACTTCACACGGTTGGAGACAACATTAAGTCTAACGTTAAGTCTAACACTAACAGATAATTTAATAGAAATCAATATTACAGGGGTTTTTTGAGAGTTAATTACCAACACACATCTTCAGTAATTTGTCCAGAAAATTGACGTAAATTAGAAACATTTCTTTCAATAAAATTTGAGCTCTTCTTATAGAAACGGCTGTCAACCCAGAATTTGTGTGTCTTGATCCCCTCACCTTCTTCTTCTTCTTCTTCTTCTTCTTTAGTTTGCCGCATGAAGCACCAACCTGGGTGCATTACCGCCACCTACTGACTGTCACGAACCTCAAATCCTCCTCAATAACCCTGTACACCTCAAAAAAGTGTACAGGGCACCAAAACCCTTCCCCTGACGTCCATACAAAAACACCTCCTCCAAGCTCACTTGTCTCATCCCAACACTCCTCAGCACCACCATCATAGCCTCTCTTTCTTCCTCATACTTTCTACACGCTAACACCACGTGACTAACCCCTTCCAACTCCCCACAGAAATCACAACACCCATCCAAATGTTTACCCAGAATCTTGAGCGTTTCATTCAATCCCGTGTGCCCAATACGTAACCTGCTAAAAACCACCTGCCCCCGCCTTCCACCACCCACCGGATCCACAGTCACCCCCACCGTCCTCTGTACTTCATACAAGTGTCGTCCCTTCACCTCTGACTCCCACTCCATCTGCCACTGCTGCATTATCCCCTTCCAGACCAACGCCTTCACCTCCCCTCGTGACAGAGCCACGACCCTCTCCACCATGATCCCCTCACCTGCCACCAAAGGGGGCCTTTACCTTTCCTCATTACCCTGATTAAGACACCTGCGGCTGATTATTCTGATGCAACACACCTGTGGACCCTGCTGCCTATTTTAAGGTAATCACACTAGACCTCCACGTTGGGTCATTACCATCCTTTCCAGCCAGGTCTCCCTGGTTGCCTGACCATGAAACACATTCTGAACGATAACCACTTGCCATGTCACTAAAACCTTGTGGTTTTTTTTTAACGCATTCTGCAATTGGGTTATCCTCTTTCCACCTGTACACCACTTCATGACATTAGGTTCATGTTTAGAATTTCTCATTTGCAGAAAAAATAAATGTAAATAATTGCTCTTGATTTTTTCACTAAAGTCTGAATTTAAAATCCCAACAATGAAAAAGAATAACAAAGTTCACTCTAACACGGCTTCCTAATTCAACACGCTCAAGGCCATGTTTTACTCAAAATAGTTTCTCAGTTAATGGTTCCACATCAACAGTCAGATAGGGGGGTACATTATGGTTACATTAGAAAAAATGATAATTAGTTCCTGCCCAAAGTGGAGGAGTTTAAGTATCTCGGGGTCTTGTTCATGCGTGGGGGAAGGATGAAGCGGGAGATCGACAGGTGGATTGGTGTGGCATCAGGACGCTGCATCGATCCGTCGTGGTAAAGAGAGAGCTGAGCCGAAAAGCAAAGCTCTCGATTTACAAGTCGATCTACATTACTACCCTCACCTATGGTCACCAGCTGTGGATGGTGACCGAAAGAATGAGATCGCGGGTACAAGCGGCCGAAATGAGCTTCCTCCGCAGGGTGGCTGGGCTCTCACTCAGAGATCGGGTTAGGAGCTCTGCCATCCGGGAGGAGCTCGGTGTCGAGCCGCTCCTCCTCCAGGTCAAGAGGAGCCAGATGGGGTGGTTCGGGCATCTGGTCAGGATGCCCCCGAGCGCCTCGCGGGCGATGTGTTTTGGGCACGTCCCACCGGGAGGAGACCAAGGGGCAGACCCCGGACCCGCTGGAGAGACTATGTCTCACAGCTGGCCGGGGAACGACTTGGGATCCTTCCAGGTGAGCTAGAGGATGCAGCCGGGGAGAGAGAGGCCTGGGCTGCCCGTTTGAGGCTGTTGCCCCCGCGACCCGACCCCGGAACAAGTGGAAGATGACGGAACGGAACGGATAATTAGGGACTGTTGTCAATTAAAACGAAAATGACTGCCTAAAATTCTCTAAACCTGAATAACAGACAGTAAAATATCAGAGAGCATCAGTACACTATTGGACAGATTTGGACAGACTGACTATTGATCATTTTACAGACATGTCAAATTTCTGTGGCTTAAAAATTGAAATAACATATTTTCAAATTTAAAATATTTTTACTTCTTGACGTAAATCTTCGATTAATCTCTAAACTTGTGGCTTTGATAAGAATATTAAAAATATACAGATATTTTATGACTCAAGGAGTCAAAGTTGTCCCAAAGCCGAGCTTGATTAAAGACCTTTGAGGGAGGTACCACCTTTTTCCTGTATGGCATGAGACATAAACAACAGTTTATGTATTTACATAAAAAGCAGTTTTTATTAATCCATAAACAACACCTAAAATGTTCGACATTAGGGTCAAAAGAAGTTAGCATGTTCATTCAGTTTTAGCTGCCAATGGTCCACAAAGTAGAAGACTGCGATGGGATCAAGGAAGTGACTTCAAACATAAACGGAGGGTAATGTTGAAAAATTTTATATTATCTGGACACAAACAAACATAAAGAGGCACTTTTTACTTTTGAAGTGATACTTTTGTTTAACTTACGCAACGGTATGCATGTGTCCATTTTTTCTATTGGTGATTCGGGGATCAAATACAAGTTCTGTTACCATGGCGGCAAATGATAAACAACCCACAATAACTACTTAAAAACTACTTGCTTATAGTATTATTTTTTTGTAAATGACGACTATAATAGTGAGGCAAACCCCTTACAGGTGTCCCTTATCCAAAATGAATGGACTTAGTAGAAGAATTTTGAATATTGGACAATTTGTCAGCATTGCCCCGTTTGTAAGTGTTGCTGCTTATTGTCGGAATGAAAGAAAAAATAACTTCAAAACTAATGCAAAGAAAAAAATGTCTTTTGTATTAGGTTAGAATTATGAGGGGATAAAGATCACTTCTCTAAAATATGTACTCGCACTCCTTTCGGTTTTGAAAAAGTGGTATTGGTGCAAACCAAGTGGGATGTCAGTGCCCTACTAACGAATGACAGGGTGTTCTTGTAACATACTTTGGGGTTGGTCTGATTTCCTGTCCGTTCTTGTACCACTTCAGATCAACTGTCGGATCGGCCAGCTCCACCACCAAACGGATCTTTCCTCCTTTGTCCACCTGGTACGCCGACTCCAACTTCTTAGCAAACGCTTAAAGGGACAAATAAAAACAGGCCTATTCAAAGTATTGTTTTTTTTTTTTTAATCAAACTTTTTATTTGATCCCATTAACTTGTTTACCTGCACTCTTCTTCTCCTCTTTCGGTATCTTTTTCATCCTCTTCAGCAGACCTCTCAGATCCGTGATTCCGTATGTGAAGGCAATTTTTTCGTATTCTTCTGGCCGGGCCTGTTTTAGGATCTCCCACACATCCACATCTGGACCTTCGTCCTGCTGTTTGTGCTCCCTGGACATCCCGAATACAACTCAATGTGAGGTAAGGGATCAGATACAGATGTTTGCAACATGTACTGAGGAACCACTGATCAACTACCTCACTTTTAATACCTCACAACAGGTAAGGTTCATTTAGAATATTTCCTACATTGTGATTCTCCTCAGGACATGTCTCACAAAGAGATGGGCATCATCAGCGATTCTGAAGTTACATGTCAATGGGAGCCAAGCTGCGGTGATGTTAGCAGAAAAAGTTTTCATGCCTCCCAAACCAGTGAAGAGGTTTAACAAATTATCATTAAAAAGGTCAATAGTTACACAGTACCAACTATAGATAAACTGATTAGGTTTTCAAGATCATGTAACCAAAAGTCAAGTTCAAAAAGGTCAGGGTCACAAATTTATAGGGCAGGTGGAGGCATATTTTTCAACCCTTTGGCATTGACTTGTTCTAGGATTTGCACACAATTTAAAAAAAAAAATGACAAAAACATTACAACCTCATTTCCAAAATTTATTAAAATGTTCATCATGCAAAATACAAAAAGAAAAAGCAAGAAAAAAGAGGGCGGGAGGGTTCACATGCATACCTGGAGTCAAGGAGACACTTTAAATGGAGACACTTGGAATTTTTAGTTTTAAAAAAAGCAAATAATACAAAAAAAAAATTATTTAAAATAAGCAGGTTTTGAAAAGGGGGTATTGTGCAATAATAGGGTACCAAAGTGCTTTTCTATTCTATTCAAGCGCGTTTGAGAAATTTGCAGGCTTTTCTGTTGTTACAGCATTCAAAAGCTGGCCTGTTTTTGGCCACGGATTTTGTTCTCTGCCACGCCCACGTTTTAACACAAGCACTACGTGTTTTAGTGCACTCGCTCTGCTTACGCTCAGTCCTAACTTGGAGTGCCGTTTGTATATAAATGCACTAGCTTTGCGAACTTGATGTGCTTTACACTGTATTTGGAGTGACAACTAAGATTTACACTGTGTCGTGCATGCACTCAGAAGCGAGCACTAAGCGGCGAGTGAGAGGAGGGATGAATGCACTATGTCAAAATGAACGGGATTGAAATTAGATCTATTCATGTGTTTATTATCAAAAAATATCAAATTTCACCTGCAGGACTGCTGCTAGGGATTTTGAGACATATGACGAGAAGACCTAAAGCCATAAAAATTTTTGTCCATACACCCAGCATAATGCCTCTGCGAACCATTAGCGGCTAATCAACACGCATTCTAATGTAAATATCTGTCTAAGTAACCCATTCTCTTCTCTTGAACGCAGAAGAGTCGAAGGAGTATCAAAATTTCAGTCTTGCTAGTTGATTAACAAAAGTTACCATGTTCATCTCTATATGCTAGTTCTGTTCCGTCGTCTTCCGCTTATCCGGGGCCAGGTCGCGGGGACAACAGCCTCAGGCGGGAAGCCCAGGCTTCTCTCACCCCGGCTGCATGCCGGAAGGATCCAGAGTCGTTCCCCAGCCAGCTGTGAGACATAGTCTCTCCAGCGGGTCCAGGATATGCCTCTTGGTCTCCTCCTGGAGGGACGTGCCTGAAACAACTCTCCAGAGAGGCGCTAGGGAGCGCTTGGGATGTTCCAACTGTCAATGGATGAAGGTTAGAATGTAGATCGACTTGTAATTTGAGAGCTTTGCTTTTCGGCTCAGCTCTTTCTTTACCACGACGGACCGATGCTGCGTCCTCGTTATTGCTATAGAATGAGATAAAAATGATTACCATACAAAGGCACAATATCCCTCTTTAAGGGCTGGATTTCATTCAACATGCAGTGACATTAACCAGTTTTTCTTGTTAGCGTTTGCCACATGCATACAGCAGCATTCAGGTTGATCTACTTCCTAGGACAACTTCACCAGCTAGCCCATCTCTTTGCTTGTAGTTGGGTTGAGTAGTCACTTCAGAGTTGCTCCGATGCTTTCACAATTAAACAATTCACTCTATTAGATTAGTGAGCTCATCGTTAATGAACATGTTGCCATGGAGATGAGTACATCAGTCAGCTAAGCTAAAGAACAGTCTGCTTCTTTCTTTCAAAGACATTTTCCTCAAATGTCTGAAAGGTACGGGGTAAATAGGGTGAATCATTATTCCATTCTCTGCTTCAGTTCCCATTTGTTTCTACTTGCCTTATATTTCTAGTGAAATAAACGACAATGTAGTAAGAACACTATTTTGCGGCAGCATTTCTTTCCGACTTGCCAGTCGCAATGATTCAAAATGGCACTCTTTGCACCATGCAAGGCCCATTTCCATCATAATACTGCCTTCAAATAGAGTGTTACGGTACTACAGGAGGATAACACTCTTGCTCGTCCAGTTCCTGCGTCATGCCGGTACTCTACAGCGTTACGGTACTCACCCGCTGTAAGCTCTAAGGGTCTAAATACCTATGGTTTTCTCTACTAACCTTTGATTTCTGAATGTGTAGGGGAGAAGAAGAGACAAGCCCACAGTAAATGAGCCACTCATCAGGTCTGATTTTAAAAATATCCTTATATATGCATTATGTTTGTGGGGGTTTTGGAGTCACTAAAGCTTTGATAAAGAGTGAAGGTTCTTGATTAAAGGTGCAATATGTGTAATTTTTTTAATAATCTCTAGGTCTACAAGAGAAAAGGGTGGGAGGTTGACGGAATGATTAGCTCAGTGTCTGCAATGATTTGTGTATTTGAAAATGGCGCTGAACTTAAAGGCCCACATGAGTTTCCTCTGCAGGTTGGCAAACATGCAAAAATAAAGTGTAAATGTCATGGTTCCTTCGCCCACCACCAGAGGAAGCCTTGGACTATCCTTGGACTTTTGCCTGATTCAAGACACCTGATGGTGGTTGAGCAGCTGCCTATTTAAAGGTAGTCTGTCATCCTTACAGGCTTGGGTGATCATTTCTTCCAGCTGCCTGACTGTAAAATACTGTACATTTGGAACAACAGCCAAGGGATTTCCTGTCCAGCTGTGAGACATAGTCCCTCCAGCAGGTCCTGGGTCTGCCTTTGGGTCTCCTCTTGGTGGAAAATACCAGGAACACTTCACCAGCAAGACGCCTCGGAGGCATCCTAATCAGAAACATCTGGCTTAGGAAGGGTGGGAACTTAAATCCTGGTTATCACGGTGAGGGTAGGAACGTAGATCCTGGTTACCACGGTGGGGGAGAGAACGTAGATCCTGGTTACCATGGTGAGAGTAGGAATGTAGATCCTGGTTACCATGGTGAGGGTATGAACGTAGATCCTGGTTACCATGGTGAGGGTATGAACGTAGATCCTGGTTACCATGGTGAGAGTAGGAATGTAGATCCTGGTTACCATGGTGAGGGTATGAACGTAGATCCTGGTTACCACGGTGGGGGAGAGAACGTAGATCCTGGTTACCATGCTGAGGATAGGAATGTAGATCCTGGTTACCATGGTGAGAGTAGGAACATAGATCCTGGTTACCATGGTGAGGGTATGAACGTAGATCCTGGTTACCATGGTGAGAGTAGGAATGTAGATCCTGGTTACCATGGTGAGGGTAGGAACATAGATCCTGGTTACCATGGTGAAGGTATATCAAGAGCTTTGTGACCTTCACTTTAACCAATCTAGATAGGCTCGATTGGCTCTTTGATCACCACCACGTACTGATGCAGCGTTCGATTTATTACAAACGCTACACTGATCTGTCCGTCAATATCCCGCTTCATCCTTTCCCATTTGTGAACAAGACCCTGACAAACTTCAGCCTCTGCACTTGGGGTAGGACCCTGTCTCTGATCTGGAGCGAGAACTCCACCCTTTTACAGATGAGGACCATGGTTTCAGATTTGGAAGCCATCCTGGTTCCCAAAGTTGCATGCTGGTTTGCAATGGATAAATTTGATCAGTGTTTTTTTTTTTTGAGGCATTGGACACTTTGAATCATTTGAAACAGGGCTGTAGCTGAGGTGTCACTGCTTCATAAGGTTCCATTTTCTCATCGATGGGCACATTTAAGACCTGTCTAGATTGAGGGAATGACACATTAGACTATAAAAAACTGGTGTTCTTTTAAAGTTGGTTTAGGTTTTACACACATTGCACCTTTTAAAAAGGAATATTTTTTGTCTTGTGGCAAAAATGTGTCTCAGTTTTATGGTTCAAAAAGTTTTTGTCAGCCATATTGCTTCAACTCTGTTTAACAAACATTACATCTTTGATGTTCCGAAACGGACTTATTAATATTGACTATACTTTGAAAATGAGAGAAATGAGTGTGACACAAAGAATAATATGAAAAAAAATCCCCACTTAATGAGCTTGGATTAAAGTAGCTTTTCATGTGAAACTGCAATGGTCGTCAAAATGCAGCTCATTTCTGTAGACTTTGAAAACCTCTGATTAATTATCACTGACCCAAAAAATATGAGCAATTTAAAAAGAAAAAGTTAAATAAAATAAATTTAACCAAGCAAAATGGAAATCATAATGAAGGGCTTTTAGAGAAATTCTTAAATGTACTGAGGGTGTCCACTCTGGGTCGAGACGTGGTTCTCACCTATGTTTAAGGAGACCACTAAAGTCAAGCTCGCCTGCATCTTCTTGTCCTTCACTGCTGTTGTTAACAAGGAGAGATTAATAAAGATTTAATCAGTTCAAGGCATTAGAAAACAATGCTACGAGAGCAACACAAAGCGAAGACTCTGATGTCAATCGTTGCGTTAGCCTGAAGCTAACTCACGATTTGTGCACACATAGAAACCTTTTTGGTCTTTTTCTGGATAAAAGCTCGAAACAAGGCCGCTTGTGTGGCACTTCATCAGGAGCCGTCCCGGATTCGTTGCTTTAATGTTTCTGGAACATTGTGATGAAGCAACAAAACCGCAATGCTTTGCGTTGCTTTACATTGTTCATACGGAGATTTAAAGTGTTGGCCTTCCGCGTTAAGTCAAGTGGTTGATTTGTAATTACCTTGATCAAAGGTTAATGACAGTATTACAACCATCTTGTCATGTTGATTGGGAGGAGTAACGCTGCATCACAAGGGAAGGGCTTTTCTTTCTCATCAAATATTTAAAAATATTAAGTAATCAAAGTATAGGTGTTCAACAGAGGCGGACCACAAGAGTCTTTAAGGTCTTTGTGCTGGAGTTAAAATGTCGGAATCACGGACTGTTTTAATAATGGAATGTTCATTAATATCTTTTAAATAATTCCAATTATTGAGTCGGAGGATGCGGCCAGGGTAAGAGAAGCCTGGGCTTCCCGTCTGAGGCTGTTGCACCCGCGACTCGGTCCAGGATAAGCGGAAGACGACGGAATGGAAAAAAATTATTCCCAATGCGTCATCCACTTATTTTTTTTTAGTTTTGGTGGTTGTGCCGAGGGTCGTGCTTGTTCACGGATGCATTTTAAAAGAGGCACAGTTATCGTGACAGAAGTCCGCCTAGAGGCCTTCGCAATCTGTTCCGCCGCACCGCTAACACAATACTAGCGCCAATTAAACATTTCCATAACCACTCAGGTTTTAAGTATGTAATACCACGGATTTTGGTTGGGCTACGGTGATGTCAGCTTTTTCAGATCTGCTGTTTGCACCGGCTACAGGTTGCACAAAGCCTCAGTAGCTAGCGACATAAATGCAGACATGTTTTTTTGGGGTGTTAAAGCTTGTTTACCAGTTCATTGTTCATTGACTAAGACATTTATTGTGAAGTCATCTATGGAAAATTTATTGGTTGGCCGACTGAATCAGAAATGTCTACGTGAATGTGTAACTTTTCTGTGACTTCGATTGTGTTGATATCTACTTTTTTTTCCAAAATATTAGAATTTTACGTAAAAATTTTATAATCTCACCGGAAAATGAGCCAATTGTGACAAATTTTCACTGCCAGGATATCCAACTTAAAATGGTTTATTATTTGAGCACCACGTTTAACACACGAATAGAAAAAACATTTTTTGTTTTCATATTTTTTGGGCTTTAAAGACAAAATTTAAAACATCGTCCAATCCAAACCAATCAGAATTTGAGTTTGGACCCTTGTAATAAATACCGGTCTCAAAACCGTAATGTTCGGGATAGTAATGGGTGAGTCTCAAGATTTGAGACAAGAAAGTCCAGGCAGGTTCAATTCTTGAGGTGGACTTTCAGCAAGACTCGACAAACAACTACCTGCTTCTGACCAAGAAAGAAAAAAGGTCGCATCAGCAACCATTAGAAATATGTGGTCCGCCACTGCTTTCCAATAAAATCCTTACGATATAAAAATGTCGTTGCTTATTTCTTATTCTTGCTTGTTTTATTACCTTCGTTTGAAAGCTGATCGAATATCGATACTCTGCGAACCTTGCTCAGTTTCTGTTTAGAAAGAAATCACAGCATGTTTTGTGTAAATGTGCAAAATAAACGTGATTTTTTTTTTTTAACTCAGTTGATGTCGCGACAGACCTTTAATTTCCAAGTCAAAGGAGCAGCTGTCAAACTTGTCCTTGTAGGTCACCTCACACCTGTAGTTTCCTGCGTAGTTCTCTTTGGCTTTGATGATGTGCATCTCAAACGTGTGGATCTGCCAAAATGGCGAAAATGGTTATTCGTAACATGTTTCCAGAAATGGCGGCTCTACGTGAGATTTGGTCAAAGGAGATAACGTACCTTCGTGAATCGATCAAAGCTCTCTTTAAGCTGCAGGTGCTTTCCAGTTTTACTGGCCAGATCCATCCATTTTCCTTTGAACCACTTAATGGTGGGTTTGCGGAGAAGATCTTTGGCTTCTACTTTCGCGATGAAGGTGATATCGCCACCTTTTGGAAAGAAGACAATGTCGTTTTTGTCTAATGACATTCAATTCAATTCAATTCAATTTTATTTGTATAGCCCAAAATCACAGAATGTCCGTCTCAATGGGCTTCACAAGAAAAAGAGGAATGTATTAACACAAATATACAGAAAGAAAATTAACTAACAAATGCTAACTAAACAAGACTAGCACATTTATGCACTTAGACTCTCCTTCTCGGTGAGGAAAAACTCCTAAAAAACCCATCAGTGGGGAAAAAGTAAGAAACCTCATGGGGATCCACGTGAAAGAGAGATCCCTCCCCCGGGACGAGCAAACAATGTGTCAAAGATTATTGTTTAAATATTAGCTTATTCTAATCTACAGCTAAATATCCAAAGAAGTCAATAAATGTTCTTCATCCTGATGGAAACACTGGGGGACTCCTCAGCCCGGAGATGTCCAGAACGGGGATGAGTAGATGTTCTTCATCCTGATGGAGACACGGGAGACTCCCCATCCCAGCGATGCCCATGGTGGGGATGAGTAGATGGATTTCATCCTGATGGAGCGGGGATGAAGAAGCGCGGAGGTCTCCTCGGTGTGGCCATGCCCAGGACAGGAACGCAGAGTCCTGGATGGGGCTCTCTCCCAGAGAGGAGGGAGAGAGGTGGACAACATGTGAATTGTATTGTACCAACTAGCAGTGTAATTCTAAATAAACAGACAATTGAGAACAATGAATGAGATAGAAAGCCAGGGGTTTAGGGTAGAGGGTTAGAGTAGGGGGTACGGGGAAAGAGCCAAGGCAGTCTGGCAGAGAATAGTAGATAGAATTAGAGGACAGAACCTCAATGTACCATACTTTCCCCAGCTTTTACTATCTAGCAGCCAACTATTAATTATATCAGCTAATTGAATCTGTTTCTATCTGGCCTGTTGATAAGCTTGTTCAAACAGGAATGCTTTAAGCCTCCCTTTAAATGTGATAGATTCAAAGCCTGAAAAAAACTCTGAATTACACGGCCATTTTAATTATATTTCGGCTTTTAATTCATGGACTCTTCCCCACTTGTCTGTCCCTTTTCTTTCATCACATTTTCGACCGGAATATGTTGCCATGTAGACTAAAATCAACGGTCTTGCTGAAACCTTCAGAATCAGTTCTGTTGGTACTCTATGAACAAAATGAAGAGGAATTAAAGTTTTTTTTTCAACTAATCAGACTTTGAGCTGATCTCTCAACCCAAAGCAACAACTTCCTTGCAGGTGTTGACGGATGATTGGACGGTCGCCAAGCATACCTAAGCTAGCAAACAGCATCCGTGGCGGATATGGACAAATCATTTCATTGCTGTAAAACTTTTTATCAGTATTCTCCAACTGAAGCAGAAGAAAAAATAGATTTGGTATTGGTATTTGGTATTGGTGGCCGCCTTGGGAGCTGGTAGAAAAACAAATGATGCCAACAGACTAAACAAACTGATAAAAAAAAGCTGGGCGTGTGGTTGGCTCACCCCTCTCTTGCGTGGAGGAGGTGGCGAGGGACAGAATGAAAGCAAAACTATTATCGATCATGCTAAATCCCTCCCATGATGGTTCAGTCTGTTAACCATCTGCTTCAGCAACAGACTCCTGCAACCCAGCTGCTCAGAGGAACGGTACAGAAAAATAATTTCTGCTTTCCTCCATCAAAATATTCAACCTTTCACTTTGTAATTACTTGTCATTTTATGATTTGATTTTATAGGATTTTATAATTGTATAATTTTAGCATTGCATCGCTCAAATATTTCTTCGGAGATAAAAAAGTATTTTCAATTCGATTTACTTTTGAGTTAATTTTCAAGATGGACTTTTCAAAAGACGTTGAACAAAGTAAAGAAATCTGAGTAGCACAGGACGGGACTAGGACAGGACAGGACAGCCTGGACTTGGGACTGAGAGTTGCATAATGGAAATATAATGTTGTTGGTGTAAATTTTTTTTTCATGTGGAATTATATCCGTGTGATTCAAAGGATTCTCACCCACTGGTACTGTTCCACTTTGGGGCATCTCAATCAGTAGGGTGGACTGCGGTGGATGGTCCATCAGCTTGTCCACGTCTTCAGGCGCCTGACCCTCTCCCAGCGACCACACTGGTTTAGGGTGTGAAAAACACGACACACATTCACTACATAGTTTTACATTCTGGAGGTTCATACTCACCTCAAAGTTTACATTTGTAAAATCCGTCTGTCGTACTATAACACGTTTATAACGACCCCAAACTTGATATTTGAACATGTTCTTTTTTTTTTCAGCAGTCACACCTCATAAAGCAGCAGCGGAATCTTAGCAACATAAAAAGCACGACATTGACGATGCCGACAAATAATAAACATAGACACTGATAAATCTTTTTTGATATTTACTGAATCCAGTCGTATCCAGGATGTTGACGTGCCACACAGTCCAAAAGTAGAAGGTTAAGAATATTTACCAAACTGTAACTTTTTAAGTCTTAGTTTTTTTACCTGAGTCTTTTCTCCCTGTAGATGACATTGGGTCGCTATCGTCTGAACAACAGAAATTTACAACAAATTGTAAAAGTATTGTGTTGTAAAGTAAAAAAAAACAAGCAAACACTTAAAAGCAAGCTTTAAAAAAACACACGCAAGCTGCTCTGGAAACAAATTTTAGAAGAAAAAAAAAACATGTATAAAGTATTTTGAATGTTATGTAAGTTTCTTTGAACTAGAAAAAAAACACTCCAAAACAAACGTTACATGAATTCAAAGACTTAAATTAATCTTGATTACAGAAAATTAGACGGATATGATTGTGCATAGTCAAGAAAGTTGGAAGTGTTTTTATTAATTTGGTTAGAAATGGATTTGTTTTAGGATTACGCGCATTCGGAGGGAAATTTAACTTGGTTTAGATTTGATTGATTAAGTTTGGTTGAGGTTCTTACTCGGCAGGTCAATTGACAGTTTCTTGACCGGAACGGCGTCCTCTGTTGGAAACAAAAGGCACAGTTAACCAGAATAAGCTTGGTTAGTGTTTGTGGTATCATGAACAGGACTTTAGATCTGCTTCGTCATGTATTCGTTTATCTCGGTGACGCCCGTTTGACTGTTTAAAGTTTTTTTAAAGCTGTGTTTCTTATCAAATTAAATTGGTTTTTTTTGTTTAGTTGCCCAAGTGGTCCCAGGGACAGGTTGGGCCCAGTGGGATTTGAACCAGATTCTCGGTCAAAAGATGATAACTCTATCACTAAGCCAACGCCCCCTGGGCCGTCAGTTGTATATTATCATCTACAAGTTACGCAACCGAATATTTATTCACAGAAAATGTTAAGTTTCTCCACTCGTTGCGCTTTAAAAAAAATAAGCTTTGAATATGAAATGCTAGTAGAATGTAAGCTGAACGACATTTACTCTTTGCTAACAGGTTGCTAGGAACCACAAACCGGGGAAAGTTCAGTGTTCTGCGACTTTTTTACGATTTTTCCTGCTACCTCTTATTTTCAGTCATTTTCATTCCAAACATCGAGGACACAAATTTTCCCACCGCCCCACACCCTTTTGGGAAGCATGGACAGTTTCGGATGCTCTTGGTGAATGTTCTGCTAACATCTGGCGAATCATCTGTAGAAGGGGCGTGTCTAGTGAGTGTGACATCACTCATAACGTCTGGTTCAAATGAGGCTGATTCAGCCACTATTTTCTGTCGATATGGATGATACCATGCTGAATTTTTGGAGCCTGCAATATACAGTCATTGGTCAAATCTATGTCCACATGGTAACCATATTGGCAACCAGGAGCGAGCTTTTTGATGCTACACACCCTGTGACTGGAGAAACTATCGGCAGCGAATCCATCTCACGGTTTAGCTTCCTGCCGGGTAAAATCTGTCTATCAGACCTGTCCAAAGTCTTGACATGAGGCAAACAAATACTTTATCGTTTATTCGGTAACTGGCCAATAATTAACATGAATAACTTATGTTACGCGGCTAATAAAAACAAAAAATTCAGAACAATGACGAATGCAGCATGACAAAAGTATTGGATCCAAAATGGTTATCGACTCAACGAGTAAAAGCGGAGTTAAAGCTACTAATTTTTTTTACGGATGTACATGGGCGCTGAGACTACTGAGACTACTAGAGCAGGGGTGTCAAACTCTGGCCCTCAAGGTCTGGTGTCTTGAAGGTTTTCCATGTGATCCTGATTCAACACAGCTGATGCACATAAAGTGAAATCAACAGCCTATAAAATTTGGCGCATTGACTCATTAACCTGTAACATGCGTGTAGACACAAGAAAACCTAGAAAACCTTCAGGGCACCGGCCCTTCAGGACTTGAGTTTGACACCCCTGCCTTAGCACCATCGAGAACTTCCTGTTAGCATGCAGGTAGATAAAAGTTCGCTCTGTCCGGTTCATATAAACAGTCATTGCCGGAACATATAACATATGTAAATTCTAACATCGGAACATCACTTCTAGTGAGTAGATGACCAGATAATACAAGTAGGCCCCTGCAACAACAGAAGCCCCTGTTGTTCTGAGTACCAACCTGCTTGGGGTGTTGGGGGTGGGGTATTGGTTGCAGCATTATCATCATCTGCAATAAAGTTGTTATTGATAAAATTATGTGAAAGAAATTAGCCAAAACGCATAACTGGCAGGCTGAGAACACCAACAGATAACCACGGTCACTGATCCCATGCTTGGTGAAATTCCACATCGGCACGACGTGCAGCTCAGTGACGTGAAACAAGACCAAAACTGATGAATGGAAATGGATTGTTTTTGGCATGTGGAGGTCAAAGAGAGGAAGATGTGATGGAACAGCTGTGAGGTCAAAGCAACACATTCCGTTGAGCGCTCACACACAAATTCAACATAGAAGCGAACGCGGACTCAGCTCACACGTATTCTCTGTGGTTAAAATGACTGATGACTTAAATTACTCACCTCACACACAAACTGCATCTCGTTCTGTTATTTTGAACCCCTGACCCTTATTGGTTTCTCTTTATGACACATTGAAATGTCTGGGTCTAAAACGGTCATAAATCTGGGGATTTTGTTTGTCTTTGAAATTAATATCCAAAAATATGACTCAAGTAGAAGTCAAAGAAGTCCATTGTGGTCTTAAATTAGTGATTTTATTAACCAATCAGAACATGGTGTTCACAAAATGTAGAGCTGGTGGTAGCTCCCTGGATTTCTAAAAGTCTAGTTGGAGCTAGAGCCTTTGGCCGCCACGCCCCCCTTTTTAATGGAACAATTTCCCTGGTTTATGTGAGCGAGGCAAACATGGTATCTTCATCCAAAGTTAGGATTTAAATCCTCTTTTTTGTAAAAAAAACATTTTACCAGACCGGCTAGAAACAGAAAATTTCAATGGAAATAGGTGCTAGCTGGCCGCAAGAAACTTGGTCATCCCGTTTTCTTTTTCACTCCACTTTTCTCCGATATCTTTGGAAAAGCTGAGTTAGCTTGATAGTTGTGAGTGATCCTTCGGTGCCCTAGTACCAAACTTGCTAGCTTCCCAATTTCAAATAGTTTGGGACCATCCAGAAATACTCTGACTCAATGAGTCTGCTATGGGCAAGGGACTCCCTGGCTCTTGATGGATGTCTTATTGGTCTCTGGACTTTATCATAGGGAAGGCTTCAAAGTTGTCTTCTCAACAGCATTTTTGAAGATTGAGAAGTTTGACTCCTCTGAAAGTCCTTTTCAATCTGATAGAAGATTATATTCAACCAGTTTTAGCTCCCTTCTATCAGATGTAAAATTTCGTTTAGATGAGAGCCGAACTTCTTGATGGTCCAAAATGCTTCCCAGAAGACAATTTTGAAGCCTTTCTATGATGGATCAATCCTGGATAAATGAGGGATTACACAAATCTGGACTCTAGCTGATCAACTCTTCTTCTTCTTTCGGCATTTCCCTTCAGGGGTCAACACAGCAAGTCAGTTTCTTCTACCTAACCCTATCTCCTGCATCCTCTTCGGTCACCCAACTATCTTCTTGTCTTCCTTCACTGTATCATGAACATCCTCTTTGGTCTCTGGTGGTTCCAAACCCAGCATCCTTCTTCTGATGTACTCTCTCTCTCTCTCTCTCCTTTGCACATGTCCAAACCATCTCAGTCTGGCCTCTCTGACTTTAAAACCTCTAACATGTGCTGTTCCTCTGATCCTGTCTATCCTGGTCACTCCCAGAGAGATCCTCGGCATCTTCATTTCTGCTACCTCCATCTCTGTTTCCTTTCTTTTTCTCAGTGTCACTGTCTCTAGACCAAACAGCATGTCTACTCTCACCACAGTTTTCAACACTTTCCCTTTCATTTTATCTGAAACTCTTCTGTCACACATCACACCTGATACTTTTTCCACCCGTTCCAGCCTGACTGCACACACCTCTTCACCTCTTTTCCACACTCTCCACACATTTCTCTGGACTGTTGATCCTAGATACTTAAAATCTTCCACCTTCTTTATCTCTTCTCCCTGTAACCTCACTTTTCCATTTGGATCCCTCTCATTCACACACATGTACTCTGTCTTACTCTGACGAATCTTCATTCCTCTTCTTTCTAGTGCAAACCTCCACCTCTCCAGCTTTTCCTCCACCTCTTCCCTCCTCTCACTACAGATCACAATGTCATCTGCAAACATCATTGTCCATGGAGATTCCTGTCTAACCTCGTCTGTCAGCCTGTCCATCACCACAGCAAACAGCAAAGGGCTCAGAGCAGATCCCTGGTGCAGTCCCACCCCCACAATTAACTCCTCTGTCTCACCTATAGCACACCTCACCACTGTCTTTACAGTCCTTATACGTGTCCTTACCGCTGTGTTCTGTTGTTGTGATTCCTTAACCTTCTATGGACTTCCTTGACCTCTACTTTGTAATACAGCTTACAAAGTATTAGCAATTTTCTGCTAACGTCACACCATGCTGCGCAGCAAGAGTGGAGGGCTTTCAAAGTGAATGTCTTGACATTCAAGCATCAACTGCGTTTGTATTGCCACAGGGGTAAAACATGCACTACCAGTGTGTGAGAAGAAGTGGGACTGATTGATACAGAAGAAGCATACTTACCAAGTGGTGGGGAAGAGCAAGGACCCTCCTCCTTCACTGCAAAGTCAGCAGACTCTGCTTGCTCTTTCGCCCCAACCCCACTAGGCTCTGGTTGGCTTGAGCCATTCTCCACAGTGTTGGGCTCCTGAGCCACTAAAACCTGTGCAGGCTCAGGCTCTGTGGGCTCTGGCTTCTTCCCATCAGTCTCTACCGGCTCTTTCCCCTCTGCTACTGCCTCTGTGTAGCAGACAAAGCGCCTGGCTGTAGCAGCAAGCATTCAGCACAAACAAGCCTTACAGGGCAGTGCTTGCCGAGGTGAGCAGGTATAAAAAAGTTCAGGACCAGACAGATAGAAACATTTAATTTAGAGAGGAAATTCAAAGGTTCCTGTTTGGGTTATTGGTCGGGTTGTTGGTCTATAACAGGGTTCCCAAACGGTCGACCACGGTCTAACCGTAGATCGCGCACTGGTCCCCAGTCAATCGCGAGATC
Source organism: Neostethus bicornis (assembly GCA_902685375.1). Lineage (NCBI taxonomy): Eukaryota > Metazoa > Chordata > Actinopteri > Atheriniformes > Phallostethidae > Neostethus > Neostethus bicornis. The sequence goes on along the minus strand of CACRXE010000066.1, from coordinate 3,312,427 downwards.
ACGCTGCTGACCTCGACTTGGGCTTTTATGAATCGGTGGGAGGAATATTTTGAAGACCTCCTCAATTCCCCCAACATGTCTTCCATTGAGGAAGCAGGGTCTTTGGAATCCGGGATGGGTCTTCCTATCTTTGGTGCCAAGGCCGCCGAGGTCGCCAAAAAGCTCTGCGGCGGCCAGGCTCCGGGGGCGGATGAGATCCGCCCGGAGTTCCTAAGGGATGGTGTAGGGCTGTCTTGGCTGACATGTCTTTGCACCATTACATGGACATGGGGGACAGTGCCCCTGGATTGGCAGACTGGGGTGGTGCTCCGTCTTTAGAAGAAGGGGGACCAAGAAGAGGGACCAAACTACCGGTCCCCCTACTATCCCTCGGTAGCTCAAACTACCGAGGGATCACACTCCTCAGCATACCTCGGAAGGTCTATTCAGGGGTACTGAAGAGGACAGTCCGTTGGATTGTCGAGTCTTGGATTGTTGGTCATTCTTTTTCATTTAAAATTGATGCAAAATAAGGATGCTTTTATTCAATCAGAATTTGTCCTCAAAAATATGTGAAAACATCTGTCTGGTCGCCTCCTATTTATACCACAGAGGAATCAGGGAGTGAGGGATTCACTTTCGGGTGTGTCATTTTAATGGTTTTTAACAGCTAATTATGAAAGCAAGAGGCAGTAAAACCCAACTCCCATAATTCCTCTGGTCACCTCCCGTTTGGATGACTCATGTCATACAATACTAGAAACACAACAGCCACAGCAGGAGTTAGAAATAGCCCCATGTGCACGTGCATGTGCATGCAGAGGGGTGCAGGGGACTACAAAACTATCCTAACTAGGTTTTTATGCAAAGAATGGAGATAATCCAAACCTCTCGGTTAGACGACCAACACGTGATAAGTCACACACAAATGTGATTTGAGTGGGAAGGGCAACACATTCTGGGACATGTCAGGATTACCCACCTGAGGGCGGAGAAACTTCCAAGGAAATTTCTGGGAGGGTCGGGGTGTCTTTACTGTCTTGAGCGACACTTTCTGGACATGTGGAAATAAAGTGGAGGAAAGAGCAGACGCTTTAAGACATGAAGCTCCAGCGTCTTCTCTCTTAAACACACACATATCCACCTCCTATTTTAAAATGACAGTGTTTAAACCAATCATGTCCAAAGTCCGACCCGGGGGCCAAATGCGTCCCGTGGTCAATTTTGATCCGGCCCACAGCCTCTGTCAAAAAAATCAATAACTTCTGGCCTGCATTAAGAATTAATGAATTGGGCAGCAGCGCTGTTCTCTGCGTGTGCTAAGTGCTGCCATCTAGAGGCTCAATTAGGAACAGCAAATTAGAATTTGAGAAATTGACTGAATGAGTCCCCAATTTTCTAAAATGGCAAAAATCAACAAAAAGAGGATAGTTGACTGTGAGGGCCGACGGTTCAAAAATGGGTGGAAATTGGACTATTTCTTCACCAAAATACGTAATAACGGTCAGTCAGTCAGTCATCTTCTTATCCGTCTATCCCTCTGAGGGTTGCGGGGGGTGCCAGAGCCCATCCCGGCCAATTTAAGGCGAGGGGCAGAGTACACCCCGAATAGGTCGCCAGTCTGTCGCGGACGTAATAACGGTGTCTGCCTTATTTGTAAAGAGACAGTGGCTGTTCTCTCGCCAACTTTTAGCGACAGCTGGATAAGGACAAGTTTCGAGAGATTCGAGCATTTGGTAAGAAAATGCTAAGCTTGTCTGGGTCGACGTATTTGTGTGAGAAGACATTCTCGATTATGAACGTGTGAGGACACAGCTAACGAACTCTCACTTACAAGATATCTTGTGCATCACTACTACTGCCATAGCACCAGACCTGGTTTTTGTCCGGCACAAGTTAAGTAAATATTCAATTTAAATTTTTAATGTCAATTTAATTTTGATCTGAATGTTTCAAATGAACCAAAACACATGCTTAAAATAGCTGAAATTTAAAAAAAACAAACAAATGTGAAACACAGAATGGCTCATTGAAATTGATTTAAATTAATTGCTGCTCTATGTACAGGTCATCCGTTAAGGTCGGCACCCCTACATTTTTAACACATCAAATCTTGGCCCCCTTTACTAAAAAGTTTGGACACCCCTGGTTTAAATATTTGCTTGTTTGTAGGCATTTCTGGTGTAGAAAGGTGCATATATTGTCAAAATACATTTTTTACTGCACATCAAACCCACTGAAACCCACTAGGACACCAACATGGTAAGTCAAAGGAGTCATAAATTATCTTTGATATAGACTGTTTGGCACATTAATAATACAAAAATGTCATTTTGTGCCATAAAAGGAAAGTGCCTGTGATTGGCTGCATGTCCTCAGTCAGACCCTCTAACTTCTCTTCATCTCCAGTCGGTTTTACTGGACTTGAAAGTTTGTTGTTCCCTTGTGGGCCAATGATGAGAAAGTCTTCTAAAAAGTGGTATTTAAAAGACAAGTGTAAAGAGGTAGATTTTAAGGCGGGGCTAAAAGGAGGAGGGGCTATGAAATGCATGACGTCACATCTGCCAATGGACAACACCCGCCATGACAGTTGGGGTAAAACAAATGGTTCAAACAATGAGAAGCAGCTAGTAAATTGTGCGTTTTCCGTGTGTTACCACCTGGTGTTATGTATCAGTATGAAGAGGAATTACCATCAGGAATACACCCCTGTACTGCTTGTTCGTGCTTTGTTTTGCGGCTCATGCACATAAGCTGTCACATGTCCAAAGTTCCTGGATGTCTGACTTCTTCCATACGTTCACCGAAAACAATACTGGCAATAGATCATGCAGATCGCTACTAGCGGCTTTCAGATGCACAGCTGCAGCAGCAGGAGATGCCGTGTGCTTAGCCTCATTATACCTAATCATGTTTATGGAATGCACCAGAGTGTTCACACGGGAGTTTTATTAGCTTTGGTGGGTGAGCGTGAAATAGGTCCTTATTGCGGATGTCTCCCGCCCAATGCGGGGAAACACTTCTGTCTTCTAAACGGTTTAGAAGGTAGATTTAAAAAAAAAAAAGTTAGAATAAATGACTTTGCCAAATTAAATGAGAATTTAAATGGTCTTAACTCAGTCATCAGTAAGAAAAAACAAGATGAATGAATCTGCATTTGCCTCAAAATTAGGATAAAAGTCAGAGAACAATTGGGAATTATTTGTATTTTTGTTTTTTTAAACATTAATTTAGTTTCAGACACAAACATTACAATAACAACGTCACACAAAAGGGTAGTTTTATACTAGAGTGAGAAATGTTGATGCATTATTACGACACTAAACATAATTTTTCTGGATTATTTTTAGCCAACTGTGTAAAACTCCTCGGAGCCTCAAGATGCAGCACCTCCAAGGTCAACCTGATGCTGGCGAAGGCCCAGCAGCGGGATGAAGGCGATGTCAGCTGAATCAACAGAGATGGATCAGCTGGCTGCTGAGAAGAATGCCAGAGATGCTGACAGCTTAGACACAGATCACTCTGCAGAACAGCAACACACCCCTACTGAATCTACGTTTACACGTCCGGCGCGTCTGTGTTTGCAGATTCACGCCACCTTGTCGTCTGACACGTGACAACGTCAACTGAAATTACAGCCTAATCTGAGCGGAAGTATTTCCTACACAAATTTTTTTAATTGAAGTGAAAATAATTAATCTCCAAAGGTAATCTCCACAATAATTAGGACGCTGCATCAATCTGTCGTGGTAAAGAAAGAGCGGAGCTAAAACGCAAAGCCCTCGTTTTACAAGTCAATCTACGTTCCTACCCTCACCATGGTAACCAGGCTCTACGTTCCTACCCTCACCATGGTAACCGGGATCTACGTTCCTACCCTCACCATGGTAACCGGGATCTACGTTCCTACCCTCACCATGGTAACAAGGATCTACGTTCCTACCCTCACCATGGTAACCAGGATCTACGTTCCTACCTTCACCATGGTAACCGGGATCTACGTTCCTACCCTCACCATGGTAACCAGGATCTACGTTCCTACCCTCACCATGGTAACCAGGATCTACGTTCCTACCCTCACCATGGTAACCGGGATCTACGTTCTTACCCTCACCATGGTAACCGGGATCTACGTTCCTACCCTCACCATGGTAACCGGGATCTACGTTCCTACCCTCACCATGGTAACCAGGATCTATGTTCCTACCCTCACCACGGTAACCAGGATCTACGTTCCTACCCTCACCATGGTAACCAGGATCTACATTCCTACTCTCACCATGGTAACCAGGATCTACATTCCTACCCTCACCATGGTAACCAGGATCTGCATTCCTACTCTCACCATGGTAACCAGGATCTACATTCCTACCCTCATCATGGTAACCAGCATCTACATTCCTACCCTCACCATGGTAACCAGGATCTACGTTCCTACCCAGCTGTGGGTGGTGACCAAAAGAACGAGATTGTGGATACAAGCGGCCGAAATTAGCTTCCTTCGCAGAATGGTTAGGCTCTCACTCAGAGATTGGTTGGGGAGCTCTGCCAACTGGAGAGCGCTCGGAGTAGAGCCGTTCCTCCTCCAGGTCAAGATAAGCCAGATTGGTTGATTCGGGCATCTGGTCAAGCTGCCTCCCGAACGTCTCTCTGGTGAGGTGTTTTGAGCACGTCCCACCGGTTGGAGACCAAGAGGCAGACCCAAAAGCAACTAGAGAGACTAGTATGTCTCACAGCTGGCCGAGGAACATCTTGGTATCCTCCCGGGTTAGCTGGAGGATGCAGCTGGAGTGAGAGAGACCTCGGTCTCCCGTCTGAGGCTGTTGCCCCTGCGACCCAGCCCCAGATGAGCGGAATATGACAGAACGGGCAGAATGGATCTCCGAAGGGAAATTTGAGCCAACAGAAGAACCAAAAGAAGAAGAAACCAACAATCAAAAACATTTTCCATACATACATGGAAAAACTGAAATGAAAATACCCAAAGTTGGTTCCAGCCTGGAGGATAAACGGTTACAGAGTCTGACGGAGGACAGCAGGAAGGATTTTCTGTACCGTTCCTTTAAATACCGGAGTCAAAGCTTTAGTCTAATGGGTGGAAAAAAAGAACACTTACTCACCTTCTGGCTGGCTGTTGGGCGTCTCATCTGTAGACAAAAACACATTGAGTTAGATCTCTATCATCCATCAAGTGGTCAGCAGTTCCTCTAATGTCGGCTTTTAAGCACATTGATCCCTCTTCTCTGCCATCCACTCGCTGACTCCTCATTCCTGGATACAAAGTAGACTTAACTGTTTATAAAAGAGGCCTCCATTTGCTTGACCTCTGCCTTGTCTAGACTGGTGAATCTTAATGATGGTCTTTGTTACAAACATGGAGAGATATTTAAAACCTGGGGCATTGTTCTGAGATTAGAGCATCGGTCTGGCTTCATGCAGAGAATCAGTGAGTCTAAATGATTCAATTTATTATTAGTTTTATCGTTTGGGACATTGAATGTAACGTACATTCTTAGGGTTTCAAAGAGAACAAATCTGGTTTTTTTGTCATCTCTTGTTAGGATATTTTTAAATCCCAAATTTAATTACGAAGCTAGATTGGACGCACATATGGATATGGTGATTCTAATCTTGGCTGCTTCAAATTTGGTAGCAAATTGGTTCAGTAAAAGTTGGAGATCACGGCTCAATAAAGTCAACAGGACCACATTGTTTCCAAAAAGCAGAAACCCATCTTGAGGTAACCGAACACAACCCTTTCCACTGGCTTGACTATTTTTATTTTTTTATTTTTTTTTTAATTACTCTATTCATCCCTCACCGGGGAAATTTGTTTGCTGCACTCCTTACACCGCAGCAGGCTGCCCTTCAACGGCGCCAATGGTGGGAGAAGTGGGGGCTAGGTGTCTTCTCCAAGGACCCTAGACGTGCTCTCCGTGGGACGCAAACCCGCGACCTTCCGGTCCGCGGGCGAACGCGCTAACCACGCGGCCACCGTCTCCACCCATACTACTCCTAGAAATTCTGTCCATTAGAGTAATGAAGAGATTTGGTGACATAGAGAAGCCTTGGGCATGTCTGACTCTGACCAGGAATAGACTCAATCTACTTACAGCAATGTGGACCAAGTTCTGGCGTCGAATATCCAGTGACCAAACAGCCCATAATGAGGCCCATAAAAATACATAGATAGTTGCCAGTCTGCTGAAGGGCCACACACACCCAACCATCCAGACACACGCTCATTCCTGGCGGCAATTTTATAATGGCCAATTTACCTAACGCATGTTGAAACCCAGGAATACACAGAAAAGGATAGTGATCCAAGCCTCGCCCCACCTGGGACTCGAACCCCGAACTTGTGGTCGTGAGGCTAACTATTGCGCCGCAGTGCCGCCCCTTATAAAGAACTTTTTTTAAAGAGTCAGCATAATGTAAGATAAGCTCTTGGAGATTTTTCACTATGTTTGAATATTTTTCCCACATCAAAAACAAACATGGAGTCTTTTCTTTTTCTTTTATTAGTGCTCGTTTGACTAGTTGTGATTTTTTCCGCTCATTTTTTAGATTTGAACGTATAATGGTTTTTACCATGAATGTTATTCTCCGCCTTCCTCCCATCCCAACCTTAACAGGAAGTGTTTTCACGGTAACAGTGCACGCACTTTACTCACGCTCGTTTTCACCGCCTCAAACAAGATTTAAGCGGTAGAGGGAGCAAGAAGGGGGGTTGGGTTGATTTAGTGTTCAAAACAGAAGAACACAGAATAACTGTATTTGTATGCTTGTTTCAATAAATATTGATTTTCTAAGAAAATGAAAGGTACCATGTTTATATTATAAAAGCAAAGTACCCCATGTTTAATCCGTCAGATCACAAGGCTATTTGTACTGAAGCCAGAAGCTATTTCACTGCATCGGGGTTCACTTGCTCAAAAGTTGTCAGGGTTTGAAGGATGTGGGAGATTGAGGACCCAAATGCAGGACATCAAAACAACGTTTAATAAAACAATTCGAGTAAGTCTGTAAATCAAAGGGCACAGGATGAACTCAGGATTTCAAAAGTTCAAATAATAACAGAGTTCAAACATGGTCAGAAAACCAGGGAGACATGGGTGGAGGGGATGGTATGATCAGACCTGGAAGTCCGGGATGATTTCCCTTAAATAGATAGCGGGGTCCACAGATGTGTGGAATCAGGAATTAATCTCAGGTGACCCTAATTAGGGTGATGAGGAAGGTCCACTGTCCCTCTGGCAGCAGGAGAGGAAATCCGGACGACAGTGGGTGGTGTGAGGTGTAGAGGGGTAGTGTGGATCAGTGTAGTCCGGAAAACAGAGCGTGAAAATGAACCTTTTCTGAATAAACTTTTGAAACACTATCTTTAAATTCTCAATCTGGGGAATCGTTACCAACATGGACCATATCAAAATTTTTTGATATTTTTATATACTTAAGTCATCCCTCAACAGAAAAATTTCTGTTCTGCATTGCACCGCGGCAGGCTGCCAGGATGGCGCCAATGGTGGGAGAAATATGGGGTTAGGCGTCTTCCCTAAGGACACCTAGAGATGAGCTCAGTGGGATTCGACTTGGCAAACTTCCGGTCCAATGGTGACCATTTCACCATTGAGCGATTGCCTCCCCATGCTAGACCATGGTTCATCTCCTTTTTCACCTACAGAACAACAAACATGGCGGCCGGATGCTTGAGTTCATGTCACAGCATCGACTCTGTTTGCTGATTGGGCGGACATTTTTCAGTCGTTGCAATTGTAAACTGCTGCCTGTAAATAAGTATTTGAGCAAAGACACTTTGTGGCGCCAGCCAGGCTGCTTCTGGTCTTCCTTGGCCTCTAAACTCCATCCATTTATAATAATTTCGTTCTGCCATTCCTCATCAAAATTAGTCCCACAGGTCCAAACGGTGTGTGCCGGCTATTAAGCCGCGATCCTGTAGCATCACATCATGAGCCTCAGAGAGGAACTCATCTGGTGTCTGTCTGGCTGAGATAATGAGAGTGGAGAAAGGTTTGTTTTACCTCTGAGGACTCTGAATGCATCTGATGGTGTTCGGGTATTTGCAGCTGTCATTCTGCTGGCGTGCAGACAGAAGCTTCATACCGGCTCAAATGATCTGTTCACGGCTTCATTTTTCCTTAAATAGGCCTTTCTTTTGTGTTTAAAGATAAACCAATGGCGCTCAGTCTGTCCGGTTAGATGTGTTTGTTGTTTGGATCCTTATAGAGGTGGTTAGTTGTGAAAACTGACCCCAGATTGTGGTGAAAATGAGCTGCTGACAGAGCTCCTGTTGTATTTATTGCCCGTATGATTTATGGCGTGGCGTCCTGCGACGATGTCACAGGACAGAGTTCAGGACGAGTGATGAGTTGTTTGTCAGTGTAAATATCACGAGGTGAAGACATGGATCTCACCATTACTGCTAGTAAAAGTTTAACATGGTGTGGACAGCTCTGGAGGACCTGGGGGTGCCTGACCTCCTAGTTATCCAGCCATAATGGAAAGTAGTGAGGAGATGTCAGTTTAGACGGGGGTGCGAACGAGGAGCACGGGGGAATGACAAAGAAGGGATGAGGATTAAGAGTATGCTCATTCTGAACTATTCCAGGGACAAGAATCTCGTTCCCAAAGGACCCTCGAACGACTCAGTGAGTCCGTCATGTCTTGTTTGGACTTTTTAAAAGCCTGAAAGGGAGATGGTCGTCTAAAGCAACCAAACCCGACCCCCCCAGCCTCCTCCTCAGCTGTTCAGACTCATTTAGAGAACAATACTTTTCCACTCATTTATCTGCTGCCAGGGGGCTATTTATGGGGCAGTGGTAGAAGCAGACAGGATTCTATTTTGACCCAGCTTTGTCTCTGAGGGGATCAGGGATGTTTATGGCACTGGATGAACTCTGTAAGGGCACCTGTGCTCCACACAAGCTGGGACTGGTTGCAACATCACCTCACACAAATTTTTCTAACCACCGCCAAGAAAGAGACAAAGACATATTAGTAGAGTGAAGAATCAGGGGTTTGGAACGTGCTGCCGGTCGAATCAAGAGTTACCAGGGTCTTTAGAGGCATCGACATGGTGAGGAAATCTCTTCTCCTCATGAACCGAGGATCTGAGTCATGTTTTTTATATTTGTTCCAATCAAATGTCCCATCAAATTCCGTGGGCTCATTTAGAAAGCTTGATTATACCAAAGTTCATTCATGTGCCAACTTTGATGCTAATCGAGCGGTCTGCACACGTGTGTAAGCATGTGCACTGTGGTGTGAGTTCAAGCAAAGTCAGAAGCTTTTGTAAGCTTTTGAAGCTGAAGTGAACTGAGGATAGTAAAATGAAGCATTTGAAGCAGTGAGGAAGTGAAATGAAGCATTTGAAGCAGTGAGGAAGTGAAATGAAGCATTTGAAGCAGTGAGGAAGTGAAATGAAGCATTTGAAGCAGTGAGGAAGTGAAATGAAGCATTTGAAGCAGTGAGAAAACAATTGGAAGGACACATAAATACTTGTCAGTGTAGGGCTATACATGAAAAATTTAACCACATTTGTCGTGATCCCATCACCTGCCATCAGAGGTAGCTCTGGATCTTCCTCATCACCTTGATTAGGGACACCTGAGATTGATTTCTGATGCCACACACCTGTGGATCATGCCGTCTATTTAAGGAAAATCACCCCGGACTTTTACGTCGGGTCATCGTCGTCTTCACCATCCTCCCTGACGATGAGTTACATCCTGGATCTCTGTTGTATTATCTGAGCTTTTGATCGTGAGTTAATCCTGTGCCCTTTGCGTTACAGACTTACCTGACTTCTGTTTAAAACCCTGTTTTTGTCCTACGTTTGGGTCCTCCTCCTCCCACACCCGTCACACACACGCCACAAAAGTAATTACTGGAGGTACTCGCCCCTTTGAGAATCATTATATATGCTTCACGCCATTTACATGATCCATATTCGGAGTCCCATACGCTTGGTTGGGATGGATCAAGCTGACTTTTGTCCAAAATTTGTCACATGTGATTTGTAGCTTTCATGAGGGAGTTACAAAGGTTTTGCGTAGCACAAGCAAGGTCTGTGAGACATTCCCCGGCCAGACATCCCAAGTCTGGCTGGGGAACGACTCGTGATCCCTCCAGGTGAACTGGAGGATGCATTCGGGATGAGAGAAGCCTGGGCTTCGCGTCTGAGGCTTCGTACCCCTGTGACCCGGCTTTGGATAAGCGGAAGACGATGGAACGGAACAAGCAAGGTCTTGCATGTCTTTAGAAATGAGTCTCCTGGTCAATAGCTGATTCCATCCTGTTTAAATCTGATGGGACTTCATTGGACAGTTTGTCAAACACCAGGCAGTATGGAATTTAGACTAGGGCTGCAACTAACGATTATTTTGGTAATCGATTAATCTGTCGGTTATTGGGTCGATTAATCGATTAATCGGATAAACATGACAATTTAATAAATATTACTTTTTTGGCATATTATAGAATGTAATTGTGTAAAACACAGCTCATAACCACATAAACAACACTTTGGGTTTATTATAGTAAGAGCAAATGTTACTCTTTCTGTCAAATAAAGAGATAGAATATTATCATTTCTAGAAAATGACAAACCTACTTACTGTATACAGTAAAAATAAATCATAGGCAGCCATAAAATGTGCTTTAGTAGTACTGGCTAATAAAACATCAAATGTAAACTGTTGGATCACATTTGAAAATAAGAAACCTTCAACACTTCTGGATTCGAAAATGTAACCTTGTTCAGAAGTATTGTAAAAAAAAAAAAAAAAAAAAAGGCCCCAGATTAACATGAGAAAAAAATATACAAAAACATTCAAGTTGTGAAATATTAATGCAAAAAACAAACAAACAAAAAAACCCCACCATCTCTACTGTAAAAATAGTAACTTTAATAAATAAAATGACCATCTTTACCACTTATAGTATTACAAACACAGATCTACTAATAGGTAAAGGGGTGCCTTTTAGTTAGTGGCAACTCATTTTTTTGTGGGGAAAAATGTGCTTTGCGGTGTAGAGGAGGGGGTCTTGTATCCTGGTTTGAATTTAGCGATCTTTTTTTTAAAACCCCTCGTCTTCCTACTGACAGCGGCCTCATATCAAACATCTTCATTTCCAAAATGAACATTTTGAAGACAATAAAGTGTATTTTGTGACCTGTAAAATTGTTTTTATTAAAATAACATTGTGTATCGCTCCGGTTTGCCGTTTCCCGCTTCGAGTCCGACATGTTTTTTTTTAAGATGTTTGTGCAGCGTCGTTATGCTTTCGTGCCAAAACGTGTCCGTTTCGCAAACATAGCATATTAACGCGATTTTTTTTCAAATTTAGCGGTAAATGATCCAAACTTAGATGATTTTGTGTGAGTTTTTCTTTCCGCCATCTTGTTTAATCTGCCTGATCACGTGAGGCGGGGTGAAATGAAAGCCAATGATTGGCTGCTATCTTCTTCTCCTCCCATTTTGGTAGCGCGCGTCGTCAATTTGCTCTCTACTGCCCCACATGGAGACCAATTTAAGTGCAGTTGACAGCAAAAACGTTTTAGACGATTAATCGATGACCAAATTAATCGACAACTATTTTGATAATCGATTATAATCGATTAAATCGATTAACTGTTTCAGCCCTAATTTAGACCCAACTTGGTCTTTTTTGCTTTTCAGGGTTTGCATCTCCAACCAATTGAAATATTTACTTGTCACCAAAAACAGAAAGTTGGAGTGATGGTGAGGTTGCTACTGCTCAGTATTTTCATGTTCAATGTTGAGTATTTTCATGTCCTGCAGAGTCATCATCTTTTGTTTTGTCTTCTGAACCACATTTCCCCAATAAGGTTGCACGAATTACCAGAGCGTGTCCCAGTGGATTTCAGGTGAGAAGCAGGATAAACCCCTAACAGTTCGCCAGTCTACTGCAGGGCCACACACACTCGTTCCAATTTATTGGCTCCAACTTCATAGCGAAACCAGAGTACCTGGAGAAAACCCACACATACACAGGAGGACATACAAACTCCACACAGAATGGCCAGTGTTTCAAGCCTCGTCCCCTATGGAAGTCGAACCCCAACCTTCCTGCAGGGAGGCCACTGTGTTAATCACTGCGCCACTGCATAGCCAAGTCCATGAGTTTCTACAATATATTTTAATTTTCCATTGACCATAATCATTGGTCCAACCAGTGATAGACGATTTAAGTTTATGCAATTGAAGCTTTAAAGAATATTTAAAGCTTCAACGCCATTTAAAACTGGCATTTAAATGGCATACAGTATCAAAGATACTGTACTTTAATACTTCTTATCAAAGTACAGTATCTGATCTATGACAGATTTTGATAGGTCATCTATGTTCCTGTTTTGGGTGTTCCCAGATCAAGGAGGCCTAATGTATCCACATTGCTCTTGGCTGATTCCTTGCTTTCCTTTCTCGTGTTCCTCTCTTATCTTTGGCTCCTCTTGCCTTCGCCCTCAGCTAACCGTCTATTTCCATCAAGATGGAGTCCATCGGCTAACTTTTTTCAAATACGTAGCTATAAAAGTCGATTAGCAAATATTTAATCAACAGCACTAAGTGCGATGCTTGTCCATCCGGAGAGGAAATCCCTCCTTCATTTGGATCTCCATGAGATTTCTTTGTTTTTCCATTTAAAGCGGTATTAGCAGTTTCCACACTGAAAAGTAGGGTGTAAGAAAGGGGCGTCAAACTCTTGTCCACGGGGTAACTATAGTCTAATAATATTTGGCCAACCAAACTATTCCAAAATGACAATGTTTTCGAATGTCTCAAAGTAAAATATAAAGTTGGCAGCATGAACAAATGTTTTGTTTTTTTTTTGGTTTTGCTGGCAGATGACGGTATACTGGGTCAAATTTTTACCCCCATATCTGTTGCATATAGTCAGCAACAATATCTTTGTTTTCCAGTTCCAATGTACATGACACTGTAATAAAATCAAACCACTACATTGGCCAGACGGCTCTGTTGGTGTTTTAGCGCATCAATCGATAGGACACGTAACGACTTCTTTACCCTTTTGGTAACTTTTATACTAACCTAATCCCTTTTTTAAAAAATAAAATCTACCAAATGCAACATGCAATTTTTTGCATTTGCAAATTTGAATTAATACAGTATGCTGTATATCATCCTGTTTTTGTTTTGTATTCTGTTTTTTAATCGGAAAAATTCAAGCTCATAAAAAAAGAATCTGTTACATTCAAGAAAAATTATGTAAAAAAATATTTGTGTAGGCGACGCAGTGGCGCAGCACTGCAGCCTCTCAGCAATAAGGTCGGGGTCCAAATCCCAGGTGGGGACGAGGCTTGAAACACTGGTCTTTCCGTGTGGAGTTTACATGTTCTTCCCCGTGTATGCGTGCGTTTCTTCAGGGTTTCCTTCCACCCTCCAAAAACATGGATGTTAGGTTGATTGGCTGCTATAAAACTGCCCCTATGGAATGTATGTATGGTTGCGTTGGTGTGGCCCTGTGGCAGACTGGCAACTTGTTCGGAGTGTACCCTGCCTCTCGCCTTTAATCAGCTGGGATGGCTCCGGCACCATCTGCGACCATGTCAGGGGTCAGCGGTTCAGAAGATGAATGAATATATTGGTGGTATTGAATTTTGGCCCATTGGGTATCTGGGTTTGACCCTCCTGGTCAAACGACAAGATAATTTAAAAATTAACGATCATTAAAAATGTGCTGATTTCTGTTTATTATTTATTGAATTTACCACGTGAAGCCCAAGCGTGCAAATAAAATTGAACTGAATTAAATTGGTTTCTACAGGTTTTTTGGGAGTTCTCTTCTCTTCGAGAAGGGGGCTCTAGGGACAGGACTATCCTGGTTCTGTTTGTTTATTACCAGTTCTAGTTGTGTGTTTCTGTCTATTTTTGTTTGCTTATATCAGTCATGAGGAAAACATCTTTCAACCATCCCCACATGGCTTCACGTCATCCCCATTGCATCATCCTTTAAGGGGTGTGGAGGATTCCACGGGGGGTCAGGTTCAGCTCTCATCAACATTCCTCCAGTGCTCTTCATCATTGTGTCTTTCTCCAGCTAGATCAATGTACTGAGCCGCCTGCCGGCAACAATACCATCCCCTCATAAACCCCCAATCTACTCCTCCTCTGAGCCACATGCATCAGTAATACAACACCACGGTCAAAGTCACTTTCAGGATTCCGACCGGCGAGCGGATGGAGCTTCTTGTTGTGAGAAACAACTGACTCCAGATCTCTCAGGCAGCCAGAAATAAAACCGCATCACACTTTGATCAAATAACTTCATTTTCTCAAACATGGAAAGCAAAATGGGCGTGAAGGACATCGGTTTTGTCTGTTTCATGCATCCACATAATGTAGACTCCTACCTTTTTTTGTGGGCTCGGGCATCTTAGAGCCGTATCCCAAGAAAACCACCAAGGAGTCAGAAGGTGAGAGTGGAAACTTTCAGAGAGGTGTCACAGTAAAGCCGAAGAGCTCTCCGAGTCCGGGAAAGTTTGATAATCAAGTACAGAACGAAGCAGGGAGAGTCGGTGTAAGCCCTCGGGCCAGAGTGATGGGTGACCAAAAGTTTGGAGAGGATGGAGAGGAGGACCAGTTGCAGATCCACAGGGGACTGGCTCTGAGGGGCTTATATAGAGAAGCGGAATGCTCCTCCTCTCTGGGAATGCTCTGGCTGGCTCACTACAGCATCACGGCCTTCCCATTCTCACACCAGCAGCTAAATGGCACCAAATTTTAATATTCAACATTAAGAGAGGGAAGTCAAAGATTACATTCATCAAAAAAAAAAAAAAAAAAATTGGTGTGCCACAAGGCTCTGTGCTGGGAATTTAAGTTTTTTTCTTTTTTTAAAAGAAAGTTTTTATTTTTTCTCATTCCTTCGTGTCAACATTTGTTGTGTGGTTTATAACATAAGCATTTATTACATACGTTATAACTATAAAAAGTTAGAAAAACTAATTTGCTCATTTTTTGGTGAAAATACTGTACAAGTTTTTACAGTTTTGGAAAGACCTAGTTTGTATTATTGAACAAGTAAAGGTTTTACATTTTAAAATGTTGTAAAACGGGGCGTTAACGTTTGCTTTAGATGGTGAATTTTCCTCTCGCTTAGTCTTGCCACTGGGTACTATGCATGACACAGTGTAAATCTTGCTTGAAGCTGTAAAAACGGTGTGAAGCCAGTTAAATTTGCAAAGCTGGCACATGTTTTTATTTTTTTGTGTTGTTATTTATACTTAAAAATAGTACTTCCTGTTGAGTGGAGAGTCTGAGCGTAAGGGATCACGTGCACTAAAATACTTTCTTACATTAAAATGTGGGTGTGGCGGAGAACAAATTCTGCAACAAACTGGCGACCTGTTTGGGGTGTTAACCTCCTCTCGCTCGTAATCACCCTGGAGAAACTCCTGCACCCCTCGTGACCCGACTAGGACAAGCAATGCAGAAAATGAATGAATTTATAAATGAAATACAAAAGACTTAACATTTGTTAATGATGTGGGAATTTCATTCAAAAGGTTTTGATACCAAATTAATGAGAAATAATGTCAACATTGAAAGCGTTAATGAATTTGATAATAAAATGAATAAAATGAAAATAATTCATTGTTCATATTAAAGAAAGTAAAGATGAATTTAGCAATTTTCAACAAATCAAATGATTTGTTTGCCGTGTTTTTCAAATTGGTTGGAAGTTTGGAGCAAATTTTATGATTCAAACTTAATATTAATAATTTTTGCATGACAGTTATTTTATTGAGTAGTGTCACGGTTCCCTCGCCTACCACCAGGACCTTCCCTCATCTTCCTGATTCGGGACACCTGATGGTGGTTGACCCACTGCCTATTTAAAGGTAGTCTGCCTTTCCTTCCTTGTCGGGGCATCAAACCTCCCAGCCAGGTCTTCCTTTCTTCTGCACCCACATTATGACGAGTACATTCTGAAATAAAAAAATATTATTATTATATGGAAAGGGCTGCACGGTGGTGCAGTGGTTAGCAAAGTGGCCTCACAGCAACAAGGTTGGAGGTTCGAGTACCGGACTGAGGGTGAGGCTTGAAACATTAGCCTTTCTGTGTGGAGTTTGCATGTTCTCCTCATGTAAGCATAGGTTTCCTCCGGGTACTCTGACTTCCTCTGACCCTCCAAAAACACGCATGTTAGGTCAATTAGCCACCGAGACGTTACCCAAAGGAATGAGTGAGCATGAATGGTTGTGAGTGTGGCTCCGCATCAGACTGGCGACCTGTTAGGGGTTTATCCTACCTCTCGCCTGTAGTCAGCCGGGATAGGCTCCAGCACCCCTTTTAAACCTATACAAATAGGTGGTTCAGAAGATGAATTCATTAAAAAAATTGAAAAATGTTAGTACATCTAAAAAACACACATTGCTTCCTCTGCAGGGCGGGTGGGCTCTCTCTCAGAGATAGTGGGAGGTGCCTTGAGAGCTCTGAGTAGAGCCGCGGCTCTTCCAAGTCAAGAGAAGCCAGCTGGGGTGGTTCAGGCATCTGGGTAGGATGCCTCCACAATGCGTTGCTGGTGAGATCCTCGACCGGCAAGAGACTATGTCTCACAGTTGGACAGGGAAATCCTCGGTAACCTTCCGGTTGAGCTAGAATATTCGGGGTGAGGGATTTCTGGGTTTCTTGTCTGAGGTTATTGCCCCGCAACCCGGC
Source organism: Neostethus bicornis (assembly GCA_902685375.1). NCBI lineage: Eukaryota > Metazoa > Chordata > Actinopteri > Atheriniformes > Phallostethidae > Neostethus > Neostethus bicornis. Next base: position 3,295,718 of record CACRXE010000066.1, on the reverse strand, counting down.
CCCAAATCAGCAGATGGCAACGGAACGCAACCTAAATTTCTTACACAATTCCTTTGAAGATTGTGAAGTAAAATCTATGCACATTTTTAATTAACACGTTTGAACTTATTTTTAAACAGCTCCCATTTTTACACAATATTTCACATCCTATGTTTAAATAATATTATTAAAAAAATTAATATAACATTAAACTGCGAATCGGAATCATCAAAATTTTCACTTGTGGGAGACACCACTTCGCCATGAGTAATAACAGGAGGCACCGGCTCATGTTAGAACCATTGCATACTGTATGTATCCCATCATTTCCACGGATCCGTATTTTGACTGTTAGAGGCGTGGTTGGAGCGGAATGGCTAGGTTTGTCGCAGGTCTGATCTGTAAAGCCAAGGTTGAATTTTCAACAATGTTCCGTTCAGTTCTGTCGTCTTCCGCTCATCCAGGGCTGGGTCGCAGGTGCAACAGCCTCAGACGGGAAGCCCAGGCTTCTCTCACCCCAGCTCACCTGGAGGGATCCCGAGTCGTTCCCCAGCTAGCTATGAGACATAGTCTTTCCAGCGGTTCCGAGGTCTGCCTCTTGGTCTCCTCCCAGTAGGACGTCCCTGAAACACCTCACCAGCGAGGCGCTCGATGGGCATCCTGACCAGATGCCCTAACCACCCCATCTGGCTCCTCTCGACCTGGAGGAGGAGCAGCTCGAACTAACAAGGTAAATCCTTTCTTTGCTACACATTTTTTTAAGTACGATGTGTGTAGTTTATATTTTCGATTAAAAAATCTTCAATTTGGAAGTCGGAATTTTTCTTTCGCACCAAATGAATTACAAATATTTATTTTTGCGAAAAAAAAATGTTTTTATTCAAAATTTAATAATATTATCTGCTTAATGTTGAAAATATTATTGTTAAACTTTAATATTTAAAAAATCACCCAAATATTTAATCTGTGTATTTATAAAAAAAAAAACATAAATATTAAAGTCACACATTCGGACGTTTTTTTATTATTATTTAAATCTTTAGAGAAACATTTTCTTATATTTGGACTGATATTTTTTGTTTAGTAACGAGTTAAAAGGAGGAGTTATTAAAAGAAAAGATGTCATTGTCACAGGTCCGAGGATAATCCTTTGTAACTCTGAGATGATTTACAGTATAGTCAAAGAACTCGCAGATTTATTTCAAAAGAAAAGTTTGGGATGACAAGCAGTGGCCAGATATCAGTTTAATCCAAAGGGAATGTTGTCCAAGAACAGCAGGCTTTCCAACCTGCAAATAAAAGCCAGAGAGATGCTTGGGGAGTGTGTGAACCACCTAAACTTAGACAGCAGTCGTAAACCTTGACATTTGATGAGTTTAACTTAAAATGTAATGTTTTAAGTTTTTTAAAAGATCGTAATTACTTTGTAATAAAGTCGGATTCATTTTTAAGCAACAAAATAACAGAAAAATTACGTTTCTTTTCTCTGTTTGGGGATTTTATTCTGAAATTAGACGTAAAATATGAACTCGTATTCCTCAAACATCCAAAGTGGAAAGTAAAAGCAAGGCCCGATTTTATTTTTGGTCGTTCTCGAAGCAAAAAAATCCTGTCAGAAACACAAGAGTCTTAAATGGAAAAAGCAAACTGCTACAATTTCATGTGGTCATGAGATTTTTAATCAGAAATAACTCAGAAGAATTTTTATGAAGCCAGTTGATAGTTTTTTTTGATGGTGTCAGAAGCAGTTTGGTTTCCTGTAATAAACGCCGCACCCAAAAAACCAACAAGATGCCTTCTGAAAAGAGCCTGAAACAATCTGGTGAAGCATGAACTCACATCAAACGGTCTGTACTGACACCCTCTGGTTCAAAACCCACCTTCCAGTTACTCATAGGCACGTCAGCTCTGCTCCTCTGGGGGGGTTTTATGTGTCGGTGTCAAACTTCAAGAGGAAGTTTCATGGTTGGGACTAAAAGATTTGCCTTCAAAATGAGGAGAATAGTCGAGAAAAATCTTTACAAGTCCAAATCTAAAAAGTTAGGAGTTATTTTTGACCAAATTTTGGTTTATTAAATTGGGTCAGAATCTTTTTTATTTGTTGTTTTTCTCGCTATCATCATCGATTTGCTGCCGAGTGTGAAGCGACCGGGATAGGAATCAGCGCCTCCAAATCCGAGACCATGGTCCTCGTCGGAAAAGGGTGAAATGCCCCCTACAGGTCAGGGACATGGTCCTGCCCCAAGTGGAGGAGTTTAAGTATCTGGGGGTCTTGTTCACAAGTGGGGGAAGGAAGGGGTGGGAGATCAACAGGCGGATCGGTGCAGCATCAGCAATAACTAGGACGCTTCATCGGTCCGTCGTGGTAAAGAGAGAGCTGGATTGAAACATTTTTGTTGCTGTAAAACTTTTTAAACATCAACTGAAGAAACAGAACAAATAGAATTAGTGGCGGATTTACCATCTAGGTCACTTTCAGGACAAATTTTCAAAGTGTGTTGAACAAAGTAAAGAACTCCGAGCAGTATAGAGAAAGAGAGGTGTCCACATGTGTAGAAAACTTCATTAGAAATATAATTTTATTTGTAACGCACTTTATATCTCCAGTGGAGATCTCAAAGTGCAAAATGTGAGTTAAATTCTGATTCCGTGTTAGAATCAAAATGACTATTTTGTTCTGAAAACAAACCATGATCCCACATGACATAGGGTGGTTGTTATGAATGAATGAATCGTGACCAGTTTTTGGTTTGGTTCAGTTTACCAGAAGTTTGCAGGCTTGTCGAAGGAAAGAAGAAGTATTATTAGACGTGAGTAAAGGGCAGATCGGCTCTTTTTAGATCATCATCAATCTGTGTGAGATCAACTGCTCATGTTCCTGAAAACTAGTAAAAGTAAACTGTAACTTAGTAAGAAGCACAAAAACAGAAATCTATCCTTCAACTCTTTATAAAGAAATAAGAGATGAGGAATAATGAGTCACAGGCACAGCTACAGAAGCAACCAGATTTGAAAAAAAATGAAAGAAAATCTGATGTTTTTTATACTGCTGCCGAGTGTGAAGCGGACGAGATGGGAATTAGCGCCTCCCAATCCGAGACCATGGTCCTTGCCCGGAAAAGGGTGGAATGCCCCCTGCGGGTCAGGAACAGGGTCCTGCCCCAAGTGGAGGAATTTAAGTATCTCGGGGTCTTGTTTACGAGTGGGGGAAGGATGGAGCGGGAGATCGACAGGCGGATCGGTGCGGCGTCAGCAATAACTAGGACGCTGCATCGGTCCGTCATGGTAAATTGAGAGCTGAGCCAAAAAGCAAAGCTCTCGATTTACAAGTTGATCTACGTTCCTACCCTCACCTATGATCACCAGCTGTGGGTGGTGACCGAAAGAATGAGATCGCAGGTACAAGCAGCCGAAATGAGCTTCCTCCGCAGGGTGGCTGGGTTCTCACTCAGAGATCAGGTGAGGAGCTCTGCCATCCGGGAGGAGCTCGGTGTCGAGCCGCTCCTCCTCCAGAACGAGAGCAGCCAGATGGGGTTGTTCGGGCATCTGGTCAGAATGCCCCCCGAGTGCCTCGCGGGCGAGGTGTTTCGGACACGTCCCACCGGGAGGAGACCAAGGGGCAGACCCCGGACCCGCTGGAGAGACTATGTCTCACAGCTGGCCGGGGAACGACTTGGGATCCTTCCAGGTGAGCTGGAGGATGCAGCCGGGGTGAGAGAGGCCTGGGCTGCCCGTTTGAGGCTGTTGGCCCCGCGACCCGACCCCGGAACAAGCGGAAGATGACGGAACGGTTTAAGGTGTTTAAATTGGTGGAAATTTTCTGATCAAAAGTAAAAAACTTGAAGGAGGCTTTGGCTCAGTGGTAGAACGTTCTTTCTTTGACAGGGAGAAGCTGGTTTGAATCCTACCTGGTCCAAGCTTAAGCAACTCAAACAAAAATAGAACACAAAACAAAGAAAAAGCCACAAAAAAGAAGAAATAAAGAAAAGAAAAGGAAAAAAAAAACCCGCCAAAAACTACTTGCAATTTGGTTGAAAAAAATAAAGAAAGAAAAAAACAGACAAACATTGTCTTTTCCCTCAAAAACATCTGAATTCATTAAAGTACTTCAATTTACTGTAAAAAATTATTGTAATATGTTTAGGAATGTAAATAAATCTGTTTTTTTTTTTTTTTATGATTTAGAATTTGTGACAAATCCTCAAAACTTTATCTGTTTTTCAGGCTTTTTAATGGAACAATTTCAACATCGTACATTTTTGGTATGTTTCATTATATTAAATTATAAATAAAAATCCTTATAAGCATAAATAAATCTAAACATATTTTATTTAAATACAAGTGGAAGAATTACCCCCCCAAAAAAAGTAATAATAATTTTTTTCAAAAATACAACGGTCAAATTTTACTCAGTCCGTGTTTCTCGTCGGAATTATTTTGGTAGCAACACCAGCAACATGGCGGCCGTTCCTCAGCGTGTTTTAGAATATTTAACAGAAGTAGAAGAAGCTGCTGAAGATGTTCTCACTACTAAACGACAAGTAAGACAAATATATCTTTATTTTCACTTTTAAAGTGAACTTTATGAGGAATAATAAACGATGTAACTCGATGCTAACAGCCGGAAGTAGAAAGAGGAAAACAAACACATGTTTACATTCAAACTACTTCAATTATTAAGAAAATAAAAAATAGCAATCCTGTGTGATTAAAAAAAAACACGCAGGCCGAAAAGTTAATGTTATGTTTTGCTCTTGGAGGTTAAATTCCGGATGGATGGATGGTGATGATGGTGAGGATGGATGGATGATGATCAGGAGGAGGATGGATGGATGATGAGGATGGATGGATGATGATCAGGAGGAGGATGGATGCATGATGATGAGGATGGATGGATGGTGATGAGGATGGATGGATGATGATCAGAAAGGAGGATGATTGGATGATGATCAGGAGAAGGATGGGTGGATGATGAGGATGGATGGATGGATGATGACCAGGAGGAGGATGGTTGGATGATGATCAGGAGGAGGATGGATGAATGATGAGGATGGATGGATGATGATCAGAAAGGAGGATGGATGGATGGATGATGATCAGGAGAAGGATGGATGGATGATGATGGATGGATGGATGGATGATGATCAGGAGGAGGATGAATGGATGGATGGTGATGATGATGATGGATGATGATCATGAGGATGGATTGATGGATGGTGATGATGAGGATGGATGGATGGACGACGGTCAGAGGCGGATGGATGATGATTTGGGAGGATGGATGGATGGGGTGATGAGGATGAATGGATGAGTGATTATTAGGAGGAGGAGGATGGATGATGATTAGGAGGATGGATGGATGGAAGGATGGGGTGATGAGGATGAATGGTTGAATGATTATCTGGAGGAGGATGGATGGGTGGTCATGATAGGTGGTGGATGGTGAGCATGGATGGATGACGATCAGGAGGAGGATAAATGGATGGATGAGTGGTAAAGAGGATGGATAGGTGGTGGGGATGAGTGATGATCAGAAGGATGGATGGATGGGTGGGTGGTGATTGGATGGATAGGTGATGGATGAGTGGTAATGAGGATGGAGGATGATCAGGAGGATGGATGGATGGATGGATGGATGGGGTGATGAGGATGAATGGATGGATGATGGTCAGGAGGAGGATGGATGATGGGGTGATGATGATGAGGAGGATGGATGGATGATGGTCAGGAGGCGGATGGATGGATGGTGATGATGAAGATGGATGATGATCAGGAGGATGGATGGATGGGGTGATGAGGATGAATGGATGGATGATGATCAGGAGGAGAATGGATGGATGGGGTGATGATGAGAATGGATTGATGGATGGTGATGATCAGGAGGAGGATGGTGATGATGAGGATGGATGGATGATTATCTGGAGGAGGATGGATGGGTGGTAATGATAGGTGGTGGATGGTGAGCATGGATGGATGACGATCAGGAGGAGGATAAATGGATGGATGAGTGATAAAGAGGATGGATAGGTGGTGAGGATGAGTGATGATCAGAAGGATGGATGGATGGTTGGGTGGTGATTGGATGGATAGGTGATGGATGAGTGGTAATGAGGATGATCAGGAGGATGGATGGATGGATGCATTGTAATGTGGATGGATAGGTGGTGAGGATGAGTGATGATCAGAAGGATGGATGGATGGGTGGGTGGTGATTGGATGGATAGGTGATGGATGAGTGGTAATGAGGATGGATGATAATCAGGAGGATGGATGGGTGGGTGGTAATGTGGATGGATAGGCTGTGAGGATGGGTGGATGGTTGATGAGGATGGACGAGTGGTGACGGTGAGGATGGATGTTTGTATGGATGGATGAATTGAGGATGGATGAAGATGTTCGTTCGTTCAGCTCGTTGTCCAATAAAGAACACGAAAACGGAGGTTTTTTTTACTTAAAACCGACGTTTTTGAAAACTCCGGCCAAAGTGAAGATTTTGGAAAACTCCATTTTTGCGTTTGCGTGTGGACGTGCAAAAACGGAGATTTGCGTTTTTATGCGTCCTGCGACGGGTAATGCACATACGTCATTCGTGTGCGTCATTGTTTACAAAAGCAGACAGTGGGCAGCATGGATCCACGGACCCTGTTGCAGACCCTCTTTTCTTGCCTTTTTGTCCACTCTCAACTGCTCTTGCTTCTTGTCGAGGAGCAAAGGAGGAGAAATGCGATGCAATCAGCGATTATTCATCTCATAAGTTTCCCTAGCTCAGAGCTTATGATTAGATAAATACTGCCCACTACTGGTCTGGCATGCTTATGACCGCACTCAGAAGTGCATTTATACGGTTCCGTGTGGATGCGAGCGTTTTTCTAAAACGGAGGTCAGCGGATATACGTTTTCATAAATACCCGGCTACGTGTGGACATGGTCTCAGACAAAACTGAAATCATTGTCTTTGGCCCACATGTCATCAGTTACCTTCAAGCTCTCGCTCTAGAACCGACAAACCAAGCTAGAAATCCGCGAGTAATAATGTCGACTATTACTTGATTAACAATTTTATTGACTGTTTTTTTTCTCTTTTAGATAATTGCCCTGGACATAAAGAGGAACAGAAACAGAGAAGCTCTGAATGCTTTAAAACAGGACGTACCCGAAGACAAAGTGAAGGTCTGCGTTGGAAACATGTTCATCACATTTCCCAAATCTAAGACCACAGAGATGATTCAGAAAGGTAAAGAGGAATCATTCGTAGTGGTGTCAGTCAATTAAAAAAATTAATCGAATTAATTACAGGATTTTGTAATTAATTAATCGAATTAATCGCATTTTAACGTCATATTTGCTAAAGGTCTCCTGATAAAGAATTTGAATTCTAGGATATTAAAAATTGTATTGTCCATCCGTATTTGCACATTTGCTTGCCAAATTCAGCTAGCTTGATTTGGCGGAGCGAGCTCCCGGTAGCCACACTCGCTACAGAGCAACTTACCTGAACATGTTTTATGTTTAGATGGTATGTCAGGCTGGAGTTGCTCCGGTGGTACGAGAACTCCTTTTTGAAAAAAACTACAAATTACTACGTTTTTTTATTCTCCAGTCTTTATTGTTTTTGTATAAAAACTTGCCGTTCAGTGGCTCGACTCAGGGGCGAATCCAAGATTTTTTAAAGGGGTGATTAAGGGGGGGCATAGGGCGGCAACCCTCGCCCCAAGAATATTTTGAAAAATAAGTAATTTTTCTGCATTTTGGTGCAAATTTTGCCCAAAGTTTATAATAATTAAAGTAGACAAACACTTTTTTGTGGACCAAAAAGGGTGGGAGGTAGAGTGGGGGACATACGCCCCCACGGCCCACCTAGATCCGCCATTGCGACTGTCTCATCCTTCTGAGACATGGACTCTTGTCCATATCTGTTGTCCACAAAATTCAAGGCCGAAATTCAAACGCGCAAGCATTGGCTCTCCACCGTTATGACGTCAAAATTAATTGCGTTAATTTTTTTAAAGCGTTAAAATGCGGCGTAGTTAATTAATCGAATTAACGCGTTAAAATGACAGCACTAATTATTTTGCAACGTGATTCCTCCTTTGAAGTCTTGCTGTTTACGTGATTCCTCATTTGAAGCCTTGCTGTTTACGCGATTCCTTATTTGAAGCGTTACTGTTTACGTGATTCCTCCTTTGAAGCGTTGCTGTTTACGTGATTCCTCCTTTGAAGTCTTGCTGTTTACGTGATTCCTCATTTGAAGCCTTGCTGTTTACGCGATTCCTTATTTGAAGCGTTGCTGTTTACGTAATTCCTCATTTGAAGCGTTACTGTTTACGTGATTCCTCCTTTGAAGCGTTGCTGTTTACGTGATTCCTCCTTTGAAGCCTTGCTGTTTACGTGATTCCTCATTTGAAGCGTTACTGTTTACGTGATTCTTCATTTGAAGGCTTGCTGTTTACGTGATTCCTCCTTTGAAGCGTTACTGTTTACGTGATTCCTCCTTTGAAGCGTTGCTGTTTACGTGATTCCTCCTTTGAAGCGTTGCTGTTTACATGATTCCTTATTTGAAGCGTTGCTGTTTACGTGATTCCTCATTTGAAGCGTTGCTGTTTACGTGATTCCTCCTTTGAAGGGTTGCTGTTTACGTGATTCCTCCTTTGAAGCGTTACTGTTTACGTGATTCCTCCTTTGAAGCCTTGGTGTTTTTGTGTTCAGACCAGGAGCAGCTGGATAAGGAGATAACCGAACTTCACAAAAGACTCAGAGCTAAACTCAACCATCTAAATGACTTTCAAGGTATGACGAGAACCCGATCAGATCGAGATGAGACGTTCTGTGAATTATCTAAACATCTAAGAATGTTTCAGTTTGATAAATTTCAGAAAATTTTTTTTGTCAGTTTAAGAAGAAACTTTGTGAAATCCATCAAAAGTTAATAAAATTCCAAAGAAACTGCTTAATTTAGATTAAAGCTTAGAAAAATTTAACTCTGTGAAATGTAAAATAAATATGCAGGTACGTAAAAAAAAATTATTTATTTTTTTTTTATATATAAAAAAAAAAAATATCTGGTTTTGACTCTAAATTTCTGTTCCGTCGTCTTCCGCTCATCCGGGGTCGGGTCACAGGGGAAACAACCTTAAACGGGGAGCCCAGGGTTCTCTCTCAACTGGCTGCATCCTCCAGCTCACCCGGAAGGATGTAGAGTCATTCACCGGCCAGCTGTGAGACATAGTGTCTCCAGCGGGTCTGGGGTCTGCCCCTTGGTCTCCTCCCGGTGGGACGTGCCCAAAACACCTCATCTGTGAGGCACTCATGGGGCATCCTGATCAGATGCCCAAACCACCCCATCTGGCTCCTCTCGACCTGGAGGAGAAGCGGCTCGACACCGAGCTCCTCCCGGATGGCAGAGCTCCTCAACCGATTTCTGAGTGAGAGCCCAACCAACCTGCGGAGGAAGCTCATTTCGGCCGCTTGTATCCGCAATCTAATTCTTTTGGTCACCACCCACAGCTGGTGACCATAGGTGAGGGTTGGAACGTAGATCGACTTGTAAAACGAGAGCTTTGCTTTTCGGCTCAGCTTTCTCTTTACCACGACGGACCGATGCAGCGTCCTAGTTATTGCTGACGCCGCACCGATCCGCCTGTCTAAATTTGATTGAAGCAATTTAATCAACGTAACTGTGCACTTCTTACCTCTGGAAAATTTCGAAACGATTATCAATACAAACATAGAAGTGCATTACGGAGCTCACGACTTCCATCCTCAGACGGTCGACCATCTTGACACATCTGGGATGAAAAATTGTATGTTCGATTTCAGAATTTTTGGTGATTCAGACACGAGATCTTAAATTTTCTCGTTCTTTTTCTTCAAATTGAACTGAAGAAGTGCAAATAAAAGTCTGATTATTATAAAATTATTTGAAAACTTTATGATTTTACTTTGATTAAACTGACTTTGTTTATTTACAGGAATCCCAGAGCTGAGAGGTTATAACATTACACCGCTCTCCGGAGACGAAATCAAAGCAATCAGCAGCCTTCTGAAGAGATGATCTGCAAAATTCTTTTGTTTCCAACAACGACATCTGACATTCTTATTAATTTCATCCAGAAATTTCACCGGATTTGTACAAAATAAAAAAAAATCTAACAAACTTTTGAACTGTTTTTATTAATAATGGATCAATAGTTTTATGAAATGATAAACTGTCTAATGTCTTTTTCTTTCTTCAACAAGTCAAAGGTTATATTTTATAAATTTTGAAGCTATTTGAGGATTCCTGTAGGATTATTTCATTTGGTCCCAGAGGCGTTGGTCTAGTGGTAGAATCTTTCGACAAGAAAAACCGGGTTCAAATCCCACTGGACCAAATGCTCTTCCTGGGACTGAAAACTGGATGGGCAAACTAAAAAAAACAATTTATTTTAAACATAAAAATAACCACCTGTAAAAAAAAACACTTAATATTAACAGGTTTTCTATTTTATTGTGTAGTTTTTTTTGTTCTAAAAATGAACATTTCAAAATTTATAAGCATTTTATCTCCTCTAACCTGCTGCACCCCACAGCAACTGTGAGGAAGCGCGCATTATCATTTAGGAATCTTTGTTGCTATGGCACATTGTTATGGCCATGTGTGTGTGTTTATATTTGTGGAGAGAGAGAGAGAAGGAGGACTCTGACGCCATCAGAGAAACATTTTAGATGCTTGGACTAACATTTTAGTGTGATAATATTGAAGAGAGTAAGAAAATTGTCGTCTGAATAAAGTCATGTTTTCTAGATAAGTCCTGAAAGTTCAGGTTAACATATTGGAATATAGCCAATTAATAACGAGGACATTTTTGAAGCAGCAGCGCAAAATGTGGAAAAAAGTAAGCTATTGATGGATTAGATCATTTTACTTTTGTGTTTATTTATATTCTAGGTTTTAAAAATATTTAACAGTATATTATTATTACTTTTAAAATTGAGTGGTATAAAAGTTTCCGTTCCGTCATCTTCCGCTCACCCGGGGCCGGGTCATGAGGCAACAGCCTCAGACGGGAAGCCCAGGCTTCTCTCACTCCAGCTGCATCCTCCAGCTCACCCGGGAGGATCCAGAGTTATTCCCCGGCCAGCTGTGAGACATAGTCTCTCCAGCGGGTCCGTGGTCTGCCTCTTGGTCTCTTCCCAGTGGGACGTGCCCAAAACACCTCACCAACAAGGCGCTCGGGGGGCATCCTGACCAGATGCCCGAACCACCCCATCTGGCTCCTCTCGACCTGGAGGAGGAGCGGCTCGACACCGAGTTCCTCCCGGATGGCAGAGCTCCTCACTCAATCTCTGAGTGAGAGCCAAGCCACCCTGCGGAGGAAGCTCATTTCGGCCGCTTCTATCCGTGATCTCATTCTTTCGGTCACCACCCACAGCTGGTGACCATAGGTCAGGGGAGGAACGTAGATTTTGGTTACCATGGTGAGGGTAGGAGCGTAGATCCTGGTTACCATGGTAAGGGTAGGAGTGTAGATCCTGGTTACCATGGTGAGGGGCGGAACGTAGATCCAGGTTACCATGGTGATGGGAGGAACGTAGATCCTGGTTACCATGGTGAGGGTTGGAACAGAGATCGACTTGTAAATCAAAAGCTTTGCTTTTTGCTCTGCTCTCTTTTTACCAAGACGGATCAATGCAGCATCGTAGTTATTGCTGACGCCACACCGATTTATGCAAAATAGCAACGCAAAACATGAATAATTACATAAGCGTCACATTGACGGTCATGGCGCTTGAAGGTAGATTTAGAACGCGGTGGTCCTAGTATTAAAAGTGTCTTCAGTCATGCGATCCCCCAGCTGCAGTTAGCTCCTGACCAGCTTTATTACATAGTGGTATATCACCTATGGAATGTGCTGAGCATCCCCCACCTTTCCTCTGACGCTGGAACTTTCTTTACCCCACTACTCTTTAAGCTCATACCTCCATTGTTTTCCACAGCAGACAGGACGGGTATTCCCTTGTAGACACTCTGCTGGAGTGTCTATCCTTGTCTGATAAGTAAAATACGGTTCTCGCGTTTGGTTCTCCGCTCAGCACAGCTTTGGAATAAAGATTAATAACTTTTCCCGCCAATTTTATTTTTCTGTGTCTGTGCAGCACTTAGAGGAGCTTGTATTGTTAGCAGTGTTAAAAATAACTTTAATTTTAATGGAATTATAGTTTAATGGTGTTACTTTTTAAAAAACATAGTAGTTTATTTAGTTACCTACCCGACGGTAACATGGCCGTCACGTAACTAGGAATGTAAAAAATGGCGCGACGATGATTTGTTAAAACAGCACAAAGTGCTAAAAAAATTAGCTTAGTTAGCCTAAAATATCAAACAGATACATTTTTAGTGTCAAATATTTTTGAGGGTTTGTAACTAATTACTTTTATAATACTCAGTTACTTTTTGGTGAATTGTAAAGTAACGAGTTACATTTCTTAAGTCAGTTACACAACACTATACAAATAAATTGACATTGACAAATAAGTTGGGGGGTACACGGCGGTGCAGTGGTTAGCACGGTGGCCTCACAGCAAGAAGGTCGGGGTTCAAGCCTTGAGGCTTGGAATACTGGCCTTTCTGTGTGGAGTTTGTATGTTCTACCATGTATACGTGGGTTTTCTCCGAGTACTACAATTTCCTCCCACCCTCCAAAACCATGCATGCTAGGTTGATTGGCCGCTAAAAAATTGGCCCTCTGAATGTCTCTGTGTGTGTGTGGCCTAGCAACAGACTGGTGATCTGTTTAGGGTGTACCCTGCCCTGCCTCTATCTGGTCGGAGCTGGGATAGGCTCCGGCAGCCCCTCTTACCAGCAGTTCATAAGGCGAAACAAAATACATTTGGGGAAAATGTCATGATGTGAAGCTGAGGCCAAAAATATACCCTTGACACAACAGACAGGCTCAGATGAAAAAAATCACAACCAGATTTATTAGATTGATAAAAAAGTCCAAATAAAGAAGACAAAAACAGATAAACTAGGGAGGTTCTGATGTAGGAGCTGGAGCCAAAAACAAGTCAAGCATGGTAAACAAACGATCTGGCAAAGCGTGTCAAAAACTGATCCACTTATGCTCCAGCATATGAGTAGATGAGTTTCAGGTGTGACTAGTTGCACACAGATATGAGGGAGGGGGGAAACAGGACAAAGAGGGGGAACAGACTGCTCTCCTGACAGAAAAAGAACTTCAGAGTAATTTTATTATTTTTTTTATTTTTTTACCAAAGTAACAAAACTCTTTTTGTCGGAATTTTGTTTTTCATTAAAACCGAATAAACCTGGGTTTAATTTAAAGAAGAAAACATCTTTTTTTTTTCAATGGTTCAGTTTTATTAAAGAAATAATCCACGTTTAAGAAAAAAAACATTAGAAATCTTTTCTGTAGTTTTTCTGGAGGACCCTCAGGGTCTCCTGACTGAACTGGTAGGTGAGTTTTTTCTTTACTTTGAATATTTCTCCTGACTGAGCGTAGTTCCTGAGCGCCCGGGACATTTTCTGGTACGTCATCGGCCTTTTGTTGCCCTTCATCTGCCCCCAGAGAGCCGCCACCTGGTCCTTGTTCCTGGAGGAGAAGCGGAAAACCCCGCTGGCTGCTGGCACCCAGGACACACAGTGGGACATGTTGGGATCCTCCAGCATCTCAAAAAGGAAGTGGAAGAGTCGCACCTTTCTGCCTGCGGGCACGTAGTCAAAAAACAAGTTAAAAAAAGGGGGGATTTAAAAGAGTAACTTTAAGGAAGAAAAGCACAGCTGCTGGGTTTGATCTGATAATTCTGGGACCAGTAAATCATTTCTTTACCTAAAGCAATTCCCATAAAATCTTTTCAGTGATGGGATGTAACTGTAAACACTGCGGTTGACTGATAGATATGTAAAGCCAGGCGTGGAGCTGAGACGTGCAGTTTGACTTTTACAGTAAAGGGAAGGTCTCTCATAGTTTCCCTCAGGCGAAAGTTAACTGGGACAAAAACAGTATCTAATGACAGAAAAAAGCAGAACTCACCGCTTCGAGATGGATGTCTGACGGATTCTGTTGGTTCAACGTTTGACGCTGAACCAAATGAGACCGAATGGCTCAAAACTGGACGTAGATCACCGTCCAAATAGGGTTGACCTTCAGATTTGATGATCTTTGATGGAGAGAAATAAATCAAAGTGAACAGTATGGACGTGTAAACAGAGTTTTTCCAAAGTTTTAATTTGTACGTTATCGTTTTTATCCTGCCCCAAGTGGAGGAGTTTAAGTATCTCGGGGTCTTGTTCACGAGTGGGGGAAGGATGGAGCGGGAGATCGACAGGCGGATCGGTGCGGCGTCAGCAATAACTAGGACGCTGCATCGGACTGTTGTGGTAAAGAAAGAGCTGAGCCGAAAAGCAAAGCTCTCGATTTACAAGTCGATCTACGTTCCAACCCTCACCATGGTAACCAGGATCTACGTTCCTACCCTCACCATGGTAACCAGGATCTACGTTCCTACCTTCACCATGGTAACCAGCCATGGGTGGTGACCGAAAGAATGAGTTCACGGATACAAGTGACCAAAATGAGCTTCTTCCGCAGGGTGGCTGGGCTCTCACTTAGATATCGGGTGAGGAGCTCTGCCATCCGGGAGGAGCTCGGTGTCGAGCTGCTCCTCCTCCAGGTCGAGAGGAGCCAGATGGGGTGGTTCGGGCATCTAGTTAGGATGCCCCCCGAGCACCTTGCGGGTGAAGTGTTTTGGGCAAATCCCACCGGGAGGAGACCAAGAGGCAGACCCCGGACATGCTGGAGAGACTATGTCTCACAGCTGGCTGGGGAACGACTCGGGATCCTTCTGAGTGAGCTGGAGGATGCAGATGGGGTGAGAGAAGCCTGGGCTTTTTGTCTCAGGCTGTTGCCACCGTGACCCGGCCCCAGATAAGCGAAAGACGACAGAACAGACCGTCTTTATCATTTATAAATGGCTGTTGCAAAACCACAAAAAGAAGGGTATGTTTAACTTCGGCCATTTTCAAAGAGTTGCTAAAACACGTGCCACACTACTTTTTAATTTAGATGTTTTTACCATATTTTAATGAATATTTAAACGCTTACTGGTGGATCAGAACATCTCCAGTGTAAACCATACGGTGCGTATCTGTCATCATAAGTTTCCCCAGAAGGCTTGTTGACTAGAAAAAGAAAATCATGAAAGAAAACCACTCATGTGATGATTTATTTATTATAAAATATAATTTTACTCACTGTTTTCTGCAGCGTTCTGTTTGTAATATTCCTCCAGAAACTCTAAAATGACCTCCAAGTCAGACTGGACCTCCTGGGAAAAAAAATTAAGACTAAATAATCAGAATTGGACTGAAGATTAGTCAGAGTAAAACAGAGTACATGTGTGTGAATGAGAGGGATCCAAATGGAAAAGTGAGGTTACAGGGAGAAGAGATAAAGAAGGTGGAAGATTTTAAGTATTTAGGATCAACAGTCCAGAGCAATGGAGAGTGTGGAAAAGAGGTGAAGAAGCGTGTGCAGGCAGGCTGGACCAGGTGGAGGAAAGTATCAAGTGTGATGTGTGATAGAAGAGTTTCAGCTAAAATGTAAGGGAAAGTGATAATTATGATACAACTACAAAAACATTTGAACACAACATCTAATAATTTATTATTTTTATGTGGAAAATAACAAAAAAAATCTGTGTTTTTTGGAAAAAAAATACACAACTATTTGTATTTAAATCTCTTCAATTAAATTTTTTTTTGACAAATGATAAGCGTGGAGTTTTATTAAATATAAAAAGTTAGAAATCCAGTTAAAATCATTTTATTACCTGCGAAATTTTGTATAAATAATTAATGTCGACAAAAAGAAACGACAAAATCATACACTTTGGGGAAAAAAAATTGATGCATATTCGAAAAATAAATGTTTTTTCAGTTTGATTTGAATTTTATTAAATATCATCCTAGATTTTTTAAAAACATATTTATATAATTTTCTGTTTTTATTTATTTTATTATTTATTGTTTTACAGTCTGTTTGATTTTTGTACATAATTTTTTGTCACAAATAAACTCATGATATTCATCCGATATTCATATACACATTGTATATGAATGCTTTAATCCACATATTTTCTGTTTAATTTAATCAAATAAAATTGAATACAGCAAATTGTAAATATATCAAACTTATACAACAACATTTTTCCATTTGATGATGGAGTGATTTATACATTTTTTAATAAAGTAAAAAAAAAACATTTACAGGCTGCTTAAACAGAAAAAAAAACAAAAAACTTTATTAAATAAAAAAAAAAAAAAAAAAATCTGCCCAAGAAACCAAAAAAAAAAGACCAAATTTTCAATAAAACTTAATAATAATATAGTTTAAATTTAAACATATTATATTAATAACGAGATAAAAATACTGATATTTTACTGATAAAATGCATGTTATCCAAAAAAAAAAATGTTTTTGTGTATTTTTAAAATTTTTAAATATTTTTAAAAATAAATATTTTAATATTTACAAATATTTTTCACATATTTTCAAATATGTGAAAAATATCAGAAAAATATGGTTTCAAATATTTTTGTTATTTATTTATATTATTTTAAATATTTGGTGAAGCATCCCATAATTTAAACGAACCGTAAAAACACCCAAGTTGTGACACGTCATATTGGAACCAGATGCTGACGACTCTTCCATCATTTAGATACTTTTATTTTGAGAAAACGTTTCAGTTTTAAAAGTTATTTATGATTTATTAATATTACTTAAATATTTTAAATTGTTTTTTAAAAGCTTGCTCAATAAAACAATGTGCACACATTCAGAATAAAATTTCATTTTCATTTCTTACCATTGCTGATTTTGATGATTCTTCGTCCAGTTTGGGGAGAATTTTTCTCATCTGAAACATTCCAGATGTGTTGTCTTCTTATAGCTCTCATTTGAGCAGCTTTTCTGAACGTTTTCTGCATCCTGGCCTCAAAGAAACAATGACCAGCCATTCCACAAAGCCCCAACACTACCAGTAAAGCCAT
The DNA here is from genome assembly GCA_902685375.1 of Neostethus bicornis. Lineage (NCBI taxonomy): Eukaryota > Metazoa > Chordata > Actinopteri > Atheriniformes > Phallostethidae > Neostethus > Neostethus bicornis. The sequence continues at coordinate 3,278,686 of CACRXE010000066.1, read as the reverse complement.
CAATAAACCCTGGAGTGCTGACCACATCCTCACTTCTCCGCCTGATAAGAACAAGACGCCTCAACGCTGACTTTTTTGTTTTATATTATGTGCATGTTGTAATATTTCATCAGAAAAGACGTTCCGCCAAGTTTTAAATCACATTTTTTTTTCTTTTTTCATTGTCGTTTTTACGCAGATTAAACCTATTTATGACAAAAAAGGTTGAAATATTGTTAAAATTACAACATATTGATGTAATAATATTGTTAATGTTGCAAAAAATTGAGATAAATAATGTAAAATTAAACAAAACAAGATTTGAAGTCATGTTTTAATACAAATGAATAATAATATGTACAAATATGCGTTAAACGTTTGTGTTTACATCTCGTAAAAAGCTGATTAGTTTATTCAAAATATTTTCTGGAAAAAAATTAAATGAAATATACAAACAATATGTATTTATAAAGGTGATTAGCACATTTAAAGTTGATGCACGCTCGTAGATGTTACAAGACAGATGTTAGATTTCATCAAAGTTACAGAAATTAAAAGTAAAAATGACAGTTTTCGGAAGAAAATATTTTCGTCTGTAATTCGTTAAAACATGGAAATATGTACAGATTTATCATCACATAAAAAAGCAAAATAGAAACTAAACCAAACACGTTAGATCCTTCAGTGACTGAATAACGGCTCAATTTCAGAGTAAAATTGATCGTTTTTGTGTTTTTCAGCTAAAATCGGATTCAACTCGACATCAATTTTTAGGAAACAAAAAAAATCAATTCATGGTGTTTTTAATAACATTTCTAATCTCAGTTCATTCATTTCTAACAAAAAAAAAACAATTATAATCTTGTTATAAATTCTTTATAGACATTTTTAACAAAAATAAAAAAATATCTGGTCTTGTTCATATAAATTTTCATGAGTGACTATTTCAGATTAAAAAGTCGAGATCAAGTTCGTTTGTTGTAAAAAACACATTTACAAAAGAAGCAATATGAGGAACGACGATACGAGCTGACGAAAACACATTTGGAGATTAAAAAAAAGACCTTCAAAAAATTTGAGGACAGGTTTCGACTTCATTTGGAATCAAGATTAGAAGTCAAGTTTCAGGATCGTAAAGATCCAAGCACAAAATCAATGTTCGGATTAAGATTTAGGGATCGGGGTGATGAATGTGTTTGGGGTTCAGGATTACGGCTTGGAACCAAGTTACAGTTTAAACTGAGTTAAGATCTACAGTTTAGGGGATAAGAATTGGGAAAGGGATTAATTTTAGTGTCGAGGACTCAGGCTAGTTGTTTGGAGTTAGGATTAGAGTTTGGTATTGCCCTTAGAGTTGAAGGTTGCGGTTAGAATTTGGGATTAGGAATCAGGGTTCTGTGGTTTAAGAGTTAAAGTTCAAAGGGTTGGGAGTTGGGGATCAGGATAAGAATTGAGATTAGAGTTACGGATTCAAGATCAAGAATTCAAGCTCAAGAGATCAAAGATCAAGATCAAGGATCAAGGTTTAGTGGTTTGTTAATCTATGGTTTGAGCGTTAAAGATTTGGGTTTGGCATTAGGGTTCAGGACTTAAATCAAGGACTAAAGTTCGGAAAGTTTGTGGTTTAGGAGTCGATGTTTAGGGTCGGTAGGGTTTAGCTTCGGTTAGAATATTTTTGGGAGTATTTTACAGTTTTGAGGTTTGAATTCTCCTTTCACGTCCGAGGTTGTTCTCAGAGTCGAGTGCAGTTGTGCGAGGTGAAGCTCGAGGCCAAGTCGTAATCTTCCTGCAGTTGATAATTCCCACACCAACTGTGCCAATCCCCCGCTGAGCTGCTCTGCCCGGCTGGGACTTCCTCTTGAACAGGATGACGGGGCAGATGAACAGACGCTTGAGCAGAGCCCAGTCGGTGCAGGATGCCCGCACTGAACTGGTAGGTGAGCTTACGGCGAACTTTGATAATCTCGCCTGTACGGCTGTAGTTTCTCAAAGCACGTGCCATCTTCTGGTAGGTCATGGTTTTGCGGTTCCCTTTGCGTTGACCCCAGCACTCAGCGAGCTTCTCTTTGTTCTTGGAGATAAAATGAAAGGTGCCACTACCGCTGTCTGTCCATTGGATCGAGTCGCCCATGCTGGGGTCGTTCAGAGCTTCGTGGAGGTATTCGTAGAGTCTGAGTTTCTTACGACCTGCAGAGATAGATGTTAGTCCTACGGAACGCTAGTTCGAAATTTAACAAGGTCATTTGAAGGGGGTGGTTACCTTTGGTGTTTCTCTGCGCTGGCAAGATGGAGTAGAAACGAGGGGATTCATTCTGCTCCAAGTGACTCAGAGAGACATCGGGAACGGAAGGAGGCCAAGATGGATGCTGAAATGAAAGCATTTAAATACAATATTTAATCCTTCATTTGTGGATTAAAGATGGTCACTTTTACTTCAAAGCAGAGCCAAAGATTTACCGGCATGACCCAATGTGTATACCAATACCGTGGTATTTTCGGGATTTTCTTCCAACCAAAACAAATACTACCAATACAGGGAATTTGGAAGGATCGACGGGCTCTGGACCAATCGAGTTTGTTCACCATACAAAATGTTTGCCTGAGATTTTCAACGTATCAGAATTCACAGTTTACAAGCCAGAGTCCAACCAGTGACGTCGGATTTAAGAGACACGGCAAAAAAAAAATTCATAAGACTTTTTGATACAAAAAAGCAACGAGAAACCAGAAGGTGGTGCAGTCGTCTTTTACTTTTGGTTTTTAATTGGTTCCTGTCGTTAATATTCATTTATTTGCATGAAGATATTTTGGGTTCTTCTGTTTTTTTCCTCCATTATTTTTACCATAAATTTTATAAATATATAATTAATCAATTAAAGTTTTATATTAAATGGATAAGTTAAGGTTTTGGATCGGAACAGAGAATAATTTTGTGGGTTAAAAATCAGGAGTTGAGATACTGCGCTGAAAGGAATTTGGTCGCACCGGGAAACCCAATCGGTTAGTTATAGTTGGTATCCGTTCCATTGAAAACCTCCACATTCAGTGGGCGGAGACAGAAAAATTCAAATTGTAATAAAACAAAACATGCTGATGATCTGCAACACTTACAGCCGAGTCGCTCCATTCCTGTCCCGGTCCTGGCACATCGGTCTGATGTGTGACGTACCAGCAGGAGAACTGGCACTGCACAGATGGAGGCTGTACGCTGCCATAGTATGTGTAATCTGAAAGAAAAAAAACGATAAATTTGTACATAAATTCAATGATTATAATCCCTTGTTTTGTTTCCAGTTAATCTGAGTCTGTCAGGTCAAAGGTAGGGGTCAGCCTAAACAAGTCACCAGTCCGTTGCAATGGAATTCAAGCTTTTTAATCTCTGAAATTGTATTTTTTTTAAGTACCTGATTCATAATATGAGTGATGAGAGTGTTCCTGAATCACATCAATTGCATCTTGGAAGTGCTGGTTGATGTCGTGGTCGAGAGAGGTCTGAAAAACACGAATAAAAACATTAAAAAATGTAAATAAACTACATTCTTAGCCAATCCGATGCTTACCATTTTACTGGTCTGAGTGATTCCTTCTGCAGAAACCATTCCTACCCTCATAGATGAACCCCGGAACTGTGCTGCAGGTGCACACGTCGCTCAGGTATATATAAGTCCCACCATACCTGCAGACATCAACAGGCCGCCAATGCCTGTCCACGTTTTAACCACGTGAATAAGCCGAGAGGCCGGTCAATTTAAAGATTTTAATACCAAACACTTCTTCTTTTTCTGGAAGTGCGGATCAGATCGGAGCATTATTGTGAAGATCATAATCTCTTCCAAACAACAAAAAGCTTTTTTTTTTTTACTGCACGGTCATGGTGGGGAAACCAACAACTCACAGTCTGACCAAAGAATTTGCATACTAAGACTTTATCTTGAACACACAGCTACCTCACGCTCAGGGCCATGTTATTATGTACTGTCGAGAAATTATGTTTGACTTTCAACAATTAATCTTGAGTGGTTGAAATTTATCATTTGCATAAAAAAGATAAGATTAAATCGTAAAGTTTTTATTTTAAACAGTTTAAAGTTTGGACGACTCCGTCAATTTTGATGATTTATTCATTTGAAATTTGTGGATATTTTCTTGATTGTGCGTTTTTTAAATGTGATTTTAATCAAAGAAGAGAGATTTTTTTTAAATTGGAGAATGTTAAATGTCTTTAAAATGTCCCAGAGTGGTTTTTGTTTGAGTTTTTCTCCCTTATTTATGTTAAATTAAGCCTCTTTAAACTTTTCAAGTCGTTTACGATGGTTGGTGGAACCTGTACGTCGGGATATTGACTTTTTATGACTTATGATTGGATTAATAGGATTATTTGCCATAGAAAAGGTTAACTGTTGGGTTAGAGGTCTAAAAATTTCCCCTATTGTTGGTTTCTGGCCCATCAAAAATCAAACCGGTGAGTTTTAGGCCGTGTAATTAGTAAAACAATAGATTTTGACAATAAAAGTTAATGTTTAAAGTCGTGGTGATCATTGTTACCGGCATCCAGACTAAAACCTCTTGTTCAAACAAACACATGCTTTTTTTGAGAAGTCCGTTTATCTCAGGGGTGCAGTTTTAAATATCAACCGACTTGTTGGTGCAGTTCCCCTTTCAGTGAAGAGCGAACGGCGTGGCAGGCGAGTTGGAACGCTGCCAACAGGAGAAATGGAGATGCACAGATTCTAGCACAGCATCAGTTTTATGCAGATGACTTGATGAGGATGTGCAGGACTTAGAGTACACTCTGTGATCTTTATGTTTTTAAAGATCAACCATCAAGCCCGGCCCCCTACCTCTACGAGGAACAATGTGTGTGTGTTTCCTGCCTGGCCGATAAAAACAAAGAACCACAAACTTCACCCTCTCTTCGCCCCGTCTTCCAATTCACATCAAAACTTAATAAATTAGAGGCCCCAAGCTGTCGGGTCGAACCCTGGACCGTTTACCTCTTCAGTTAGGTTTAGCATATGTAAAGTCGCGAAAAAAAAACTTGTATACGCTTCAGAATATTTAACATTTGTGCCGAAATCGATTATAAAATAATGTCTGATCTTTCCGATAATCTCAAGAAAAAATAAACAGTATCTCTTTGAACCAAAATCACACAAACAATTGCATGTTATTAAATTTCTATTGGACACAAAATGAAAATATTGACAGGGTAGGGAGATCAAAGGAAGTAAGCCCTTTGATTCGGTAGTTGGTTGACCCTCCTCCGGTTGTATAACTTCAATTAGACTTTAGTTGTTCCAGACAAGACAAGCACGACGATCAGGAGAACATTCGTAATATTCCTCTTTGCGAAGTTATACCAACTCTGGAAAATTTCTGGAATGATGACGTTCTAGAGGCAGCATGGTGGCGCAGTGGGTAGCACAGTGGCCTCACAGTAAGAAGGTCGTGGGTTCGAGTCCCGGATGGGGACGAGTCCTGGGTGGAGACGAGGCTTGGAACACTGTCCTTTCTGTGTGGAGTTTTCATGTTCTCCCCGTGTTTGCGTGAGTTTTCTCCGGGTACTCCGGTTTCCTCCCACCCTCCAAAGACATGCATGGTAGATTGATTGGCCGGCGCCAAATTGCCCCTAGGAATGAGTGTGTGTGTGGATGGTTGTATTGTATGTGCGTAGCCTGGCGACCTGTTCGGGGTGTACCCTGCCCTTCGCCTTAAATCAGTCGGGATGGGCTCCTGCAACCCCCGCAACCCTGAAAGGGACAGACGGATCAGAAGATGACTGACTGACTTTCTAGAGGTCATGCCTCAAAATGTTGATTCGTTTCAGGTGTGGGCTTTGGCATTCCGAAAATGGAATTCATTCCAATGTCATCCTGCTTCTGTGTTTACGGTCGTTGTCCCGATGCAGGAACCATCTTCGATTGAGTTTAAATTTTTGTTCGATTGCCTAAAGTTTTTCTGCAAAATATCTTGAAATACTTGCAAATTTATTCTCCTATTGAATATAGCAAGTTGGCTACACAGTGGTCCAGTGGCTAGCACAGTCGCTTCGCAGCAAGAAGGTCGGGGTTTGAGTCCCAGAGTGGAGGCAGGGTTTGAAACTCTGGCCTTTCTGTGCGGAGTTTGCATGTTCTGCCCGTGTATATGTAGGTTTTCTCTGGTTTCCTCCAAAAACATACATGTTAGGTTGATTTGCCACTACAAAATTGCCCCTAGGAATGAGTGTGTATTCGGATGGATGTCTGTGTGCGTGGCCCTGTGACCATTGGAGACCTGTTTGGGGTTTACCTTGCCTCTTGTCTTAAAGTAGTCGGGATAGGCTACAGCAACCCCCGCAACCTCATCAGGGATATGTGGTTCAGACAACAAAATGAAACAAATATAGCTTGTTATTCAGGCCTGAAAGACAAAAAGCACCCCCCATAATTTTCAACGTGTCACATTATGACGTGAAACATGTATGGAAGGCCAAAAGTCAAATAATTAGGATTTAAAGGAACATTTTCCACCGCTCCCTAATCATGGAGAAGACAAAGGAGATTGTTGTGGACATCAGGAGAACACGCATGCCGCCCTCACCGTTAACGGTTGTGGATGTAGTAACCAGCATCAAGTTCCCGAGGACCTTCTCTGGTCAAAGAAGACAGCATCACTGGCCAGTAACGCCCAACAGCAACTCTACTTTCTTCTTGCTGAGGAGGACCAGAGCCCCAGCTCAAATCATGAGCCCCCTCTATAGAGGCACTATAGAGAACAACCTCACCAGCTACATCACTGTGTGGTATGGCACCTGCCCCATGTCCTATATCGAGTAGTGAGAGCAGCTGTGACGACATCTGTAGGAGATCTATAAAACTCACCTCACCCCCGAAGCCCTCTACATTACCCATGATCCCACCCACCCATTCAACAGCATCTTCAGTCTGCTATGTCAGGAAGGAGACTGAGGAGCTTCAAGGCCAGGACCAGCGGACTGGAAGACAGCTTCATCCACCAAGCTGTTAGGATGTTACACTCTCTCCCTGCCCTGCCCTCCCTGACCCTGCTACCGTACCCCACAGCCCCTATACCCACTACATGGGTGGTGGCTACATGGTCCTAACGAAGGACCAACATCCTAACCAAGCAGTTAGGATGTTAAACTCTCTTTTGCCCTGCCCTCCCTGACCCTGCTACCATACCCCACCGCCACATGGCTATGTGGTCCTTGGTTTGACATCCTAATCAAGGACCAACATCCTAACCATGTGGTTAAGATGTTAAACTCTCGCCCTGCCCTGACTGACTCTGCTACCTTACCCCACCGCCCCCATACCCACCACATGTGTGGTGAGTATGTGGTCCTTGGTTTAACATCCTAACCAAGAACCCCCATCCTAACCAAGCGGTTAGGTTTTTAAACTCTCTCCCTGCCCCGTCCTGCCCTCCCTGACCCTGCTACCATATGCCCACAGCCTCCATACCCACCACATGGGTAGTGAGTATGTGGTCCTTAGTTTAACATCCTAACCAAGAACGAACATCCTAACCAAGCAGTTAGGATGTTAAACTCTCTCCCTGCCCTGACTGACCCTGCTACCGTACCCCACCACCCCTATACCCACCCACCATGGTGGTGGCTATGTGGTCCTTGGTTTAACATCCTAACCAAGGACCAACATCCTAACCAAGCAGTTAGGATATTAAACTCTCTCCCTACCCTGCCCTGCCCTGTCCTTACTGACCGTACCCCACTGCCCGTATACCCACCAATTCTTTTTTGTGGCTTTTAAACATTTATTTTATTGTGGGCTTAAGAAGCACCGCAATTTCAAGTTGACATTGCTGCTGACAATAAAGATGACTTTACTTAAAACCCGTCATATTCCTGCAGACGTTTTTTTAATCGGATCGGTTTACTTTTTTCAGCTTCATTTGAAAAGTCAATCTTAAGGACGACCTGCAAAGTAAATCAACCATCAAATCAGATTTAACTTTTCAGTCAAATCATTTGAAACTTTTCTATTCTTGAAGTGTTCTTTGTTTCCATTCAAATAAACCGTGACATTCTGTTTCTTTCTATTGAAAGATTTAATCTTTAAATCTGCTTTTTTAAAAAACTATTCTAATGAAGGTGTGTGTCCAAACAAAGAACACGTTCCTTCCTCTTCTGAATTGAATAGCTGCGTGCCGTGTGGGAACGGCACACCGACCGCAACACAGTCACACCCATTGTTCTTTATTTACTGGCACTGCGTGGAAATAAAGAAGTGTGGAAATAAGTCATGTGCAAACAGTTTATTGGTGTGACCACATTATGATCTGTTCTGTCAGAACTGTCAGGTGTAATTTATTTAAGTCCATCAGGTCTTTATCAAGCTGTCTCACACACACACACACACACACACACACACACACACACACACACACACACACACGTTGTTCAATTTTATTTTAAGCAGTCATACATTTTGGGATTTTCAGTTGTTCTTTTTTGTATAAACTGTTTTTTTAGTCTCATTTGTGTGTTTATTTCTTTTTTTTTTTAAAAATTCCGGCCAACCTTGGGGAGTCATGGATGAGATGGTACCAGTCATAAAAGACGCGTATTGATCTCAATGGGAACGTTGGTCACAGTGGGAGCGATTCTAACATTGTGCACCATACCTGATTTGGTGAAACCCTTTCATGCCCAAATTAGGAATTATGGTGGCGCAGTGGGTAGCACAGTGTCCTCACATCAAGAAGGTTGGGGGTTTGAGTCTTGGGTGAAGATGAGGTTTAAAATACTGGTTTTCTGTGTGGAGTTTGCATGTTCTCCTTGTGTACGTGTGGGTTTCCTCCGGGTACTCCAGTTTCCTCTCACTCTCCAAAATCATGCATGTTAATTTAGCTGACCACTATGAAATTGCCCCTAGGAACAAGTGTGTGTGTGGATGGTTGTGGCCTCGTGATAGACTGGTGACTTGATCGGGGTGTATCCTGCTACCCAAAGCTAACAACTTAATTTTCGTTTGTTTCCTGATTTTAAGTATTTTATAAAAGTACGAAATGAATTGTGCAAAAAGGACTAAACATGAACCATCTAGAACTCTGAGGACCTCTGGGACCGGCCTCCTGCTGGTGTCTAGAGTCAGGACTAAACATGAACCATCTAGAACTCTGAGGACCTCTGGGACCGGCCTCCTGCTGGAACCTAGAGTCAGGACTAAACATGAACCATCTAGAACTCTGAGGACCTCTGGGACCGGCCTCCTGCTGGAGCCTAGAGTCAGGACTAAACATGAACCATCTAGAACTCTGAGGACCTCTAGGACCGGCCTCCTGCTGGTGTCTAGAGTCAGGACTAAACATGAACCATCTAGAACTCTGAGGACCTCTGGGACCGGCCTCCTGCTGGTGTCTAGAGTCAGGACTAAAATTGGACCATCTAGAACTCTGAAGACCTCTGGGACCGGCCTTCTGCTGGTGTCTAGAGTCAGGACTAAACATAAACCATCTAGAACTCTGAGGACCTCTGGGACCGGCCTCCTGCAGGTGTCTAGAATCATGACTAAACATAAACCATCTAGAACTCTGAGGACCTCTGGGACCGGCCTCCTGCAGGTGTCTAGAATCATGACTAAACATGGACCATCTAGAACTCTGAGGACCTCTGGGACCGGCCTCCTGCAGATGTCTAGAATCATGACTAAACATGGAGAACAAACTTCCTGAGGCTGTTGTAAACAGTTGAGTTTAATCCCGCATTTGACTGAAAATTATTCCGTTTTTAGTCATTTTTTATTTTATGTTTTGTGATTTTAATACATTTTTTTTGTTTTTTAAATCACTTTGAATTTCCACGTGGATGAATTGTGCTACAATTACACTTGCTTTGTCGTGTTTGATTGCTCATTTCCAGAGTGTAACCCTCCTGTAACTGCCTCTCTGTGATTTTAAAAAGTATTTTAATGACATTTATAAACTTTAGTTGTACTTTGTCTTTTTTTACCTCTTTGTATTTGTTTTTATTTCCCTCCCAATTTGGACAAGAAAAAAAAGCGGTTGTTTGTCACAAGGCTGCCCTCTAGTGTTACCACATGAAACCCGTTGAGACTAATGTTCTGTAATTATTGGGCTTTACAATTAAAATTAAAATTGAATTGAAATTGTGGATGCAGTGTAGAAACTGTACTTTCAGAGCAAAATCCATATTTTTACTGTAATCTAGAGAAAAGTTATTTTGAAATACAAGATATTAACAGGTTGTTACATTTCTGAAAGCAGAGTACCGGTAATTAGTTTTAAATATACAAAGCCCAGGCTTTCAATAAATATGGTAAATACAGACATGCCAAGTCTCCCGCATTGGGCGGGAGACACCCGCAATTAGGACCTATATCACGCAGAAAAAGGAGAAAAGTTCGCAACTGCCTTTTTTTTCTGTTTCTTTCCGTCGTCTTCCGCTTATCCGGGGTTGGGTCGCGGGGGCAACAGTCTCAGACGAGAAGCACAGGCTTCTTTAACCCCAGCTGCATCCTCCAGCTCACCCTGGAGGATCCTGGAGTGTTCCCTGTCCACAGGTCCGGGGTCTGCTTCTTGGTGTCCTCCCGGTGGGACGTGCCCGAAACCCCTCACCAGCGAGGCGCTCTGGGGGCATCCTTACCAGATGCCCGAACCACCCCATGTGTCTTCTCTTGACCTGGAGGAGCGGCTCGACACCGAGCTCCTCCCGGATGGCAGAGCTCCTCACCCTATCTCTGAGTGAGAGCCCAGCCATCCTGCGAGGAAAGCTCATTTCAGCCGCTTGTATCCGTGATCTCATTCTTTCGATCCCCACCCACAGCTGGTGACCATAGGTGAGGGTTAGAACGTAGATCGACTTGTAAATCGAGAGCTTTGCTTTTCGGCTCAGCTCTTTCTTTACCACAATGAACCGATGTAGCGTCCTAGTTATTGCTGACGCTGCACCGATTCTCCTGTCGATCTCCCGCTTCATCCTTCTCCCACTTGTCAACAAGACGCCGAGATACTCAAACTCCTCCACTTGGGGCAGGACCCTGTCCCTGACCCACAGGGGGCATTCCACCTTTTTCCGGGCGAGGACCATGGTCTCGGATTTGGAGGCGCTGATTTTTAATTTGCTGGTATAAAGATCACATAACCCATTTGATCATAAGACAAGTTTTATGATCAACTTTGGTCGATAACAACCCAAAGTGGTCTGGTTTTAGTTTCTTCCTCATTTTGGATGATAAACAGTTTTAATAAAGTATCTAATCTTTATGAAGGAATTGGGTGGAGACGATGGCCGCGTGGTTAGAGCGTTCGCCTGCGGACTGGAAGGTCGTGGGTTCGTGTCCCACGGAGAGCATGTCTAGGGTCCTTGGAGAAGACACCTAATCCCCACTTCTCCCACCATTGGTGCCGTTGAAGGGCAGCCTGCTGCGGTGTAAGGAATGCAGCAAACAAATTTCCCCGGTGAGGGATGAAGAGAGTAATTCATTTTTTTAATTTTTTTTTTTAATAAGGTTCTATGATTTTATTTTGTAATACAAAAGGGATTTTTTTAGGAAGTGCTTGAATTGGATGATTTTCAGTATTAAAGGTTATTTTATGGGAAACAACGTCATTCAAAATACCCAGAAAATTACTTGATTGAAGTGAAGTTTTATATCAAATAAACTTTTATTTGGTGTGAATCTTATTTCAACATCAAAAATATTCCTGAAGTGATTTTCTTGTTCATTCATTCATGTTTTCAGAATTCTCTTGGCCAGTATTTGGATACTCTTCGAAAGCTAGGTTGTTCTTGCCCTTTGATTTTTGCCTCTGTCACGCCCACATTAAGACCACACCCACCGTGTAATGTAAACAGGATATGCTCTTCTCAGTCCCTCCCCTCAGGTAGTTCTCACAACCTAAAGAGAAGTGAGAAGAGGAGTCCGTTTAGTCTTCCTTCTTCCACTTTATCTGGGGCGAGGTCACAGGGGCAACAGCCTTAGACAGGAGCCCCAGCCTTCGCTCACCTCAGCCACATCCTCAACCTCACCCGGGAGGATCTTGAGGTGTATCCTGTTCAGCTGTGTGACATAGTCTCTCCATTAAGTCCTGGGTCTGCCTGTGGGTCTCCTCCTTGTGGGATGTGCTCTCAACACCTCACTGGCTAGGCGTACGGCAAACATACTAACCAGATGCCCAGACCACCCCATCTGGCTCCTCTCTACCCAAAGGAGTAATGGCTAAAGTCCACGGCATGGACAAACTATGGCCCGCGGGCCACATGCGGCCCGTTAATATTTTAATCTAGCCCCTCCCCCCCAAAAAATTGAGTAAAACATGTTAATGTTTTATTTCACCTGCAGTTCTGATGTTTCCTCACTAGATGGCGCACTCTGAATGCAACAACACTGTTCCCGTTAAGATGTGTGTTGCCGTGATGCGTATGTGGTTAAAATAAACAGTACATAGATATGGAAAGCCATCCGGCCCCAAACATGCACATATACAAGTGTGTTAGATTTCAAACCAAAATTTTAAACCTAGTGCATGAGGTGCACGTTTTTTTTCCAAGAGCTAGAGCTGGCGCGCTAGATTACTTGCACGTAGCGGCCCCCAAGGACTTTCCATATCTAGCGCACTTGTTCACCAAACCATGCAATCCATCTGCTCCTGTTCCAGCCCCCTTGGTCAAATGTTAGAACCCAATGTGGTCTCTAATCAAAAAGTTTGCCCACCCCTGCTCTAGTCCTTGCTTCTCCCTGAAGGCAGAGGTTCTCACTATTTCTGAGTGAGACCAAAACCACCCTGCAGAGGAAGCTTGGCTAGGCTAACGAGGAGAAATGAGTGTGAAAATGGAAGTGAAAATGAATTAATCTACTTGTTAGGCTAAATATCACATCTATATAAGCTGGAAGAATGATTTTTGGATCGGTGCGGCGTCAGCAATAAGTAGGACGCTGCATCAGTCCGTCGTGGTAAAGAAAGAGCTGAGAGGAAAAGCAAAGCTCTCGATTTACAAGTCGTTCTACGTTCCAACCCTCACCATGGTAACCAGGCTCTACGTTCCTACCCTCACCATGGTAACCAGGATCTACGTTCCTACCCTCACCATGGTAACCAGGATCTACGTTCCTACCCTCACCATGGTAACCAGGATCTACGTTCCTACCCTCACCATGGTAACCAGGATCTACGTTCCTACTCTCACCATGGTAACCAGGAGCTACGTTCCTACCCTCACCATGGTAACCAGGATCTACGTTCCCATCATCACATATGGTCACCAGCTGTGGGTGGTGACTGAAAGAATTAGATCGCGGATACTAGCGGCCAAAATGAGCTTTCTCCGCAGGGTGGCTGGGCTCTCACTCAGAGATCGGGTGAGGAGCTCTGTCATCCGGGAGCGGCTCGATGTTGAGCCGCTCCTCTTCCAGGTTGAGAGAAGCCAGATAGGATGGTTTGTGCATCTGGTCAGGATGCCCCCCGAGCGCCTCGTGGGCGAGGTGTTTTGGGCATGTCCCACAGGGAGGAGACCAAGAGCCAGACCCCGGACCTGCTGGAGAGACTATAACTCACAGCTGGCCGGGGAACATCTCGGGATCCCTCCGGGTGAGCTGGAGGATGCAGCTCAGGTGAGAGAAGGCCGGGCTTCCCGTCTGAGACTGTTTCCCCTGTGACCCAACCCCAGATGAGCGGAAGATGACGGAACAAAATGACTTCCCCCCAAATAACATTGTACCCCCTCTTTGAATGACTTCTACTATGTTTGAGTAAAAAGACGCGTTCACACATAAAAGGTATCACTTTTTTTTTTTTTAGGTACACACCCAACATGTTCTTCTGGTTCCAGGTTTACATTTTACTGGCAACGTGCTTTTAGATGAAAAAACAAAGGCCATGCGCTCTGCCGAGAGCTGAGGTAGCACATGAATCCACAGAAATCAAATTCTAATACACAAATCAGAGTGAATTGGAATAATTTATAAGGAATAGATTCAATAAGCTCGTTTAGGGACTATTTTACTTCTTCCAATAGGCAACAGCACCGTACGCGACCACACCCACGACAGCCACAAAGGCAGCGCCTCCAAACAGCAGCTCCATGGAGCTCAGGGGATTGGTCTTTGGAGCGCTTTGCTCCGGCTTCTCTGGTGGTTTGTCTTTCTCTAAATGTTCTTCCGTGTCTGAGAGGGAAATCTGTGAGAATTTCTGTTGTTCGGTACTCTTCTCTGGAGGCTCTGTGGCGCCGAGGGGCAAGATGGACGGAGGGTGGAGACCCAGACTGGAATAAAGCTCTTCTACTTCTGAGGTTGTGGTTGATGGGACGGGGGTAGATGTAGTGGAGGGAGGATCCAGTTTGACGATAGGAAGCGGAGGGAGGGCCATCGGAGGAACCACATGCCTGAACTCTACCGGCTCTCTTTCCACATGAGGCTCCTCCACCGACACCAGGAGACCCTCAGTTTCTGGAGCCTGGAGGTCCTGCTCCTCCTCTTTGAGCTCCAGCAGCTCTGTGTCCCCGCCCAACATGCTCATTACGCTCGCCTGTAGCTCCTCATCTTCTTCCTCCTCCTCGTCTTTTCTCCGCCCCTCCTCTTCCTCTAGCATCTCTGCCTCTTCTCGCTCTAGGTGGACCATGTCCGAGTTGAAGGAGTGATTCTCCTCTCCGGCCAGAACCGCTCCGTCGTTGCTGTCAAGACTCTTGGTGTCCTCAGGGTCCGCGTCACCCATCGTGGACCAGGACTCTGCCAGGAGGCTCTCACTCTGCCACGGTCCAGGAGTTCCAATATGGGTCAGAGGCAAAGAAGCAGGGCCGAGGGGCCCATCGCCGCTGCTCAAATCTACCGGGGTCTTTTCCTCCAGAGTGAAGCCTGGTGGGATCAGACAGAAGACAAACGTTAGGAAGCGGAAAATACATTGATGACAAAATATTTGTCCTTTCATGGTACGATTATCACTCCATCTGCGCCCTATCGATGCCAAATTTTGACGGAACAAACCAATTCGAATTGTCCGTGTGGGGAAGATTCCCGATAAAAGTTGTGTTAATGAGCGACACGTCAACAGGAAGTAAATTTGACGTAGTTCTAGCGACGTTTGCAGCAAATCTAGCAGCACATGTACATTCAGAACATGTTTCCGATAAATCCACCAGTTAATGTGACTGCGGCGAAACGAGTTCAACCTCGACATGCGTCGACTGATAAACAATTTAATTGATTTAATTGATCTAATATATCATTTCTAATCAAAGAAATATCCCAGAACACCGAGCCTGCCCAGGACATCGAACCTGTCCACGACACTGAGCTTGCCCAGGACACCGAGCCTGCCCAGGACACCCAGCCTGCCCAGGACACCGAATCTGCCTTGGACATCAAACCTGCCAAGGACATCGAGCCTGCCCAGGACACTGAGCCTGTCCAGGACACCGAGCCTGCCCAGGACACCAAACCTGCCCACAACACCCAACCTGCCCACAACACCGAGCCTGCCCAGGACATCGAGCCTGCCCAGGACACCGAGCCTACCCAGGACACCCAACCTGCCCACAACACTGAGCCTGCCCAGGACACCGAGCCTTCCCAGGTTGGCCAAAAAGGCTAGCACTCCTCTCTTCTTTCCTGGACCCTCTTCTTTCTCAGCAAACTTGTTGAACTTGGCCATGAATCTTCCTCTCTTACATCTTCACCCCCACTTTGTGGCAAACGCATTCAGGTGCGTCTGAATGATCGGAAAATTCAAACAAAGGAGTTTTTGATAAGATCAGAACCCGATGCCAGCTACTGAGCCGTGCTGGAATTGTAAAAAAAAAAAAAAAACCACTGAGGTTTACGGTATTGAAGTATGATGGCATACTTCAAGCCATAATACCTTAAAAGCGTAGGGTGGGCAAAGTTTTTGGTTCGCGGGCCACATTGAGTTCTAATATTTGACAAGCGGGCTGGAATAGGATCAGATGGATGGCATGTTTTGGTAACCGCTAGATTAGACCGATAGAATGGCGCGCTAGTTTTTAAACAAGCTCGCTAAATGTTACATCAAGAGCGTTAAATTTCAAATCCCGCTGCGGTAGGCCTAAAATCTAGTGCGATAGCGCTTAAAAACATGCATTTAGTGGCGCTAGGTTTGAAATCTAAGCGCTTGATGTAACATTTTGTTTGTTTTAACATCTAACACGTTTGTTTACGTGCGTGTATTGGGCCCTAATGGCTTTCTATATCTGTGCACACTGTTTATTTTGACATCGTGCGCATCACGAAGACACACACATTCTAATGGGAGCGGTGTTTTTATTTTCTCAACAAAACCAATATATCTAGAGTGCGCCATCTAGTGACGAAACATCATGATTGCAGAAAAAATAAAACTAACAAGGTTTATTTATTTAATTTTTTTAAGTCCGGCGGGCCAGATTAAAACATTTAATGGGCCGCATTTGGCCCGCGAGACGTGGTTTGCCCATACCTGGCTTAGCTTGAACTTCAAGTCGTAGTGTCCCCACCTGTGGTTTACAAACTATGATGCAATAGCACTGTTTAGTTTCATCATTACATCTGGTGATTCACCTGGTTCTCTCTAATTAACTAAATGTGAAGCTTTTTGAGGAAATTTTGCTGCGATATTAGGATATTGAAATAAAACATCAATTTTAATTGACCTCCTCGTTGTCACACTAGTGACATCAGTGGGTCGGCCATTGGAAAAACTTGCTCACTGGCTGCTCGGTATTACAGCGGCTGTGCTTTTGGCTTCAACTTGCATATTTTTCTAAATTTAGCACCTGTAAAAGTCTCCATCTGTCAACCAAGAGTGAAAGCTTAGTGGTTTACGTGCCAGAAAACAGTAGCAAAGTGGAAATATCATCCTATTGATCTCACATATGAAGTATTTTAATCCCACCAGGTGTTTAATCGGTTATGTTGAGAAGATTTAACATCAATCTCAGGAGTGGGATTTATTTTCCTTCATGAATGAAGCTATTTTTAACAATCTCGCCAGGTGTCAAGGTGACCCTCTTGTACCATATCTCATGGCATTGCCTGCGGTAGCTCTCACCCTCATGCCAGTCCCAGAATAAATTTCCTCAACATGCTCTCCTGTCTCTAATTTTGTATCACATTCACAACATGTAGGCCCCCTCAGAGATCACTCTGGCTTCTGAACGCAGGTCTTAATAAGGATCAATCCTTCCACTGCCTCTGCTGGGGTTACATGTTTGCCCGCCCCGCACCCCCATGAGCAGGTAATACTTTAACTTGTCGATCCAAGATCAGGAATCAAAGAAGGGTGGCTGATTAATAAAAGCAAAGAATGCAGAAAAAATGGGTGATAATTAGTCTTCAGTATGTTGAAAACATGGAGCAAGAAAGTTGGTGGTTCCATTGGAATGATTGGAAACAAAGGATGTCATCCATTTATGGAGAACAATGGTCTATGGGGGCCAAGGCGGCAAGGTGGCGCAGTGGTTAGCCCAGTGGCGTCACAGCAAGAACATCGGAGTTTGAATCCCAGAGTGGGGTCAAGGCTTGAAAGACTGTCCTTTCTGTGTGGAGTTTGCATGTTCTCCCTGCGTTTGTGTGGGTTTCTTTCTACCCTCCCAAACCATGCATGTGACCACTCGAGGCTGAAAAAGATCCTTCAAAGTTCCTCCAGTTCTTTTAATAAAATTAAACAGTGATATCAATAAAATATTTGACATTTAACGCGTTCTTTAACAAGTTATTTTACGATTGAAAATTAACCATGGAAAATTTTAAAAAACAGGGGCGGATCCAGAATTTTCTACGGGGGGAGGGAGGCAAGGGGGCTGAGGTCTGACAAAGCCAGTATAGAGGGTCTGGGGGCACACCACCAGAAACCCCCTTTTGAAAATTAAGAGTCATTTTCCTGCATTTTGGGGGCCCATTCACTGGCCCTGCAAGGGGATAGCTTAACTAGTCCCATTTCCTTTCTTCTTCTTTTTTTTTTGTGGACCAAAAGCCCTGGATCCACCCCTGAAAGTGAATCTGCTCCATTAGTTTTAACAGTCGAACTTCAACAACTAAGTAGAATAGTTACGATTAAACGTAATTCGATATGGGGGCGAGGGGGGTTAAAGTATAATTAGTGCCTAATGTTTATATTTTAAAAATATTAAACATGTAATTAAAAATGGAATGTTTCATCTTCTGAAACAGTTGTTCTTAATGGTGTCACAAGGGGTGCCGAAGCATATCCCGGCTGATTTCAGGCGAGAATATGGGTACACTCCAAACAGGTCACCAGTCTGTTGCGGGGCTACACATACACAACCATCTACACACACTCTCATTCCCAGGAGCGACTTTGTAGGGACCAATTGACCTAACTCTATGTTTTTGGAAACTGGGATGAAATTGGGTTTCCTCGATACAACGTATGGTTACACGGGGCAAACATGCAAACTCCACACAGAAAGACCAGTGTTTCAAGCGTCGCCCTCACTCCAGGTCTTGAACCCCGGACCTTCTTGCTGCGAGGACACCGTTCAGGGCGGTTTAAAAATGAAACTTTTGTATGGACAAAACAAATACGTTTGATTAATAGACATTTTTTTAAATTCAGGGTTTTTTTTAACGATAAACAACGCAGCGCAGGAACTGAAAACCCGTAACTGTTGTTTATCAATCATCTTTATTGATTTTAATTATTGTAAGGTTATCCGTAGCGTTGAGTATTTTAAAGCAGTAAACAAAAAGTCACTTATAAAAAGTAGCTAAATGTGATTTTTATTTTTTTTCCATATAAAATAGCTCCACAATATCGAGCCTCCGTTTATTGTGACTCAAAAATTTTTCCGAAAACCTGTGATTATTCTCACTTTTTACAGTTTTAAAATCTTTTAACCATGGATACTGGCAAAGTGAGCATCGTATTTGTCAAATCACTCAACACCTTTCCTGGCACCGGAATAGCAAAACTCATTGGCCAGCTCCAAATGACCTGACAAATTAGATAAACATGACACTGAGCAAAATTTAAAAAAAAAAAAAAAAAGAAAAAAATTACATATACACACCCAATTAGAAGCTCCGTGAAGCTGGCCTCTCTTAAAAAAAAACATAAACAAACAAACAAAAAAAGTCGATTGTTTGTGCTGTTTTGTGCTGCAAAATTTTTGTTTGTGCTATTTTAGTTTTTTTTTTTCAGAAATACAATTTGGAAGATGACGTCATCCAGCCCCTCATTCCGCCTAAAAATGAGAAATACCAAGTACGTTTTACAGTGTTCAGAGTCAAAAGTGCAAGAAATGAAAAAAATAAAACAACACTGAACAATATTATGTTTTTTTCACAAAATTACCACTATTTAAAATGGCTTTTGTTGCAAAGTTTGACAAAATGTCAGGCACTGGTAAAAAAATAAATAAGTAAATAAATAAAAATGGCGCTGCCTAATTATAGCCGGAAAAAAGGGATGTAGACCTTCAAACCGTATTTCTTAAAATAACAAAAACTAAAATAGCACACAGTAGCATAGTGCATTTTTTTTTACAGCACAAACGATTGACCTATTTTTTTGTTTTGTTCTTTTGTTTATATATTTTTTAAGAGGGGTCAGCTTCTTGGAGGTCCAATTTGATAATCCGAAGTCCTGATATTGCAATATTGATATAAAATTGATATTGTTTAGCCCTGCCCTAGAAGTCCTTTTAATGGTCTTTGAACATTGAAAATGTTAAAATTGTTCTTACAATACTGTAGGGTCTCTGACAGGTTGAGTTATCTGCAAATGCTATATAGTGGAAATAAAAGTCATTAAGTGCTGTTTATCTGTATTTTTACTGCAAAGAAATTTTAGTTTATTGTGTCACAAAAAGAAACACATTTTTGATGTTGCAAGTATTAAATTTTTCTTAAAGAACTCTTCAACCTTCTCTGTCATGATTTTCCTCTTTTCTGGAATATTTTCTCCCTAAAATCTGGCCCATTACCCCAAATTCAGCACACCTGGTTCCAATTTCCTCTTCCTGATCTCTCCACCTGTGTCTCATCTTCTCCCTGGTTATTTAAGCCCTGCTGTTCTGCTCTCATGCTGCATGGGGCCCCCTTTTCTTCTCCGAATGTCGTTCCTTTCACATTGTCACCCACGCTGCACATGTCTACCATCTTCCCTAACCACTGATTAACTGCGAAAACCTGGTTAAAACCGGCTATATTTCTGGGTTCAACAAAACTCCCAACTAGTTTAGAAGTGTGTTTGAATTCAAATGTGAGTAGTTACACATTATTGTAGTATTTTGATTACTTTTTGCAAAAAAAACCCCCACAAAATTGTTCAAAGATGATGTAAGCAGAGATACCAAGTTTTTGGCTTCACAAGGTAGGAGAGGAGGCGGGGCCAAAAGGAGGAGGGGCTTGACGTAACATCCGCCAATGGACAACACCCGCAATTATAGTTGGCGTAAAAACAAACCGTTTGAAACATGAGAAAGCCGCTGGAAAATTGTGCGTCCTACGTGTGTTACCACCTCGCGTTATGTATCAGTACGAAGAGGAATTACCACCAGAAATACACCCCTCTACTGCTTGGTCACACATTGTTTTGCTCTCGCACATAAGCTGTCACATGACTAAAGTTCCCAAATGTCCAACTTCTTCCATACGTTCACCAAAAACAATTCTGGTAATAGACCATGCAGATCGCAACTAACGGCTTTCAAATGTACAGCTGCAGCAGCAGGAGATGCCATGTGCTTGGCCTCATTATATCTAATCATGTTTATGGAATGAACTAGAGTGCTCATCATGCTGGTGTTTTATTAGCCTCGACGAATGGACGTGAAATAGATCCTAATTGCGGGTGTCTCCTGCCCAATGCGGGAGACTTGGCATGTCTGTGTAAGATGTTAGAGTAAATTTGTCAAATTGGGACTTCATGTTTTATAAATAAGTACTGTACGTTTGTGGCTTTAAGCTACGTGTCATACATCGAGCAGTGACATTTATCATTATATTGTTCCCTTTTTTAATTGTTTTCACTTCCCTATAATTAGATGGTCAGTCTTATCTAAATAGACTTTAATAATTTTACGTCTTATCCGTCAAAAAATTTGCAAAGTCTACGGTTGCAAACCACTTCTCTGGTATGTCAGCGTAACACCACTAATTTACTTTTATAAGTCTTTACAGATTTTTTACGTCTATTATTTGTGTATAATCTTGTTTATTAAAGTTAGTTCCCTCATCGTTATTTCCTTCCCTTTCGTGATTGACTGCCTCCCCTCCCCCCGACCCTGTTTGTACTGTAAATAAACTTATAAATAAGAGGAAGCTTATTTCAGTTTTTTTAATGCCTAGATAAACGTTGATGGCAGTGGATGTTATGGGCACTGCTGACGTAAAGCCCGTGAAATATTGTAACTGAAAAAATAAATAACAATGAACTCAATGATATTTCTATTAAGTGGTGTCAGGAGAGTAGTCTGTTCCCCCTCTATGTCCTGTTTCCCCCCTCACTCTTGTTTGTGTGTGTGGAGTTGGGCGGACCCAGCCGGGAACTGCAACAAGTCACACATGAAACTCATCTGCTGCAGCATAAATGGATCCGTTTTTCACTAGGCGTGGGTGATGCCGCAAGCTTTGGTATCGATCCGATACCAAGTAAACACCAGAGCGATATTGCCGATACTGATATTTTATTTTTTCAAATGACTGGTGTTGCATCAGGGGTTAGGGTCATATATGTATAAAGTATGTCCAAGTATATGTCTATACACAGGTTGGTAGATAGATTGGAGTATTGATCGATTGGAGTATCGATCAATGTCCATACTAGCGTTCGTATCGATATTATTGATATTAGAATCGATATGCCCACCCCTATTTTTCACACACTCTTCTCCAGATCGTTTGTTTACCATGCTTGACCTGTTATCCAGTTTTTGGCTACACCTCCTACTCCATAACAAGCCTAATTAATCTGTTTTTGTCTTCTTTTTATGGACTATTTTTTTATCAGTCTAATAAATCTGCTTGTGATTTTTTCATCTGAGCCTGTTTGTTGTGTCAAGGGTATATTTTTGGCCTTAGCTCCACCTTATGACAAGTGGTCTTATGAAGTAAAAAATGTTTTCAGCCTGAAACTCAAAAGTAATTTTTTTTTTTACTTTTTTAAAAATTAAAAATACGATGAGCTGCACCTGATGCATGCTAGCGCGCTGGGGCTGTTCCACCTCTGTTCCACCAAGCAGCCATCTAGCTCCACCCAGCCCAACTTTTTTTGTCAAATTTGAACAGACTAAACATCTTTAAATGTATTCAAAGTTGTTTCCAAAATAATGAAATGTTTTCAGCCTGAAGCATAAAGCTTTTAAAAAAAAAATAATTAGATGCTAGCCGACTATGTTTTCATAGCGTGCTAAAGTGTTGAGAACAGCCAAATGGGGTGGTTCAGGCATCTCATAGCTGGTTGGGGAATGACTCGGGATCCTTCAGGGTGAGCTGGAGGATGCAGCTGGGGTGAGAGAAGCCTGGGCTTCGAGTCTGAGGCTGTTGCCCCGCGACCCAGATAAGCACTGTTCCGACGGCGGAACGGCAACAGCTTCAGACGGAAACCTAGGCTTTCCTCACCCTGGCTGCATCCTTCAGCTCACCCGGAAGTATCCCGACGTGTTCCCTGTCCAACTGTGAGATATAGTCTCTCCAGCTGGTCTGGAGTCTACCTCCTAGTCTCCTCCTGGTCGGACGTACCCAAAACATCTCACCAGCGCCTCGTTTGGGAGGCATCCTAACCAGATAACCGAACCACCCCATCTGGTTTCTCTCAACTCGGAGGAGCAACGGCATTACTCCAAGCTCCTCCCACATGGCAGAGCTTCTCACTCTATTTCTGAGAGAGCGCAGTCATCCTGCAGAGGAAGCTCATTTTGGCTGATTGTATCCGTGATCACATTCTTTTATTTTTATTATTTTATTATCATTTTATTTATTATTACATTGTTATTAAAAAGAAAGTTTTCAAATTGAATTTTGAAACTAAACTTTATCGTTTTTCATCTTTGATGTCTGTTTTAAATATGACGGTATTTATTGATTTCTATGTGTGTGTGTGTGTGTGACTTCATCCACTTCTGAAAGAACACTGAAACAGCTGCTTCTTAATGTGATTTAAGACCATCCCGCTGCAACGCTGTCTGATGTAAAGCCTATTAGCGTTCAGGCCCAGGCAGAG
The DNA here is from genome assembly GCA_902685375.1 of Neostethus bicornis. NCBI lineage: Eukaryota > Metazoa > Chordata > Actinopteri > Atheriniformes > Phallostethidae > Neostethus > Neostethus bicornis. The sequence continues at coordinate 3,255,550 of CACRXE010000066.1, read as the reverse complement.
CTCTTCAGGTTTAACCCTTTCATTTCCAACTTAAACTCTAGTAAACTTTGAGTCGGAAAGTTTGGAGCTACTTGCTCGTCTAATTACATGAAGCTGAGAAACTAACCTGTTATTTCATGGTCCTAGTTGATTAATTAGCTTCCCACTGATCCAATCGTAATTAGTAATGTCTTATTAATTAAATTTAGGGCATGCTTTTTAAGGTACTGAGTAGTGAGGGTAGATTTATATCATCAACCATAAAAGGTCAGCTTTCAATGTCAGCAAAATTCCGCTAGTTATTATCCAAGTTTTGTACATTTGTCACATTCAAAGACTGATTTTTCTGTCCGTGAAAAGCAGTTTTTATCAAATAATTCTAATAAATCCAACAAAAAGAACAAAAATTATGCTCAAAAGCAAATTTACCCTCAAAACGTGGAAGGTTACCTAAAACATTCAGGATTGAAATAAGAGATATCTCTGCATACCTTTCTCCTCTATGCTCAGTGCTGAGTGAGTTACCAGATGAGGACCAGCTCAAAGTGTCACTTGCATTCACAGACGAAGCCACAAGTCAGCAGTCAGTCAAGCAGAGGTGCATGCTGGTGCTGGCACGGGAATAAACAAGGTGGACAAGCTGTGTAGAAGTGTCTCGCTTTACCCACACCACCTCCCACATCCATGACATAACACTTGGCAGGGAAGGAGTTAGTGGTGACTTTCAGGTTCGTCCAAAAAAAGACACGGCAAATAATTTAAGTGATCAGTGAAATATTATTTAGAAACGATCAATGATTTTTTTTTAATTAGAACTTTGAGCTGAGATGAGTGAGGGAGAGGTCACAGGGTGAGAGTGTCGCACGTAGATAAACAGTCTGTGGAGTTTTATGTACACTGTCCAAACAGCGGATTATCAGTGTGTCCACAGAAAGCACAGCAGGAGCGTGTGTCACCGAGTGGAAACTATAAGTCAGGTGGGGAGAAGAGCTGTTTGTAATCCTGGTTTTTTTTTTAGCCTCTAGCTTCCTCCACTGGTGGAACAGATATAACACAGCACCGTCATCACTTTGAAATAGCAGACATAGAAAAATGGACAAAAAAATCTAAGTGTCCAATTTCCACCCCGTCAACCCTCACGCCCATTCAATTCAATTTCAATTTAATTTTATTTTTATAGCCCAAAATCACAAAATTTCCATCTCGATGGGCTTCACAAGAAAAAGAGGAATGTATAAACACAAATACACAACAAGAAAAATAACTAACAAACGCTAACTAAACAAGACTAACACATTTATGCCCTTAGATTCTCCTTCACGGTGAGGAAAAACTCCTAAAATCCCATAAATGGGGAAAAAATAAGAAACCTTGTGGGGATCCACATGAAAGAGAGATCCCTCCCCTGGGACGAGCAACCAATGTGTCAAAGATTATTGTTTAAATATTAGCTTATTCTAGTCTACAGCTAAATATCTAAAGTGTCATGGTGGTGATGGATGGAGGAAAGAGAAGGAAAGAGAGTTTCACATGAACTGCTAGCTGCTGTCTCTTTAAATGAAATAAAAATAAACATTTATAGCCTGATGCTGCGAGGAAATAATAACTGGGATCGATCCACACCAAGAGTCGGCCCGCCCATGACTGCAGAGGCCAAAACTACAGGGGTCGACCCAGCTCCAGGAGACACAGGCACCCACAGAAGCCACCTGGCTAAAGTGAGGCACCAACAACACCCAGGCCAGTCAGACTCCCACATAGGAGACACAGAATACAAACTAAAACCAGTAAAACAGGTTTAAAACTATTTTCTATCCATAGTAGAAAAAGTTTCAAAAAAGTCTTCTGGACAGTTTATGTTGTGGTTCCCTCCACCACCACCGGAGGGAGCCGGAGACCATCTCACCTTTCCCCCAATTCTGGCTGACTGAAACACCTGCTCTCATTGGAAATGTTGGGGAAAATGAAGTGGAATCGGACTCAGCTCAGTACTCAAAAGGGTCTGTTTATTCATGAATAAAGTCAGAGAACACTTCAGCGTGACCGGTCAGAGTTTTTAGAATGAGCCCCCAAATCTCGGTCTTTCTCCCATATTTATACGTACACACACACACTTTTTGGCCTAACACCCTGTCTTACACAATCGTCTGCGTCAAACATCGTCCCTACATCCCTACACAACTATCCCTCCTGGAACATTTCGTTTACCCAACTACCTGGACACTTGGCAGGACCATGTCCTGATAACCTGGGTCATTGTGTTCTGTGTTCTGGGTCATTATGTTCTGGCACACAAACACATTACACAAACCACCACCAACTCCACAGCCCAGTTCCTCGGTCAAGCCAAGTTCCCACAGAAACCCAAGATAAACTTTTCTCTTACATATCCCCCCTCAGGTCGCGAAGCGACCTTCAATTGCCACGAACACCACGTAGACACCCTCTGTACTTTAATAGACATGAGTAAACTGTAAGCCTGTGACTAATGCAAATGATTACAGGTATGAAATAGTGCAAACCTTATACAACACTTGAAGAAAATTCCTGTAAGTGCTGCTCACAAGCAGGTGTCTAATGCGCAGATAAAGAGTAATACATGTATAACTGATGTGCTGGGCTACACAGTAAACTTAGCTTCGTATGCATTTATACGGACTACCACAGTGAAATATATAGTGCGAATGCACAGTAAAATTTGATTACAAAACATTGGATTACAAAATTGGATTCAAAACATGATAACGTACAATGAGTAAAATCATGTATATTCATAACCCTCTAGGTACCTCACACAGATAATACTGTAGCAACTGTAAGTCTAGCAGATGATGTAGGTATGATCCTATGAATATAACATCAGTTCCACCTCGCATTTTCTGAACACATTAAGCGTCACCCCCTACTCTGTGTCTTACTATCACAGGAGCAGCTTGCAACGATCACAGTCAGGTATGCATCTGTGAGTCATATGTGCAATATCGAAAACCCCTCCGGCGATCAGACCCTTTGACATACTCAAATTGTTGATTGGTAGAGGGGAAACTATATTGCTGCTTTGGCGCCGTCCAACAGCAACCCCGCAGGATACATATGTCCCCAGATACATCACCTTATTTCAGGCAGGTAATTTATAATCATGTAGAACAGTTATAAAGACACTTCATCCAAACACATATGACATCACACTCCATTATGTTTTTTCTCTTTTTTTTCACAAACTTTTGTTTCAGTCCTAACAGTCTTCCAACCGACTTTCACAGTCTCGCATTTGTCTGGACCTGTACCCAGGTCAGTGCCACAAAAATGACAAGTCACGTGGTTGCGGACTCTTTCCTTTGACAGCTCTGCAATTCCGGACTTGCAGAGGGAGTTCCCTTTCATTACCGTCCTCGTTCACAGTCAATGACGCGCACTCTTCTACAGCTGCGGAAACCAGCTGTTCCTCAATCGAGCAAAAGAAAAGAAAAATGAAATAGTTCTCCGCTGTTCCAGCCACAGGAGTTTACTGAAAGATACTTCCGACAGCTCCAGAGGTCTTTCAGCTCCTGTGACACCTCCCACGCCGGGGTCACACACTTACGTCACTCCAGCCGTTTCCTCCCTTGGTGTCCTCGGGACACAGGTTCTCAATGTGCATCTGGACCATCTGGAACTCAGCCATTCGGTTCACCGTCATCTTTTGGACCCTCGCGTCCAGGAGTTTGAGGCACAGGCTCTTTGTGACTGGCACACAGCAGCCGACCAGCAGGATCAGGCCAATAAGGACCACAGCTGCCCCTAAAGCTGCCTTTACAAGCACATCCTTCCACTGTCCCCATGAACCCAACCAGCTCCAAGCTTCATTCTGCCCTGCATTTTCAGCTAGTTCAGTCTGCAGTCCACTAAGTTTCTCCATCGCTTTCGTGAACGTTCCTTCTACAGCTGTATTATTGGGGATGTAGGAACAGCAATATTCTCCAAACATGTGACATACTCCACCCTTCTCTGCCAACATCCAATCCAACACTTGCCTATTCTGCCATGCCATACGACTAGTTTCATGCACTTGTTCTCCTATGGCCTTTAACGCTTCACTGGTGATGTTAAACATTCGCTGTTGGTTAAAATAAATATAATTTATCCATTCCGCCTGTTTTACGATGGCAATTATAGGTATGATAGCCTCGAACCCTGCAATAATTTCGCTTCTAGCCTTGAACTCTTCTGGGATACCTCGTGGTTGTCCGATCATGTCCAACTTCACTACCTGATCCTCTACCAGATGCCTCTTTACTCTTAAAGGGATTTTCGTATCATTTGGGCTAGCTTCCTGTTTTATTCCTGGATAAATCATTAACAATGGGACTTTCATTCGTACTAGAGCGCACAAACCTATCCACCCATATGGTAAAGTGTTCCTTAGCTCATTATTGCCACACATCCAAAAGCTATCTGCTACTGCCAGTGACTGTGCTGCTAAAAACTGCAAAAAAGGTATTGTCATTGTGATATTGTGACAGGTTTGGTCTAGGGGCTCTGGATTTTCATACCAGATTGGTTTTGTAGGAAATATTGGAGTCATATTTGCATGCGGGAACCAGGAGGCTACCCAAGTTACCTTGCAATTTACACTGGTGTTTCCCACATTACTGCTGTTATTAAGGGTTAAAAATCCTCCACTGGCAAAACATTCATAGTCTGCGAGTTCGTCTACTGTATACGTGGCAGGAGGTCTATCCTGTGATGTACGAATATTAAAATCAGCACACACTTTAGTAAGGTGTTTCCTGCTTAAATAATTTAGATTATCCTGATATCCATGCATTAACCTGCACTGACTTGCACACATCGGGAGTTTGAAGAGTGACATTACCTGTGTTGGTGGGACAAATCGACCTTCTCTGCATTCCTGCTGCTGTATTTTCGCACAATCTTCAAACGTGTGTTTCTCTGGTACAACTACGGGGACTGAACCTGGTGTTGCAGAACATAGGACGCACTCTTTTGATGTTAAATCTTTAGCTGTATACCACGCCCACTTGTACCAGCTATTGTGATTGGCTTTTAACCATAGTTTCTCTTGTATCTTCCCAACACTCCTCACGTGTAGTCCTGTCTTATCCTGACCATACTGCTCACTCTCACCCCCTTGTTGACCATCTGTCCCGTCAGAAAGGTCAACATATCCAGTGAAATTTAGATCAACCACTATCTGTTTCCCTCGTACGCCAACGTCCTGGTTTCCCTGCTCTGGGGCTATCCTCGTACTTAACAAAAGAGGCCCTTGGTTAGTTGCATTCTGCTGACCGGGTCTAGCCGCAGTACCCTGTGCTTCGCTCATACTCGGGGTCACTTCTCTAGTGTGTTTACGTCTTGTTGGTTGTTGAACCCGATTACCATAATAAAACGTATACACTCTAACGGGTGCTGTTGTGGTCATCTCATGAGCTATAGTTGGCTTTGTCAACACTCCGTCCGCGGGCAGGGGCGCCAATGTGGGCACTGTCTCTGTTTCCCCTATCAGACCGTCAACCTTCGATGTAAAGAGACGGATAATCATCGATATCCCTTCCCCCAATAGCCCTGGAGATCTGGCCACAACCTGCGAACTTCTGTTAAACTTAACCCCATCTGCAGTCTGTGGTCTCGGTGGCAAGCCCTCCTGGTCCGGACCCGCCTCCTCCCGAGTCAGATTCACCGTTGTCTGTGGCTTCTCGTGAGGCACCAATGTCTCTGACAGGCTCGCACTCTGCAGGTTTCCTGTCAGTAGCCAGAGCAGAACAAGTCTCATTAGCAGCTGGAGTGTGTGACCCATCGTACCACTCTCTTGGAAGCCCCAACGGCACTTTACTCTCCTCATCTGGGCAGGTAGCCCTGGTGCAGTGGTTGAGATGATACCACGTGGTGCTGCCCTCGACTTGGACAGCAGTTGGCGTAGCTCGAACCACCACGTAAGGCCCCTCTCGTCTCGGCTCGTGCCACTTTCTCCGGAACACCTTAATGTAGACCCGGTCACCTGGCTTCACCAGCCTCTCCAACTCCACCTGTAGCTGAGACTCCTTACGTTTTTCCTGCAAATATATAGACTTATGGATAGCAGTTAGTTGTCTTACATATTCAGATAATTCACCTTGCAACTGCTCCAAAGTGGGGCCTTTGTACGGCTCCCTGAACTGCGGGGTCGGCATTGGTCGGCCAGTAAGCATTTCATGCGGCGATAAGTGAGTAGCACTATGAGTTTGCATGCGGTAACTCAGCAAAGCAAGCGGCAAAGCGTCGACCCAGTTTAACTTTGCACTAGCACAAATTTTACCAATGCGTGTTTTGAGGGTCCCATTGACTCTTTCAACGAGACCTTGACTCTGTGGATGATACACAGCTCCCAGATGTTGTTTGATTCGCAGCTGTTGTAAGATCCCTCGTGCTACTTTTTGAACAAACGCGGCACCATTGTCAGACGAGATTTTTGATGGGAAGCCAAACCGTGGTATTACCTCTCTAACCAAAAACTTCACCACGGATTCAGCCCCCAGATCTTTGGATGGCACGGCCTCTACCCATCTGCTGTACGCATCTATGATCACAGCCATATAGCGTTTTCCCTGCACTGTTTTGAGCATATCAACATAGTCTATGATTAAGTGTTTGAATGGACCTTCCGGCACTGGAATATGTCCAGCCGGGGTTTGAATACCTTTCCTCACATTTCGCACTGCACAGACTTCACATTGACTTAGGATCTCATCCACCATTGCTTGCAAGTAGGGTGACCAATATCCTTGGTTCCTTATTCGCCTAATCACTTCTTTTCGAGCACTATGGTCAGGGTTATGTGCCTCAGACACCAGGACCGTCAGAAGAGTCACCGGAGCCACCAACAAGCCCTCATGTGATCTCCACAACCCTTTCCCATCTGTCGAGGCACCCCTTTTCTCCCACAGGCTTCGTTCACTCAAACTTGCATTTTGTTGCATTAAAATGATGTCTTCTGGCGTAGCCAATGTGTTTATCGCAATCACGGGTGATAGTATTGCAACTTTGCTACGAGATGCTTCCTTAGCAGCAATGTCTGCTGCATTGTTTCCTTTTGTCACACTATCATTCCCCTTCCTGTGCGCTTGGCACTTAATTATAGCTAACTTTGAAGGCTGCATCATAGCTCTGATTAAAGCGACTATTTGTTGTTCATGTTGAATAGGTGTTCCATCCGTTCTCCGAAAACCTCTCTGTTTCCACACGGCTCCAAAAAGATGACACACACCATGCGCATAAGAACTGTCTGTGAATACATTGGCAACTTTCCCATTTGCTAGTTCACACGCTGCTGTCAAAGCCTTTAGTTCTGCTAACTGAGCCGAACATGGTTGCACACAGTGTTCCGCTTTAACTGTCGCAAAGTCATCCTCTCTCGGTTCAACTACAGCATAGCCTGCATGATTACCCAGATGATCTCTGTAACACGAACCATCCACAAAGTACGTGACATCGACATTTACTAGCGGGACTGACTCCAGATCAGGCCTCAACTTGGAATATTTCATAGACTCAGCCACGCATTCATGAGGCTCCCCTTCAAAGTCAAATGGAACCACATCTGCTGGGTTCACCGTAGTACAACGCTTGATTGTCACATCAGGATGTGTTAACAATGCTGCAAACTGCACACATCTTGATTGATTCACCACAAACCTTCCCTGATCCACTAATTCTGTTATTTTGTGATGAGTGTAGATGGTCACTGGATACCCCATCGTTACTGATGAGGCTTTCGCATAAGCATAGTACACTGCTGCCAAGCCCTGATAACATGGCGGCCATCCCTGTACTACACTGTCAAGTTTTGAACTATAGTAGGCAATGGGTTGCTTCCTCCTCCCACTGCACGTCTCCTGCATCAACACGGCTGTCGCATACATGTCATGGCGATTTGACACATATAGTAAAAAAGGTTTCTCATAATTTGGCGTTGCTAACGCAGGCGCTGTTTGCATTTCCTGTTTGATAGTCTCAAAAGCTATTGTGGCTTCTCTGGTCCACTGCAAAGGAGTTGACAAGGCTTGTGTCCCTGTTTCCTTCATCAGCTCTCGAAGTGGAGCTGTTTTAAGGGCATAATCTTCAATCCACTCTGAGTTAAAACCTGTCATCCCCAAAAACGTCATCATTTGACCCACTGTTCGAGGCCGTGGAGCCTTACTGACTCCCTCCAACTGTGACGGAGTCAACGCAATGGCTCCATGCGAGATCATTCTTCCCAAATACTCTACTTGTGACTGGCAGTACTGCATTTTGTTTTGAGACACCCTATGTCCCCCCTCGGACAGTCTCTTTAGCAGTATCACAGAATCTTTGTGACACTCCTCAATTGTTTCTGAACAAATCAGCAAGTCATCGACATATTGTAGCAGCGTACTACTAACTTGTAGACCTTCCAAGTCCCTTCTCAAAATTTGGTTGAACACATGGGGGCTATGTTTGAATCCTTGTGGTAGCCTGGTGTAGCTATATTTCTTTTTCCTGTATGTGAACGCAAAAAGATACCGAGACTCCTCAGCTAACGGAATGCTGAAAAAAGCTGAGCATAAGTCAATTACTGTAAAAAATTTAGCTTTAGGAGGAATGTTTGTGAGCAAAGTGTGAGGATTGGGAACATCAGCTGGCCAGTCCTGAACTATTTCATTCACAGCTCGTAAGTCATGCACTAACCGGTACTTAGATTTTCCTGCCTTGAACACTGGTAGAATGGGGGTATTACACGGGCTGGATACCTCAGTTAGCACACCTGCATCCAGAAGCCCTTGTATCGTGTGGCTAATTCCTTCTTCCGCCTCTGGTTTTAATGGATATTGGGGTCGGTATGGTATTTTCACGTTTGGTTTCAACTGTATTTGGACTGGATTAGCCGACTTTACCACTCCTACATCTGTGTCATGTTTAGACCACACATAATCTGGTACTTGCTTCAGCATTTCATTTTTTAGATGGTTTTCTTGAGCCTGCACCATTTGTTTAACAGTCTTTTTAGTTGGAACTGTTATGACCTGTGGTTTTGCGATAAGTGAAGTTCCACACAGGATCCTGAGCATCGACTCATCCCTGGTTTTGGACATCAACGGGTTTTCTGTCTGTACCCATGTTTGCTGCTTTGCGGTTTTAATCATTGGTCCCAGGTCTTTTGCTTCAAGACCTTCGTTTACTAACAGGGTAATGTGTGGCTCTGATTCTGGAACATTATACCAGTCTGAGATAAATGGGTTTGCCTCCACATTAATAGCTGCTCCCTGTTTCCCAACAATAATGTAATTTGTCACTAACTCAACGGTTATATTTTCTGTCAATTTATCCCACTTTTCCTCAAAAATCTCACTACAGGAAGGATCATAGAACATGGTGCAGTGATATTCAGAAATTGGTTTCCGAGCTTTTGGAATTTGCATATGTAAGAACGGTTTCCATGGTGCTACAACGTTATTCACTTGCTCATTAAAATTTCCTAGCCAATAAACTTTTGCACATTGCAGTTGCTGACACATTTGATAATTCACGCCAATTTCGTCGATGAACACCCCTTGAGGGGAGCACTGAATGTTAACTTTTAATTTACAAAGTGCATCTCTTCCTAGTAGGTTTACAGGTGTTTGATCAGACACAAGAATAGGTAGTTTTGCTGTTTTATTTGCCATGGTTATAGACACTGGACCTGTCATTGGGGTTATTTGAGTTTTTCCCGAGAATCCTACTGTCTTGACAAACTTGTCTGACATGGGGAGGTGTGCGGCATAGGCTGGACTTACACAGGTATATGATGCTCCAGTGTCTATTAGCATAGGTGTTAATTTATTCTCCAATTCTACATGTATCATGGGTTCTTTTCCTGGTTCCGTAGATATAATTTGAAACTGATTCTCCCCCGTAGGACTCTCTGGGCACCCCTAATAACCATATTTTGGACCTGCCCAGTGGTTGACTGGACTAGGTTTCCGCACGGCTGCTGGGCCTTGACCGGGCCTTGGCTGGCGACCCCACGCCCCGCCTGGTGGAGCTTTTCCTACATTTTGAGGACAGTGGTTCCAAAAATGGCTCGGCGACAGGCAGCCCCAACACAAACCTGGAGATTGTGAAGCCCTTGGACTCCCCCTCTGAGGCCTTGGCTCCCCTGCAAACCGACCATTCCTCGGTCCTGGGGCCTGCTGGGAGTACACATTAACGACTGGTGGTTGTTGGACTTGGGGAGCTTGTGATCTCACTGGAGGGGCTGCACCTTGTGCTGGCACCCATCCTGCACTGTCCCTTGGTTCAGCACTCAGCACCGGTGCCTGCGTCTTCGCTCTGCCTTTGTTCTGCAGTTCATTCAACTGGAGCTGCGTGACTTTTCTCTGATTCCGCATGTCTTGCTCCCTCTGTTGTTCCTGCTCTTTCCTGTATTTTTCAACCACGTGGACCACATGGTCCCGGAACTGTCTGTGTGGCATAGTACTCAGCCCCACCACATCCTCCAGTTTGGCCTGGGCTGGGGCCGGCAAGGCTTCAATTATTGTTTCTCTGAACAGAGTCATTAAGAGCGGAGAGCACTCAGGCTCCTCCTCTGTCTCTTGCTTCCACCTCTTCATTTGTTTGTTTATGTATGCAATGGGATTCTCATTGTCCATCAATGGCTCACCTTTCAGTGCTTTGCGGTCAATCTTGTTGGGAAATTCCTCCCTCAGAGCCCGCCATATGGAAGCACGGTAAGCATTAAACTCAGTCCCATCAGCCCTGTGACTCTTCATCCAGACATAACCAGTCTTGTGGATGATGTTTTCCATAGCTGGAACCCCCAAAACCTGTGCCAGAACTGCCTTTATGTCACCAATAGCCAACATCTTCCCCACTGTCTCTTCCTCAAAGACTCGAATCCATTTAGCTGCACCGTCATGTAAGTCAGGGAGCCGGGCAACCAGCCCAGTCAAATCCACAGACTGCCATGGTATGTAGTGTGCCTGTGTTCCTTTTATTAAAATTGGAAATTGACCTGGATCAGTATATCGATCTGGTGGATGTATGTGAGGCCGATATCTAAGATCATATCGCTCTTCTCTTCCTTTTTTCTGATTTCCGACTGTTTCGGAGTGAGCTTCTGCATTTACTGACAAAGGGTCAAGCTTCTTACCACAATATGTGTTGTACATTTCATTTAGTTCCTCTTCACACTCATCAAAAAATGTTTTTTCCCTTCCTCTGGGTTGATTCGCGTTTAATGGGTCAGCCAAATCAATCCAGAACGACCCCTTCTGTGCTCCCCCTGTCTGAGAAGTTCGTTCACTGTAGCAGTCTAGTACTTGGCTCAGTCTGGTCTTTCTTTCCTTCCGTCCTGTGCTACAATGCTGAGGCTGTGGATTTTCCCGTTCTATCCCCTCAACACTATCGTACTGACCCTGCTCTGCAGATGGAGAGCGACCACCTTCTGTTCCTTTCTCCAGTTCGGCAGCTTCCACTGATCTTCCCGGTGCCCTTTGAGGAGAAGGTTCCGCATTTAAATTAAAGCTGACTCCCTTCTGGGTATTTGCTTTGTCATATTCAAAGTTCCCATTAATGCTTAATGTTCCAGCTAGAGATGGGTATATTCCTGCAGATGTATTGAAATCTAGGTTTTTCTCATTGTTGCTCTTTATTTTAAGAGTGTTCAGTTCAGCTCGTCTTTCTCTGATTTTATCTCTATAGTTTTGGCCTTCGGTTCTAAACAAATCGAGTATTTGTAATTCAGTCTGTCTCTTTTGGTTGCGTTTTTTACTGTGATCTTTAGGTTTGTAATCTTTAATTCGAGTTTCCATTATTGTGCACACGTAAACATCAAATGTACCATCTTTAGGCCAAGGTGAGTCGAGCCTTTGAGTTCGCTTGTGCCATTTTTCCGATATTTTTGGAATTTCATTGACCCACTGTGGGTACTTCACACTTAAAATAGTGTTTGGAGTCAAGGTTGCCTTCGTTTGCAAGGCCATCTTCCTTATTGAGATTGTTTAAGCTGACTGTTAAAATGTGTTTATTATTTTGTTCGCGTTTAAAGTCCTTTTTATTCGTTCTAAATGGTTAATCAATTCAGGTTAACTTATTTTATGCTCCTTTTATTGTAGGGATGTTACCCTGCTCAAAATAATTAAACTGAGTTAAAGCTAAACTCCTAAGTTGGAATGAGTAGTTTTTTTTTTTTTTTTTTTTAAATAAAGGGTTTGGAAAAACGTTCTTCTTTTTTTTTTTTTTTTTTTTTTTTTTTTTTAAATAAAGGGTTTGGAAAAACGTTCTTCTTTTTTTTTTTTTTTTTTTTTTTTTTTATCAGCCTGCTCGCACAGTCAGAGCGAGAGAGCTGGTGGGGGCTCTTTGGCAACTCTCCAAGCACAACCCAGACAGCCGCATAAACTATGTCCACTCCCCTATCACCTTTCTCCTCCTTTTGTCTCCTCCTACAATCGCATCAGCCATACACATGCAAGGGGCGTGACAGGAGACCGCCCTACGTAATCGATATTTGATCCAGTCTACTGCTTGTCCACTGGAGAAATAGACCGCAACACCAACGCTCAATCCTCATCCACAGAACCAGCTACGCAGCTCACAGTGAGATTCAGATGAACAAATGGAATACACACACAGCCTCTACGCTACGCCCTTTTTACATGTTATGCGCACAAATTTACAAAGCATTTACACATTTGCACAAGATTATAATCATCAGTTTATTCTGTACAAGAGTCCAGACCAATAGAGATAATTTTGTCTTTTTGTTTTTTAGTTTGGTTCTTAAGTACAGTTTCAAAGTTTTGTTACGTCAGATTTTAACTTTTTATGGAGCTCCAGTCTTTTTAGTTTACTCTTGAGCGCTTTCTCAGTTTACACACAAGCATACGCACACATTCCACGCGCTCCGCACATCTGGTTTCAATCAAAATGCGCTTTCACACACATACCCACACACAGAGAGCCGGCCCTCCCCCCAATCAGAGACAGCAGATTCACACAGGGAACCCACCAACAGGAAAGCACACACTCGCTCGAAGGAGAGCCCGAGCGTATAAGACGTAAGCGAGAGAAGAAGTTTGGAAGTATACATATAATCAAGACAGGATTTGAGGAATAATGCGTCCGGACACAATCTAGCAGTTATTTATAATATTTTGATCAGTCTATTGTCATAAAATCACCCACTAAGTGCTGAACGAACTTACGGGGATACTCCTCCGTGGAGGAGCCCTCCCTTAGCGCAGAAAATTTTCCACGTATTCAATTGTAGGCACGCTGCGTCCGTCCTTTTAATTGAGCCCAGGGACGTGTAAGCTCTTCGGATTGACGCAATCAAGGTTTACGTTACCTACTCATCTGAGCTCTAAGGTCACATTTTCCATGCGCCCCGCTCTCCTGGCTGGCTCGCCAAAGTTTATCCAGAATTTCAGCACTCGTATAACAGCTGCTACCTTGCAGCCTGACACACTCACAGCTTTGGGCTAAGCTGATGGCCAAACAACTTTTTCTCTGCCTCTGCTTTTCTCTAGCAGACCAGAATTTCACAACAGCGCTTCACACATTTTTTGGATCCTTTTTTCCTTCTCCTCCCCTCCTCCTAAAGCTGAAGGACGGGGGGGGGGGCTTATTTGTACTTAAGTTTCTTTTAATTGATTAATGCTTAATTTATTTATTTTGTTATTTTAGATATTATTTGCCAATTAAATCAACCTAATTTATGGCTCTCATTCCCTCCGAGCACAGCCGAGTCCAAGTTCGGAGCCGCCAGGCCCCGTGCCGCCTCCCCAAACCAAATCACCAATTAAATCACCAATTTAAGAGATAATTCTCTTACCTCGTATTCTTTGTCAGCGAGCTCGGAGATGATCGGAGGGGATGCGGCACGGTAACCTTCGCGGCCCCACGTTGGGCGCCAATTTGTTGGGGAAAATGAAGTGGAATCGGACTCAGCTCAGTACTCAAAAGGGTCTGTTTATTCATGAATAAAGTCAGAGAACACTTCAGCGTGACCGGTCAGAGTTTTTAGAATGAGCCCCCAAATCTCGGTCTTTCTCCCATATTTATACGTACACACACACACTTTTTGGCCTAACACCCTGTCTTACACAATCGTCTGCGTCAAACATCGTCCCTACATCCCTACACAACTATCCCTCCTGGAACATTTCGTTTACCCAACTACCTGGACACTTGGCAGGACCATGTCCTGATAACCTGGGTCATTGTGTTCTGTGTTCTGGGTCATTATGTTCTGGCACACAAACACATTACACAAACCACCACCAACTCCACAGCCCAGTTCCTCGGTCAAGCCAAGTTCCCACAGAAACCCAAGATAAACTTTTCTCTTACAGAAACACCTGCACCTGCTCTCCCGGCTGCCTACTTAAAGGCAGCCTCACCAGTATTCCTCGTCGGGTCTTCATTCCTCCAGCCCTGGCTGATTCCCGACCCATCTGACTTCCGTGATTTTGACTTTTGATAACCTCTGTTCTCTCTCCGTTGTTTACAGCTTCGCTGTTTCCTGATTTAATAAACCTAGTTAAGTCCTGCATTTGGGTCCTCCTCCTTCCATGTGCACCCCGCATCATAACAGAAGACCCGACCATAATGGACCCAGCGGACCCAAATCATCTTCCTGAACAAGATGAGTTATCTCAACTAAAGGTGAGACTGGAACTATGTGGACAGGCTCTGGAAATGCTGCGTCAGATCAGTCATCTACATAGCAGGCATCTCCAAGATCTTCAGACCCAGTTGAACTACAACACCCCTAACTCCACTCCTGAACCTCCAACCATCGACCCGGAAGCCTTCGATGGGATTCTTGGAAAGTGTAGGGGCTTCCTTCTTCAATGTTCTCATATCTTTGCTCTCCGTCCACAGACTTTTCATTCTGATACCATCAAGATTCTCTACATTGTGGGGCTCCTGCGAGGACGTGCGTTACAATGGGCGGAGGCAGAGAACTTTGGCTCCCCGCTCACCACTCGATCCCTGGATGCTTTCCTCCGCGCCTTCCGAGCGGCATTCGACCTTCCGAACCACGCAGGAAACGTTTCCCGGAGATTGTTACGGATCTCCCAGGGGAAGGAGTCTGTCTCGGAATACTCAATCCGATTCCGGATCTTAGCCGCGGAGGTTAAGTGGGACGACGGGGCCCTACGTGGAATCTTTATGGAAGGGCTGAATCACCATCTGCGACATGAACTGGCAATGAGGGGTGAGTCATCGGATCTTAACACCCTTATCAATCTTGCTATACAGTTGGAAAACAGCCTTCAGGAAAATCGACCAAGAAGAGATCTCGGACCACCACGGCTCTCCTCCCACAATTTCCCATTCGGTCGGAGGTCCTCTCTAGTTCGTTCTTCTGTGGAAACTGCCTCCCCTGAGTATAACTTCGAGCACCTGGAACCCATGCAGTTGGGAAAGACGTCCCCGCCTTCGGAAGAGAGAGAACGCAGACTCAGAAGTGGGAGTTGTCTCTATTGTGGCGAACAGGGCCACTTCCTGTCCAGCTGCCCTGTGAGACCAAGAAGGGATAATCGACCTACAACTAAAGGATACCTGGTGAGCTCAACTAAAGGCATGTCTGTCAGTCATTCCCGTTATACCATACCAGTGACACTCATAATATCTCCCTCTTCTTCAATAACCGTAAAAGCGTTAATTGACTCTGGTGCTGATGGCAATTTTATGGATTCAGAACTCTTTCATTCTCTCTCTCTTCCTCCAGTTCGTCTTAATAAATCCATGCCAGCTAACGCTATTGATGGTCGTCTGTTGTCTTCAGTAACACACCGCACCCCCATCCTAGAACTCATTACTTCGGGTAATCATCGAGAACACATTAGTTTTATGTTGTTGAGCACTCCTGACTGCCCTATGGTGTTGGGTATCCCTTGGCTTCAATTGCACAACCCTCACATAGACTGGAAGTCTGGAAAAATACTAGGTTGGAGTACTCACTGTCACGCGGTGTGTCTCCGTTCAGCGATCCCGGCTGCTATTCCTGACAAGATTAAACCCGCAGAACCCCCTGATTTAGCTAATGTTCCAGTCGTTTATCATGATCTCTCTCGTGTTTTTTCCAAAACTTATGCGAAGTCACTGCCACCTCACCGTCCTTACGACTGCCCCATTGACCTGCTCCCTGGTGCCACGTTTCCTAAGAGTAGCCTATATAATCTGTCTAAACCGGAACGTGAAGCTATGGAATCATATATCAAGGAAGCACTGGCAGAGGGTTTAATTCGTCCATCGTCATCACCTCTGGGTGCAGGGTTTTTCTTTGTGGAGAAAAAGGACCGCTCACTGCGCCCATGCATCGACTACCGAGGCCTAAATCAGATAACAATCCGCAACAAGTATCCACTCCCCCTTCTTAACTCTGCTTTTGAACTACTCCAAGGAGCGTCCGTATTCACGAAACTTGACCTCCGTAACGCATATCACCTGGTCCGGATCCGCCAAGGGGACGAGTGGAAAACTGGGTTCAACACCCATCTTGGTCATTTCGAATATCTGGTTATGCCTTTTGGACTCACTAACGCTCCAGCAGTATTTCAATCATTTATTAACAATGTATTACGTGACTTCATCAACCATTTTGTGTTTGTTTATCTTGATGACATTCTGATTTTCTCCCCGTCACTAGAAGCTCACCAGGTCCACGTCAGAACTGTTCTTCAACGGTTGCTGGAGAACAAACTGTTCGTTAAAGCAGAGAAGTGCGAGTTCCATTCCACCTCAGTTTTGTTTTTGGGGTTCAAGATCGGCTCCGGCACCATTGAGACCGATCTCGAAAAGATTCGGGCTGTTAAGGAGTGGCCCCGTCCCAGCACTCGGCGACAGCTGCAGCAGTTCCTGGGCTTCGCCAACTTTTACCGGCGATTTATCAGGAACTACAGCCAACTAGCTGCACCCCTCACTCAACTAACCTCCTCTTCTTGTCCCTTCAAGTGGCCTCCTGAGGCTGAACGAGCCTTCTGTACCCTCAAGGAGAGATTCTCGTCCGCTCCTATCCTCATCCAACCTGACCCATCTCGCCAATTTGTCGTCGAGGTAGATGCATCCGACTCTGGGGTGGGTGCCGTCCTATCTCAGCGCTCCACTTCTGACGGCAAACTCCATCCCTGCGCCTTCTACTCTCGCAGGCTCTCTCCCGCCGAACGTAACTATGACGTGGGAAACCGCGAACTACTCGCCATAAAAGCAGCCCTGGAGGAATGGCGCCACTGGCTGGAAGGGGCAGAACCTCCCTTTCTCATCTGGACTGACCATAAGAATCTGTCATATATTCAATCTGCCAAAAGACTTAATGCACGCCAGGCTCGGTGGCAATTATTCTTCTCCAGGTTTAACTTTACTTTGACCTACAGACCCGGTTCCCGCAATACGAAGCCAGATGCTCTCTCTCGTCTCCATGTCACAGGTGACTCTGTCAGCGGTCCATCAGAGATAATCCCTTCCAGTTGTGTGGTGGGAGCCATCACCTGGGAGATAGAAAAGGCGGTCACTGAAGCCCAGCAGTCTAGCACTGAATCAGGTAATCCTCCATCTGGCTGTCTCTTTGTCCCATCCTCCGTTCGCTCACAGGTCTTGCAGTGGGCCCATTCATCCCGCTGGGCCTGCCACCCGGGGGTAAGCCGAACCATGGACATCATCAGACGACGGTTTTGGTGGCCGGCCCTGAATAAAGACACCCGGGAGTTCATTGCCTCCTGTCCAGTTTGTGCCCGTGGGAAGACCTCTCATCGTCCACCAGCTGGTTTTCTTCGCCCTCTACCCGTTCCGTCTCGACCTTGGTCCCACGTGGCACTGGATTTTGTGACCGGATTGCCTCCCTCTGATGGTAACACAGTGATCCTCACAGTCGTTGACCGCTTCTCCAAATCAGCTCACTTTGTTCCTCTGCCCAAGCTACCCTCTGCTTTGGAAACAGCTCAACTACTTGTTTCTCATGTTTTTCGTTTACACGGAATACCCACAGATATCGTCTCGGACCGTGGTCCCCAATTCACCTCTCGTGTGTGGAAAGCCTTCTGTCAAGCCCTGGGAGCAACAGTGAGTCTGTCATCGGGCTACCATCCCCAGACCAATGGTCAGACGGAATGGGCAAACCAGCACATCGAGTCCGTCCTCCGCGGTGTGGTTGCTGACACTCCATCTGCTTGGAGCTCCTTCCTACCCTGGGCAGAATACGCCTACAACTCCCAAACCAGTAGAGCCACAGGCCGGACCCCGTTTGAGGTAACCCTTGGTTTTCAGCCACCTCTTTTCCCTTCTCAGGAGTCCGAGATCTCTGTGCCATCTGTCCAACACCACCTCAAACGATGCCGACTGATGTGGATACGCACTCGCAGAGCGCTGCTTCGTACCACAGAACAAAACCAACAGATCGCCAACAGGCGGCGGACACCGGCTCCAGTTTATCAGGAGGGGCAGTCAGTTTGGCTGTCTTCGAAAACCATTCCCCTGCAAGTTGAGTCACGCAAACTGGCTCCCCGGTTCATCGGTCCATTCACCATCGAGAAGATCATTAACCCAGTCACGGTACGTCTCCGCCTGCCTCCAACTCTTCGTATTCATCCCGTTTTCCACGTCTCGCAGGTCAAGCCCCACGTCTCCAGTCCTCTGCAGCCCCCCACGAGTTCTCCGCCTGCTCCGCGAATCATAGATGGTGCTCCTGCTTTCACGGTCAGTCGTCTTCTGGACGTCCGTCGCCGAGGTCGTGGACTCCAGTACCTGGTCGACTGGCAGGGATATGGCCCAGAGGAACGTTCCTGGGTCCCACGTTCGGCCATCTTGGACCGTGATCTCGTCAGGGATTTCCACGCTGCCAACCCTGACAAGCCTAGGCCACCTGGAGGTGGTCGTAGAGGGGGGGGTACTGTTGTGGTTCCCCCCACCACCACCGGAGGGAGCCGGAGACCATCTCACCTTTCCCCCAATTCTGGCTGACTGAAACACCTGCTCTCATTGGAAACACCTGCACCTGCTCTCCCGGCTGCCTACTTAAAGGCAGCCTCACCAGTATTCCTCGTCGGGTCTTCATTCCTCCAGCCCTGGCTGATTCCCGACCCATCTGACTTCCGTGATTTTGACTTTTGATAACCTCTGTTCTCTCTCCGTTGTTTACAGCTTCGCTGTTTCCTGATTTAATAAACCTAGTTAAGTCCTGCATTTGGGTCCTCCTCCTTCCATGTGCACCCCGCATCATAACAGTTTATTTCTTGATCGAGACGTTTCGACTTCAATGATTTCCGGATGGAAGTCAAAACGTCTCGATCAAGAATTAAACTGTCCAAAAGACTTTTTTGAAACTTTTTCTACTAAAGTTCTTTAACCCTGTTTAAGTTTAGGATTAAGTCTTCTGTTTTTACGGTATTGTTTAATTCACAACAGAACCTTCCAACGAGTGATTGTATTGATCTAACACTTCAATTTAAAGTAGAATTTTTTTAATTTATTCGTAAAGTTTTTTTATTTTTCCATTGTGTTATTTTATATTCTCATTTGCGACCAAAAGTATTTTCCCGCCATTTTGTTCTAACTCACTTGTAAACAAGTTTTTCTCAAACAAATGAAGTTACAATTGAGCACCAATATATTTATTAATAATTTATTAAGAATAAATATACATTGTTCCGTTCCATCATCTTCCGCTTGTTCCGGAGTCGGGTCGCGGGGGCAACAGCCTCAAGCGGGCAGCCCAGGCCTCTCTCTCCTCCGCTGGGATCCTTCCAGGTGAGCTAGAGTCTAGCTCACCAGGTGAGCTAGACTCTAGCTCACCTGGAAGGATCCCAAGTCGTTCCCCGGCCAGCTGTGAGACATAGTCTCTCCAGTTGGTCCGGGTTCTGCCCCTTGGTCTCCTCCCGATGGGACGTGCCCGAAAACATCTCGCCCGCGAGGCGCTCGGGGGCATCCTGACCAGATGCCCGAACCACCCCATCTGGCTCCTCTCGACCTGGAGGAGGAGCGGCTCGATGCCGAGCTCCTCCCGGATGTCAGTGCTCCTCACCCGATCTCTGAGTGAGAGCTCTGCCACCCTGCGGAGGAAGCTCATTTCGGCCGCTTGCACCCGTGATCTCATTCTTTCGGTCACCACCCACAGCTGGTGACCATAGGTGAGCGTAGGAACGTAGATCCTGGTTACCATGGTGAGGGTAGGAACGTAGATCCTGGTTACCATGGTGAGGGTAGGAACATAGATCCTGGTTACCATGGTGAGGGTTGGAACGTGGATCGACTTGTAAATCGAGAGCTTTGCTTTTCGGCTCAGCTCTCTCTTTACCACGACGGACCGATGCAGCGTCCTAGTTATTGCTGACGCCGCACCGATCCGTCTGCCGATCTCCCGCTTCATCCTTCCCCCACTCGAGAACAAGACCCCGAGATACTTAAACTCCTCCACTTGGGGCAGGACCCTGTCCTTATATACAGTGTCCATACATTAAATAATAGAACACATATTTTTTATTTAAAAAAATATTTAATTGAGAAAACGTGATGCTAGAGAAATGTTGCATTTTTATTAGGTTTAAAAACGCGTAAAATCCATCATTTCAAGCCATTTTTTTTTCACTTTGTTTAGAAACTAAAGACAGAATTCATTCTTAAATGTTTCAAAAGTGATTTAGTCTTCATAAATTTAATTTAATGAATTAAAACTTGATTTCAATAAGAATTAATTCTATTGACTCAAACAATTTTACATCACCAGATCCGCCATTTTAGTTACTTTTGCTACATATTTTAATAAAAGAAATAATCATTTGAATTCAAACCCAATCAATTTTTTTCTACAAGTTATTTAAAAACTCCGATTTCTTCATAAACTTATTTTGTGAATAATTTTTTTGTTTACTTTTCCATTTAATCAGATTTGCTTAATTACACAATAAACATTTCACATCATTAAAAAAAACAGAATTACTTCAAATATTATTATTTTTTTATCTTTTTCATTTTTTTCATGACTTCAATTTTTATTTTTAGAAATTTATTTTTTTTTCCAAAAATCCAGACAAATACGCTTGTGACGTCAGCTAACGTCACTTCCTGTCGTTTTCAGGCGCGCTGCTTAAAACAGGAAATGTAATATTTGTCCTTTTTTATCCAAATATTTATTATAAATCTTTTCTAAAATAGATTAATTTATCGTTTATAACGAATAAATTTAGCTTTGTTATGTATCAGGGTTTTAGATCGTAACGGAAAAGATTTTTCGTTTTCTTCGTTTTTACGTGTTTTTTTTTGTCCACGATGAGCAGACCATCGAGGTAAAAAAAAAAATCCGTTTAAAATACGATTTTATTCTAATTTCTTTTTGTTTTTAACTGTTTATTTTTTTCTTACAGAAAAAACAAAGTTATAAATTACTGTGAAGCTAAAGATTTTGATGACGGTGAGTTTAATTTAATTAAAAAAAAAAAAAAAAAAAACGTTGAATAAAAACAGAAAAACATTGAAACTGATATAAAAATCATTTTAAACACAATCAGCAGAAAAAATTACACTTTTTTTCTCTTTTTAAATATTTTTTTAAAAAATTTAAAAAAATAATTAGTGATTAAAATCAACATAATTTTGTGTAAAAACCGTTAAAATACGTTAAATTGATATTTTCTGATTTATTGAATGAGTTTTTATTCAATAGATTTTTTTTGTTTTAATTACGTAGAAAGACATTTTATTTTGTTTGTAATAAATTTATTAACAATAATAAATAATCCAGAGTAGACGAGCCAGATGGGGTGGTTCGGGCATCAGGTTTGGATGACTCTCCAACGCCTTGCTATTGAAGTATTTCATTCTACCGGGAGGAGAGTCACACCCGGATCCGCTGGAGAGGGTATGTCTCACCCTGGACAGGGAACTGAAGCATGCAGGTGGGAGAAGCTAGGCTATTGCCCTGGCGACCCGCCCCCGGATAAACAGAAGATGACGGAATGGAATCAATACAAATAAGTTGCTGACTGGCTGCAGAGTAGCCTTAAAGCAAGGAGGTCGTTGGTTCGAGTGGGGGTGAGATTTGAAACATCGCCCCTGAGACCAACGCCTTGGCCCAGGGTTGTTGGCCTAGTGGTAGAGGTACTGACTTTCAACCGGGAGAACCTGGTTCGATTCCCACTGGGCCCAAGACGTCCCCGGGACTACTGGAGATAAGAGAAAAAAAAACACCAATTAAAAAAAAAAGAAAAAAATATTGGTCTTTCTGTGTGGAGTTTGGATGTTCTCCCCGTTTATGTGTGGGTTTTCTTGGGTTTCCTCCAAAAACAGACATGTTAGGTTGATTGGCTGTTATGAAATTACCCCTAGGAATGAATGTGTCTGTGTTTGGCCCAACACCAGACTGGTGACCTGTTCAGGGTGTACCCTGCCTCCTGCCTGAAATTAGCCAGGATAGGTTGCGGCACCCCATGCGACCCCATTAAGGGATAAGCCGTTTACAAGACGAAACAAAACTGACCTAACCATCTGAAAATTGAAGGATAAAGTTTTTCTTTGATGTTGAAGAAAACGTCTTAAATTAAAACGTTTAGTGAGAAATTAAAAAATCAAAGAAAGAAATCGATGGTCAAAAACATTCATTTTTATTTTTTAGAGTAAATCTTCCTGGAAAAAGGGAGACGTAAACGTAACCATCTGGTGAAATTTGAGCCTAAAGAAAAATGTAAAATGCATAAATCTGTTTATGGTAAATGTCTTAAATTTTTCAAGCTTAATTTCTGAGGGTAAGACGTAAATTTTACATGTATGTGTAAATTAAGCATCATTATGTACGTATTTACACGTTTTTTCTCAACGTGAAGGAGGGTCTAAGGCAGGGGTGGACAAACTTTTAAGTTCGCGGGCCACATTGGGTTCTTAATTTGACCAAGGGGGCGGAACAGGAGCATGATTTGGTAAACAAGCGTACTAGATATGGAAAGTCTTTCGGGCCGCTATACGCACATAATCTAGCGCGCTAAAGTTTAAATCTAGCGCTTAAAAAAACGTAAATCTTCTGCGCTAGGTTTAAAATGTAAGTTTGAAATCTAACGCGCTTCTTTTCGTGCTTGTTTTGGCCCTGATGGCTTGCCATATATGCGCACTGTTTATTTTGAAAACGTACGCATCAAGGAGACACATACATTTTAATGGGAACAGTGTTGTTTTCTCAACAAAGCCAAAATACCTGGAGTGCGCCATCTAGTGAGAAAACATTAGAACTGCAGCGAAAATTGAATATTAACATGGTTTATTTATTTAATTTTTTTCGGGCCGGATTAAAACGTTTTACAGGCCGCTTGTGGCCTGCGGGCCGTAGTTTACCCATGCCTGATCTAACGGCAGGAATGCGCGGAAATTGTTTAGCTAGCTTTAGTTTAAGTTGCTTTTAACTGAATTAAAAATTAAATTAATGTTGAATACAAATAATTATAATTTTATTTTTTTTCTACAGATGACGACTTCGTCCATTCGAGAGGACCCCCGAGCAAAAAGACCCGTGAAAACGAAAAGCAGGAACAGAAAGGATCCTCAAGCAGGTCGTCCAGTCAAGAGACGAACTCCCAGTCATCACAGAAAGAAAGCAGGTGATTGGCTCGTTAGAGTAAAAACGAAGTATTAATGACTGACTCTATTGGTGGAAGGACGTTTGGTCATTACTAAAAAAAAACATGGCCGCTTTCATCACGGTTCATACCAGTTTATACCTTGTCTAAAACCATCTGTAACTGGTTTGTGCTTCCGTTCCAAATCCAAATGCCAGGTTGTTCTTGGCTGTCGATTTTGTTCTAATGTAAACAGGAAGTGTTTTGGTTTGTTGTACTGGTTGTACTTACTTGTCCAGGGTGTGTTTTTACCGTATTTTCCGCACTATAAGGCGCACCTTAAAATCTTAAATTTTCTCTAAAGTCCACGATGCGTCTTTTTTAACCGGAGCGCCTTATATATGGATTAAAATTGAGCTACAACAGGTGTCGCAACTGCGGTAAGCAGCCGCCGACTCCATTTCCCCGGTAGAAGAAGGAGTGCGCGGTGCATGCTGAGCAGAGGTAAGATCTTAAGGTCGGGCCTAAAATGTCAACCATTACTTCAGGTCGGGTCGGGTTCGGGCTTCTCTCTCGATGACTTTTTTTTTTTTTTAATAAATATATGTTTATAAAATGTAAACTAAAACGAGGTGTTGGTACTAAACTAAGGAATATTTGTTATAAAATTAAAACAGAGAAGTAATGTTTAACTAATAAACAGGATCCGCAGAGCCAGCTCATCCTCTGCGCACGTGGCCCCCTCTTAATTTGATAATCCTCTCCTGCGCACGTCTTTATTTTATTTATTTTGAACTGGTATCCCCGATATGAAGGAGTAAGAAGTTAAGAATAAACTAAAGGCAGGAGAACTGAAAAGACAAACACGCACCGGTAAGAGTGAGGTGTGGAAAAAACTTCAAATTTATTGTTCAAAATGCGACAGAAACTTGCGTTAGCTGCGCTGGATGTAGTCAATGTGGCGCATTGCGTTCATACGACACCAAAAAGACTGGCACCTCGACGCTAGCTGGCATTTAAACAGCTGGACTGGCAAAAGTGGTGGTCGTTAAAGATCTATTTTATCATTTGTTTCAAAGACCGTCCCTCCTCTTCGCGCCAACAGGCCGTCACAGACAAGTGCGTTAGGGGTCCGATAAAGTGATGTTTTTTTTTTTTTAAATAAAAAAACGTGTTCTTGAAAATGTTCCAATTTATAAATAACCTTCCCGAGTCCTCGCAAATAAAATATGACATTTCAGGCTTGTTTCGGTCTCTGGTCCGCAAATCAAGTTGATTGGTCGGGCTCGAGTCGGGCCTGGCTAGATTTTTTAGGCCCGATCTCACCTCTGATGCTGGGATATATGAAAGAGCGTCTCATTTCCATTTGTGTGTTTGTGTAAAGACCCGGAAATGGCTCCTACCAAGAGACACTGTTACACCACAGAGTTTAAACTCAAGGCGATCGGTCACGCAGTAGAACACGGGAATAGAGCCGCAGCGAGAGAGTTTACCATTAACGAATCAATGGTGAGAAAGTGGAGGAAGCAAGAGGATGCGCTGCGCCAAGTAAACAAGACTAAACAGAGTTTCCGCGGGAACAAAGCGAGCTGGCCACAGTTAGAGGACAAAGTTGAACAGCCTTTACTGTAGCGCCTTATAATGCAGTGCGTCTTAAAGTGCAGAAAATACGGTAATTGGAAAAGAAATTCTATTTTAGTGCAGGCGCTCTGCTCATGCTTAGTCCCTAAATGCAATTTTTACGTTAAAGTCCCAAAATAAAAATATAAATAATAAACACTTTGATATTTTGTAACAAATCGTCCAATCAGGACAGAGAGGAAGGGGTATACGGGGTATCAAGTTGAAACAAGTTTCCGTCCGTCCACAGAAAACCTCTGAGTGAGAAACTGTTTGACCGAGACCTGGAGGCGGCCATCACACTCTCACTCCTAAACAACACCGACGGATTAAAGGAACAACGTCCCACTTCTAAAGGTGTGTTACCGTTTATTTAAAAAACACAGGTTTAATCAAAGAAATAACGCTTTTATTTTTAAAATCAAGCCGAGGTCAAAGTTAAGATGGCCGTCGATGAAAACACAGACCCGATATCGCCGCTTCTCTCCAACTGCAGCGTGGATACCGAAGTCATGGGTAAATATTTACACACCTACAAAGATTTCTTATTAAGCACTAATTTATAATGATGTATACCGTCTATAGATGAACTGATTTGGATTTCAGGTTCACCGTGATGGAGAGGAAGACTTCTTGTTTGTTGTTAATTTTTCTTTTAAAAACATGTTTAATTCCTTCAGGTTTGAACAGAATCTCAGCAGATAAAGAAACCCCTCCTAGACCAAGAAACCCCGCCTCCAAATCCGCCCAGGAAGACGATGACGATTATCAACCCAAACTGACTCCAGGTTTATTTTTTTATCCGTGTGTTCTAAAGAGATCCGAGTCTGAACCCCTTGAAATAACCGGATTGTTTTCCCAGATTCGCAAAGCGACGAAGACTACAGCGACGCGTCCGAGAGCGAAAGCGAAGAATTTACGGTGAAAATGGCCGCCAAGACTAAAAAGAAAGAAAAAGCAACAAAAAAAGAGAAAAATAAAACAAACAAAAAACAACCATCGAAAGCATCAAAATCCAAATCATCCGCCGCAGGTTCGTTTATCAAAAAAGTATTACATTTTTATACCTTTGTACAAACGTACCAACTATATATGAACTGATTATGACTTCAGGTCCATCCTGCAAACTGCGGCCATATTTTTTTTTTTTACTTATTCCTACCACGTTTGTTATAAATTATTTTGTTTTTCTTTAGAATCCACACCAGTAAGGAGTCCTCCAACGTCCAAATTCGTCCCAGTAAAACCCTCATCCTCCAGCGTTTCCATACCAAAGCCTCCAGCCTCACACAGCCCAGCAGGGGGCAGGATACCCAAATGGAACCCACCAGGTTGGTTTTGAGTGGATACCCACTGTATTGGAACAATTTATTGTTCAGCCGGGCCGGTAGAGGGCGCTAACAATCTAATGTTTATTCGTGTTCAGGAAGTAGGAAATAGGAAGTAAGTAGTCAGTTAAGGGAAGTTAAGAAGAAGTTAAAAATTAAGCTTGCAACCACGGAGACCATCCTAGTTTAAATCTAATCAACCCTCCAGACTTTTCGAGCCCTTTGAGCGGCAATATGATTTCACACTTCTTTCTATTAAATTCTAAAAAAGCTACAACGGACTGTTCTTTAGAGGAGTTTATGGAAGGGAGAGTTTAGCTGGCTGTGAATCCCAATTAGGACACAGGGTCACATTGGGTGCAACAGTACACCCACTGTGACAGATCAACCTACTCGTGTTTGATTCTCTTCCAGCTCAGATCGGGAGAAGTCCTTCGTCCTCCACGAGTCCAGCGGTGAAGTCTCCGGGTCAGGGTCTGAGACTCGGACTGTCCCGGCTGGTGCGGGTCAAACCTCTCCACCCTAGTCACTAAGCTGCTGGCGCGTCGATGACGACCAATAATGATCTTTCTTTTAAAATATGCTTTTGTTTTGAAACGTTTTGCTTAAGAAAATTAATTAGATTTTATTTAGAAGTCCGTGCATGAATTTCTCAAACTTTGAGCTTCTGTAAGAACTTTTTTTCTCTATTTTTTGTGCGAACTTTGTATATTGTGTAAATACAAACAAAATAAAGACCAATAATTACTTTGTACATGCTTTCAATTCTTTTTCCATTTAATTTTAAAATTAATGTAAATAAAAAATTTAAGATATTTATGTAGAAATAAGAACTTTCAAATTTAAATAAATAAAGTGTATTTTTATGGTCGCAGGAGGCGTTGGCCTAGTGGTAGAATTACCATCTTTCGACCTGGCGAACCGGGGTTGAAACCCACTGGGCCAAAGCTCTCCCTGGGGCTAAAAACTGGAAGGATAAACTAAAAATAACAATAATAAAAAGACAAAAAAAAGGTCACAGGAGCGGTGGCCTAGTGGTAGAATTTCGACCAGGAGAACCTGGTTCAATTCCCATTGGGCCCAAGCCGATACTGAGACTACCTGAAGAAGATAGACAACAAAAAAATAAAAAACTATTTTTATTTATGATTTATTTAAGCAGGGTGGCTGGGCTCGCAGAGATTGGATGAGGAGGTCGAGAGGAGCCGAATGGGGTGGTTCGGGCCTTTAGTCAGGATGCCCTCCAAGTGCCTCTGAAGAGACTATATCTAACAGCTGGCTGGTGAACGACTCGGGAGCAGAAGACAATGGAATAGTTTATATAACAGGGGTGGGACAAAGGTCTTTAATTGTCAGTGTGCTTTTATGTAATTAGCAACCAGGTATCTGCAAAATAGAAAATCAAATATTAAAAATGTAGTTCGTGTTCAGAAAGGCGCAAAGCTTTTTTTGAGACGATGGTTTTTGGTTTGGGATTTAAAGGCATCATCATATCAGTGGTTGTTCTTGATGCTCTGAAAAGATCTTATGAAACAATTTTGGCACATTCCTGCCCTTTGAGCCCCTTCCCCTTTCTCAGAGAGAGAAAACTAAAAAAAAAAAAAAAAAAGGAAAAAAGAAGAAACCTAATGGGGATCCACATGAAGGAGGGATCCCTTCACCGAGACAAGCAGACTTACTAAATATTAAGTTATTCTACTCTACCGTTTTATATCTGAAGAAATCAGTAGATATTTTTCCTCCTGATGGAAACAGGATGGTAGATCAAACACAGAGGCCTCCTCGGTCTGACCACACCACGGACAGGAACACAGAGGCCTCCTCAGTCTGACCACGCCCAGGACAGGAACACAGAGGCCTCCTCAGTCTGACCACGCCCAGGACAGGAACACAGAGGCCTCCTCAGCCTGACCACGCCCAGGAAAGAGACACAGAGGCCTCCTCAGTCTGACCACGCCCAGGACAGGAACACAGAGGCCTCCTCAGTCTGACCACGCCCAGGAAAGAGACACAGAGGCCTCCTCAGTCTGACCACGCCCAGGACAGGAACACAGAGGCCTCCTCAGCCTGACCACGCCCAGGAAAGAGACACAGAGGCCTCCTCAGTCTGACCACGCCCAGGACAGGAACACAGAGGCCTCCTCAGCCTGACCACGCCCAGGACAGGAACACAGAGGCCTCCTCAGTCTGACCACGCCCAGGACAGGAACACAGAGGCCTCCTCAGCCTGACCACGCCCAGGACAGGAACACAGAGGCCTCCTCAGTCTGACCACGCCCAGGACAGGAACACAGAGGCCTCCTCAGTCTGACCACGCCCAGGACAGGAACATAGAGGCCTTCTCAGCCTGACCACGCCCAGGAAAGAGACACAGAGGCCTCCTCAGTCTGACCACGCCCAGGAAAGAGACACAGAGGCCTCCTCAGTCTGACCACGTCCAGGAAAGAGACACAGAGGCCTCCTCAGCCTGACCACGCCCAGGACAGGAACACAGAGGATCCATCAGGACTCTGAAACAGAGGAGGGGGAAGAGAAAGAGGAACACCATGTGAACCATACTGTACCAACTAGTGGTGGAAAAAACTAAATAAAAAGACGTTAGAGAACAATGAATGCGATGGAAAGACAGAGATCAGACAAGGAGGATGTGGATACATCAAGAACCAAGACAGTCTGGTAGAGGATAGTAGATAGAATTAGAGGACAGAACCCAGATGTACCATACTTTAACCGGAAGCCCCAGGTGAGCGGAAGACGACGGAACGAAACGGAACTTGTGTTTAGGATCAACTGAAATTTTACATTCAGTAAACATTCCAGTTAATTTAAAAACGTTTAAAAGAAATAATTTTATTCATCTTTAGCTAAATATTTCAGATCAAACACGTTTATTAAAAATTGACCACATCCACGTGACGACCTGAATCATCAGGCGTGGTACACAACACTTTTAAACCAGACAAGGACAGCGGAGACGGTACAGAGCATAAATAGTTCTTTATTGTCTGAAAGAAAACAAGAAAACTCTTGATTCTAATAAATAACTCATGATGTTGAAAAAAAACGACGTCTAAATAAGTAAATAATTATCGTTCCATCTGCGTTCATTAAAAACTAATTTAATCACTTTTGAAACCGCCGCCCACCGAATGTAGAGGCACGAAGGACTCGGGCTGGTCGTGCTTCCGCAACCTTTGTGAACGAAATCTCTCCCGAAACACTGGAGGGATTTGAATTCAACTGCTTGCACTTACTCAGTACCAACTATAGATTAACCAATTAGGCTTTGAGGGTCATGCGACAAAAGATCAAGATCACAAAAGCCGAGATTATAAATTGTTGTAAACACGACATCTTCCAAACCGTTCCGTTCTGTCATCTTCCGCTTGTTCCGGGGTCGGGTCGCGTGGGCAACAGCCTCAAACGGGAAGCCCGGGCTTCTCTCACCCCGGCTGCATCCTCCAGCTCACCTGAAAGGATCCCAAGTTGTTCCCTAGCCACTGTGAGACATAGTCTCTCCAGTGGGTCCGGGGTCTGCCCCTTGGTCTCCTCCCGGTGGGATGTACCCGAAACACCTCACCAGCGAGGCGCTCGGGGGGCATCCTAACCAGATGCCCGAACCATCCCATCTGGCTCCTCTTGACCTGGAGGAGGAAGCGGCTTGACACCGAGCTCCTCCCGGATGGCAGAGCTCCTCACCGAATCTCTGAGTGAGTGCTCAACCACCCTGCGGAGGAAGCTCATTTCGGACGCTTGTATCCGCGATCTCATTCTTTCGGTCACCACCCACAGCTGGTGACCATAGGTGAGGGTTGGAACGTAGATCCTGGTTACCATGGTGACGGTAGGAACGTAGATCTTGGTTTCCATGGTGAGGGTAGGAACGTAGATCCTGGTTACCATGGTGAGGGTTGGAACGTAGATCCTGGTTACCATGGTGAGGGTAGGAACGTAGATCCTGGTTACCATGGTGAGGGTAGGAACGTAGATCCTGGTTACCATGGTGATGGTAGGAATGTAGATCCTGGTTACCATGGTGAGAGTAGGAACGTAGATCCAGGTTACCATGGTGAGGGTTGGAACGTAGATCCTGGTTACCATGGTGAGGGTAGGAACGTAGATCCTGGTTACCATGGTGATGGTAGGAACGTAGATCCTGGTTACCATGGTGAGAGTAGGAACGTAGATCCTGGTTACCATGGTGAGGGTTGGAACGTAGATTGACTTGCAAATCAAGAGCTTTTCTTTTCCGCTCAGCTCTCTCTTTACCATGACGGACCGATGCAGCATCCTAGTTATTGCTGACGCTGCACCGATTCGCCTATCTATCTCCCACTCCATCCTTCCCCTACTCAAGAACAAGACCCCGAGATACTTAAACTCCTCCACTTGGGGCAGGTATCTGCCCCTGACCCGCAAGAGGCATTCCACCCTTTTTCGGGCGAGGACCATGATCTCTGATTTGGAGGCGCTAATTTCCATCCCAAACCATCTTCCAAACCAATAAAGGGATTTTAATTCAACTGCTCGCACTTACTCAGTACCAACTATAGATGAACCAATTAAGTTTTCAGGGTCATGCGACAAAAAATCAAGGTCACAAATTCTTGTAAACGCGACATTTTCCAAACTAATGGAGGGATTCTAATGAAACTATTCACAGTAACTCAGTACCGACTATAGATGAACTGATACGGTTTGTGATAATGAGAAATGTTCGATGCGTTGTCGTTGGCCTGGTTTTGTGGAAGTGGAATACAAGTGATAAGTCCCACGTCTGACTTGGCGGCCGTGGTGAGACGCAACGCTCAGGCAATGGCGGAGATCCAGATGAACGAGTCCAACGTGAATCTCGCCCGGACGTACGATCAGATATGACTTTTATTACTCACATGAGTTTCAATTTTTATCATAATAATCTAATTAGCTTTTATGAAAGACGGCGGAGTTCCCGCTAATGAAGAAAAATTTTATCATGTGGTGTTATTTTCCAAACGGGATCATGGGATTGAAATTGGAGATGTGTCTGAGAGGAAGCAGCTGAGACGACGGCTGAAGTGGAAACCCTTCCAGTGGTGCATGGGTATGGTTTACCCCTCATTGGAGACCCTAAATAACCTGCTGGGATGGGGAACTGGGAGTAAATACCGACCTCTAAATAAACATACAAACATTTAACCTGCAGAGACGATCCTGTTCACGACAAATTCTGACTGAAAATCTTGGCTCATACAATTTGGGAGGTACAGTCGTCTTCTTCTTCTCCTTCCACAGCAAGTCAGTTTCTTCCATCTAACCCTATCTGCTGCATCTTCTTTGGTCACACCAACTATCTTCATGTCTTCCTTCACTGTATCCATGAACCTCCTCTTTGGTCTTCCTCTAGTCCTCTTTCCTGGTGGTTCCAAATCCAGGATCCTTCTTCTGATGTACTCTCTCTCTCCTCTGTACATGTCCAAACCATCTCAGTCTGGCCTCTCGAACTTTATCCCCAAAACCTCTAACGTGTGCTGTTCCTCTGATATACTCATTTCTGAGTAATCACCCTCAGGTGTCCCTAATCAGGGTGATGAGGTAAGGTCCAGGGCTTCCTTTGATGTCCCTGAAGAGAAATTTGAGTGATGCAGTGTAAACACCAGGTGTTTAATACCTCGTTGGCCATCGCCCCTATCCACCAGTGTTCCAGTTCGGTCGCACTGTGTCCAACTTGGCAACCCAAAAGATGGAGTCTGGAATGGGTCACAAAGCTAAGCAGCAGTGAAGAACACCAAACTGGTCTCTCTGTATTTCACTGGTTCCGAGGGTGCGCTTCCAGTTCCTCAAGCGAGCAACCGGATGTTCCCATGGAAACCATAAAAACACAAGACCCGAAGCACCTCCTTTAGACAGTCTCCTTCTCCACACCTCCTCCAGATTGACTCCTCCCTCTCATCTCCCCTGGGACCGAACCAACTCCTCCAGCCAAGACGGATGTGCCTCCAAGAGCCAGTAGCTGGTCGCGCAGGTCAACATGCATGTCAACAACAGAATGACTCAATAACCAGTTAGCCGTTGGGAGCTAGCCGGACGATTTCTGAAAAATCAGCTGTCCGACACAAAGTCCAAAATGACGTCCAAAGTCGGCTCAAAATGAAAGATGGCGATTAAACGCTCAAGTAACAGGGAGCACCGCAGCAGGCAGCCGCCCAGGGCAGCACCCTAGCCAAGAATGGCTTAGTGGGTAAGATGAGCGTCCTGTAACTGGAGGGTTGCTGGATCAATCCCCTACCCAGAGATCGTACCGAGCATGCACACCCAGGTACACCTCTCATGAAGACATTTCTATGAGATATTTCTGTTTCATACGTTCTGATTGGCTGCAGAGAGGCCATTGTTTTGTTTAATGTACCAGTGCAGCTTGTGTTTGGCTCATTTATTTTTAACAATGGTTTCCAGCTCTTTATAGCTGAAAAACACCCCGAGGCTGGATTTCTACATGGACCAAGTCTGATACCATGGACACACACCTGTCATGTACAAACGTCATTTCTACCACTTCCGGGTCAGAGCAGAGCTGGAAGCACACACATAGGATAAGATTTATTTTATTTTTTGGTTTCACATTACCAGAGATGCCAAGTTTTTTGGCTTCACAAAGCGGGTAAATTTGAGGGCGGGCCCAAAAGGAGGCGGGGCTATGACATGACATGATGTCACATCCGCCAATTGACAACACCCACCATGACAGTTGACGTAAAATAAACCATTCAAAATAAGAAACATGAAAAAGCAGTTGGTAAATTGTGCGTCTTCCGTGTGTTACCACCTAGCGTTATGTATCAGTATGAAGAGGAATTACCACCAGGAATACACCCCCTGTACTGCTTGGTCATGCTTTGTTTTGAGGCTCACACACATAAGCTGTCACATGACCAAAGTTCCTGGATTTCCGACTTCTTCCAAACGTTCACCAAAAACAATACTGGCAATAGACCATGCAAATCGCTAGTTGCGGCTTTCTGATGCACAGCTGCAGCAGCAGGAGATGCCATGTGCTTAGCCGCCTTATACCCAATCATGTTCATGGAATGCACTATAGTGTTCATTATGCGGGAGTTTTATTAGCCTTGGCGGGTGAGAGTGAGATAGGTCCTAATTGTGGGTGTCTCGCCCCCAAAGCCTCCATGTGACAGATTATCCATCTGGAGCAATCAGAACAAAAGAACAAAGAGACATCTGGCGGTCGCGTTGAGTCAGGATGGTCAGGTGGGATTGGTTATTCATCGCTGCAGCGGTCAGCATCTTAGAAACCCCCTTCCCACACACACAGCAGGTGTAAGAAAAAAAAATCTGCTACTTTCTTAAATAATTAGCAAGACGTTAAGTTTAGCTTTAAATTAAGTTTCTGATCATCAAATAAAACAAAGTGGACTCAATAATTTATGATTTTATTTAAAAACTCAACAAAAAAAAATCTGAAAGGTTTATTAAAGAGGGGCGGGGGGAGATCGTGCTTTCGTTGGTAACAATACTTTACTGGTACATTGTTTTCGCTCAAGAAGGCAAAATTTGACGAAAAAAAAGACCCCTAATTAAATATTCATTCAGTTTTATTTCCATTTTGAACGCTGTGAATTCCCCTCTCCTGCATATGCATGACACAGTGTAAAAGCATATTAAGCTAACAAAGCTAGCGTGTATTCTCTTATATTTTTGTTTTGGTGCTTTTATTTAAAAATTGCACTTCCTGTTGATGAGAAGGACTGAGCATGTGCAGAGCAAGAGCAGTAAAACACATTGGAATCTGGGCGTGACGGAAAATAAAATCCATGGGCAAGAACAACCTGGTATTTGAATATTGGAAATGACCCAAACATGCATAAATGGAATTTTTTAGAAAAAAAAATCTGCGGATGCATCCAGGTTGTTTATGGTTTAATGATAAAAGATGATTCAAGTCAAACAGGATGGCTTTAGTCGAGCTGTCAGGAATGATTAGAGACGAAGGCGTTCCATTGGTTCTGCCAGGCGACGCGAGCGGCGTCCTTCAGGCGAGCCGGCAGTGAGCTGTACCTGGAAGCACAACGTAAACATCATCAGTAAAAATGGAATAAAAAATGTAAGATAATCTTATAATTTTACTCTTTATAATGTGTGTTTTTTACATTTGCTTAGGATACATGGGCGTCAGCCATCTTAGGTATGGCAGCTATTTTAGAGATAGTAATGCTCTCCCATCCCAGATATAGAAACCAACTGGTTACCAGAACATTCCTGCCTCATCAGTTAACCACAGATAGCTGAAGGACATGAACCCAGCTCCGTGAAGTTGGCTCCTCTTAAAAAAAATATATAAACAAAAATAAACAAAAAAATATGTCAATCGTTTGTGCTGTTTTGTGCTGTAAAAATTTTTGTGCTGTTTTATTTTTGTCGATATTCTTTTATAGGTCAATCTGCGGTCATCCAGCCCCTCACATTGCTTAAAAATGCGAGAAAAATCTTAAAAATGGTGTCAATCGTTTGTGCTGTTATGTGCTGTAAAAATTTTCATTTGTGCAATTTTAGTTTTTTTTACATTTTAAGAAACACGATTTGGACGGTGACGTCACCAGACCTTTATTTATTTCCGGACGTCGCCAACTTTGATTACATCATCGTCCAAATCGTTTTTCTTAAAATGTAAATAAACTAAAATGGCACAAACGAAAGTTTTCACAGCACATAACAGCACAAACTATTTCCACCATTTTTATGAGTTTTCTCGCATTTTTAGGCGGAAGGAGGGGCTGAATGACGTCATCGTCCCAATCTTATTTCTTTAAATTAAAGAAAAGTCAAACAGCACAAACGATTGACATATTTTTTATTTATTTTTGTTCATTATTTTTTTTAAGAGGGGCCAACTTCACGGAGCTCATGAACCCCCCTGTTCTGCTGAAACCATTTTGCATACGAACACAATGTTGGGTGGACTTTCTGCTCTTTTGATTAACACATTCTTCAGACGCCTGCGAGTGTCTCTATGTAACCTGTGACCTATTTTCTCTAATAAAAGGATGCAGCCGGGTGAGATGATTGAGAGAAGCTTGTAGGAGTCAGCAGAGATAAGTCTCTGTTTCTCCTCATCTCTCCTCGACTGCAGTGTGGAAAAAGCGCTTGTTTCCTTGTGTGGGCTTATTGTTGGTTATGTTACTGAGGTACTGAATTGGATGAACCCTTTTTTAGACCCAACAAAAAACATCTTATTTAACTCAAAAAGCTACGAAAAAATGTAATATTTAGAAATAAATCAGACGCACAGGGCTGAAGGCCGAGGTGTGACATGTACAGTCCGTGAAGTTTGACGTAAAGTTTGTTTCTGAATGAAATAAAAACCGATGCAGACCTGATGGAGTTCAGAGCCAGCTCTTTCAAAGTGGCCAGGTTTGCTTTTAGTCCTCCGATTCCGACAAACGCTTCATAAAAGTCGTAGGACAGACCAGTGGTGCCGAACAGAGACACAATGTTGGGTGGACTTTCTGCCCTTTTGATTAACACATTGTTCAGACGCCTGTGAGTGTCCCATTGTAAGCTGTGACCTATTTTCTCTAATAAAAGGATGCAGCCGGGGTGAGACGACTGAGAGAAGCTTGTAGGAGTCAGCAGAGTTAAGTCTCTGTTTCTCCTCATCTCTCCTCATCTCTCCCCGAGGCCGGTCCCTGAAGTTTGACGTAAAGTTTGTTTCTGAATTAAATAAAAACCGATGCAGACCTGATGGAGTTCAGAGCCAGCTCTTTCAAAGTGGCCAGGTTTGCTTTTAGTCCTCCGATTCCGACAAACGCTTCATAAAAGTCGTAGGACAGACCAGTGGTGCCGAACAGAGACGGGTCATCTGAACTGATCACCACCGGGTGTCCCTCCGCCATCAGCACAGCTGCGGGGTGGTTCCTCAGGTCTGAAACCAGCTTCAGTACCTAAAGCACACAACACTTGGTCAATAAACAGGTTTCTACTCGCCGTGTCGTTCAAAGGTACCTGGTTAGAGATGGGGCAGAGCTCCACGGCGATGTTTCTTTTCCTGGAAAGCTCTTTGGCGACAGGATGGTGGGCCAAAGCGTAACCGTGCCCGATACGGGTGGTGTTAAACAGAAGAGCATCGAGGATGTTCTGGTCTACGTCGGTTCCTTCATCATCTGAACACAAACAGGACAAAAAACAAAAATAAAGTCGAAACCAAGGGATCAAATCATTTTGCAAAATTTTCGACCTAAAAACTTTAGAGCCACGTGATAAACGAGGTTCAGGATGACACCCGTAGATGACAGGCCACGTATACAATCACGCCAGGACACACGAGTGCAGTCCAAAGGCAAGTAGGTAACACCTTCACATGTTTACCACACTCCAAAGTGAGTTCAGTGAGAACGGCTACCTCGATCCGGAGTCACCCAACTTCAGTTCAGTGGTTTTAACATTTTTATTTTACATGAAAATAGTTGGCGTGACCAAAAAGGATGCAGGAGATAGGGTTAGATGGAAGAAACTGATTTGATGTAGCGTTTTTTTAGTTTAGTTAAATTGGTGATACAAGCGGGCAAATGAGCTTTCTTTGCAGGGTGGCTGGGCTCTCACTCAGAGATAAAGGGAGGAGCTTGGAGTAGGGCCGTTGCTCCTCAAGGTCGAGAGGAGCCAGATGGGGTTGTTTGAGCAGCTGGTTAGAATGCCTCCCAAACCAGTGTTTCGGGCATGTCCCACTGGGAGGAGATCCAGCGACAGACCCTGGACCTACTGGAGAGACTATGTCTCACAGCTGGACAGGGAACACCTCGGGATCCTCCCGGGTGAGCTGGAGGATGAAGTCAGGGTGATAGAAGCGTGGGTTTCCCTAATGAGGCTGTTATCTCCACAACCCGGCCCTGGATGAGCAGAAGACGACGGAACGGTGTCATGATCCCTCAACTGCCGCCAGAGGGAGCCGTGGATATTCCAAATCAACCTGAATAGGATCACCTGAGGATGATTCCTGATGCCACACATCTGTGTACCCTGCTATCTAAATAGGGGTTTCGCATTATACTCGAAAAAATACGGTAGGTTGATCCATTCACGTTTGTAAGAATTTGCAACATTGTGACCTCAACTTTTGGCCGCATGAGCCTGAAAGCTTAATTGGGTTCATCTAGTTTGAGCTGAGTAACTATAAGCAGTTTAATTATAAGTGTTTTTTTTCCACCAACCTGTCTCCCCCGCATGAAAGTAGAAGGGTAACGTTTCACCGAGCTGAGCTGGTAGAGAAAGAGCGTCCTTAAAGTACCAAAGGGTCCGCCCACTGTTCTCCCGGCCCACCTGGAGGGTCAGACAGAGAGCTTCATGATTTACAGACAGAAGCAGAGCAGCAGGAAGGGGAACGTTTCTTACCATGTCGAAGCCCACCACCACATCAGGGAAGTCTTTCTTAAGCTGGATGGCCTCTCTCACTGCTGCCTTCACCTCTGACACACTCAGAGCCCTAAAGGACGCAAACACACACACACACACACACACACACACACACACACACACACACACAGACTTTCACCAAAACATGCTGCGAAAAATTCTTAAAATCAAGACTAAAATGTTATTGCCTTCAAAATAAAAGTCCTGATTTCATTGTTCATAAACAAGACCCAAAGAGAATGAGTCAGCTTTTATTTTGGTAGTTTTTCTGGAATTTTTTTTCCAATGCAGAAAAGTCCGATTTTTCGGAAACTTGCTAAGAATGTTCGTCGCGTTTTTCGCGACCATATAAAAAGTTATTAAAAGTAAATTTTATAGTTTGTTGTTTTTATGAAGCGACTGAGTCAAAAACGTTTGATACGCTTCAAAATTATTCCTTTGACGTGATTGTAGTTTCAACGCGGTAGGGAGTATACACTGCAAAGTGTAAACCATTGTTGTTTTTGGCAGCCATCCAAGTTTTCGTTTTAGTCTTCGTCTTTGGGCGACTTTTAATTTAAGTTTTAGTCACGTTTTCGTCATCTCTTTATAGTTTCGTTTTTGTTACGAAAACACAAAAGAGTTTTTGTCTAGTTTTAGTGTAAAAAAAAAAAAAAAAAACTTTAACAATTGTGTCTTTATTAATGAAAATGATGCAGGTTGTTTGTTTAAAAAAAAAAAAAAAAACTCTGTTGAGCTTTAACTTGCGCAAAATAGCGAACATTGTAAAACAACGTAAATGAATCTAATTTTTCAGTGAGTGAGGAACGTTGTAACTTATGTGTACTTAAAAAAGACACCTCTTAATGACCCTGTAAACAAAGTAAACATTGGAATGCATTTAAAGCATTCGTTAGCGCAACCAAGCTAACTAGGAAGTTAGCAGCCCCGACAAGCTAGCATTAGCTTGAAGTTAGCATGCTGTTTGCGCAAAATATGTAGAAAACTTTAAGTTTCTGACCACCAAGCTCCTTTGCTGCTGTTTTCACCATGGTTTGTGACTTCTCGTGGCTGAAGGTGTGTTGTGTAGACGGTGTGAACGTGCAGCACTGTGGGGGGTGTGCCGCCGTGAGAGACAGATGCAGCCGCTGTGTTTTTTCTTTTCACAGACACAAACGCGAAAGTCTGACGCCTATTTTGTTACATTTTCGTCTCGTCAGCAGAAACCTGCAAACGTCTCGTCACATTTTCGTCACCAAAATGTCGCATTTATTTCGTTATCGTTACGTCATCGTCATAAAAAAATGCGTCGTCAATGAAATCATTTCGTTTTCGTCATTGTTGACGAAAACAACAGTGGTGTAAACATGTTGGAACCGAACACCTTTTTTTTTTCATATAATTTATTAATCCCTTATCGGGAAATTTGTGTGTTGCATTTCACCGCAGCAGGCTGCCACAATGGCACCAATGGTGGGAGAAACAGGGGGTTAAGTGTCTTCTCCAAGGACCCTATACGTACACTCAGTGGGATGCAAACCCGCAAACTTCTGGTTGATTTCCGGTTGATTTCCGGTTCACAGGTGAACGCTCTAACCACTGAGACACCATGACACATTATTAATATTCCCTGCACATCCAGATAATCTTCCCTAAAATATTCCTGTACATCCAGATGTTCCTCTCTGTCTGGCCGCTACTGTTTGATGAAAACAAGAATTTTTCAAAACAGCAACATGCTAATTTTGATGGGTTTCCGGCTGGACGCTTTTAATTCTCAGATAATATGTTTAGTTTTTTTTGATAGTTAAGAATTTATTTAGATGTTTTTATTTTTATATTCTTGCTTTGTTTTTTTGTGTTTTGCTCAAAAAGCTTGCGATCGATTAAATTTCGAGGTTTTGAGACTGAGATGAACATTTTTGCACGTAGATGAAAAACGATGAAATAAGAACTATTATTAGTTTTATATTAAATAAATATTTGATGACATCATCAACTGATGATGTCACAAACAAACAAAAACTTCTTTAAAGTAACAAACATGTCAAAAAGCGTTTGCGATGTGAATTAATCATGTATAAATGTGCAAAGTGTTTGTGGGAAATTCCGAAGTTTCATAATGTCCACGTTTAGTATTTTACACGTGAGCGTCCCCGGCTGCACACGCTCCAAATCTGACCCCAGTTTGTTCCGCTGCGAACATGACTGATGGCAAACTGCTAATTAAATTAGACGCTGAAGAAAAGAGCTTCAGAAAACACGATTAGTTAACGGGAAACGTCTCAAGCTAAATGAAATGTTAGGACGATGGTTGGAAGCTCTAATGTCCCACGCTCACTTAAACTCACCACACGGTTGTTTGGATGGTTTTTTATTTATTTAAAATAATTTAGTTCAAACTTATTAAAACTCAATCGGAGGGAAAAACGTTTCTCCGGACGGACAGATGATGAAGATTATAGATCCGGAATGAAGTCTGAAATAATGTTAGCAGCACGAGATTATGCCCGTGTGGTGACCCTAATGGCTTTCCATAGGACACACAAGATTTGAAATGTAACGTGCTTGTTTATGTGCGTGTATTGGCCCCGATGGCTTTCCATATGCGCGAACGGTTTATTTCAACAACGTGCGCATCACGAAGACACACATTTGAATGGGAGCAGTGGTGTTGTTTTCTCGACATAGCCAAAAAAATCCAGAGTGCGCCATCTAGTGAAGAAACATCAGAATGGCAGGGAAAATAAAACCTTAAATGGTTTATTTACCGTTATTTCACGGCTATAAGGCGCATATAAAAGTCTCAGATTTTCTTCAAAATGAGCGTTGCGCCTTTTCGTGCGGTGCGCCTTGTGTGTGAGAAAAAGGCGGACCTAAAAGAAAACGCTGTGCCCGCGAAGCGGACCTGAAAGAAAACACATGAGAACGTTAAAGAGTGAAGTGTGAGCGGCGTGTGAGTGATGGATGACCGAAGGAGACCACAGTTTCACGAAGGGTGGAAGTCAGCGCCGGGCGAGTTACGCTACAGTTTGCCAATGGATTGTAGATGGTTGGACTAACGTATCTGCTGGTAATGTTATCCGAGCTTTCTCAAGAGCTGGTATCCTTTCTGAGGAGCCGCACAGTACAGACAGTGACTTTGACAGCGAGGAGCGAAGTGGACCTGCTCTGTTGGATTTTGCGCAGCTGTTCGATTCTGAAACAGAGGATGAGGACTTTGACGGATTTGAATAAAGACTATTACCGGTAATGTGCTTGTTTAGTATCGTTACTACTTAAATAAAGTACAACCAAACTCAGTTTTTCTCCCGATCTATTTTTTAATACGCACATTTGCATGCTTGCGTGTGTGTTGTTGTAAGGCGGTGTGTGACTGAGACTGCGCCTTTTCGTACGGTGCGCCTTATGTGTGTTACATACAGCAACGGCGCACATAACTGAGGCTGCGCCTTTTCGTACGGTGCGCCTAATCTTCGTGAAATTACGGTAGTTAATTTTTTCAAGTTTGGTGGGCCGAATTAAACCGTTTAACGGGCCGCATGTGGCCCGCGGGCCGTAGTTTGCCTATGCCTGGGATAAGCGGTTAAGAAGACGAAACAAATTGTTTGTGAATATTAAAAAAAAAAAAGTTTTTGAAGTTTTTGTATGCAAATTAAAATTCAGAAAAGTCCAAAAAAAAAAAAAAGCTTAGCGGTTTAAATTCTTCACGTGTGACGTGATTCTCTTGTTGATTGTTGACCAAAAAACACAACTTGTGTTTCTTTCCATTCCAGATTTGTGTCCTTAGCAACCAGCTCGTTGAGGAAATGGGGCCAAATTAGCAGTTAATAAATTGAATTTGAGCTGCTGGATCATTTTTAAAAACTGGGACACGCTGACGAGTTTAAACGCTCATAATCCTCATTGTTTGTGTCACTAAAAGAGCTTCTAGAATTCCCGGCGTCGCGGTGACCAGACTTCCTGGTGTCATTAGTCACATGGATTTTTATCCCAACGTGAACAAATCTTCATGTTTCGTTGTTTCGCGGTTACTTTAAAGATTCTTCTTGACCTTTTCGGTTTTATTCTGTTTCTCCACA
Source organism: Neostethus bicornis (assembly GCA_902685375.1). Lineage (NCBI taxonomy): Eukaryota > Metazoa > Chordata > Actinopteri > Atheriniformes > Phallostethidae > Neostethus > Neostethus bicornis. The sequence continues at coordinate 3,213,643 of CACRXE010000066.1, read as the reverse complement.
CGAGATGGTTGTTTCACAGCAAATTATTTTTCTTAAAGTCATTTTAAAAGTTAATTTAATTTCACTTTTAAAGGTCAACAGGACGTCGGGTTTTTCCCGCTCTTCTTCACGAAGTCGCTTTAATCCAAATAAAAATGGTTTTAACTCCTTGTCGGTTTAAAAGTAAATTATGTTTAACTAAACAATATGTTTTACGGAGAAAACCGACGTTATTTAATCCTTTATATGGTGGCTGATTGTGTTTTAAAAATTTAAAGGAGCCGCCGCCCAATTCTGGATAAGCGCTTCAGAAAACGAAACGAAAAAAAATCTTTTTTCTTGTACGAGATGAAGTTCAGAAACACAATAACTTCCTCAGGTTCATCATCAAACATCTAATACTTTCATAAAAATGGGGGGAGACGGTGGCTCAGTGGTAAAGCGTTCGCCCGCGGACCCGAAGTCGACCGGAAGGCAACCGGAAGTTCGCGGGTTCGCATCCCACTAAGCGCACGTCTAGCGTCCTTGGAGAAGACACCTAACCCCCCGTTTCTCCCACCATTGGCGCCGTCGTGGCAGCCTGCTGCGGTGTAGGAGTGCAACACACAAATTTACCCGGTGAGGGATGAATAGAGTGAGTAAAAAAAAAAAAAACATAGGGCGAAACGGTCAATTAAGACCGGTTTGGGGTCGTGATCGACCAAGATTCTAAATCAGTGTTTTTAAACCAGTCTTCCCGTGCCGTGAGAGATCATCAAGTGTTTCGTGAGAAATTATCTGATCGGGATTTGTCGCTAGCTATCAAAGATTGTTTTGGTTGATCTTAAAATCAAAGCGTATTTATTTGTGTTTATCAGTATGAAATCTTGTCGTTTTATTTAGAGACAGGATGTCATGATTCCCTCACCTGCCACCAGAGGGAGCCCTGGACCTTCCTCCTTCTCCTGGACTGCAGCCTGATCCCAAACACCTAGGTGATTATCCTGATGCTGATCAGCTGTGCGTCGTCAATCTTTTTTGACCTCCGTGTCGGGTCATTACCATCCCTTCCAGCCAGGACTTCCTGGCTTTCTGACCAAGACCCTTCAACTCTGTTTTTATGTTTGTAAGTTTCAGTCAACATTGTTCAAAGTCTCACGAGATTTGGCCGGTACGTGCGGGACTACAGGTCACAGGTGCGCGGCACGCTCACAGAAGAAGATTTCAGAGTGAGAGCCGCGCATACTATGTATGAACTTTTGGTTGTGTTAACCCTTTGCCTTACTGGCCCTTTAAATCCTGTTTTGTTGTCCTGCATTTGGGTCCGCCTACTTTCACATCCCACAGGACTCCTGTGATGAGTTCTTTACTGTAACCATAGCAACCCACTCTTCTTCTGTCTTTTCATCCCTCCCGAAAATGACCCCACCTCGAGGAACATATTTTTTACATGTTTTTGAAACATTAAGAAAAAGTGAAGGTTGTGTTTTAAAGCAGAAAAATTGCAAATTCTTTCATTTTTTGTGGGACATTAACGACAAAAATGTTACTCTTGCATTCTAGGTAAATCCTCTGAAAGGGAGCTAGCTACGACACATCTTCTCCTTTTAACATTTCCCTCCAGGGGGCGCCACAGCAAGTCAGTTTCTTCCGTCTAACCCTATCTCCTGCATCTTCTTCAGTCACACCAACTATCTTCATGTCTTCCTTCACTGTATCCATGAACCTCCTCTTTGGTCTTCCTCTAGGCCTCTTTCCTGGTGGTTCCAAATCCAGCATCTGTCTTCCGATGTCTCCTCTTATTACGACACATGGCTGCATAAAAATAGCTTTTCATTAAGTAATTAATTAATTTAGAGAATCGTTTTGAACATTTTTGGTTAATGGTGCCTCAAGATTTATTTTGATGGTAAAATGTACGTTGGCTTGAAAAAATGTTGAAAAACACTTTTAGAACCCCAAATTCTTTTTTTTCTGAACTTCTTGAATGTTTAATAAATATTCATAAAATACAATAAAACTGCAACTTTTTTTAAACAAACACATTTTTTAAAAGCTAACAAAGATACGAACTTTTTAAATTAGCGTATTTTGTAAAGTTAGTTTTAAGAATTTGAAGTAACATTTTTAGAAATGTGTTTTTTTCATTGGTCTTGTTGTTGTTTTTGTTTTCTTAAGTGACTTTTATTTGGAAGGGGATCGTTTTGTTCTCCAAAGACTCTAAACTTAATTAGACATCAGCGAGTAAACTTTAGCCTGACATGCAAAGTCTTTCTTTTTAAAGACCAGCGGGTGATAACGATCCGTTTAAAACGAAGGTCACTTTTTACGCGTTTATAGCAGAAAAATTTTTATTACAAGATCCAAAACAATAATTTTAAAAACCTCTTTTAAATAAATTTTGTATGAATTTTAAACAATCTCATCTGATCCCAAACACTCCTCCTATTGGCCTGTCTTATCAAATCTGCACAAAAAATGGTGTAAATTTTAGAAATACACCAAAAAGGCGTGGCATTTCTCTAGAGGGGTGTGTCTATCTATTTGGGGGTACGTAAGGGGTGATATTGATTTAAAATAGAGACTGAAAACAAACGTCATAATAAAAAAAAAAACACCTGCGTATATTCAGATCCATGCTCAGTCACTACCTTGTTTTACGACGTTAATAAACAGAAGACCGTAAAAAACAATGACTTATGTGACCCTGATCTTCGGTTCCATGATCTTTAGGCCTAAATCAGTTCATCTATAGTGGGTAGTAAGTAAGTTTGTAGGTTTTATTGCGTTCACTAAAGTTTTACGGACGACCAGCTCGAATGCTTAACCACATTGTGTGTTTGAAAACTGATTTGTTTTGGTTTACCTGTGGACGGAGAATATAATCCGAGCCCCGAAGAAGTCCGGATGATCTCTGATAAATCTATTTACAACGTCTTGAAACATCTTCAGAGTCCAGATTTTATCGTGGATGGTCCCGTCTAGTTCGTACGTCTGCAACACAAAAATTTTAGCTGCACGGCCACCGAAAGAAGATGGAGGGATTAAAGAGGGGAAAACAAACCCTGGACAAACCGCTGCGCAGCTCCACATACAGGACATTGTCCCGGTACAGCTCCTCCAGACCCTGGTAGAAGTAATCCCTCAGCACGGGGGCGTGGGTGATGAGCCCAGCAGCAGCTATGAAGGCCTTCTCAAACTTCTCCCACACCACGTCCTGGTTTGGATATTCTCCATCTGGATCCTCGGTGAAGAGCGTGAGGTGTTCGATTAAACTGCAAATCCCCAAAAATATTAATTTTTAAAAAAATAACCTACTTTTAGCAGCTTTCTAAAATGTTTGAAAAACATTCTTTAAAGAAATTTTCTATTTCAATTCCATTACGATTGAATAACCCTCACCATGGTCACCAGCTGTGGGTGGTGACCGAAAGAATGAGATCGCGGGTACAAGCGGCCGAAATGAGCTTCCTCCGTAGAGTGGTTGGGCTCTCACTCAGAGATCAGGTGAGGAGCTCCGCCATCTGGGAGGAGCTCGGTGTCGAGCCGCGCCTCCTCAAGGTCGAGAGGAGCCAGATGGGGTGGTTCGGGCATCTGGTCAGGATGCCCCCCCGAGCGCCTTGCGGGCGAGGTGTTTCGGACACGTCCCACCGAGAGGACACAAAGGGGCAGACCCCGGACCCGCTGGAGAGGCTATGTCTCACAGCTGCCGGGGAACGACTTGGGATCCTTCCAGGTGAGCTGGAGAATGCAGCCGGGGAGAGAGAAGCCTGGGCTACCCGTTTGAGGCTGTTGCCCCCGCGACCCGACCTAAGCGGAAGATGACGGAACGGAACGATTGAATAATTTGCCGCTTTTTCTATTCCGTTTTCGGAAACTTTTCAAACGCCAGCTCTCCTTGGCTGAGGATTTTGTTCTCCGCCCCGCCCACATTCTAACATAAGCAGGAAGTGTATTTTCAGCACTGTCGGGTTGGATATGAGTATGCTAGTTGTAAAGCGGTACTTGGCATGACTCTTTGCCAGTGAACCCTGTACCAAAAATCTTTACGTAACGGGCACACAGGGTTCTAAAGAAAGGCTAATTATAGCGTTTCTAAGCTAGCTAAATGTACCATCTTTATCTACACGCGATATCTCCCCACTATCCACGCCATGGTGTGAAAGTTTTGAAAAGGTTGGACCTGTTATCGAAGCCGGTGTTGTCTCCGATTTTGGCCCTGAGTGTCTCCAGCAGCTGCCAGTAGAAGCAGTCCCACCGAGGGAAGGGCTGCCGGTCGGAGAACAGGAAGCGGACGGAGTTGTCCCATGTGAAGCAGATGTAGCAGTGAGGTCTGTAGGTGACGTTCTTCACCAACCACTCAGGACTGACCATGGAGGATCCGTGCACGTGCAGAGCTGCGCCTGCGAGAAAGAGAAAATAGTTCCTCTCTACAGCTGTTACTTGTCCCACCCTCCCATCGCCCACATATCCCACCCACATACAGACGTGTTTCTGTGCGCAACGCAAACCATCAGTGAAAAATTTACTTATCGCGCAACTCCGCAAGAAATAGACGGTTAAGAAGGTGACTGGCTAATTATCTGCTCTACTTCAAAGACTGAGAGCCGGGACGACCTAGTCTGGGAGGTTAGGGTTAGTATTTGCAGCATTTAGCATTTTACGCTTTAATTTTTTGGCATTTATAATTTTCTGGGATTAAAATGTTGCTATTATCAGATTATCTGCTTGGTTTTTATGTGGAGATTAAAACTCTGTCGTAAAAGTGAGACACCTGCTGGCAACAGCGAATGTAGGCGCTGTCCGGCAGCGTGTGCGAACACGTTACACATTTAATCCCACTCATGCTACGTTTGCACAAGCTATACATCTTCTACTCTTCTTGGAAGGATACCAACACGGCCTAGAAGTGTTCTAAACCTTATAGAGCGATGAGTTTTCTGCACTGAGGCGCATCTTCACTACCACAGTAGCTTCAATGCAACACGAAGTTTCGTGAAAAAAAAAAAGAATAGAGCAAAATTGATTTCAGGCAAATGGCAGGATACACTCCGAACAAGTCACCAGTCTGTTGCGAGGCTACACCTAGACCAGGGGTGGGTAAACTTTGACTCGCGGGCCACATTGAGTTCTAACATTTGACAAGCGGGCTGGACCCAGGGGGTGGGGTGAGAGGTGCGCCCCTACCTCTCTAAGTTGACAAAAAAAATTGTTTTACTACTTTAATTATTATAAACTTTGGTTAAAATATGCATCAAGATACAGAAAAGTTACTTATTTTTTAAAAAGGTTCGGGGGCACGGGGGGGTTGCCACCCCAGGAACAGGAGCAGATGGACGGCATGCTTTGGTAACCTCTAGATTAGACCGATAGAATGGCGCTAGATTTTAAACAAGCGCTAAATGTTACAACAAGAGCGTTAAATTTCAAATCTAGCGGCGCTAGGTCAGAAATCAGTGCAGTAGCGCCTAAAAATGTCCATTCAGCGGCGCTTGGTTTGAAATCTAATCACTTGATGTAACATTTTGCTTGTTTTTAACATCTAACATGCTTGTTTATGTGTGTGAATTGGGCCCGGTGTCTTTCCATATCTGTACACACTGTTTATTTTGAAAGTGTGCGCATCACGGACACACACATTTTAATGGGAGCAGTGTTGTTGTAGTTTTTGCACCATCTAGTGACGAACATGAAAAAAAATCAAGAAAAATCAAACTCACGTTTTGGGGGTTTTTTTCTAGTTCGGCGGGCCGGACTAAACCGTTTAACGGGCTGCATGTGGCCCGCGTGCCAGAGTTTGTCCGTGCTTGACCTAGACAATTATCTACAGACACACTCTCGTCCCTAGAGTCAATTTGGTAGCGGCCAATTGACTAATGAACGCAAAACTAAATCACTGTTGAAAAGACGAGAAAAAAAAGTGTTTGTTAAAATTAGCATATTTCTTCGTATGCTTCGTAAGAAAAAAGTTTATCTTCGTGAAATATGTAAACATTCTTCTCATAAATATTTAATTTATGTATAATTGTTTTAGAGTTCTGTGAATAATTTAGGATTTAATTTCTATGCATTAAAATAGTTCCTAACTTTTTAGCATTTTGATACTGGGAATGGTTCTCACAAAGGACCCAACTTGATCATTTGATGGACCAATTTTGGCCCTCAGACCTTATGTTTAACAACTATGATGATCAAACTTATTTCAGATCCTTGTTGCTAAAAGAATTGATTTGTCAATCAATCTTTTAAACCGCTTATTTTCAGGATTAATTAAACTTTGAAGAGATTTTTTAAACGGTTTAAATCGTTAGATTTCCACAGGCGGCTGTATTGCCCTGTCTGACCATCTCAAAATATGACACCCAAATCCTGCAGAAGTTCTAGAGCCTATCCCGGCTGATTACAGGTGTGAGGCAGGATACACACCTAACAGATCACCAGTTTGTTGTGGGGCTAGAGGAAATTTCCTAGCAGCCAATCAACCTAACATGTATGTTTTTAGAGGAAACCAGAGAAAATCCACACATACACAGGGAGAACATGCAAACTCCACACAGAAAGGACAGTGTTTCAAGCCTTGCCCCCACTCCAGGACTCGAACCCCTAACCTTCTTGCTGTGAGTCCACCTGCAGCCCATATCTCATAATGATAAATATAATTTTGACTGAAAGCAAGTCTCTATGAGTAAAGTTATGACGTCCAGATGTTAAAGCGTCAAAAAGCCCGGAATCAACTTTGACGTGAATAAAAATCCTCATCAAGCTAAAAAAAAGCTCAAGTTTATAAGAAATTAAGTAAATAATTTGATTTTTTTTTTTTATTACTAAGAAACTTGTAAATTGGGAGGAGGAATGCCCCGATTCCCTTATACGGGCGAATTCACGCCCCTCTTTAGAAAATTCTAGATCCGCCCCTGGTTCGTGTTGTTTTTACGTTACGTTTTTTAGTAAAAATTCAAAAAAGAGTTTTTGTGACAGAAACTAAAAGTCTGAGGAGTCACTGATAAATAAAAGATTTAAGAATCCCAGTGACTTTGGTTTGCAACCAGTTACTTTTAGAAAATAGTTACTTTTTGAGGGAAGTCATTACTTCTGAACGGAAATGAACGCCACAACCTAAAAAAATGACGACTTTTTGAAGAATAATGTAACAAAATATTATTTAAAAAACATTTATTGGTGTCAAACATAAGGTTTGTGGATCAAAGTCAGCTCTTAAGATCAACGTTTCTCAACCTGTGGTCCGCGGCACTCTAGTGGACCGTGAGAGCTCGTCAGGTGTTTCAATGGGAAAGATCCTATTTCACGTCATATGGTGATCAGGATCCAACGGTAGATCCAAAAGATTGTTTTGATTGATCTGATGGTGTTCGTGTAAAATTTTTTATTTCATTTAGGCAGGCAACGCTGTCCTGTAACCATAGCAACCCAATCTTCTTTGCTTTAAAGTCCCTTCCGGAAACTACCCCACCTGGTGGACTGTATTTTCCACATGTTTTTGAGACATTATGAGAAGTTTCTCTTGCATTCTGGTGAAACCTCTGAACGGCTTACTGTCTGAAATTATGTGCTTTGAGTTTTTTTTTAATAGAAAAATGTACGTTGGCATAAAAAAGGTTGAAAACAGTGCATGAAAGGGTCTCATCGGGTCTCCAGGAACAAATATGTAAAGATAAAAAGAACAAAAGGCCACTTAAAATATTATAATTAGTCATTTATTTACAATATGATGGATTTTTAACTTGGTTTAATCTTTAACTCTAGGACCGCCGCGTTCTAAATCTACCTTCAAGCGCCATGACCGTCAATGTGACGCTTATGTAAATATTCATGTTTTTTCTGCTTTATTAAATAAATAAACTTTAACACACTCAATTTTTAAAGTAATAATAATAATAAAATGTTAAATATTTTTAAAACCTAGAATAAAAAAAAACAAACAACAAAGTAAAATGATCTAATTCGTCAATAGCCTTTTTTTTTTTTTTTTACATTTTTCACTGCTGCTTCAAAAATGTCCTCGTTATAAATTGGCTATATTCCAATATGTTAACCTGAACTTTAAAGACTTATCAAGAAAACATGGCTGACTTTATTCAGACTCTCTTCATGGTATCTCTTCAATATTATCTCACTCAACTGTTCTAAAATGTTTCTGTAATGGCGTCAGAGTCCTCCTTGTCTCTCTCCAAAATTATAAACACACACACTTATATGTGTATTGACACATTGTCATAGGAACTTCCAATGCACATTTCCTCGCAGCTGCTGCGAGGCGCAGCAGGTTAGAGGAGATAAAATGCTTATAAATTTTGAAATGTTCATTTTTAGAACACAAAAAATACATTAAAAAAAAGAAAGCATGTTTATAATAAAATTTATAAAAGATCAGCCTCCTAGGTTGTGTTCTATTTATTCTAATTAGCATATTAAAGTAACATGGAGTCATATTGACGGCTCCGGTGGTTCTATTGTTAAAAATATGCAAAGTTAAAAAAAAAATCAACAGATTTTGGAGCTTCAAGAAACTCAATCAGACTTAAAAACTACTTTTAAAGAAGCATCTCACTTTTTAACAGTTCATTAAAAAATTATTGTTAAAACTACAGCAAAGATTTTTCAGTTTATTGGACGGTTTTTGTGTCACTTTAAGAAAATAATTTGAAAATTAACCTAATTATTCAGTTCATATGTTTGAAAAAAAAAAATTATAATTCTATAAAATTCTCCATTTGTGTGCCTGAAATTTTATTCGCTGTTATTTTTATTCATTAATTGATGGAAAATTGAATTTTTAATGACTAATTCCCTTTATTTGATCAAATCTTGGAGAAACAAATACTAGACGATTTATGTCATTGATTAATTGTTTAATTTAATTTATAACTTCAAAACAAAAGACAGGATTTATTTTATCCAAAAACAAATACGAAGAGAATTACTTTTAATTGGAAGTGATTAATATAGATGGTTTTGTTGGCGTAGGGGTGGTGTGTGTTTATGAAGGTGTGAGGCTCGCGTGACGGAGTCGGAATGACATAAAAGTGAGACATAAACATGGAGAAGTCATTATTTTGCTGTCTGACGTTATCTCACTCAACCTTTCTAAAATTTTCTGTAGCGGCGTCAGAGTCCTCTTTGTCCCTCTCCAAAGAATGAGACAATAAAAACACACACACGCTTCTGTGTGGCCATATATTGGACATATTTTTAAATTGGTAGCAGAAAATTTGAGCCGGATGGAAATTTTAAAGGAATATCGGTGGAAAATTGAAGCGTAAGCGATCATAATTGGTTTCAATAGTCATTAGTACCAGTGGGGGCTGGTGATGTGTAGCGCAAGGGCGCCCCCCGTCCAGATCACCAAAAAATAACAATAATAAAATGTATTAACATGTATTTGTTTGTAAGTATGTAAAACTGTCTTGTGTGAAGATTATATACATTTTAATAAAGTTTTATTTTATTTACTTCCCGTGAAAACCGGAACGAGGGTGCAGCCCGGATGCGCCCCGCAAGAGGCAGGTAATTACCCCAGAAGGTAATTAATGATGTCTCACAATATAGATATATTTTTTTGTGTGTGTGTGTGTTTGAAAAATGTGCGCCCCCCAGGTTTTTTTTACCACTGATTAGAACTAATTAATATATATTAAATTTATCAATAGCTTTACATTTGGGCAGATCAATATTTTAATGGTTTCCATGGTTATATTAAAATTGTCCTGAAAAAAGTTATTAAGTATTTTCAAATCGCAACATCTGACATCGCAATTTGAGAATATCGTCAAGCTCTCGTCACCTTTCGGCATCCGCTGGATCAATTTGAAGAGCGGGCTCTTCTCGATGTGCGGTTTGGCCTTGAAGAAATGCAGAGCTGGAAGAAAAGGTGTTGCCGACATTTCCTGCTCTTTTATGCGACGCAGGTAAGCGTCCAGTTTCTTCTCGGACTGCGTTAGCGTCAGCTGGCCTCCTGTTTGTCTGGACGCTTCCTGACGCATCAACAGGTCTCTGTGATTGGGGTCAGGCATCCCCTCAGACTGCCCCGCTAACCACAGAAGGGGTCCATAAGCGAGCCAGAGTGAGACCAGCATGTCCTTATGTCCCACAGGAAGAATCCGAATTCCTACTGAAACATCGTCCGAAAGATCGCTTTATTCAACAAACCGAAAAAAGCAAATTAAGTTAAAGCCCGAATGAAAAAAAAAGAAGAAAAAAACTTCTGTTTTTGTGGTTTTCTGGTTAAATAAGTTTAAACTTGTTTTTAAGGTCGCTCGGTAACCACGGCAACCACAAAAAAACAAGCGATAACTAAAGTAAAGAGACAGTTCTCGTCATTCGGATCAGATAAAAGATCTTCGCTGTTACTTCCAGCCGAGAAAATCTGCTGCTTATCCCGTCTGGACTAAATGCTCGGCTTGTTTTTGTCCTGCATGTCAGCAAAACGCTCGCAGGAGCCGCCTAATTGGAGCATTTTTGTCTGACTAATACCATGTGATAAGCTAATGAACGAGGCATGAATGGGACAGTGAGAAGAACGGACACAGCGAGCGGAGACTCATCACTTTTTTTATTTACTCAGTACAACATTTTTTTATCACCGAGACACAAAAAATAAAAACAACAAAAAAAAAAACCACACACACATATAATTTAATCTGGAAAACCTCATATACACACAATAAACCAGCTGGAATGAATTCATTTAGAAGATGGACGAAAAAAAAAAAAAACAATGTAGAAACTCTGTACGCTGTTTATTGGTCTGTGATTGGTTGGAGCCGACTCCCATTAGCGACACAATCCCTCATGCGGCCGGTGGAACTGGCAGAGTGATCCGATTTAAAAAAAAGAAAGAAACGAGCTGCTAAAAACATGTGGTGAGTAAACGATCGGCATCGGACGGGAGGAAAGGTAAACAGCAACACGTCACGCCATGCTTCTCTCCTCCGTCGCACACATAAAAAATAAAAAGGGGAGCGCTTGGGCTGTTGGGGTGTTTTTTTTTTAACATAGCGAGGTACCTCAGTCCATGAACTTGCGGTTTGGATTGGCACCGAAGAGAGCCACCCGGATCTCAGGCATCATCTGTAAAGAGGAAAGAAAAAAGGGGATGAATACATCTCGGCTTTCTCATATGAGAAACAAGCGGGGGTACCGTTTGATACGGTACACCTGGTGATTTATAATGTTCCGCGGGACACTGGTTGAAAAATGCTGTCCTGTTCCACAAGCACTGACACATAAAGCAGGCGGTCATATTGGACCCGATGATCCCGATGTTGTGTTAGAGTAAAGCGGAAGACAAAGAGGTGGCGACGCGAGCCGTTTCCACCATCGGTTGTTTAGGGGAAAATAAACTCCCCGTTTAACACCTCTGAAGCTGGCCCGTCTTAAAATAAATAAAAAATAAACAAAAAATATGGTGTCAATTGTTTGTGCTGTAAAATTTTTGTTTGTGCTATTTTAGTTTTTTTTTTAAAAAAAAAGAAATACGATTTGGGCGATGACGTCATCCAGCTTTTCATTCTGGTTAAAAAATAAATAAATAAAAAATTGTGCCGCCTAATCATAGCCATGAATAGGGATGTAGACCTTCAAACCGTGTTTCTTAAAATAAAAACAACTAAAATAGCACAAACTAACACTTTTACAGCAAAAACTATTGACACCATTTTTTAGGAGTTTTCTCGCATTTTCAGGCGGAATAGGGGCTGGATGACGTAATCGTGCAAATTGTATTTCTTAAATAAAAAACTAAAATAGCACAAACGATTGACAATACTTTTTATTTTTGTTTTGTTCTTTTTTAAGAGCGTCACGGAGGTCAGTTTTAACCCATGAGAAAAGTTGAATCCCAGCTATCAATTTTACGTTGCGACAACGTTGTCACAACGTTCCTTACGACATTCATTTATAGACTTCACACGTCATTTAGACGTGACCATCCAGCGGACCTCCAGACAACGTAACACATTTTTCATTAACATAAATGTTGCAACAACGTCAAACCTGGCGTGACAAGAAAACGACCTGCCCACAACGTTGCAGGGATGTTGTGTCTTAGCCTGACGGCCTGCTGAAGAACAATACCTTCCTGTCTGAACATACCCGTCTGCGGACAGAGATGTGGTACTAAAGATGGTGGACTGGTGGTGTTTGAGAACAACAAATAGTATTGTTCAACTACAACAAAGATTGTGATTTGCTGTCAAGATGTGGAGCCGTTTAGCGGTCAGTTTTAAGATCTTATTACGATCCATGGGAGCGTTCCCACATTGTTGTCATGATAACCTACATTCGGCCGCACGCAGAGCTCACCGCTATTCCTGTCAAATGTTCACAGTAACAAATAAACAAAGTATTTTTTTTAACATTAAAGTTTAAATGAATTCATGAATAATTATTTACTCTTCGTTTTGTCATCCCCAACAAACTCGCTTACAGAAGAATTGTTTTGAATTGTCGAGCTAACAAAACGAGGCCCATTATTTGGGCTGATTTTAGTCTCAACGCTGTGACTAAAATGTTGAGGTTTATTCAGAAAAAAAAAAAATCATTTTATTACAGTAAAAAAATTAAGTCATTATGTTAATTAACTGGAAACACATCAAAGATCGACTATTGCAGAGCGAGCACTCACTCTGAGTAAAATGAAAAAACGATCCTTAAAAACACAGATGCCTCACTACTTTTTTTTTTCTTTCCTTTTTTTTTTTGCTTTTTATTCAATTCCTTTCAATCAAACCACCACTTTTGTTTTTATATCAAACCTTCTCATTAATGAGGTTTAATTTAAATAAAAAAAATGTTTAAGAAAAGCAGGCAGTTAAATTTAAGTCACACTTTTCAGGGAGTAAATGTAAACATGGTTAAACTGTGGAATATTGTGACTTAATTTGGAGATAGAACCTTTCTAAAGGTTTTTTTTTTTTACTTTCAAAATTTTAATCGTACTATATTTAACCCTCAACGGGGAAATTACTTCCCTCAGCAGGCGGATATGACAGCGCCAATGGTGGGAGTAACACCAGTTAAGCATGGAGCTAATCGAAATCAAACAATCTTCTCCCACTCCAAAGAAAGCTTATCTACCACTGAGCCAACGCCTCCCTCCGTACTGTAAAATAAAATTTCAATTCACTAATTCAGAGGTGTAAAAACTATGACCCGAGGGTCGCACTTGGACTCTAAAACTTTTTATTTTGGCCCACAAAACATGAGAAAATCAAATACGAATAGTTTTTATGGCTTTTTTCCTGCAATTCCTGAGTCCTTCAATAGAGGGCAGGAACAATTAGAAGCTTCTAGAACAAGTTATTTTATTATTTATTCACATAGATTCAGAGCTTTACAATAAGAAGTTTTTTCTGGTCTCCTGACGTCACTTTGCGTCCCTCATGAGCCCGATTTAAAGCTTCATAATGTCAGCTTTAAGCTAATCGGATTTAAAGGCTAACTTTATTACGAATAATGAATTCTAAAAAACCGGGGGTTTAATAATTGGAGTCATTTAAGTGTATTTTCTCGTTTTAAACCTACAATTTGACTAATAATAGTCCAATCAGAAGACAGGAATAATTGTAGGAGTCATTTCCTGATCAACTGAATGTTGTTTAGATTTTTACGAAAGATTAAAGAAAATCTGTCAGAAATAAAAAAAAAAATCGTATTAAACCAAGATAAATATTCGCAAAAGTTTTTCTGTTCCGTTGTCTTCTGCTCATATGGGGACGGGTCGCCTCAAACGGGAAGCCAAGACTTCTCTCACCCCGGCTGCCTCCTCCACCACACCTGGAAGGATCCTAAGGTGTTCCCTGTCCAGCTGTGAGACATAGTCTCTCCAGCAGGTCCAGGGTCTGCCTTTTGGTCTCCTCCCGGTGGGATGTACTCGAAACACCTCACCAGCGAGGCGCTTGGGGACATCCTAACCAGATGCCCAAACCACCCCATCTGGCTCCTCTCGACCTGGAGGAGGAGCGGCTCAACACCGAGCTCCTCCTGGATGGCAGAGCTCCTCACCCAATCTCTGAGTGAGAGCCCAGCCACCCTGCGGAGGAAGCTCATTTCAGCCGATTGTATCCGTGATCACATTCTTTCGGTCACCACCCACAGCTGGTTACCATGGTGAGGGTAGGAACGTAGATCCTGGTTACCATGGTGAGAGTAGGAACGTAGATCCTGGTTACCACGGTGAGGGTAGGAACGTTGATCCTGGTTACCATGGTGAGGGTAGGAACGTAGATCCTGGTTACCACGGTGAGGGTAGGAACGTAGATCCTGGTTACCATGGTGAGGGTAGGAACGTAGATCCTGGTTACCATGGTGAGGGTAGGAACGTTGATCCTGGTTACCATGGTGAGGGTAGGAACGTTGATCCTGGTTTCGGCTCCGCTCTTTCAAAGTTTTTACACCTTAAAAATTTCGGAGTGTTTTGTACCTGCTGAGCCATCAGGTCCAGTCTGCTCTCCAGGGTGTTGGCAACTTTGATCTTTCCGTCTCCGTTGTAGATCTCGATGCCTCCGGACCTGGTGAAAACAAAACACCACGTATGTCAAAACTCGAGCCAAACCAATTCATCAGACCAGATTAAACCGGTCAATGACGGACTCTTTAAAGACATGCTGCCGACTGGTGACAATGAACGTATCCACTGAGCGTTCAGATTTACAGAGTTTCCATGAAAGCACCACGTGACATCACACGTGGAGGAAGAAAGCAGAAACAGACCCTTTTAATTTTGGAAGTTACAAAATGTGGATGTTCGAATATTTCACGTTAGATTTTACGTTTTAAATCAGCATCATTTGGACCCAAATGAGACATTTCATCCGCCCCACTCCTCCCTCCCTTACTTACACATCTGGGGAGAGGAAGTTGTCCTGGTCGATGCGGACCTCCAGGTTGTTCTTCACAGCTGCTTTATAGATGGGAACGTTTTTCTGGATGGAGGCCTGGCACATCGAGAAAATCCAGGATTAGATCGGATGTATTTTAATTAGATTGTTCTTAATGAGGGAGGCGGGGCTTACCTGCACCATCTGGACGTCCTGCTTGCGACAGCGGATGGTCACTTTGGGTTCCAACAGCTGGTAAAAACCCTGAGAGAAAGACATTTTTAAAGGTTTTCCACCATCTTGAAACAATTCCATTCGTTCGTGCACGTTCGACAAATTTACGCGTGCGCTCGTCCAGTGTTCGGATACAATTTGAATGTCGTGTTGTTCTTGGCCATGGATGATGTTCTCCAACATGTCCACATTCCGACACTACCAGGAAGTGTTTTAAGACGTGCCCTCTGCTCACGCTCAGTCCCTCTTGCTTCTTGTTCATATTTTATTTGAATGCGTTGAAAAAAAGAATGAGCTAGCTTTACTGATTCGACGAGCCGCCGTCGTGAGAGGGTTCGACTAACCAGGGAGTAAGACGAGCTGTTTTTTAGTGAGAAAGTTTCCCTTCAGTTTTTAAATTGCTTACAACCGTAAGCAGATCAAGATTTTGGCGAGCTGTGAAGCTAGGTTTTCATGTCGCGACTTTTTTAGCGAACAGATACGCGCGTTTTGTTTTCAGACTGGAAGTTGTCGATTAAAAGTTACCATGTTTATTTAAACTAATGTTGAGCAAACCAAGGTTTGAGGACCACATGTGGCGTATTAAGTTTTTTTAATTTGACAGTTTAACACTGGCACTGCCACGGCAGTCAATTTGACTCCTCGTCACGTTAATATGCTAATTAGAAAAATTAAAACACAACATTTCTTGACTTTTAATATAAACATGTTTTCTATTTTTTTATGTATTTTTTGTGTTCTAAAAATCAACATTTCAAAATTTATAAGCATTTTATCTCCTCTAACCTGCTGCACCCCGCAGCAGCTGAGAGGAGGTGCGTATTGGAAGTAGTTGCTATGGCAACAGACACATTTCTATGGCCACACATAAGTATGTGTGTTTATGTTTGTGGAGAGAGACAAGGAGGACACTGATGCCATTACAGAAACATTTTAGAAAAGTTGAGTGAGATAATATTAAAGAGACACCATGAAGAGAGTCTGAATAAAGTCAGCCATGTTTTCTAGAAAAGTCTTGAAAGTTCAGGTTAAAATATTGGAATATAGACAATTTATAACGAGGACATTTTTGAAGCAGCAGCGCAAAATGTGGAAAAAAAGTAGGCTATTGACGAATTAGATCACTTTACTTTAGTGTTTGATTTTTTTATTGTAGGTTTTAAACATATTTAATATTTTATTATTATTATTACTTTAAAAATTGAGTGTGTAAAATTTTATTTATGAAATAAAAGCAGCACAAAATATGAATAATTACATGATCGTCACATTGACGGTCATGGCGCTTGCAGGTAGATTTAGAACGCGGCGGTCAAAGTGTTAAAGTAGATTTATTCGCGTAAAACATACCTAAAGTTGATTTTCTTGCAATATGGACATCCACAAGCAGGGGGCAGACTAAGAAAGGTCAATGCAAAATATTAAGTTTTGGATCTAAAATTGAAATTAAAACACATTTTTAACTCAATTTATGTTGAATTTTTCTTTTATGAACAGTTTTATAGAAAAAAAAAGACTAAATTTAATTCCGGTCAAATTTTAGAACCGTATGTGAACCACAAGTCCGACGCCATATTGGGATTCTTATTTTTAATACTCTTCAACGACACGTGACTCCCGAAAAATATTTTTATTTTCCATTTAAAATTCTGATAGAAAATTTAGTGAAACAAGAATAGTTTTAATCACTTTTATTTATTTTGTTTTTGTCACAAACAAAATTCTGAAATTCGTCTGAATTTCAAGAGTGTTTAAATAAACGAGAAAAAGTGTCAAAATATTAACGTTTGTTGGAAAAAACATTTAGATTTGATTTAAAACATAAAAATAAAACTTGAGTTTGTTATTAAAACTTGTCTTTTTTTCCACAATAATAATAATAATAATAATAATAATAAAAAAAAAAAAAAACATTGTTTTTTTTTCCGTTCCGTCGTCTTCCGCTTATCCGGGGCCGAGTGAGAGCCCAGCCACCCTGCAGAGGAAGCTCATTTAGGCCGCTTGTATCCGTGATCTTGTTCTTGTGTTTATTTTCTAATTATTAAAACTTAAACATAACAAATCTTGGTAATTTGATTATAAAATCAATATTTTGGACCAAAAAGGTATTATTTTTAATAATATCAAAAAAAAAAATTTTTAGCCCCGCCCTAATTTGATGGTATGTTTTGACTGTTTATTTTTTTGGTGTCCAGTCGTACCTGCAGCATCAGCCCGTCCATCAGAGCCGAGTACCTAGCGGGGTCTTTAGCGACGTTAGCGAGCCGCTGGCGGGCCTCGTTCAGCATGTCCTGACGATAAAAACACAGAACGTTTAAACGATGCCCTCTGAATGACTTTTGACCGGGTGACGGCGGCGGAGCGGCGCACTCACCGAGATCATGTCATCGCGCGCCTTCAGCACCTTGAGCCGCGCCTGGTTCATAAGGTTTGACATTTGGCTGTTAAAGGAGACAAATGACAGACACATTGGAGCTGCTTAGAGGTTTAAAAAAAAAAAAACCTTCAAAAGAGTTCCCGCGGGGTGACTCGGCTAAAGAAATTAAGAAATACAGCCGAGTCTTTGTTCCTAAAAAAAAGCTGAAAGACTTCATGACTCACATTTTCTTTTGCTGCTCGATCTGTTTTTCTTTTTTCTCGTAGTACTCCATGATTTTCAGACGCTGGGTTTGGACCAGACGCCCTTTCTCGATGTTAAACTCTTCTTCTGCCTAAAAAAAAAAAAAAATCAGGGATTCTCTCATTTTATTCTGTAATTTTTTTAGTTTTTTTTTTTTTTTCTTACTTCAAATGATCAAAATATGAAGAATAGTTTTATAATATTAGATCTTATTTTTGAAAAGTAAATGTACATTTTTTTCCCATTTTAACACTGATATAAATATTGGGGGAAATAATAATTAAATATTTATTTAAGAATATTTGATAATTAGTTGTTACAATTAAACATTATTATTATTATGTAATTATTACTACAATCATAGTATTTAATAACAATTACAAAATAATTAAATAACAATTATGGAAAAAATTATAAATATTTGTATGTAAACAATAAATATTTATGGTAGAAATTATAGAAATAATAATTAAATTACAAATAAATTTTTAGACTAACTTTTGCAGCAAAATTGAATGACTATGAAAAAAATATATAGTTTTATTTAGTAAAAAAAAAAAAAAAAAAAAAAAATCAAGAAAAAATAACTAAAAATATTTTTTTGGGAGTTTTTTTTTTTTTTTTTTAATAAAGCTTTAACTTTTAAGTTTAATTCCTGCTTAAAATCAAGAGTGAAAAACATTAAATTAAGTTAAAAAAAATCATAATTTTTTAGTATTTATATATTTAAAACAATATTATTATTAAAACATAAAAAATGTACATAATCTTTTTTAAAATAATTTTTATTTGTGTTTTTAAATAAAGGTTTGTGTTTATTTATTAAAATATGTTTGTTTTTTATTTAAATAAAAGCACATGTTATTTTAAACTTGTTTTAATGATGTTTTCAATGTTCAAGAAAAAAAAAAAGTAAGCGATCTTAAATTTGCAACAGAATTATTATTTTTTTTTTAATATATAAAAATAACATAATAAGGGACTGAAAAAAAAAAAAAACACTAAAAGAATTTAAAAAATTAAGCATCTCTTTTTTTTTTGAGTTCTATTTTAGACATTTTCAGTTAAACTTTTTGGTTCCAGAACAAAACTTCAACATGTCTTGAGCGCTATCTAGTGGTCGGTATCAGTAAGAAAACATTCAAAAACTCCTCAATTCTCGACCCTCATTTACAAAACGTGTCACCTCCTTCCACATAAATAGAGTGGTTTACGACCGTTACGAAGTGTGGTAACTATTGTGGAACTTAGGGGCAAATCGGGAACTGCTGTACCAAAATTTTAAGACGGGAAAGACCGACACGTGTGGGAAAAAATCCAAGATTGATGCAGTTCAGTAAGATCAACTCTGACTGGCTTAAAACTACTTCCTGCGTCACTTCTCGTACCTTTGCATCGATTTCTTCTGCTTTCTCGTTGGCCTCCTGCTCGATGAAGGCCATCATGTGCTTGATCTGGAAACACAAAAAAAAAAAAACCTGTAAAATCCGACTTCATACCTTCACATTATTACGAATCCTGTTTTCTGAAGGAGACACTAATTAAAATGTGTGTGGTTGTAACGAGCCCGTCCAGCGTTGTCATCCAGGTGTGAAGAAACGTTGCCACCACTTGGTGCGTTAGTGAGGAATAGTTTTACAACCTTCGGCTCGTACGTCCCTCCGAACCTCGCAGAAGTGTTAGACGTAGAAGTGTTTTATCAAAACTGGGTGAGAATCCCGAAAAATTAAAACCTTGGATCAACTCAAAACATAAATTTTATTCTGCTGAGCAGCGCGGTGGCGCGTTAGCTTCTCTAGAATATCGCTAGATACATGTGCACCCCTCATTTTATACCTCATCTCAAAGAAGAGGTTTTGAGAAACCAGGCTGTCTGTGCTTCTGTAACATGTCCCAAACTACTGACGGGATTTTCATCAAATTTCGCACGTTGGCTCACTACCAACTATAGATGAACTGATCAAATTTTTATTTAACTTAAATTTACACCACAGATAGTGTTGTTCCACCCACAGAGAAAAATTAAGAATACCATATTAACCCCTTGCTGGGGGCATTTGTGTGTCCGGTAGGTCCAAAGAGAGAGCTCCGAACAGCTTCATCCAGCTCGCCAGTTGGGTGGAATGGAGCAGTAGCTTGATGGAACACAAGACATTTTGTGTTCCATCAAGGCGGAATACGGGTTACCGTAGCAACAATGTTTAAAAGCTCCAGCTAAAGAGCGTAGCTTTGTGGTAGAATGACTGTCTTTGGATCAAAGAGTTGCCGGTTTGATTCCTGATTAGCTCATTCCTTTTTAATGTTTTTTTTTTGGGACAGCTTGGGTCCAGTGGGAATCGAACCAAGTTCTCCCAGTTGTAAGGAGGAAACTCTACCACTGAGCCAACGCCTCCTACGACAGATTAGCTCATTCCTAAGTGTCACTGGAGAAGACCCCTAATCCCCGTTTCTCCCACCATTCCTGCCATCATGGCTGCCTGTTGCGGTGCAATGCAGCACAGTAATTTCCCGATGAGGAATAATTATTATCGTAATAAAATTTGAGTTGTTGTCGGATGTGGAGCTTTTAGTGACAGTCTAAGATGTTTTGATCCGTTCCGTTCCGTCATCTTCCGCATGTTCCGGGGTCAGGTCGCGGGGGCAACAGCCTCAAACGGGCAGCCCAGGCCTCTCCCCGGCTGCATCCTCCAGCTCACCCGGAAGGATCCCACGTCGTTCCCTGGCCAGCTGTGAGACATAGTCTCTCCATTGGGTCCGGAGTCTGCCCCTTGGTCTCCTCCCAGTGGGACGTGCCCGAAACACCCCGCCCGCGAGGCGCTCGGGGGGCATCTTGACCAGATGCCCGAACCACCCCATCTGGCTCCTCTCGACCTGATGGAGGAACGGCTCGACACCGAGCTCCTCCCGGATGGCAGAGCTCCTCGCCCGATCTCTGAGTGAGAGCCCAGCCACCCTGCGGAGGAAGCTCATTTCGGCCGGTTGTACCCGCTATCTCATTCTTTCGGTCACCACCCACAGCTGGTTACCATGGTGAGGGTTGGAACGTAGATCCTGGTTACCATGGTGAGGGTAGGAACGTAGATCCTGGTTACCATGGTGAGGGTAGGAACGTAGATCCTGGTTACCATGGTGAGGGTAGGAACGTAGATCGACTTGTATATCGAGAGCTTTGCTTTGTTTTGATCCACGGGCAATTTTAAAATTGTGACCACGCAGAGCCAACTGTTGCGTGTTCCTTCAACCGATGTTCCAGCTCTATTCCACCAACTGGCTGTTCTACGTTTGTTCCACCAAGCTCCTATAGCTATCTGAATAACTCATCATACATTACGTTAATATACCAGACACGTTCTCAGTTCCTAACCTTCGTATACCGTCTATTTATTTATTTTTTTGTGGGTGCGACTTATACTCCGAAAATACCGGGGAAATTTTCCTGTACATTTTCTTCCATCCAGTCCAGTTCCTCTTTAGGATGTGACATGTGTTCATCATGTGATCAGATCTTCCTGAGGAACTCCAAAAATAAATAAAAGACACTAAATCAAAGTAAAACCCGCATATTGTTATAAATAAACCCGATAAATACGTGTTTTATGTTTGATCGTGTTAATGCTCTGCTCTCAATGTCACCCTGTAAAACTAGCATATTAGCGACAAAAACACAGCTTTTTGTGAATTTTAAAGCCGTAATTATCATATATTTCTACTAAATGTTTATAAATTTGTTGTTTTATGTTAAATTAAAGATTAAATACGGTATTTTTTTTTACCTGTTTCTGAACGTCAGCATCGCTCAGCGCCATGGTAGCTGCTGTTTAAAGATCTGAGGCCTGTCAGAAAAACAAAAACACACTCTTTTATATTTTATTATAAATAAAATAACACTAAACACAAACTGGATGAAATTATCGCGATAAAAAAGGCGTGTTTGATCTTAAATTTACCGTTAAAATCCGAAAATAAAGAATGAATTAATCTGCAGTCACGACTGGAAGGACGTTTACGGGATCAGCTGATCTGCGCAGTCTCGTGATTTCACTTCCTGGTTTACAGCCAATCAGAGCCGAGGGCAAAAGAAAACACGGAAGTGAATTTATTTTAGATTTATTTTTTGTTGAAATTTATTATATTTTACATTAAAAACAGAAATTTACATGAATATTTTATTCCTATGTTTTAAATAAAAAATACTTAAGAAATTATTAAAAATTCACTTTAATTTTATCCAAAAATGATTTATTATCTGACCTGAAATCATAAAAAAATCATACCAATTTGCAAAAGTGAAGCTAGTGTTTTATTTTTAAATAAATATTTTAATATATTTAATAAAGTTGCAGTTGTTGTTTTTTTTTTTTTTAATTAAACTTTATTAATTTTTTTAGAATTGAAACACAGTAATGCAGTAAAAAGTTCGTTTTAATTAACAATAATTAAAAAATAAAAACAATGATTTGTCAAGTTATACGGTTTTGCTATATTTTAAAGGCGGGAAAATGGGATTTTGGCAAAGGACGGCCCGCGGGCCACAAGCGGCCTGTTAAATGTTTTAATCCGGTCCACCGAACTTGAAAAATTAAATAAATAACCTTGTTCTTCTTCTTCTCCTTTCGGCATTTCCCTTCAGGGGTCGCCACAGCAAGTCAGTTTCTTCCATCTAACCCTATCTGCTGCATCCTCTTCAGTCACGCCAACTATCTTCATGTCTTCCTTCACTGTATCCATGAACCTCCTCTTTGGTCTTCCTCTAGCCCTCTTTCCTGGTGGTTCCAAATCCAGCATCCTTCTGCCGATGTACTCGGTCTCTCTCCTCTGTACATGTCCAAACCATCTCAGTCTAGCCTCCCGGACTTTATCTCCAAAACATCTAACATGTGCTGTTCCTCTGATATACTCATTTCTGATCCTGTCCATCCTGGTCACTCCCAGAGAGATCCTCAGCATCTTCATCTCTGCTACCTCCATCTCTGCTTCCTGTCTTTTCCTCAGTGGCACTGTCTCTAGACCAAACAGCATGGCCGCTCTCACCACGGTTTTGTACACTTTTCCTTTCATTTTAGCTGAAACTCTTCTGTCACAAATCACACCTGATACTTTTCTCCACCCGTTCCAGCCTGCTTGAACACGCTTCTTCACCTCTTTTCCACACTCTCCATTGCTCTGGACTGTTGATCCCAAGTACTTAAAATCTTCCACCTTGTTTATCTCTTCTCCCTGTAACCTCACTTTTCCATTTGGATCTCTCTCATTCACACACATGTACTCTGTCTTACTCTGACTAATCTTCATTCCTCTTCTTTCTAGTGCAAACCTCCACCTCTCCAGCTTTTCCTCCACCTCTTCCCTCCTCTCACCGCAGATCACAATGTCATCTGCAAACATCATTGTCCATGGAGATTCCTGTCTGACCTTGTCTGTCAGCCTGTCCATCACCATAGCGAACAGCAAAGGGCTCAGAGCAGATCCTTGGTGCAGTCCCACCCCCACACTGAACTCCTCTGTCTCACCTACAGCACACCTCACCACTGTCTTACAGCCCTCATACATGTCCTGCACCGCTCTAACATAATTCTCCGTCACACCAGACTTCCTCATACAATACCATAGTTCTTCTCTAGGTACCCTGTCATACGCTTTCTCAAGATCTACAAAGATCTTGTAAATAACCTTGTTAATAAATAACAAGGTTATTTGATCAAGGTAAATAACCTTGATCAAATAAATAACCTTGTTAATGTTTTATTTTCCATGTAATTCTGATGTTTCGTCACTAGAAGGCACACTCTAAACGTTTTGGCTTTGTTGAGAAAACAACAACACTGCGCCCATTGAAATGTGTGTGTCTTCGTGATTTGCACGCCTTCAAAATAAATAGTGTGCACAGATATGGAAAGCCATCAGGCCCAATACACGCACGTAAACAAGCGTGTTAGATGTTAAAACAAGCAACATGTTACATCAAGCGCTTAGATTTCAAACCTAGCGCCGCTAGATTTGAGATTTAACCCTCTTGATGTAACATTTAGCGCTTATTTGAAATCTACCGCGCCATTCTATTGGTCTAATCTAGTGGTTACCAAAACATGCCATCCATTTGATCCTGTTTCGGCCCCTTTGTCAAATGTTAGAACTCAATGTGGCCCGCAAGTCAAAAAGTTTGCCCCTTTGCTAGCCTATTATAAATTGACTGCGTGTGCGCAATGTTTTGTGATAATGGAATTACTGTCTTCTAGTCAGGTGGGCGGAGACTCCTAAAAATAAACTTATTAATATAGATATAATAATATTCATACATTAATTTTCTGAATCGTCCATCCCTTACGGGGGTTGCCGGAGCCTGTTCCGGCTGATCGAAGGCGAGAGGCAGGGAACACTCCGGATAGGTCGCCAGTCTGTTGCAGGGTCACACAACCATCCACAATTTGCTCACTACTGCCACAGTTGGAGACCAATTTAAGTGCAGTTTAGTAAAAGTAAAAACTTTTTAGACAACTAATCAATGACCAAATTAGTTGACAACTATTTCAATAATCGATTTTATTCGATTAGTTGTTTCAGTCATAACTGAATTAAACTTTCCAGAGAGTGAAACAAGAGGCATCTCTTCCAAAATAGAACATTATCATGATGATACATTTTATTTATGATTCACTTTTCATTTGACAGAATCTCAAAAAAATAAATGGCTACATTTATTTTCTGAAGAATGTGGCAACTTTTTTGTTCTCTGTAAATATGAACGTCTAATTGTAAAAGATAAGAGTAACTCTGCCAGTAGATGGCAGCACCATCCTTATGGTACAGAGCCTCAGATCAGAGGTACTGAGTTTGTCCTGCTGAGCGTCATGAACCTGAAATGTCCACAGTCACCCACTCCCTCAGCGGAAGCAATCAAGCCTCCTTCTGAAGTGTGTAAAACTGAAATCTTCTCTTTTCTTTGGCCTTCTTAAAGAGCAGGGTTGTCATTTTGCAGCGTGCGAGTGGGAGGTTGTGGTTTGTCACAGTGTGGACCTGAAGGAGACGCTCAAAGATTTGATGTTTCATGTGTTCGGACCCAGACAAGGAAGGAAGACGTGCAGCCGTGGGGCCAAAGGTCCTGCGGTCAAACATTCCTAAACTCCTCCGGTGCTGCCTACAGCCGTGCCCGAAATATCTCGTGTGCCATGCAAACATTGCAGTCATCACCATGCTTTCGTTTACACACATAGATGTTTACATCCAGATTCTGACAATGTCACAACAGCTGCAGAGCAGAAGACGGATGACTACGTACGGAAACTACTACAGATATATTACAAAATACTTCTAATCAGTCATTTTCTGTATATTCTTATTATATTTTCTAACATCATGTTTAAGGTCATTTTGAGATGTCTCGTTTTGTGTCAGGTTGAGTGTAAGCTAGCGGACACACTCGCAGGACAGTATGCAGTTTAAACAACAATAGATTTATTTCTAGGAACAACTCAAATCTCGCGAACAAACAACAAAGTCAACCTAAAGTCTAAAGAAAACACAAGCAGGCAACCATTACAGAAACTAAGACAAAACACAATTATATGCAGTCAGGAGACACATTAGGAAGGGAGCTGGCAATCACCAGGAGAAGGGGAACTCGAGACACCTGAAACAAGAGAGAAGTCATTATTACAAAATAAAACAGGAAATAATCCTAAAGTATAACAAAACAACTGTCAAAGACCTGAAATCCTGACATTTTGGACCAAAAGGCTTTTCGCTTGACACCCTTGACGATCTGTTTCACATGGCTAGCTTTACATTTCAAGTCTCACATAGGTGCCATTTGGCAACAAGAATTTTAGCCAGCAAACGAAATCACCTGCGAAATGCTACCTTTGTTCTGTAAAAATAATGCATTATACTTACATTGCAATTTTCCAGGACGCTCAAAGACGCTTCACATATGCATTATTCGTTCAGTCCATACCAGGTAGCGGTAAGCTACTGTTGTAGCCACAGCTGCCCTGAGGAAAACTGACAGAAAGGAGGCTGCCATTTTTGCACCATCGGCCGCTCTGACCATCACCAACGCACCATCCAGACTAGGCAACGTGGGTGAAGTGTCTTGCCCAAGGACACAGCGACAATTTAATCTCAACGGCCGTCCCACTTTGGTACCTGAGGTTCCAGCGGTCTCTCATCCAAGTACTGCCTAGGCCTAGCCTCCTTAGCTTCTGAGGTCTGACGGGATCAGGCATTGACAGGCTGGTTTGGCCACGTGTCGGAAGTATGTGAGGCAATTGCGTGTGCGCCACATCTGGGGACACCCTGAGACATTTCAACAACACTTGAGCCTCACCTCGCCTTCTGAGGAAGAGATCAAGTTAAGTTGATTGTGCCAAGGATGCTGGTTTTACAGCGAAGCAGTTGTTGCTCAAGAGACAATGATTTAAAGAAATTTTTTGTGGTAACATTTCTGTCCTCGTCTAAGAATGGTTCCATTGTCCTGAACACATTTTCCAATCACATTTACAAGTGATGCTATTCATAGGTAACAGAGTTAGCAAAGGCCCAGAGAGGTCTGTCGAGTAAATAATATTATACTTTATTGATCAGGTGAAATGCCCCCTGCGGGTCAGGGACAGGGTCCTGCCCCAAGTGGAGGAGTTTAAGTATCTCGGGGTCTTGTTCACGAGTGGGGGAAGGATGGAGGAGGAGATCGACAGGCGGATCGGTGCGGCATCAGCAATAACTAGGACGCTGCATCGGTCCGTCGTGGTAAAGAGAGAGCTGAGCCGAAAAGCAAAGCTCTCGATTTACAAGTCGATCTATGTTCCTACCCTCACCATGGTAACCAGGATCTACGTTCCAACCCTCACCTATGGTTACCAGCTGTGGGTGGTGACCGAAAGAATGAGATCGTAGGTACAAGCGGCCGAAATGAGCTTCCTCCGTAGGGTGGCTGGGCTCTCACTCAGAGATCGGGTGAGGAGCTCTGCCATCCGGGAGGAGCTCGGTGTCGAGCCGCTCCTTCTTCAGGTCGAGAGGAGCCAGATGGGGTGGTTCTGGCATCTGGTCAGGATGCCATCGAGCACCTCGCAGGCGAGGTGTTTCGGGCACGTCCCACTGGGAGGAGACCAAGGGGCAGACCCCGGACCCGCTGGAGAGACTATGTCTCACAGCTGGCCGGGGAACGACTTGGGATCCTTCCAGGTGAGCTGGAGGATGCAGCCGGGGAGAGAGAGGACTGGGCTGCCCGCTTAAGGCTGTTGCCCCTGCGACCCGACCCCGGAACAAGCGGAAGATGACAGAACAGAACTTTATTGATCTTTCAACAGGAAAATTTGTTTGCTGTATTATACCGCAGCAGGCTGGCAGGACGGCACCAATGGTGGGAGAACGGGGGGTTAGGTGTCTTCTCCGAAGACCC
Organism: Neostethus bicornis; assembly: GCA_902685375.1. Classification (NCBI taxonomy): domain Eukaryota; kingdom Metazoa; phylum Chordata; class Actinopteri; order Atheriniformes; family Phallostethidae; genus Neostethus; species Neostethus bicornis. The sequence goes on along the minus strand of CACRXE010000066.1, from coordinate 3,186,600 downwards.
TAGATATGAACTCTGTAGTGAATCAAACTCGCAAATTTCCGGTTAACTTCCGGTCTGAGGGCGAACACTCTACCACTAAGCCACCACCATTTGATTGGTTGTCTTCCTAAATAGATCCCACCGTGTGATTGGCTTATCGATAATGTGTCCTGCTTCTATTTGTTAGATTTACTAATTAAACTGCATAAAGATCTTTTCCCGAAACTTTTAAAAGTGTCGTGCAGGATTATTTTTCAGACCTCGTCAGCAATAGTAAAGTCATCAATGGTCTTAATTTGAACTTGTAAGTTGGAAGTGGTCAGGAGACTGTTTTCCCCCTCAACCACTGATGTGAATGCCATCATTATGCTGCACGGCGGTGTCTCAGAGTGGTAGTTTGCGTGGGGCACTCTGAATCCACCATGATGCCCCTGTTTGGTTGTTCCGCTGCCAGAGGCTGCAATATCATTTACATTCCTCACATGTCGAAAGTAAAAATAGACACTTTCTTTACTCGGTAGGTAGTTAAGGAAATATGCGTGAATGACATGAATCCGTACGGGTGACGGTTCCTGAACATATCGTGTTATTTACGCAATAATAAAGTGATTGAAAACGACCAGCCGTTTTTTTACAAGCTTCAAACTAAATACGTCTTTATGAGCTTTCAGAGTTTCGGATATCCGGCGTTGCTGTTGTGTCAGTGTGGGATTGTTTTTGTAACCTAGAACTAACTTTGAATCCGATGTGTTCAAGAGGGTAACTCTGCCAACCGCAGCACAGCCGGCGTGGGCAGACATATCTGTCAATCCCGGACTCACACAGTTTGTTGTCTCAAAGCTTATTTGCTTAAGTACATGCTTTCTAAGATTTATTTTCTTTTTGGAGTCCAGTCCCGGAAGATAATTGGTAGGAAGGAACAATCGTGAGAAGATTTTTGGGGAAGTGTGGGCTTGTGATTGTACACTAACGTGACCGTACCAAACAAATTTATGATGGAGTTCATTTGCTTTTTTGTGTCCTTAATTAAATTTTAGGTTTAACTTTCATTTATTTTACTCTGTAAATTCCTTCCTCTCGCTTCTCGTTTAGTCCCGCCCCTTGGGTGCGTCAGGAGATGGAGAGCACTACCTGAGCGAAGGGACTGAGCATGAGCAGAGCGCAGGTACACTGCAAAAATAGTTAGTTTAGAAAAGGCATGGGCAAAAACATGCGCCCCGTTAAATTTCTTCCACCTCTCCACATCGTGACACTTTGCATTGATTTATTCTTGTTTTCTCTCGACAACACGTATTTTTTAAATTCGTAACTTCCGTTCCGTCGTCTTCCAATTATCCAGGGCCGGGTCACGGGGGCAACAGCCTAAGACGGGACGCCCAGGCTTCTCTCACCCCAGCTGCATCCTCCAGCTCACCCAGAAGGATCCCGAGTCATTCCCCAGCCAACTGTGAGACATAGTCTCTCCACCGGGTCCGGGGTCCGCCTCTTGGTCTGCTCCCGGTGGGACGTGCCCAAAACACCTCACCAGCAAGGCACTCGGGAGGCATCCTGACCAAATGCCCGAACCACCCCATTTGGCTCCTCTCGACCTGGAGGAGGAGCGGCTCGACACCGAGCTCCTCCCGGATGGCAGGGCTTCTCCCTCGATCTGTGAGTGAGAGCCCAAACACCCTTCGGAAGAAGCTCATTTCGGCCGCTTGTATCCACGATCTCATTCTTTCGGTCACCACCCACAGCTGGTGACCATAGTGAGGGTAGGAACGTAGATCCTGTTACCATGGTAAGGGTTGGAACGTAGATCATGGTCGCCTTGTTGAGGGTAAGAACGTAGATCCTGGTCGCCATGGTGAGGGTAGGAACGTAGATCCTAGTTACCATGGTGAGGGTAGGAACGTAGAACCGTGGTTACCATGGTGAGGGTAGGAACGTGGATCCTGGTTACCACGGTGAGGTTAGCAACGTAGATCCTGGTTACCATGGTGAGGGTAGGAACGTAGATCCTGGTTACCGTGGTGAGGGTAGGAACGTAGATCCTGGTTGCCATGGTGAGGGTAGGAACATAGATCCTGGTTACCATGGTGAGGGTAGGAACGTAGATCCTGGTTACCATGGTGAGGGTAGGAACGTAGATCCTGGTTACCATGGTGAGGGTAGGAACATAGATCCTGGTTGCCATGGTGAGGGTAGCAACGTAGATCCTGGTTACCATGGTGAGGGTAGGAACGTAGATCCTGGTTACCATGGTGAGGGTAGGAACGTAGATCCTGGTTACCATGGTGAGGGTTTGAACGTAGATCGACTTGGAAATAGAGAGCTTTACTTTTCGGCTCAGCTCTTTCTTTACCACGATGAACCAATGCAGCATCCTAGTTATTATTGACGCTGCACCGATCCGCTTGTCAAATTTGTAACTGCAGTGTGTATTCACACACCACGTGTGTGTATTCAAAGTATGTTTCATTTGTACCCTCTTAAGTTGAACTGGAGACTCATTTTGTTTTGCATCTCGTCTTGTAGCGACAAAGAAGCGTGACGGGGTAAACCCAAACAATGGAGAGCTTTAACCAGGTACGACCGGTCAGTCTGATTAAAGATGCTGACAAGATGACGAATCTATAAACAGCCTCAAAGGCAGCGCCGCCAGCTCTGCACCGTGACACCGGTTAAAATAGCACCTGAAGGCTGTGTGAGAGCCAGCTCATTAGGGTAACCTTTTCAGAGGCGGGTCAGGAAACAGATACAAACACATGAAACCTCCACCTCATGCGTCACCCTGCCTGGGATGCAGTGATGTCACTTCTACCTCATTTGAGCAGATTTAAATAAACATGCATCTTTTTGTTTGCTCATGATGGGATGTTTGCATGAAAGAGCTCATTTGCTTCAATTTTTGAGTTTGTGATTTCCCCCCTCCTCTCGCTTCCCGCTTAGTCCTACTTACGGAGTGCATGCACATGCATGACGCCGAGATTATTTTTATTGATGCCACAAAATGCTTCGGTAATTAATATTACAAGCATTATTTATAAAGTACTTTTACAAACAAGGTTACAAATTTAGGTGATAATTAAATTTAGGCATCGATGCAAAAAACAGTTTTTAATGTTTGTCTTTGGCTTTGATTTAAAAGTGACCACTGAGTCCTGATCTCAGGGTGTGTGACATCAGTGACCCATTTTCATACGAGTTTTTGTTCCCAAAGGAGTCCTCATTAAATGTCTTGATGATAAGTAACACCTGATGGTGAGCGGTCGGAAACATGAGTCACCATTTCCTTGTTGCCTTATTTTTAGAAGTAAACAGTAAACATACAAACTCTTGCTGGCCTATAACCAGGATCTACTGTATGTTCCTACCATCGCCATGGTAACCAGGATTTATGTTCCTACCCTCACCATGGTAACCAGGATTTATGTTCCTACCATCGCCATGGCAACCAGGATCTACGTTCCTACCCTCACCATGGTAACCAGGATCTACGTTCCTACCCTCACCATAGTAACCAGGATCTACGTTCCTACCCTCACTATGGCAACCAGGATCTATGTTCCTACCCTCACCATGTTAACCAGGATCTACGTTCCTACCCTCACCATGGTAACCAGGATCTCTGTTCCTTCCCTCACCATGGTAACCAGGATCTACGGTCCTAGTCTCACCATGGTAACCAGGATCTATGTTCCTACCCTCACCATGGTAACCAGGATCTACGTTCCTACCCTCACCATGGCAACCAGGATCTATGTTCCTACCCTCACCATGGTAACCAGGATCTACGTTCCTGCCATCACCATGGTAACCAGGATCTACGTTCCTACCCTCACCATGGTAACCAGGATCTACGTTCCTACCCTCACCATGGTAACCAGGATCTCTGTTCCTTTCTCACCATGGTAACCAGGATCTACGGTCCTAGTCTCACCGTGGTAAGGGAAAGAACGAGATCGTGGATACAAGCGGTCGAAATGAGCTTCCTCCGGGCTCTCACTCAGAGGTCGAGTGAGGAGTTCTACCATCTGGGAGGAGCTTGAGGTAGAGCCGCTCCTCCTCCAGGTCGAGAGAAGCCAGATGGGGTGGTTCGGGCATCTGGTCAGGATGCATCCTGGACGCCTCGCTGGTGAGGTGTTTCGTGCATGTGCCACCAGGAGGAGACCAAGAGGCAGAATCCAGATCTGCTGGAGAGACTATGTCTCACAGCTTGCCAGGGAACGACTCAGGATCCTTCCGTGTGAGCTGGAGGATGCAGCTGGGGTGAGAGAAGCCTGGGCTTCCTGTCTGAGGCCGTTGCCCCGTTACCAGGGTCTGGATGAGCGGAAGACGACAAAATGGAAATAAATAAAACAGAAATAACTAAAAATTAATTCCTTGTTACATAAAACAAAACTATGACAGAAATTTGCTTCCAGATTTCTTACAAACCAGTGATTCAAAAATCGGGATGTTTTTATGCTTTAAAGTTAAAAGAAAATCAAAGAAGGGAATATTGGTGGAAAAAAAAGGTTTTTCTTCATAAAAAGAAAAACTTGTTATTGATTTTTTTGGGATGTCCTGATGCTGCATTGCAGTGAGACAATCTGTCATGCTGTCTGTCCGACACCAGAGGGTAATGTCCACATGTGGATCTGCTGAGAAGAAGTTTGTACAAAAAAAAGGGAAAAAGTACTTTTTATTTGAGAAAATGTTTAATTGTTCCCAAATTTTAGGTCATTTTAACTTCTATTTTTACAAACATTATTCAACTGGGTTTTTTTAAGTTAAAATGGTGATTATTATCAAACAAAAGTGTAACCGTCAGGTTGAGCGTGAGGTTGCGGACACACGCGTCTCCCAAATTGGGCGGGAGACACCCGCAATTAGGACCTATCTCCCCCGTCAAGGCTAATAAAACTCCCTCATGATGAACTCTAGTGCATTCAATGAACATGGTTAGGTATAATGAGGCTAAGCACATGGCATCTCCTGTTGCTACAGCTGTGCATCTGAAAACCGCTAAGCGATCTGCATGGTCTAGTAGCAGTATTGTTTTTGGTGAACGTCCGGGAACTTTGATCATGTGGCAGCTTATGTGTGTGAGCATCAAAACAAAGCGTGACCAAGCAGTACGGGGGTGTATTCCTGGTGGTAATTCCTCTTCGTACTGATACATAACGCTAGGTGGTAACACACGGAAGACGCACAATTTTCCAGCTGCTTTCTCAAGTTTTGAACGGTTTGTTTTACACCAACTGTCATGGCGGGTGTTGTCCATTGGCGGATGTGACGTCAAGCTCCTCCTTTTGGCCCCGCCTCCTCAAATCTCCTGCTTTGTGAAACCAAAAAACTTGGCATCTCTGAAAGATAGATTTATATCTATCTATTTATTTACAATAAGACACAAGTGAGACACATTAGGAAGAGAGCTAGCAATCACCAAAAAGAAGGGAGAACATGAAGAGGGGAAGTCGAGACATCTGAAATGAGAGGGATGTCAGAATTTCAAAATAAAACAGAAAGTAGATCTAGATAACAACAAAAGCACTGGTAAAAAACCTGAAAACCTGACAATGAGAATAATAGTTTTGAGTAATTTAACATGTTTTATTTTTTTTACATTTAAACAAAAAAAAATGCGGTTTCATAGATTTTAAAAAATGAAACTCAGAAAGATTTAAGATCTTTTTTTATTGTCAAATGTTTCAGAAGTTCTAAAATACAGATTTCAGAAAGTACTGAGTTTAATTACATTCTTTTGAATGTAATTAAACTCACTTTATTTTTACAATTTATCGCATAACTAATTAATTTTTTAAAGTCAGATACACGAAATGAGTCACCACTAAATTCATTTGATTAAAGATCGGGAAATGTACTTTTCTGGAGTAGCAAAGAAACACAATATACTTTGCTTAGTTTTGCACCCTGGGTGCATGCATGACACAGTGTAAATCTTCTTGACGGTATCCAATTAGTATGTGGAACAATAAAGACAATCATTTGGGAATCAGGTCAGTAACAGGGTGACAATTCTGGCACGTCTGCTGAAGTGTCAAGAACGGATCTTTTTTTGGGGTTACGATCAGACACTGACACTCATTTTGAACCCAAAAAGTTGCCTCGCACCAAATACTTTGTAGCACTTCGCTATTGTATCCTTGATCTCATTCTTTCAGTCACCACCCACAGCTGGTGACCATAGGTGAGAGTAGGAACGTAGATCGAATTGTAAATTGAGAGCTTTGCTTTTCGGCTCAGCTCTCTCTTTACCACGACGGCCTGATGCAGCGTGCTAGTCCTAGCAATATTTTTAATGTTCCTAGTTAAATACATTTTCATAAAAACGACCCTCCGGTTGGAGAGGAGGGGTTAACCGGGATCAGAAACCATTAATAGAAAATCTGCACTAAAACAATTCCTGCTTACATTGTCTGCCACGCCCACATTGCAATGTGGGCGTGGAATGTGGGCGTGGCAGAGAACAAACTCCATGGCCATGAATATGTTGGTGTTCTAATCTTATTTACTGAACAGGAACGCTTGAAAATTAAAACAAACTCTTCAGGTTTATGTTTGATGTGAAAAATGTTTAAATAAGACGGAAACCCCTGAAAATTTGGCATAAAAGACCCTGTTTTAATGAAAGAAAAACTGGTTTGTGTGGAGGAGGCACGAAGGGAACAGCCTGCTTCTGAATCTTCTGGATGTTTCTTGAATGTCATTCGTAATTAGTTGCTCTCCAGGACAGGCAGCCTGCCAGAATCTTTGATCAACTCTTTGCGGGCTTAGATTTCCTCCAGCGGGGGCCGTGACAAAAATAAACGATCCGATCTTTGTTGTGTTGGCAGAATGACAGCAGCTCTCTCTGAGATGACTCACTCTCTCAGCAGCCTGCCATTCCTGACCAAACAACCCCGAGCTCTTCGCTACCTCCCTCGGTCAGGTGGACGCATCCTCGGTGCGAGCGGCACGGTTTTCATCCAACAAGGGTGAGAACGTGCAAAGCAGTGAGCAAATGTGGTGAAGGGATTCCTCACATTCTTCAGCTCGGTACTGGTGGGCTGGTTTGGTGTTGGGTTCCTGGGAGAGAGGGAAGAGGAGCCGAGGCACCGGCAGCCGACTCAGCAGCTGACCCCCTCTCTGATCTCTATCTCTTCCTCCAGCCATAAACCAAACTGTCTGAGTTTTCAAAATGGCCGCCATATAAACATGTTCATCCTCTCTGTTTGGGCCAGCAGCTTTTTGCCTGGAAGGTTGACCCAGTTATCTTCGGAACGGGGCGGAGGCACACCTCTCAATCCCTTTTACGTCCACGTATTCATAGTAAAATTCATAGTATAAGTCGAATCAGATTATTTGCCGAAGCATTAATAACTCGTCTGTAACTCATAACCCCGCTGAGACGCATCGTGCTGCGCTAGCACTCCGCAGGGTAACACGGCCTCAGTGTGAAGCTTACAAAACTGTTTGATCGCAGCTTGTTTAACAGACTTTCAGTTCTCTCGGGATTACGGGCTAATAAATAGGCTTAGAATCCGATCAATGGTCGTCATGGGTGGTTGCTCGTCGGTATCCCACCGCATGTCCGAACAATTCAAAAGGAAAGTTTAAAAAAAGCTTCCTAGTGTCCTTAAATGAGGGACAATTATCCCTCTCTATCTTCCGGTAAGGTCCTGCCCCCTGAATGCATGCACTACACAGCGTAAAACTGAAATTTAAAGCCCCGGTTGCAGAGTACAGCGCATTATGCTAGAAAAGTTGTTTCAAATTTGGTGGTCTATGCGGCACGGTGGCGCAGTGGGTAGTACAGTGGCCTCACAGCAAGAAGGTCACGGGTTTGAGTCCTGGATCTTCTCGAGGTTTGGAACACTGGCCTTTCTGTTTGGAGTTTGCATGTTCTCCCTGAATATGCGTGGGTTTTCTCTAATTTCATTCCACCCTCCGAAAACACGCATGCTAGGTCAGTGGTAGAGCGTTCGCCCTCAGACCAAAAGTTTACTGGAAGTTCGTGGGTTCGATTCCCACTGAGTTCATGTCTAGGGTCCTTGGAGAAGACACCTAACTCCCCCATTTCTCCCACCATTGGCGCCATCGTGGCAGTCTACTTTGGTGTAGGAGTGCAGCACACATTTTTTCCCTGTTGGGGGATCAATAGAGTATGTAAAAAAAAAAATTGAACAGAATCCAACTTTCTAGAAATCTCGACCACGTTTTCTCGACCACGAATGGCAAGATTTTGTTCTCCGCCACGCCCACATTCTAACTTTAACAGGAAGTGTATTGGACTAATCCAGGCATGGGCAAACTTCACCACATGCGGCCTGTTACACATTTTAATGCGCCTAACTTAAAAAAATTAAATAAATAAACCTTGTTAATGTTTTATATCCACTGCTATTCTGATGTTTCCCCACTAGATGGCGCACTGTTACATTTGGAAACCCATCGGGCCCAATACATGCACGTAAACAAGCGTGTTAGATTTTAAAACAAATAAAATGTTACATCAAGCGCTTAGATTTTAAACCTAGCGCTGCTAGATTTGAAATTTAACGCTCTTGATGTAACATTTAGCGCTTGTTTAAAATCTAGCGCCATTCTATTGATCTAATCTAGCGGTTACCAAAGCGTGCCGTCCGTCTGATCCTGTTCTGGCCCCTTTGCCAAAATTTGCCCACTCCTGGAATTATCGGAGTGGGAGGAACTCGGAGTACCTGGAGTAAAGCGACTTATACAGTGGAAAGAGAAAACACAAAAAGAACGCACAGAAAGGACAGCGATTGAATTCGGGATTCAAACCAACGACCTAAAGCTCCCATGATGACCGACACCAAACAGCCCGAGTTCATTAAAGAAAGAAAATGAAATCATGTCTTTGATAAACGTAATGTTGCTTTCCCCATTTCATCGTCTTCTTTTCTAAGGTCGGGTTATTGATCGGCTCGGCCCGATATCGAACCGTGACTTTATTTGACAGACTACTCTGAAAGTGCCGCGTCACCCGCCGTGACCTCTGGCGACTTTTTGCTCCTCTCAGTCACTCCTTGCTCAATCTAGCAGGAAGCACATCTTCTTCCACAAGGTGCACAAGCTGTACCCATTAAAAAGTCATTTACTGGGAACACGCGAGCTCCTCTTTGTTTTCCATTTTCAGCTCAGTCTGATCAAATCAGAATGGCAGAAACCAGAATATATAAACTGGTTTGCTACCAGTGCGTGAGAGTTTCAGGCTCCCTCATGGTGAGTTCCTTTAGTGTGGGCTTCCAGAGTAGCCAAGGTGAAACTTCCTCAACTTTTCTAATAAAATGTAAAACAAATGTCATTCGATTTAAATTTTCAAGACAATTAAAAAAAATCCATCATAAAAAATATGAATAGAAAGAAAATCAACACAAAGTATTAACAGAAATAAATAGAAATATAAGATAAATAATCATTATGTAGAATTTTTTATGGCTCCGCCCACTGAATGTGGGATGGGTTAAATCCTTCGGGCTGTCCGATTGCCCATGCTTCTTCCAGACCCATACTGGTAGATAAAACATAAGTATAAGTCCCTTCACGTCTTTCCGCAGATGGTCTTCCACACTCTCCATGACATGATCCCCGCCCCACCCTGATTAGGTACACCTGAAGATGATTGGTCTGATAACACATACCTGTGGATCCTGCTGTCTATTTAAAGGATATACCCCGGAATTCTTTGTCGGGTTGTCATCATCACCATCCCTTCCAGCCAGGACTTCTTAACCATAAGTTTACCATATTTTCCGCACTATAAGGCGCACCTAAAAACCTTAAATTTTCTCTAAAGTCCACGATGCGCCTTTTAACCCGGAGCGCCTTATATATAGATTAATATTGAGCTACAACAGGTGTAGCAACTGCGGTAAGCAGCCGCCGAACCCATTTCCCCCATAGAAGAAGTAGTGCGCGGTGCATGCTGGGATATATGAAAGGGCGTCTCATTTCCATTTGTGTGTTTGTGTAAAGACCTGGAAATGGCTCCTACCAAGAGACACTGTTACATCGCAGAGTTTAAACTCAAGGCGATCGGTCACGCAGTAGAACACGGGAATAGAGCCGCAGCGAGAGAGTTTAACATTAATGAATCAATGGTGAGGAAGTGGAGGAAGCAAGAGGATGTGCTGCGCCAAGTAAAGAAGACCAAACAGAGTTTCCGCGGGAACAAAGCAAGATGGCCACAGTAAGAGGACAAAGTTGAACAGCCTTTACTGTAGTGCCTTATAATGCAGTGCGCCTTATAGTGCGGAAAATACGGTAATTTTTTAACTCTGTTATATCATTTGAAATTTTTGATCCTGAGTTAATCCTGTACCCTTTGCCTTACAGCTTTACTGGACTTTTGGTTAATAAATTCTGTTTTGTTGTCTGCAATTGGGTCCTCCTTCTTTCCACATCCCCACACCCTGACACTCCAAGCTTGGGTTGCCTACAGGAACCCACAGAGCTTGAGCGTTCTGTGCTTTTTACTTGTTGTTCCGAGGACTGTACTCTTCTGGACTGAGATATCTGATGGCTCTCCAGGAATCAGTTCAAACCACTCTTCTAGTTTGGGGGTCACTGCCTCGAATACCCTGATCACTACAGGTATATCTTATACTTGTCTTATTTAGCAAATAAGGACGTATTGGGATTTCTGTAAGGCCAAATGAAAAATCTGTGTCACTCATCAAAACACCTACAAAATGACTTGCTTTCAAGTTGATTATGATTCATTCCAGGCAGCCATTGTTACAAGGACAGTCAGAGCTAGACTGGTGACCAATCCTTACGTCACTCTAGCTCAGGATTGGGTAAACTACGGCCCACGGGCCACATGCGGCCCATTAAACGTTTTAATCCGGCCTGCCGAACTTGAAAAAACTTAAATGAATAAACCTTTTATTGTCTTATTTCCCCTGCAATTCTGATGTTTCCTCACTAGATGGTGCACTGTACGATATGGAAAGCCATCAGGCCCAATACACACATGTAAACAAACGTGTTAGATGTTAAAACAAGCAAAATGTTGCCTCAAGTGCTTAGATTTCAGACCTAGCGCCGCTAGATTTGAAATTTAACCCCCTCAACGTAATATTTAATGTGCTTGTTTAAAATCTAGCGCCATTCTATCGGTCTAATCTACCTGTTACCAAAGCATGCCATCCATCTGCTCCTGTTCCGGCCCACTTGTCAAATCCTAGAACTCAATGTGGCCCACGGACCAAAAATGTTTGCCCACTTGTGTTCTAGCTCATTATGAATTGACTGCACATACGCAATCTTTTGTGATAACAGTTTATCTTTATTAATTGTCTTTCTCTTTATCCAGGACCAAGTAGCAGGGGCAACAACCTCAGACAGGAAGCCCAGGTTTTTCCTCACCCCGGGCATATCCTCCCGCTCCAGACCGGGGAAGATCCCTTGGAATCCCCATCCAGTGTGAGACACTGTCTCTCCAGTTGGTACTGAGTCTCCTCCAGTGGCGGCTGGTGACGTGTGGCGCAGGGGCGCCGCCCCCCCCGACCTGATGACCAAGAAACATATATGCATATATATCTATATATACATATATACACATGTATGTGTTTATAAGTATGCAAAACTATCGAGTGTGAAGATTACATGCATTTTAATAATGTTTTACACCGTTTTATTTTATTTTCTTACTTCCTGTGCAAACCGGAACGAGGGCGCAGCACCCGTAAGCCCCACCAGGAAAACGTATTGGTGTGTATGTGGCTTCCGGTTTTTATGGAAAAAACGTGACGTCAGTTCTAAATTTTTTCCCATTCATGTGTATTGCAAACCATAACCACGCCCGCGGGGCGCAGAGATTTTCCGCCCATCGGGTGTGTGATAGGTTATCCTCTCTGTCAGTCTGTTACATGAACCAATCAATTAGCTATAAGCTGACCTATAAATCCCACCCACGCCACGCCCTTTCTTTTCACTGCGAAATTCTGGGAGTCTTCATCATGGCGTTGGAAGCTAGTTCAGATGCTAACAAAGCTAGCGGCTCTTTTAAAGAGAATTCAGTGTCCTCCCTTCTACAGAATCCGTTTTCTAAGCGTTCTAAAGAAGAAAAAAGAAGAGTGAAGGAGCTTGGACTGGACACCCCAGATTTGACTGTGCAACAAAACAGTGGAGATCGCGGCCGCTTTTATGTGAGAGGATAAGAAACACTGGATGAGAAACACTTTTTTTGTTTCCCCTGCTTATTGTTTAGTTCAGCAGCAACTCAAAAGGTGTGGATATCAACAGGGGTGAGTGACTTGAAGCATTTGTCTGAAAAGTGCAAACGTCATGAAACTTGCTGCACCCATCTTGATAGTTGCTATAAGCTAGGTGTTTTTGGCAGTAGTAACATCCTGGCACAATAAAATGAAGGCTACCGAACTGGCATAAGGAAACATAATGAAGAAGTCACCAAAAACAGACACATATTGTCACAAATAATTTTATATTTATTTTATATATATATATATATATATATATATATATACTTTTATATAATATACCTAAAAAAATTTTTTGTGTGTTTGAAAAATGTGCGCCCCCCAGTTTTTTTTACCACCAGCCGCCACTGGTCTCCTCCAAGTAGTACGCACCCAGAATTCTGGGGAAGCTACACTGATTTTAGCCTAAATGGCAACAAATGCTGGCTGAAATGGGATTGGTCGAAAACTTTAAAGCAAAATCCCATTTTTGGAAGTGGCATAGTTATCAATTTTATGGACAATTGACTAAAATATAATCAGCATTAGTGTGTGACATCTTTTTACTGCAGCAGGTAAAACTTTGAAGGGGTTCAGAGTCCACGACATATCTTTGCAGACAGCAGGGGTCCCCAACCTTTCCTCTGCCAAGATCTACTTTTCAAGTAGCAAACCTCTTGAGATCTACCAGTCCCACAACAACATTGCTAACACTCAACAAGAAGATCGTTACACCGCTTTGATAGTTTCTCCTAATCCCGGCCGACTTCCGGGTCTTAGTCACGTGGGTGAAAGCGCTCTATTATACAAGAAAGGCGCTAGATTGTTGCTAGTCGCTTCTTTTGAGCGGCTAATGGTCGCTTAATTTAGCGCCAAAGTCGCTAAATTGGCAACACTGACTTTCTGTCATTAAAAAAAAAAAGATTGTCACAATTTTTTTTTCTTGTCTTCTTCACGAGTGGGGGAAGGATGGAGCGGGAGATCGACAGGCGGATCAGTGCGGCATCAACAATAACTAGGACGCTGCATCGGTCCGTCGTGGTTAAGAGAGAGCTGAGCCGAAAAGCAAAGCTCTAGATTTACAAGTCGATCTACGTTCCTACACTCAGCTATGGTCACCAGCTGTGGGTGGTGACCGAAAGAATGAGATCGCGGGTACAAGCGGCCGAAATGAGCTTCCTCCGCAGGGTGGCTGGGCTCTCACTCAGAGATCGGGTGAGGAGCTCTGCCATCCGGGAGGAGCTCGGTGTCGAGCCGCTCCTCCTCCAGGTCGAGAGGAGCCAGATGGGGTAGTTCGGGCATCTGGTCAAGATGCCCCCTGAGCGCCTCGCGGGCGAGGTGTTTCGGGCACGTCCCACCGGGAGGAGACCAAAGGGCAGACCCCAGACCTGCTGGAGAGACTATGTCTCACAGCTGGCCGGGGAACGACTTGGGATCCTTCCGGGTGAGCTGGAGAATGCAGCCGGGAGAGAGAGGCCTGGGCTGCCCGTTTGAGGCTGTTGCTCCGTGACCCGACCCCGGAACAAGCGGAAGATGACGGAACGGAACAATTTTTTTTTCTTCATTTTTTCTCAAACACGTCTCGCGGTCGACTCAGGACCAGTCCGCGATCGACCGGTAGGCCGCGGTCGACCGGTTGAGCACCACCGGCATACAGTATACCGTGGTCGTTGGATCCCAATCTTTAATCAATTTAATTATTTAGAACCCGATGTGATCCACCGGATGGTTTTAACTAACTAAGTCAACCATGAAACTTTGTGTCTTTATATAAGTCCCCCCCCCACCCTCATCCTCCTTCATCCTTGCAATGACTACCCAAACCCCCTAGCCCGTATTCCTGATGTCATGCCAGAGAAATCCCCTCCATCAGCGGCTTTCCCCAGCTGTTGTTTCAATATGCTCGTTAAAGCGGCATTAATAAAACAGTGATTGGGGTCCCGGATCCCCTTACACACACTCTGCTAAGCGGTCTGCTCTGCGTTCCTGATTGTGTGTAAAGGTCCTACAATTGTGGAAAAAAAAGACAGCTGAGCTGACGGTAAAGAATTTTTAGTGTCTAGAAATCTGGGTTTTCGTCTTTTGTGCAGCACTGCTCCGATCTGCCAAGAGAAGACGATCAATCTGCTGCAGGTGGGCACGGTTCCAACCACCTCATGGGTATACTACTGCCCTCTTGTTGTCATCGTATTGCTTTACTCAGACTTTTTGTTCATTTTCAGGTGAAGTGGTTAACACTGTGCCACAGAGCAAGGTTTGTGTCACAAATGGTGCAAGGTTTGAATCATTGACTATGTGGCGTTTGCATGTTCTACCTGTGTATCCACATGTTTCCACAGGGTACTCGGTTTCTTCCCACATTCCAAAATCATGCTGTGATGATCACCTCCCCTGCCAGCAGAGGGAGCCCTGGACCTTTCATCATCACCCTGATTAGGAACACCTGAGGGTGATTACGCAGAAATAAGTACATCAGGGGAACAGCACGTTAGAGATTTTGGAGATAAAGTCAGAGAGGCCGGACTGAGATGGTTTGGACATGTGCAGAGGAGAGAGAGAGAGTACATCGGAAGAAGGATGCTTGGTTTGGAACCACCAGGAAAGAGGACTAGAGGAAGACCAAAGAGGAGGTTCATGGATACAGTGAAGGAAGACATGAAGATAGTTGGTGTGACCAAAGAAGATGCAGGAGATAGGGTTAGATGGAAGAAACTGACTTGCTGTCGCGACCCCTGAAGAGAAATGCCGAAAGGAGAAGAAGAAGGATGATTAGTCTGATAACACACACCTGTGGATCCTGGTGCCTATTTAAAGGCAATCACTCCTTCCACATCCTGATACATGAATGTTTGGTTTATTGGACTCTGTGAAATTGCCCCAAAGAATGAGAGTGTGTGTGGAGCCAGGTGTGTGTGGAGCCAGGAGCTGCAACAAGTCACACCTGAAACTCATCTACTCATCTGCTGGAGCTTAAATGGATCAGTTTCTCACACACTCTTCGCCAGATCGTTTGTTTATCATGCTTGACTTGTTATCCAGTTTTTGGCTCCAGCTCCTACATCGGAACCTTCCTAGTTTATCTGTTTTTGTCTTCTTTATTTGGACTTTTTATCAATCTAAAAAATCTGCTTGTGATTTCTTCATCTGAGCATGTCTGTTGTGTCAGGGGTATATCTTAGCACCACATTATGACAGAATCATAACGGACTTCATGCACTCCATCGCTTCCATAAATCACTAAATTTGGCGCATGTAAACGATACTTCACACCAGACTCCGGGTTTTTACGAACATTTCACCAACCACGCAAAGTTCGGAGGATGTGATCGATCGGGCAGGAACGCTAGCTACAGTTAAAGTTAACTGTAGCCAAAGATTAGGCCAGATGGGGTGGTTCGTAGTTTCGAGCAGGCTGATAACCAATCAGAAAAGTTTAGGATGATTTTAAATCTGCATTTGAAGCATTTGCTCCCTCATTCGGGTCATTTTGGAGCAAAAAAAGCCGACTCACTGAGCTGGAAAAAGAAATTTACTTACAGAAACTGTAATTAACTCAGAGCAATAATTAGAACAGCTGGCACTTATTGATCGGAAGCATATCGAAGCGAGAGTTTCTGATTAGCTGCGTCTCATGGATGAATAGAAGGAAGCGTTATTGATCCTTTTGAAACTCAAGAGAAATTCAGACGTGTTACTACACCTCAGGAGCTCAGCGGACAGATTGATCACTCACAACAAACTTTATGGACGTCAGAGTTTGGGCTTGGTCTTTATCGGGAGCTCGCGCCAGTGACTTGGCACCCCTTCAATGCTTGCCTTGCAATAAAAGCTAAAAGTCACTTGATCTTTTGAGGGGGTGTTATCGGTACATCTTGGCCTCTTCTAATTCAGACTTCACAGGTCTAATTTTACTCCTTCTCCGAGGAACGAAATCAATTCATACTTTAGAGGGTAAACACGAACAAAGCACGTTGGTGGCGTTGCTGAGGAGAGGGAAATTTTTTTTTTATCTGCAAATAATCCAAGTTTTTAAAGAGTAAAACTTTATACATCATTAAAATTTAAGAGTTCTTCGTATATGTTAATATCCCATTAAAAAAAACTTGTCATTCTGAAGTCCTTAATTTAATCCATTGTGTTACAACAGGGGAGTCCAAATCCGGTTCTGGAGGGCCGGTGTTCTGGAGGTTCTCGCATCTACACTTGATCCAAGTTAACGAGTCACTGTACTAAGTTTTTTTTTTTTTTGGCTGTTGATTTCACTTTATGTGCATCAGCTTTTTTGAACCAGGAACACATAGAAAACCTAGAAAAGGACACCGGCCCTCGAGGACCGGATTTGGACATCCTTGCTTTAAAACGTACAAGCAACTGAAATGATCTTCGTCTGCAGGGAGGCAGGACTCTCACTCTGAGATAGAGGGAGGAGCTTGGATTGGACTCCTCTGGGTCGAGTGAAGCCAGATGGAGTGGTTCGGGCATCTGGTTTTGATTGCTCACGAACGGCTTGCTAGCGAGGTGAGCTGAAGAATGTGGCCCAGATAAAGCAGGACCCAGTTTCCAAGTTGACACCAATGTTCCCTCTAATTTTTATGTATATGACCAAACACACAAGCTTTCTGAGCAGAAGTGGGCGGAGCAAAGACTTTTACTCTTTTGTGACGTCAGCAGCAGCGACGAGCCGAACTCCGAAGCAGCAGTTTGAAGCAATTTGTTTCAGAAAGAAAGAAGAAAGAGATATGCTCCAGAGTTCTGTCTCATTTTACCATCTTTAGTTTAAATTGAGTTTTATTTTGCGCGCTATATAGGTTTTGTTGTGCGCTAGTAATTTGCTAGCAATGCGTAATTGCGGAGGCGCGCAGCTTAGAGGGAACACTGGTTGAGACTGTTGCTCCTGCGACCCGCCCCAGATAGAGCATAAGACAATAAAACTGAAGACCTCTGTGAAGCTGGCCCCGTCTTAAAAAATTATAAACAAAAATAAACAAAAAATATGTCAATCGTTTGTACTGTCAAAATTTTTCGTTTGTGCTATTTTAGTTTTTCAAAGACTTACGATTTTTGTTTAGGTCAATCTGACGTCATTTAGCCCCTCATTTTGCTTAAAAATGCGAGAAAACTTCTAAAAATGGTGTCAATCGTTTGTGCTGTAAAAAATTTCGTTTGTGCTATTTTCGTTTTTTTTTTTTTTTAAGAAATACGATTTGGACGATGACGTCATCCAGGCCTTCATTTATTTCCGGGCGTCGCCATCTTTGATGACGTCATCATCCATATTGTATTTCTTAAAATAAAAACAACCAAATTAGCACAAACAAAAAATTTTACAGCACAAAATATTGACATGTGTTTGTTTATTTTATTTTTTTTATTAATAATTTTTAAGAGGGGCCAGCTTCACAGAGATAAGCTGAAGGGGGTTTTATGCCCAAATTTGGACTTTTTAAAGATGCATGGCAGCCATGTAACTGAAATAAAACCGTTTTTTTTGTGCTTTTAGAGTAAAATTCCAATCTTCGACTTTTACAAATCCCGACTTTTTTGTCGTACTTTTCATTCTAAACGTCAAAAAGTTGTCATCGTAGAATCGCAGCCTCAGCATCCCCCCGCTGGAGGAAGCATATTAGTGGAGTTAATCTGAAGAGCTCAGCAGTGTCTCATTAACGGTGCCCACTCTTCATTGATTAATGTTCCACTCTGGTCAATAAGCCACTACTTTTGTCTATTCAGACTATCGGTTGCCTTGGTATGCATCGCCATGCGCTTACGCAGCAAATCACCAGCTTGTCTCATTAAATCGCAATTCGGTGTGAAAAGGACTCGATGGTCCTCCGGGAATAAAACCGAATGGTACTAAAAATGGAATCATAGCAACAAATCACTTCATCCGTTCTTCCTACAATCTGTAGAGACACAAGTGATTAGAGCTGTACTTAAAATGTCAGTAAATATTAAAGGAGGGGTACACAGTTTGTGGGCCGTCCGCTTCAAAGATCTACGCTGTCGTTTTAATGACATTTTATCTACTTTTATCTTTTTTTAAACATATATTATGTCCCTGCCCACTTTTGTGAGCATCTCTAGGTGTTCTGTACCATCTATAGATGAACTGATTAGGTATAGGTTAAAAATGATGTGTTTTCTGCCCAGCTGTGAGACATAGTCTCTATCAGGGAACACCTTGGGATTCTTCCGGGTGAGTTGAAGGATGTAGCTAGGGTGAGAGAAGTCTGGGTTTCCCGTCTGAGGCTGTTGCCCCGCGACCTGGCCCCGGATGAGCAGATGACGAAGGGGAAAAAAAAAAAACTTTACATTTTTAAACCTACACCCAATCAGTTCATCTATAGTTGATACTGAGCACATGGACATTTACAAAACTTCAACGGTGAGGCACAGAGATTATAGTCGGTGTTTTGTCCCACTGGTCTTCTCCTGGTCGGACGAAACACAGAATCAGTGAGGCGTTCGGGAGGCATCGTAACCAGATGCCCGAACCACCTCATCTGGTTCCTCTCGACCTTGAGGAGCAACGGCTCTATTTTCAAGCTCCTCCCAGATGGCAGAGCTCCTCCCTTTATTTCTGAGTGAGAGCCCAGCCACCCTGCAGAGGAAGCTAATTTCAGCCGCTTGTTTCGGTGACCTTGTTCTTTCGGTCACCACCATGGACCGGAACGTGGAACAACTGGTAAATTGGAAGCTTTCCTTTTTGGCTCAGCTCTTTCTTCATCATGATGGACCAATGTAGTGTCCTATTTATTGCGGATGGTGCACAGATCCGTCTATTGATGTCCTACTCCATCTTTTCCCCACTAGTGAAAAAGACCCCGAGACATTTAAACCCCCCCAATTTTTAACATTAAGCCGTCGGGTCGTCCTTACATCTGGAACACTGTTCCATACCGCTTCAACGCTCGATCAGTACTAACTAGTCATGAACTGATTACGTTTATGGGGTCATGCAACCAAAAGTTAAGATCTCAAAGGTTGAGGTTACAAATTTGGAAGCAGAAAATGTAAAGTGTTTAAACCTCGAACCAAAACCATTCATTATGAATACAGTTCGTGATACAGAGTGGGCGGAGTCATTCTGTTCATACCTTGGCATCGACTTCGTATTTTTCTTCCTTGAGAAGGGGACTCTAAGAAGAAGGTGCCGTGATTTGGGGATGCGGAAGGAGGAGGACCCAAATGCAGGACATAAACAGGATTTATTTAACAGAAGTCGGGCAAAAGCATCGGATTAATCCAAAAATATGTCTTTAAATCCAAAAATATAACCGTTCAATAAAAACTTGGTCAGGCAGCCATGAAGACCGGCTGGGAGGGGTGGTGATGACTCGACATGCAAGTCAGGGTAGACTGCCTTTAAATAGGCACCAGGATCCACAGGTGTGTATCATCAGACAATCATCCTCAGGTGTTCCTAATCAGGAGGATGAGGGAAAGTCCAGGGCTCCCTCTGGTGGCAGGTGAGGGGATCGTGACAGAGGGATGTTCTGGTTCGGTTTAGTTCAGTAAACTACAGCTGAGGGCAAAGAACAACCCGACAAATCTTTAAATACGACCTCCAAACACGACAAGATTTTAATAATTAAACTTTTATATATTTTTTAACCCCCGAAATTCCACTGTTTACCAATAAATTACAAGAACACATTTTAGGAATATTGGACTTTATATTTTCTTTTCTCCAACATTTTGGAGTGTTTTTGTACATTTTTCTAGTCAAAAAGTTATTTTTAGTTTTTACTCACAATTAAACTCCATTTTGTTTTGTCTTCTGGACCACCTGTCCCTAATGGGGTCGCGGGAGTGCTGGAGCCTATCCTGGCTGATAGGCTATTTGCAATTTTCCCATTTTGGGACTAATGAAGGTTTTCTTGAATCTTGAATCTGATTAAAGGTGAAAGGCAGGGTACACCCTAAACAGGTGTAGCCCCAGTCTGTCGTGGGGCTACACACAACCAAAATTTCACATACACTCATTCCAATTTGGTAGCAGCTAATCAAACTAGCATGTTTTTGGAAAGTGGGAGGAAACCCACGTAGGGAGAACATACAAACTCCACACCGAAAAGTCAGTGTTTCAAGACTTGGTGGAGACGGTGGCCGCGTGGTTAGAGCGTTCGCCCGCGGACCGGAAGGTCGCGGGTTCGCGTCCCACGGAGAGCACGTCTAGGGTCCTTGGAGAAGACACCTAGCCCTCACTTCTCCCACCATTGGCGCCGTTGAAGCCTGTTGTGGTGTAAGGAGTGCAGCAAACAAATTTCCCCGATGAGGGATGAATAGAGTAATTCATCATCATCATCACCCGGGAAGCGGACCCCGACTTTTTTACTGTGAGGACACTTTGCTGAATGTAAAATCTAGACAAAAGTAGATGGAAAATATTAAGTTTTTAATCTAAAATAATTCAATTAAAGCCCACGTTTTCTAAACGAGGAAACGATAACGAGATGTTTTTGTTTTATTTACCAAAAACAACCCTTTGTTGTTGTTTATTCACATGATAGGGGTTAAAAAGTGTGCCCCCTCTTGTGTGTTTTTGCTGATTGTGTGTTTCTGTTTAATTAACCGTGTGAATCCTTTGAGACGTACGTATACATTTTGTTTATCAGCAGGTCGTTTGCCGTCGTCATGGTGAACCAGAGACTCTCCGGTGGCCCCGCAGGTTGGTGGGATTTCCCCCGAGACCGCCTGTGGATGCAAACAGGAGGACGTAAAGATGGAGAACGAAGAGTGTTTTCATTTTTTCAACATGTAACGGACACTTAAATATAAATAACACGGTAGATTAGTACGACACAAATATGGAACCATTTTCAAAGCTGTAAAATTTTATTACGAACTTGTGTGTGCAGGTTATTTACAGGGTGTACCCTCGAGCGGGAGACGTTGTCATCACAAACAAATCTGAATTCATATTTATAAAAGTTTACGTCATTGATTTTCTGAACTGCTTTTCCCAGTCCGGTCACAAGGGGGTACCGGTGTCCTGACGAGATTTGCGACCATCGTGATTTGCGACTTTTCGCCTCTATGCCCAGAACGCTCCCCCTTCTTTTCAGATAATCTAACCATCCAGATCTGGAACCTAACCATCGAGACGTGCGATCTGTTATACGTCTATTGGAATTAGCATGAGGGTTAGTTTTCGGATCTCCGATCTATCGAGATCTGCGATCGGTCGCAAATCTCGGTTGTAAAAAATGAATTTTTAGAGTTTGAAAAGTATTTCCACATTAAAAACATCCTACTTTGTTTTTCTATTTTTCATCCATGCATTTTGAAGTCATTTGCAAGCGTTGGGTTCTTGGCCAAGGATTTTGTTCCCTGCTACGCCCTCTGATCCCTCCCCTCAACAAGGTGTAACCCTTTTTTACGTAAATGGACAAAAATAAGTACATAAAAAATATGCGCGAGTTTTTCCAACTCGACGACGCTGTTTAATTGTTTTTGAGGTCTCAAATAAGATTTACGCTGTGTTATGCATGCATTCAGGGGGCGGGACAAAGCAAGGAGCGAGAGGAGGGAGGAGATCAATGTGTAAAACAGATGTGAAACTGAATAAATGTGATTATGAGTATTTTTTTTGTCACATTTCTAACCAAACGCACTCATTCTGGAGAAAACCAACGTGTACACGGAGAGAACATGCAAACTCTGCACAGAAAGGACAATTATTCAAGCCTCACCCCACCCTGGATTCACACCCCTAACCATCTTGTTGGGGTCCACAGTGCTTCCACTAATCAGCGTAATTAATTTTTAACTAAAAAAAAAATCAACGCCAAGGCGTCAAACGTTATCCCTCTACCTAATGTCTATAGCTGGTACTGAGTAACTGGGCAGTTTCACTAAAATTCATTAAGTGGTTTGAGTGACAAAATGTTCACAAAAATTTGTGACCTTGCCCTTTTTTATGATAACAATCTAACCAGTTCATATATAGTTGGTACTGTGAGCAGATTCACTAAAAATTTTTCTCTGATTTGGAAGCGTTTGCTTCCAAAAAAGTGCCATGGAACCACAGATGACCAGGTGGACGCACTGACCGGCCGAGTGCTTCACGCCCGACATTCTGTGGGCGGAGTCATAAAAACGTCGATCTCTTTTAGGTTCACCATTAAGACGCGTTTATCTTCTTTATCTGTCAACACGAACCCCGCCAGTGGAATAAACGTCTTCCAGCCAGGTGATGTTATTGTGTTACACTCCGTGCCCGTTATAATAACAATGCGCAATCTGACCAGGCAGGATGTTTGCTTGTGTAAACTTCCTGGACAAGCAGCAAAGGAAGTGTCAGACAGGGCGGCCATTTGCTCTGCTGGGACTGTTTTTACACCTTCCTTCTAAATAAGGCTGCGGGCTGCCAGGACATATGACCGCCGTCCCAATTTGGGGCACCGACACAGTATCCATCCATCCGTCCGTTCCATGCTCGCTCGGTGCCAATGAAACTCAAACACATGTACGCTCACACGGTTCTACTTTGACGGGTGTGTGGACAAGAAGGGTCAAGCCAGTTTGAAACAGAAACAACGCCAACGAAGACCTTCAAAACAAAGTACCGTATTTACACGACCAAAAAAGCGCATCGTGTCAAAAGGATACGTTCCTACCCTCACCATGGTAACCGGGATCTACGTTCCTACCCTCACCATGGTAACCAGGATCTACGTTCCTACCCTCACCATGGTAACCAGGATCTACGTTCCTACCCTCACCATGGTAACCAGGATCTACGTTCCTACCCTCACCATGGTAACCGGGATCTACGTTCCTACCCTCACCATGGTAACCAGCATCTACGTTCCTACCCTCACCATGGTAACCAGGATCTACGTTCCTACCCTCACCATGGTAACCACGATCTACGTTCCTACCCTCACCATGGTAACCAGGATCTACGTTCCTACCCTCACCATGGTAACCAGCATCTACGTTCCTACCCTCACCATGGTAACCAGGATCTACGTTCCTACCCTCACCATGGTAACCACGATCTACGTTCCTACCCTCACATTGGTAACCAGGATCTATGTTCCTACCCTCACCATGGTAACCAGGATCTATGTTCCTACCCTCACCATGGTAACCAGCATCTACGTTCCTACCCTCACCATGGTAACCAGCATCTACGTTCCTACCCTCACCATGGTAACCAGGATCTACGTTCCTACCCTCACCATGGTAACCAGCATCTACGTTCCTACCCTCACCATGGTAACCAGGATCTACGTTCCTACCCTCACATTGGTAACCAGGATCTATGTTCCTACCCTCACCATGGTAACCAGGTTCTACGTTCCTACCCTCACCATGGTAACCGGGATCTATGTTCCTTCTCTCACCATGGTAACCAGGATCGACGTTCTGGCCCTCACCACGGTAACCAGGATCTACGTTCCGACCCTCACCATGGTAACCAAGATCTACGTTCCTACCCTCACCGTGGTAACCAGGATCTACGTTCCTAACATCACCATGGTAACCAGGATCTACGTTCTTACCCTCACCATGGTAACCAGGATCTACGTTCCTACCCTCACTATGGTAACCACGATCTACGTTCCTACCCTCACATTGGTAACCAGGATCTATGTTCCTACCCTCACCATGGTAACCAGGTTCTACGTTCCTACCCTCACCATGGTAACCGGGATCTATGTTCCTTCTCTCACCATGGTAACCAGGATCGACGTTCTGGCCCTCACCACGGTAACCAGGATCTACGTTCCGACCCTCACCATGGTAACCAAGATCTACGTTCCTACCCTCACCGTGGTAACCAGGATCTACGTTCCTAACATCACCATGGTAACCAGGATCTACGTTCCTACCCTCACCATGGTAACCAGGATCTAAGTTCGTACCCTCATCATGGTAACCAGGATCTAAGTTCGTACCCTCACCATGCTAACCAGGATCTACGTTCCTAACATCACCATGGTAACCAGGATCTAAGTTCGTACCCTCACCATGGTAACCAGGATCTACGTTCCTACCCTCACCATGGTAACCAGCATCTACGTTCCTACCTTCACTATGGTAACCAGCATCTACGTTCCTACCCTCACCATGGTAACCAGGATCTACGTTCCTACCCTCACCATGGTAACCAGCATCTACGTTCCTACCTTCACTATGGTAACCAGCATCTACGTTCCTACCCTCACCATGGTAACCAGGATCTACGTTCCTACCCTCACTATGGTAACCACGATCTACGTTCCTACCCTCACATTGGTAACCAGGTTCTACGTTCCTACCCTCACATTGGTAACCAGGATCTACATTCCTACCCTCACCATGGTAACCAGGTTCTACGTTCCTACCCTCACCATGGTAACCGGGATCTATGTTCCTTCTCTCACCATGGTAACCAGGATCGACGTTCTGGCCCTCACCACGGTAACCAGGATCTACGTTCCGACCCTCACCATGGTAACCAAGATCTACGTTCCTACCCTCACCGTGGTAACCAGGATCTACGTTCCTAACATCACCATGGTAACCAGGATCTACGTTCCTACCCTCACCATGGTAACCAGGATCTAAGTTCGTACCCTCATCATGGTAACCAGGATCTAAGTTCGTACCCTCACCATGCTAACCAGGATCTACGTTCCTAACATCACCATGGTAACCAGGATCTAAGTTCGTACCCTCACCATGGTAACCAGGATCTACGTTCCTAACATCACCATGGTAACCAGGATCTAAGTTCGTACCCTCATCATGGTAACCAGCAGTGGATGGTGACCAAAGGAATGAAATCACTCCCCCCTGATAAGCACATGGTTCACATCGGCACCATGCATGTACTCACTGTGGCACACTGTTTACTGTCCGCTATGTTCCTTGCTTTAGTGACATTGTTTTTTTCCCCACATAATTTCTTAGTTGATATGATGATCACCATTCTGCTTGTCACAAAACTAGATGGCATAGAGGAAATAAAGAGTTGACAGAATGTGGGCGTGTTAGAGAAAAAAGGCGTGGCCACGAACTATCTGAAATACGCGGATTTTTCAGTCAGGAATTAAATAAAAAACAACTTTAGTGTTTCTTTTTTAATGAGAAAAAACACATTAAAAACCGTTATAAAGTTTTTTTTTACAGAAAATCCTTTTGGGCCACACGTTTAGACCTTTATTTTGAAAGGACTGACCGGAAGTTGTTTTTTATCAGCTTGTTTGATGGTGGTGTGAAGGTGAATCCCCCTCAAATCCCTCCCCCTCCTCCTCTCCTAACTCACCTCTGTAACCCTCACCACCACGTACACACACACACACACACACACCCACACACATACATAGAGTGAGAAGTGCTGCTCCTGCTCCTGCTGGACCCTCTCCTCCTCCCCTCTCTTCTACTTTTGATGTGTGTGTGTGTATGTGTGTGTGCATGCAGCAGTGAAGTCACAGTGATGTCACTTTAGGATGTGAGCTTGTGGGGGGCAAGGTGAGCTGGTGTACCCCTCTCTCTACAGCCAGCCTGATCAGAGGCGCAGAGCGGAGCGGCCGAAGATGGTCGCCGCAGATCTGCGGCCATGTGGCCCCTCATCAGCACCACGCCAGAGGACAGCAGGTAACTCCCACCAGGTACCCCAAAGGTGAAGCGGATGGCTGCGCACAGCATGTCCTGCGCATCCAGGACGCACTGGATACTCTATCTGATCTGGATCTCTTTTTGGGGGATCACTTGGTCTTATCCGATTCCGAGCAGGACTAACAGCAGTTTACTGGAGAGAAAGTGGGAGACACTGTTCTCCCGCTCCTACCTGGGGGTGAGTGGGGGGGAGATGAAGTGGGAGAGTGACTATTTGCAGGGCATCAGGAGGGTGAGGAGACTCTACTGCAATGTGGGCATCGGGTTTCACCTGCAGGTGCAGGGGGATGGCAGGATCAGCGGTGTGCACACTGAGAACCCACACAGTGAGTCCTGACACATCCTGCATCATCATGTTTGGCATGCCTCAAAGTTTCACAGCGCGTGGAATCCCCCCACCCTTACCCCATAACCCCCTCCTCCCCCTCCTCCATCCCTTGCATCAAACTTGTAAAATGTGCATGTTAGAGTTGTTATAGTCGCAGTGCACCTGCAGGGTTCCACCCTCCCACCCTCTACCACTACTACTACTGCAGAGGACACCCCCCTCCCCTGCGTCCCCCACTCTAACACTGTGTCTCCCCCCCAGGTCTGATAGAGATCTCTGCCGTGGAGCGGGGAGTCATCAGCCTGTTCGGAGTCAGAGCTGAGATGTTTGTCGCAATGAACAGCAGAGGAAGGTTATACGGAACGGTACGTCTGCATCATCAGCTCCTCTGACGTGCTGCAGGCTCGAAAAGTTCAGCTTAAAAATCAAAACTTATCAGGGAATTATTTAAGGCGGGGTACACCCTGTTCATGTCACCACTCTGGAACCAGGGTCTTGTTTTAAGCATTAGTTTTGACTAATTTCCAGGAGTTATGTTCAGTGTATTTTATCTGACTTTTAAAAAATGACTAATTATGTTACAAATTGGGGGAGGGACGGCGGCACAGTGGTTAGCGCGTTCGCCCGCGAACCGGAAGTCAATCGCAAGTCCGCGGGTTCTCATCTCACTGAGTGCATGTCTAGGGTCCTTGGATAAGGACCCTAGACTAACCCTTCCTTTCTCGCACCATTGGCGCCGCTGCGGTGTAAGAGTGCAGCAAACAAATTTTCCGGGTGAGGGATGGATAGAGTGAGTTTAAAAAAAAACTCAAAAAGTCACTAAATTAGTAACTTAGTCACAATATTGTAAAAATAATTAGTTACAAACTGTTTGTTAGCATTCGTCCAATATTTATCTGTTTGTACAGCGTTGACTGTTACTGAATAAGCCAATGCGGGAGCTGCAGCTCCTACCACACTTACTGTAAATATCATAGGTGGAATGAGTCATTGGGGGAGCAGTAGCTGACTGACGTTACAAGCTATAGTACCATTTTTCGGAATATAAGTCGCAGTTTTTTTTTATTTTTTAAAATAGTTTTGTCAGGAGTGCGACTTATACTCCAGATTGTATTATGTGTGTTTCCCCTTTCTATGTGTGTCTTTTTTTACTGGTGCGACTTATAGTCCAAAAAATATGGTAACTGTAATTCTAAATCCTCAAAGATATTTAACAGTAAAATTTAAACACTAGATTTTTATTTTTTAAAATCTACAGACTGTAATTTTTTTTAGAGTAAATACAAAAAATTTCAATAAATTTTATAAAGTGATCAAAATATGGATCATGTTTTTACATCAAAGTATTACGTTGTAACAAATAAAGAACTACATCGTGACAAAAAAAAAAAACGTTTTTTTTTCATCGCAGCTTTCTAAAGGGCGTCTTTTCCAGCTCATTAAAAATCAAAATGAGCATAAAAATGTTCTTTAAAACATCAGTTTGCTTGATTTTGAGCGACGGTAGACCCTTCTGATCTTCCGTATATGTTTCATATTAATACGAGACACCTTAAAAAACGACGTTTGCGTGCTCCGAGCTTCGATATCTTATTGCGAACTTTTACTGGACTTTTTTTTCCAGTAAAGCTTGTTGTAGCGACAAAAGAAAAACTTTTCTAAACTACAGATGGTAAGTCTGTAGCACGGGAGAACAGAGTGGATTTAAGCTGCTTTATTTAAACATAAGTAACACCACGCTATATTCTTAGTGACGTAACGGCGTTGTAATTGTAGGAAAAGAAAGTACTCAGATTACGTCATTTCTTAAAAAGTAATGTCGTTAGTAATTACAGCGTTATTTACATTCCTTTATTTTTCAGGTGATGTTTGAGGGTTCTTTTTATTTTAGTATTATGCTCTCAGGATGGTACTCATAGGGAAGTGGCTTCCGCCCTTGGGCCGGGAGACACCGATTTGATTACCATTGAGTCTGTGCCTAAGTGTCCCTGGAGAAGACACCTAACCCCCTGTTTATTCCACCATTGGTGTCATCATGGCTGCCTACTGCGTTGCAATGCAGCAAAAATAATTTTACTATTTGATGGATGAATTCAAGTATATATAAAAAAAATATATATAAAAGATGATCAACACATTAATCCAGGAATGGTCAAACGACGGCCCGCGGGGCACATGTGGCCCATTAAACGTTTTAATCCGGCCCGCTAAACCTCAAAAAAATTAAATAAATAAACCTTGTTAGTCTTATTTTCCCTGCAATTCTGATGTTTTGTCACTAGGTGGCGCACTCTAGATATATTGGCTTTGTTGGCAATACAACAACACTGCTCCCATTAAAATGTGTGTGTGTCCTTGGTGGCACAGATGTGGAAAGCCATCAGGCCCCATTCGCGCACGTACACAAGCGTATTAGATGTCGAAACAACCAACATTGAGCACTTAGATTTCAGACCTAGCACGACTTGATTTGAAATTTAACGTCCTTGATGTAACATTTAGCGCGCTAGTTTAAAATCTAGCGCGCCATTCTATTGGTCAAATCAAGGTGTTACCAAAGATTGCCATCCATCTGATCCTGTTCCGGCCCCTTTGTCCAACGTTAGAACTCAATTTGGCCCACAAGTCAAAAAGTTTGCCCACCCCTGCATTAATCCAACACAATCAAATTAGGACGTTATAGATTACAAGGTGTTCGTTCTTATCGTCCACGCTTTTGTCAAGGCCTATCTGCATTTTTTATACGTTCAAGAAAAATTAGGCGGTCAAGTGACCGAATGCAGTAAAGAGAGAAATAAAATGTAAAATAGTTACATTTATCTTTGGTTTTCACGTGAAATTGACTTCGGAAAATGCCCCAGGAAAACTGAAAAGGGAGTTTTGTGAACAATGGCGGAAAGTTATATTTGCCCAAAGCCCATCTTGTCCACTCTATACACACCAATCAGCACGCAGAACGCAGTGCGGCAAAAATATGATGCAGAAAATCTGAAAAATTGCACTAAAAAATGAGCTAAAGAGTGAAGCTGTGAGTCAGACACTATATTTAAACAATGAGAAAACTGTCCTTTAATTGATCTACATTTATTTATTTTATTTATGTTATTAGTTTAATATTTATTAATCAAATTGTTCACATTTCTCTATTTTTTTAACAAGTGACAAGACCTCAGATTGGGGATGATCTTTTTTAATTTTGCTGAATAGAAGTAAATGTGATTTTTTTTTTGAAGGTCTACCCGAAAGCTCGGTTGAATCTCATTTAGTGGTGCTTACGATCTTTAGAAATAAAGAAAAGGATTTATTCTGAAACGCATTTATTTTTCTTTAAAAACAGCTTAAACCTCTTCGCTTGATAAACCAAGCTGTTAATCTTACCTTTTTTAATTTGAATTAATATTGATTATTTAAAAAGCTGAGCTTTCTTTAGTGAGATATTGAGTTTGTAAAATGAGCTTTTTGCAGAATGCATGCAGAATTTTTAGTTTCCAGATGAGCTTACGGCCAAAAAAGCATTTATAATAATTAATTCATTTAATTTAATCTTTTAAACTGCTTGATTCCGTACTTTTGTTACTGCTTAGAGAAAATCAGAAATCCCACATCAGGGATGCACATGTAGGAAGGAAGGTTGGTAGATTAAAAAACATTTTCATACCTTCTTTTATTGTTAGAAATTCTTAAAACAAGAAAAACATTGTGTTACAAGCACGAAAATAATAAATGGATTGATAGAATGAACTGTTTTATTGTGTTTCCCAGTGAATAACTCTGCTGTGATATAGCAAGGTGTCATCGGCGTAGAGGTTGACTTTAGATTCATGTGGTTCATCGGGAGAATTTTGATGGACGATAGATATATAGATGGATGGATAGATGGATGGATGGACGGACGGACAAATAGATAGATGAATGGATAGCCTGACAGTTGGATGGATAGATGGTTGGAAGGATGGATGATGGATGGATTGATGGAAGGATGAATGGGTAGGTGGATGGATGGGTGGATGGGTGGTTAGATAGATAGATGGATGGACGGGTGAATGGACAGATGGATGGATGATAAATAGATAGCTGGATGGAGGGATGGATAGGTGGATGGATGGGTGGGTGGTTAGATAGATAGATGGGTGGATGGGTGGATAGATGGATGGATGAATGGACAGACAGATAGATGGATGGATGATAAATAGATGGATAGATAGACGGATGGATGGGTGGATGGATGAACCGACGGATGGATGGATGTATGGACCAACGGATGGATGGATGATAGATTTATGGAATGAACCATTTTATTACGTCTTCCAGTGCATAACTTTGCTTATATAAATCAGGGTATCATCAGCGTAGACGTTGACTTCAGCTTCTTGTTCTTCACCTGAAAATTTTTGATAGGTGGATGGATGTTTATTTTTATCCCTCAGAACCAGATTTGCCTTCACCCCATCTTTTTGTCTCCTTCTCCAGAGGGTCTTCAGGGACGAGTGCAAGTTTAAGGAAACTTTGCTGCCCAACAACTACAACGCCTACGAGTCTTATGTTTACAAGGGCTTCTACATCGCCCTCAGCAAGCATGGCCGTGTGAAGAGGGGCAACAAAGCAACCCCTGCCTCGACTGTAACACACTTCCTTCCCCGGCTATGAGACTGACGCACCCCCCACTCAGCCATTTGCACATTTGAATATTCCTCCAGGTAAAATAGAGATGCTACAGCGACACACACTCAGCAACGGCAAGAGAAAATAAAGCCCACATATTTAATATATTTCCTGTATCTGTATATTTGGAGAGCTCTTTGTTTATGTATGCTGCCATATTGTGCTGCTTACGGTTTGTACGGGTGGGTTTTGGGTGGGTGTAACCTGGCCTGCCAAATAAATTTTTGTGATTTTTGTTAGTTCTCAAACTCCTGTGAATCCATCTGGTCT
This sequence comes from Neostethus bicornis, assembly GCA_902685375.1. Lineage (NCBI taxonomy): Eukaryota > Metazoa > Chordata > Actinopteri > Atheriniformes > Phallostethidae > Neostethus > Neostethus bicornis. The sequence continues at coordinate 3,155,553 of CACRXE010000066.1, read as the reverse complement.
CTCTCCAGCAAATTTCGGACCAGTAGCGACCACGTAGCATTCAGGACGGTTCTTTACTTGGTTCAACAATGAGTGCTGTTATTTAAGACGCCATTCACCCGCGAATTAGCAGTACCAAAGTGACAAAAATCATTTACCGATATGATAGCTCATCAACCTAATGTTTCCTATATGTTTTTCTATCTCACTTGGATTTTAAATACATCATTATGTTTCTTTCCTCTGATTGGCTAGAAGGAATCTCTCTGGTTCTTGTTGAAATGGTTCCTAACTCACTTCCCTTTGGTTTGCACGTGTATGCAGAGTGATCGCCATATTAGGTGCCATTCGAAACCAATCCAAAGTGTTTGTGGTGGGTGCTCACGTAGAAATATGTAGTAACGCATTCAGTACTCTGATAGCGAGAAATTACGATGTAGCTTTTTTCATACCATTAAAATGAGTATCATCCGACCTACAAAACACAGTCTGCCATGATATAAGAAACCATATGACCCTACACTAATACTGCAATGGTTAACGTTTCATTCAATTACAGACATTAGGCGGGGTACACCTTGAAAAAGTCGCCAGTCTGTGGCGGTAAGATGCCCCTAAAAAATATTATTTTTTTCTACAATGACGCTAAAGCTTCTTAAATCTTGAATATGTGACCCGTTAGGGTATTTGCCGAGGCTTAATGTGTAGGTATTGTAAACATTATGGTAACATGTTTGATTGTAAAAAAATACAGAGATAACTTGGAAAAGCAATCGGAGAGCGCAGACCTACGCCAAGGCTAGCTGAAAAAAGGTCACGTCTTTTTTGCTTCCAGCCAATTTGCATGGATTAAAAAACTAACAGAACCAATAGGAACTTGTCACATCATAAGGTTTCCATATAGACCAGAGTTCCAATGTCCTCTGCTCCGCCTCTTAAAGGGCCAGTGTGAGGAGAGACTTGAGATTTTTAAATGTATTCTTTTAAACACTCCTTGATCCAAACAGTGACCCGTATCGTCCTCAAAATTGAATCACTTCTTCATCTTTTTATTGTGGATGTATTTCACACGCATGTTCCCCGTCACATGACCTCTCTGGTTTAATCAAAAGTAATTAAACTAGTGCGAAAATGAATGAGTTGCTGCCAATGACGCTAAGTTAGGAACCATCGTAACCATGACTTCCGTGATGGGAAGATCGGGAGGGTGTCTGACACTGAAGTTCGGAAAGTTACATCTTTCCGGGTTTTTAGGGTTGGTACGTAGGGGAAGTGAATAGGGAACCATTTCTGAAAGGACCAATCACATAACAGGGTGGGAAACACTGAGTTCTTTACTTGGTTCGACAACCAGTGCAATCCTATTTAAGACATCGTTCACTTGCAAATTTGCGTTGCAAAAATAATGATTTCAGCAAGAGGGGTCCAGATGGATACCGTGGTGTGAGCCAGGTTAGGGTGGGTGGGTGGGTGGGGGTCGGAGGTAAAATGTTTCTCTTTCACGGTGCTTGCTGTAAGCGAACGACACGTCACTTTTCAAAGATGGAGGATGGCTTACATCCTGGGCTTTTAAAGAGTGAAACCAATCTTTTTTATTACCTCAAAGAATCACGTCACTGGATGAAGAAATGCATGGACTTCAACTCAAATACCTGAAAAGTTTATCTCTATTTTTACTGGTTTTCTGCAGAGAGGGGCTCGGGGGAGGGGCCGGCTACATGCGCTACCTTAGCTGCACCATGGAAAGGTGTCCTGCTGTTTCCGGCGTGGCCTCCTTAAGCCTGCATGTAAGAGACACCCTCAGGAGTCAGAAATAGGGCTGACCCTCTCAGTTAAAGAGCTAGGGAGGGGGTGGTTTGCTCTGCTTTATTTGTTTTTTATAATTAGACGGATTAAGTAATAAAGATTGGGTGGAGGATCATGGTGGCATAAACCGAGCTAGCCATGCTCCTGCCAGCTCAGACATGCTTAGCTTTACCTGCACCAGCGCACAAAAAAAACTGTAAATAACTGCTAAATTAAAGAAGAAATCAGGGTCGTTTGGAAGAAATAGAAAGATATGGACAAAGTAAATATGTCCGCTTGCTGGTTTGAATTCAGTAACGGGCAGCACTGCAGCAAGGTTTTAGTAGACAAAAGGTTTAATTATGTCAGAGGTAATTCTGCAGGCTGAAGGACTAAAGGACGATGCAGTCTCTGGACTGAATGCACACTTTAAATCTCTTTATTTTACTTTGAAACTGTTTGATTACCTGAGAGCCGGTTTAGCGAAGCTGAAGGTGTAGCGAGCATCCAAGTGTCTCCTTACGTATTCCAAAGATGTTTATCTTGCTTCATTCTCTAAATTCCCCAGAGTCCAGCGTTCATCTGCTTGCGGCATCTCAGCAGCTGTTAACTTAGAAACCCCTCCATCCTGCACCAGAGGGAGCCGCGTGGTGGAGAACCACGCGGCTCTGCTAGCTTTGTTCTTCATCAGGAATGACAAGCGGCTTCCCACATACCTGAACTCCATCAGCCATCTAACCTTCACCCTCACAACTCACTCACTGCAGGCAGGAACCTTGGGATTCCCGCGCTAACCTCCTCTCATTTCAATCTTTTTTAGTTCAAGGTCAGAGTTACCGACCAGATTTACCCCCTCCTCTCTGAGCAAATTTTAAACTCCGTTTTAACACATGGTTTAATTATTGACAAGGGAAAAAAAAATAGTGTATACGGTGTTTTTACTGTGTGAAAGTGCTGGTGTTGGGATGTTTTTTTAGGGAGGGGATATCTGCAGAGCTGATGCAGTGTTAAAGAAGCAGAATCACATCATTGTTCATGGTGCAAAACCCTCCGAAGGACAAGCTGACCCCACACAAACTCCCTCTAACCCGCACTTTACACTGAGACAGAAAATTCAATAAGTTCTCTGAAAAAACAAACAACCCTGTCTTTAGAACCTCCTTCTCAGATGGAGAAAAAAAAAACCCAGACAGAGACCCAGTGGAGATCCTCTCCCAGAAAGGAGAGGTGGAATATGGGACGAGAATCACAGATTAGACCAGGCATGGGCAAACTACGGCCAGCGGGCCACCTTTAAACGTTTTAATCCGACCCGTCGAGACTTGAAAAAATTAAATGAAAAAACCTGGTTATTTTTTTTTTATTATTCCTGCAATTCTGGTGTTTCCTCACTAGATGGCGCACTCTAGATATATTGGAGTATAAACAACAACACTGCTCCCATTAAAATCTGTGTGTCTCCGTGATGCACACGCTGTCAAAATAAACAGTTTTCACAGATATGGAAAGCCATCAGGGCCAATACACACACGTAAACAAGCGTGTTAGATGTTAAAACAAGCAAAATGTTACATCAAGTGCTTAGATTTCAAACATAGCGCCGCTAAATACACATTTTTAAGCGCTATCGCACTAGATTTCAGACCTAGCACCGCTAGATTTTAAATTTAACGCTCTTGATGTAACATTTAGCGCTTGTTTAAAATCTAGCGCCCCATTCTATTGGTCTAATCTAGCGGTTACCAAAGCATGCCATCCATCTGCTCCTGTTCCAGCCCCCTTTGTCAAATGTTAGAACTCAATGTGGCCCGCGAACCAAAAAGTTTGCCCACCCGTAGACCCCTGTAGATCATCTACATCAGGTTCATATTCGTATGATGGAAGTGAGGTAGGACTTCATGTGTCTCACGTAGAACGCTTGCGTACATTAAAATTGTGAAAATGCTAACTTTAAAAAGACGGCGGAGGGCGTGGATTTTAGTGCAACCTTAGCAAACTCACAAGCGGACGAACGCAAACTGTCAGAAAGAAGAAAAAACAAGACTTGTGGACAGAAGCTGAAATGAAGCATTTGAAGCAGTGAGGAAATTAAATGAAGCATTTGAAGCAGTGAGAAAAAGTAAGATAAAACATATGAATGCATGTCGTGGAGGAAAATGGACCACATCATGGACAAAAAATGTCATCCAAAATTTATGCACATTGTCAGTCCTCACATTTGAACTAATTGTGAAACAGTGCGCGGTCGTGCACCCACTTTTACACAATGTTTTATACCTACAAACAAAGATTATTAAAACTAGCAATAATATACCCAAAAAAAAAACAAAACACCAAGCAGGGAATTATGTGGACCCTCCCGAGTGGCCGATGGCAACTTTGTGTTTTTGCCACAACTTTCAGGTCAAAGTCAATCACACAGTTGCCATGGAGACCACTTCCCACTCTGTGGATTAGACTCCATGTTATTCGCATGATCCATATTTGGAGGTATGGAGGCGGGGTTAGGGCAGGATGGAGATCAAGTTGGCTTATGCCAGCGATTTAGTACGGATTTGACCAGCAGCAGAAACGCTTGCTCTGCTTAAGATCTACCCGAGTACTAAAAAATGATACGATCGAGGCCCACATGAGTACAAATGCGATATATCGTAGCTTCTTAGCAACCTTCTAGCATCCATACCCGACTCATTTCCAAGCTGGTCTGGTAATAAAATTCCAAAAAAGGAATTTCTTGGGCGTTTTTTTCTAAACTCCCTCCATCACAGCTCCATCCTCACATGATAAAATCTCATCTTTCATCACGAATAAGCTCAAACCGGAAAAGTTGGTCTGTTTGCTTAATAAAGGCATTTTTATGCTGAATCATTGAGGCTTTAAAAAAAATGCTCACCTTTCAGCTTTGACCAAAAAATGTTCAAAAATTCAAAAAGAAGAAGAAAGAATACAAAAAAAAGTTTTCTTTTTCTTTTTTTATTGCTTATTTTCAGTCTTTTTTAAGTCAAAGTGAGGAAGATGATCTTATTGGTTGAATGTATATGAGCATGCTGGAACCCTGAGCTTTTTTTAGGGGTGTGTGTGCTTCTTTTTTCTTTCTTTTTAGGAGCGATCCTCCACTTTATTCCTCTCCTCTGTTCTCATATACCTCACCTTCTGCCTTAGTTTGGGTTTGCTTACGAAGTAAAATGGAGCGGTAGTTTTTGTTTTGTTTTGTTTAAAGCAAACGATGCTGAGTAAAGTTTTCTTTTTATTTTTGTACGTATGTGCTGTGCACAGCAGTCTAATGGATTCCTCAGATAACAATAAAAGTTTGTTTTCTTTTTACACTCGATTCGTGTTGGGTTTTTTCTGCACGAAAGTAAATAATTTGACTTGGTTCAAACTGGCTGTCCATCTGGGTTCTACGCCTCCACCTTCACCACCATCATGACAGTTTGAATATTTTAAAAGTAATTAGTTACAAACTAAAGTAACTTTAAAACATAAAAACATTCCCACTGAGTTCACTTCTAGGGTCTCTCCCACCATAGGCGCCGTCATAGGTGGCAGCCTGCTGCGGCGTAATGTAGGACACAAATTTCCCGGTAAAAATAAATAAAAGATATCTGACGTTAAAAATGAAAACTTTTGATCTTTTAGAATGTTTCCGTTCCATTCCGTCATCTTCCGCTTGTTCCGGGGTCGGGTCACGGGGGCAACAGCCTCAAGCGGGCAGCCCAGGCCTCTCTCACCCCGGCTGCATCCTCCAGCTCACCTGGAAGGATCCCAAGTCGTTCCCCGGCCAGCTGTGAGACATATTCTCTCCAGCGGGTCTGGGGTCTGCTCCTTGGTCTCCTCCAGGTGGGACGTGCCCGAAAACACCCCGCCCGCTCGGCGCTCGGGGGGCATCCTGACCAGATGCCCGAACCACCCCATCTGGCTCCTCTCGACCTGGAGGAGGAGCGGCTTGACACCGAGCTCCTACCAGAAAGCAGAGCTCCTCACCCGATCTCTGAGTGAGAGCCCAGCCACCCTGCGGAGGAAGCTCATTTCGGCCGCTTGTACCCGCGATCTCATTCTTTCGGTCACCACCCACAGCTGGTGACCATAGGTGAGGGTTGGAACGTAGATCGACTTGTAAATTGAGAGCTTTGCTTTTCGGCTCAGCTCTCTCTTTACCACGACGAACCGATGCAGCGTCCTAGTTATTGCTTACGCCGCACCGATCCGCCTGTCGATCTCCCGCTCCATCCTTCCCCCACTCGTGAACAAGACCCCGAGATACTTAAACTCCTCCACTTGGGGCGGGACCCTGTCCCTGACCCGCAAGGGGCATTCCACCCTTTTCTGGGCGAGGACCATGGTCTCGGATTTGGAGGCGCTAATTCCCATCCCGGCCGTTTCACACTCAGCAGCAAATCGATCCAGTGAGAGCTGGAGATCACGGTCCGACGAAGCCAACAGGACCCCATCATCCGCAAAAAGCAGAGATCCGATCCTGAGGTCACCAAACTGGATCCCTCCAACGCCTCGGCTGCACCTAGATATTCTGTCCATAAAGGTGATGAACAGAATCGGTGACAAAGGGCAGCCTGGGCGGAGTCCAACTCTCACTGGAAATGGAATCGACATACTGCCGGCTATACGGACCAAGCTCTGGCTCCGGTCGTACAAAGATCGGACAGCCCGTACTAAGGGCTCCGGGACTCCGCACTCCCGGAGCACCCCCCACAGGAGTCCCCTAGGGACACGATCGAATGCCTTCTCTAGATCCACAAAACACATGTAGACTGCTTGGGCAAACTCCCATGACCCCTCCAGGATCCTGAAGAGGGTATAGAGCTGGTCCGTAGTTCCACGGCCGGGACGGAAACCACACTGTTCCTCTTCAATCCGACGAACCCTCCTCTCCAGTAATCCGGAATAGACCTTCCCAGGGAGGCTGAGGAGTGTGATCCCTCGGTAGTTGGAGCACACCCTCCGATCCCCCTTCTTATAAAGAGGGACCACCACCCCAGTCTGCCAATCCAGAGGCACTGTCCCCGATGTCCATGCAATGGTCCAAAGGCGTGTCAGCCAAGATAGCCCAACACCATCCAGAGCCTTTAGGGGCTCCGGGCGGATCTCATCCACTGATAGAATGTTTCGATTTTTTTTTAAATCTACCCCTGAAGAGTTTGGGGTACGAAGAGAGGAGTTCTCATTAAAAAGCGTGTTGATGAGCCGCTAATGATTGGGTTTTGGTCTTCCAGTGTTAAAGCTTTGGAATCTGACTCGCAACCTCGTTATGAATACCAAGCAAGTGTCTCCATCTGCTGGAGGAAGGTTTACAGCTGCTTAAAGGCACAAAAAAAAAACTGTTTCAGATTCATATTCAAACCAAAATGACGAGTTTAGCAAAATATTACAGTCGATTTCGTCAAATTTAGAGACAATTTAAAACTGGTTCGTAAATATTTGATTAAAATGATGTTTCCTTTCTTTCATTAAAAAATCTTCATGTGAAATTCTTAAACATTTTGGACACATTTTACACACACACTCATACACACACACGTAAACAGATGTCCACTATACTGTACATGTTTAGGTGTGTGAGTCCGAAGGTGGAACCAAAATTAAAATAGTTCCTGTGTATGCAGCATCAGTGTAAATTATAAATTTATTCATATTTTACATTTTTATAATAAAATATGAACAAATAAATAAATCCTAACTGATTTAATCAGGCTGTTTGATTATTCATTAAATTATGATAATTAGAATATTAATGACACAACTCCTGAATTCATTCATTAAAAAAATAAGATTTATTGTACAAAAAAAAATGGGTTTTGAGTTTATTAATAATTTTGGGAAATAAAATAGATTTTTTTTTAAATTTCATTTAGGCTTTAATATGTGAAAAAAATCAAGTTGATTAGTTTTAGTTTAATTTGCATGTTTTAATTGGAACGCCAGGTACCAGTGGTGGGAGAAACGGGGGGTTAGGATTCTTAAGCATGAGCCCGTCTGGAATCGAATCCGCCTCTCCTGGTCCAAGCCAGAACATTTTACCACTAAGCTATGGCCTCCTTCCATTTTTACGTGATCATATTTTTTTCTATAAGTGTTTACATTTAAACAATGACTGTTTTCCTCCCAAGTGGAGGAGTTTAATTATCTCGTGGTCTTGTTCACGAGTGCGGGAAGAATGAAGTGGGAGATCAACAGGCGGATCGGTGCAGCGTCAGCAATAACTAGGACGCTGCATCGATCAATCGTGGTAAAGATTGAGCAGAGCCGAACCCTTCTGGAACGTTCCCTCCCTCAAAGTCCTACTCTTTAATCCTGCCCTAATTCAACCGACCTGGTCCCAACTGCCTTTCCCTGAAATCACCACCTGTGTCTCATCTTCCCCCTGGTTATTTAACCCTTGATTCCATCACTCTGGAGTCAGATCACCTTCTGCTACAGCCACGATAATGTGCCCTCCACGTCGTCTGAGCCCCTTGACATTGGGTTCCAGGGTGCACATGCCTGCCCCTCTTCCCTAACCCCTGGTTATCTGTAATAAACTGGTTCAAACTGGCTGTACTTCTGGGTTCTACGCCTCCACCTTCACCACCATCATCACAGTTTGAATATTTTAAAAGTAATTAGTTACAAACTAAAGTAACTTTAAAACATAAAAACATTCCCACTGAGTTCACGTCTAGGGTCCTTGGAGAAGACGCCTAACCCCCTGTTTTTCCCAGCCTGCTGCGGTGTAATGTAGGATACAAATTTCCCGGTGAGGGATGAGTAGAGTGGGTAAAAATAAAAAATAAATAAAAGATATCTGACGTTAAAAATGAAAACTTTTGATATTTTAAAATGTTTCGATTAGGGCTGAAACAACTAATCGAATTAATCGACTATAATCGATTATTGAAATAGTTGTCGACTAATTTAGTCATCGATTAATCGTTTAGAAAGTTTTTGCTGTAAACTGCACTTAATATTACACAACTTGATTGTTTTTTTGTGTATTTTTACTCATGTTAACCTAGGCCATTTTTGTTTGGTACTATACCTCTGAACAAGGTTAAATTTGCAAATCTAAAACTGTTTACGATTTCTTGTTTTTAAATGTGATCCTGGATGGTCAACAGTTTACATTTTATGTTTTTTTAGCCAGTACTATAAAACACATTTTATGGGTGCTCGTGATTTACCTTTACTGTATACAGTAAGTAGATTTATTATTTTATATTTGCTGTAGAAATGGTAATATTCTCCCTCTTTATTTCACAGAAAGATTAACATTTTTACTTATTAGAATGAGCTCAACGTGTTGTTTAAGTGGTTATGAGTTGTGTTTTGCATAACTACATTCAATAAAATGCCAAAAAACTATTATTTAAGTTGCCAATGTTATCCGATTAATCGATTAATCGAACTAATAATCGCCAGATTAATCGATCATCAAAATAATCGGTAGTGGCAGCCCTAGTTTCGATTTTTTAAAATCTACCCCTGAAGAGTTTGGGGTACGAAGAGAGGAGTTCTCATTAAAAAGCGTGTTGATGAGCCGCTAATGATTGGGTTTTGGTCTTCCCGCGTTGAAGTTTTGGAATCTGACTCGCGACCTCGCTGTTAATACCAAGCAAGCGTCTCCATCTGCTGGAGGAAGGTTTACAGCTGCTCAAAGGTACAAAAAAAAAAAAAACTGGTTCAGATTCATATTCAAACCTAAATAACGAGTTTAGCAAAATATTACAGTCGATTTCGTCAAATTTAGAGACAATTAAAAATTGGATCGTAAATAATTTCTTAAAATAGTTTTTTTTTTTTCATTAAAAAATATTCAAGTTAATTTTTTTTTAACACATTTTACACACACACTCATACACACATGTAAACAGATGACCACTATACATGTTAAGGTGTTTGAGTCCGAAGGTGGAACCAAAATTAAAACAGTTCCTGTGTGTGCAGCATCAGTGTAAACACAAGTGGAATTTCTCCTTCCGTTTCAGAAAACCACAAATCTACATTTAGGGGCGAGTTTCTTTCTTTTTTTTTTTTTTTGACCTAGAGGGTATGAGTAGGAGTGGCCCGTTTGGGCTTTAAAAAGGAACCAAGTCACCAAGCTTTAGAACGAGAAGAAACCGACAGAAAATCCGAAGTTTGATGAGGATGGAGATCTACAGAAGAGTGTGGATAAGAGACACCGTCCTGGCTCTTCTCCTCGCTGTCCTCCAGGGGCTTCCTATCAGAGATGCAGCCCCTGACCCTTCACCTCTGGTCGGGTCAAACTGGGGGAATCCAAGGCGATACATTCACCTGCAGACGTCTACAGACCTGGATAACTTCTACTTAGAGATCCGATTAGATGGAACTGTGCGTAAAAGTACAGACAGAACGTCCTACAGTAAGATTTTTAATTTGATATTAAATCTGTTATCGTTTGATCGTTGATTCTGATTCTGATCGTCGTTTTTCGCCTTTATAGGTGTGATTTTATTAAAAGCTGAAACCAGAGAGCACGTGGCCATCCTGGGAGTGAAGAGCAGTCGGTATCTGTGTATGGATCAGGATGGGAATCCGTTCAGCTCGGTGAGAAACAACCTGCTTTAATTTGAAATCATTTCTTCTTTAATCACTAAAACTTGATTTTATTTTGAAAAAATGTTTTGTTTTGGAATTTTCTGATAATTTCTTAACGTTCACACACTTAACTTTCTTAAATTATTACAAAGTTTCACGAGAAATTCTTCATCAAAATTTTCCCATTTTTACAAAGTTTTCTTATTTTTACAAAGTTTTCTCATTTTTACAAAGTTTTTCTTTTATTTATTTATGCTCTATTTTCTATCTTTTAATTTTTCTAACTTTGATTTTCTTTCATTTTAAACACTATTTCTTAACTTTAAAATGTTTTTCTTTACTTTTCATCAAATTTTCATGTTAAAAAAGTTAGCTTACTTTCACAGATTGTTTTCTAACTTTTACCAAGTTCTTTTAATTTATTCACTTTTTTCTATCTTTTACTAACTTTTCAAACTTTTAGACACATTTTTTTAATTAAAAACTCTCTTAAATTTTTAAGTTTCTTGACTTTTAAACACAGATTTTTAATTTTCTGCACTTTTTTCTTACTTTTACAACATTTAGAACTTTTACACACTGTTTTCTAAAAGTCACTAAATTCTGTTTCTTTTACAATTTTTAAAAACTTTTGTGTGACGTATTTATCTTAATTTTTTTTCTTTAATTCAGTGTTTTCTATCTTTTCTTAAGTTTTCTGACTTATAGCAATTTTTTTTACAAAAATTACATAAGTTTGATCCCATTTAAAAAAAAAACTTTTTGTCACATTTTCATAAACTTTTGCTGACAGTTTTCTAACTTTTACTCAGTTTCTCGACTTTTATTCAATGTTTTATCTTCAACTAAGTTTCATTTTTATGCAGTTTAAGGACTTTTTATAAAAACAAGTGGTTCTATTTTATGTTTTATTTCCAAACTAAAAGTTTCTCAACTTTTAATCGGATTTTTAAAAAATTTTCTGCACTGTTTTCTAAACGTTTGTTTTTTAAAGATCACTGTATCCATTTTTTTAATTTCTAATCTTACAAAGTGTAAGTTTTCTAATTTTTACCATTTTTTTTATTTCTACGCATATTTTTTAACTTTTAGTACAAATTAAAAAAAAAACTTTTTTTAATTGTAGAAAAATTCCAAATTTTATAAACTTTTTCCAAAAGTTTTCAAAACTTAGTTTTTGTTAAAATTTTATCTTTTGCTAAGTTCTTTTTTTTTTTTTAAACATCACTTCCTGACTTTGACTATTTTTTTCTTTTGTTTTTTTAACTGTAATTTTCTTAACTTTTATAAACTGTTTTTTTACTTTTAAAAAAGTTTTTTAAACTTTAACTCAGTTTGTTTTTTTATTTTACACTTTGTTTAAAATCTTTTACTAAATTTTTTAACATAACTTTCACACAGTTTTCTACATTTTTAAACCTTTACTGAATCTTTTCTGACTTTTATTCAGTTTTTAAAATGATTTCTAAACATTTACCCAATTTTTTATGTTTTTGCACTTTTACACAATTTCTTAACTCTTACAATTTTTTTACTTTTTTGTTTCACTCAGTTTTTTAGCTTTTAAAGCAGTAATGTTTACATTTTTAAACATTGTTTCTAAAAGTTACAAAGTTTTTGTTTTGACGCACTTTTGTGTAACGTTTGAAATTTTTTGTAACTTTTTCGCACCTGTTTTTAAATCTTTTACTACATTTTTTTTTTACTTTAATCTTTTCTTAAATATTTCTGATTTTTTTTCTAATTTCTTCCAATTTAAACTCTTTTTTTTAACTTTTTTTACTGTAAGTTTTTTTAATTGAATGCACTTTATTAACGTGTAATCGTTATTTTCTTACGTTTAAGCACAAAATATTTTTCTAATGTTTTTAAAAGTTCGTCATTTTAAAGGTATTATTGTTTATTATTTATTGTCCCTTTGAAAAAGGGTCCGGGTCCTGTTTTAGAAAACGTTTTCTAAAACAACTTTTAAAGCAATAATTGCTGAGAAAAATTAAGAAAAAAAATGGTCCCATTTATCGCATAAAACTTTTATTCCTGTTGTTTACAAACATCTAAATCACGACATCATTTACACGACAATTAGCTTCAGATGCAGATTTACGAAGTTTAAACTGAAACGAACAGTTTTGAGCGTCATTTCAAAACAACGAACTTCCTCATTCTTAAATCTTTATATGAGTCACTCAGGCTGTCCGTGGATCTGTACGTCTGGAACACTCTCCCAAACTGGGAAACCACCCACAGTGGTTTAGTACCAACTGTATATGAACTGATTAGGTTGTTGTGGGTCATTCAAGGTCACAAATTTTTATGAAGATGATTTCTCCCAAAAGTTAAAGTTCCTACAGCTACTCGGTACCAGCTGTAGATGAACTGATCAGGCCTACAAGGCTGCCGGAGGCCCTGGTAACTTATTCGGGCTGTCATGGAATAAAACACTAATGTTTATGTTCTCTCGTGCAGCCCACCTGCCTTCGAGAGGACTGCCTGTTTAACCACAAACTTCTAGAGAATAACCGAGACGTGTACTACTCGACACGAACCGGGATCCTGTTCAACCTGGAGGGGGCTCGGCAGGTGTACATCGCAGGGCAAAACGTCCCCCAGACCTCCCTGTTCCTGCCCAAGAGGAACACGGTACCGCTCGAGCGTCTCTTGCTGCACAGGGAGAAAAGAACCCGGACTGTCGACCCATCCGACCCGCTTGGCGTCATCCTGAAGCCGACTGAGGATGGATCAGACTCACATGCCGTGCGGGAGGACGACACAGACGTCGAGGTGGAACAGGATGGGAAAACACGGGAAGATGGTGCTTCGATCGGGCGTTTCGAGTCACATGAAACGCCCTTTGCTCCATCCACGCATGATCCCTGGAATGTCCTCAGAGTTCACCAGGGCAGTCCGAGGGTGATGATGGGTTAGAGCAAGTTAGAGCACGTAAGTGCAAGCATGTGCAAACTATGGCCTGCGGTCCACATGCGGCTTGTTAAACGGTTTAATCCGGTCCGCCAAACTTGAAAAAAAATTAGATAAATAAACCTTGTTAGTTTTATTTTCCTGCAATTCTGATGTTTCCTCAATAGATGGAGCACTGTTTTTTTTATTTTTTGTTTATTTTGAATTACTCTATTCATCCCTCACCGGGGAAATTTGTTTGCTGCACTCCTTACACCGCAGCAGGCTGCCCTTCAACGGCGCCAATGGTGGGAGAAGTGGGGGCTAGGTGTCTTCTCCAAGGACCCTAGACGTGCTCTCCGTGGGACGCGAACCCGCGACCTTCCGGTCCGCGGGCGAACGCGCTAACCACGCGGCCACAGCCATCGAGGCCCAGTACACGCACGTAAACAAGCGTGTTAGATGTTAAAACAAGCAAAATGTTACATTAGATTTCAAACCTAGCGCCGCTAGATGCATGTTTTTAAGCGCTATCGCACTAGATTTCAGACCTAGCGCGTTAGATTTGAAATTTAACGCTCTTGATGTAAGTTTTAACGCGCTTGTTTAAAATCTAGCGTCATTCTATTGGTCTAATCTAGCGGTTACCAAAGCATGTTATCCACCCTACGCTCTGTTTCCACACCTACTTTAGAGAGAATCTGACCTCCAACCAGGTGCTGAGCACCATCAACCAATCAAAAAGAAGCTCTGAGGAGTATTTATTTATTTAAATTCAACCTTTATTGTTATTTATGGTATTTATGACGTCACAAAAAAACAAACAAGCTTTGATCTGAATGTTTCAGCTGCCGAGATTCAAAATAAAGCAAAACAAAACAAAATCCTGACTGGTTTATTTGCTACCAACTGTGTTTTTAATCCAGAATGTAAAGGCGGGGGTTCTCGCAGAATTTCATACCCCGCCATAAAATCATACCCCATGTCGACACCCCGAAAAAGCCACGCAAATGGGGACAAAAATCTGGCAGAACTGCTTTGAAGGTTACGAAAAGAACCTTCAAACTAATCCGTAGTTTAACGGGAAGTTTTAGATCGGTGTGACATGGTGGGATAAGGGACTCATGGTGGTGGGATAAGGGACTCCTGGTGGTGGGATAAGGGACTCCTGGTGGTGGGATAAGGGACTCATGGTGGTGGGATAAGGGACTCCTGGTGGTGGGATAAGGGGCTCTGGTGGTGGGATAAGGGGCTCCTGGTGGTGGGATAAGGGGATCCTGGTGGTGGGATAAGGGACTCCCGGTGGTGGGATAAGGGACTCCCAGTGGTGGGATAAGGGACTCCTGGTGGTGGGATAAGGGACTCCCAGTGGTGGTATAAGGGGATCCTGGTGGTGGGATAAGGGACTCCCGGTGGTGGGATAAGGGACTCCCGGTGGTGGGATAAGGGACTCCCGGTGGTGGAATAAGGGACTCCTGCGGGTGAGATAAGGGGCTACTGGCGGTGGGATAAGGGGCTACTGGTGGTGGGATAAGGGACTCCTAGTGATGATGCGGGCTGCAGAGTTTTGGCAGAGCTGCAATTTCTGGAGGGATTTATTGTAAAATTGAGGCAGCCCGCCAGGCTAGAGATTATGATACAACTGCCCACAGTTATTCAGTACCAACTATAGATGAACTGATTACGTTTTCAAAGTCATAAATGTCGAAAACTTTCCAGGACAGGAGGAAGCATCGACTTATTGAAGCAGAAAAGTAAACGTAAAACTTTGGAGAAAAAATGAACACTTTAGCTGATTTCAGTTCATTTATCGGGAAAAAAAAATCTTACATTTACGTTTTTTTTTTTTGTGTTGGTGACTAAGCGTCCCTGGGGGAATTGAAACAGGTTCTCCTGGTCAAAAGAGGTATCTCTGCCACTAGGCCTATGCCCTCTGGGACTACATTTACTCTCAATAATCTCAATCTTAAACAATTACAAAATGAAAATCAGTAAATACCGACTAAATACTGAATCATTTCCAAACAAAATGACAAAATAAATAATATATAAATTACATATTCATATTTATTTTATTCATATTTTACATGTTCATAATAAAATATGAACAAAATGTAAAATAAAAACCTGCTTTAAATGGGTGAAAGTTCATTTTCCTCAAAACAAAAAAATTAAAGATTGTCGGGGAGCATAAAAATACTCAAAGATTTTTTAAAAATATTTTTGATAAATAAATACTGACTGATTTAATCAGGCTGTTTGATTAATCATTAAATTATGACAATAAAATATTAATGACACAGCTCTTAAATTTATTTATTCATTAAAAAATTATGGTTTAATGTGCAAAAAATGGGTTTAGAGTTTATTAATTGATTTTTTTAAATAAAATAGATTTGTTTTTTATTTTGATTGATTTTATTGAGGCTTTAAAATGAGAAAAAAATCAAGTTGATTAGTTATAGTTTAATTTGAATGTTTTAATTGGAACGCCAGGTACCAGTGGTGGGAGAAACGGGGGGTTGGGCGTCTTCCAAAAGGACACGTAGGCATGAGCCTGTCTGGAATCGAATCCGCCTCTTCTGGTCCAAGCCAGAACATTTTACCACTAAGCTATCGCCTCCTCCCATTTTTACGTGACCATATTTTTCATATTAGTATTTTTAAATTTTCAAAATGATTGTTTTCCTCCCAAGGGGAGGAGTTTAAGTATCTCGGGGTCTTGTTCACGAGTGGTGGAAGGATGGAGAGGGAGATCGACAGACGGATCGGTGCGGCGTCAGCAATAACTAGGACGCTGCATCGGTCCGTCGTGGTAAAGAGAGAGCTGAGCCGGAAAGAAAAGCTCTTGATTTACAAGTCGATCTACAGTCCTACCCTCACCATGGTAACCAGGATCTATGTTCCTACCCTCACCATGGTAACCAGGATCTACGTTCCTACCCTCACCATGGTAACCAGGATCTACGTTCGTACCCTCACCATGGTAACCAGGATCTACGTTCCTACCATCACCATGGTAGCCAGGATCTATGTTCCTACCATCACCATGGTAACCAGGATCTACGTTCCTACCCTCACCATGGCAACCAGTATCTACGTTCCTACCCTCACCATGGTAACCAGGATCTACGTTCCTACCCTCACCATGGGAACCAAGATTTACGTTCCTGCCCTCACCATGGTAACCGGGATCTACGTTCCTGCCCTCACCATGGCAACCAGGATCTACGTTCCTACCCTCACCATGGCAACCAGGATCTACGTTCCTACCCTCACCATGGTAACCAGGATCTACGTTCCTACCCTCACCATGGTAACCAGGATCTATGTTCCTACCCTCACCATGGTAACCAGGATCTACGTTCCTACCATCACCATGGTAACCAGGATCTACGTTCCTACCATCACCATGGTAGCCAGGATCTATGTTCCTACCATCACCATGGTAACCAGGATCTACGTTCCTACCCTCACCATGGCAACCAGTATCTACGTTCCTACCCTCACCATGGTAACCAGGATCTACGTTCCTACCCTCACCATGGTAACCAAGATTTACGTTCCTGCCCTCACCATGGTAACCGGGATCTACGTTACTGCCCTCACCATGGCAACCAGGATCTACGTTCCTACCCTCACCATGGCAACCAGGATCTACGTTCCTACCCTCACCATGGTAAACAGGATCTACGTTCCTACCATCACCATGGTAACCAGGATCTATGTTCCTACCCTCACCATGGTAACCAGTATCTACGTTCCTACGCTCACCATGGTAACCAGGATTTACGTTCCTGCCCTCACCATAGTAACCAGGATTTACGTTCCTACCCTCACCATAGTAACCAGGATCTACGTTCCTACCCTCACCATGGTAACCAGGATCTACGTTCCTACCCTCACCATGGTAACCAGGATCTACGTTCCTACCCTTACCTATGCTCACCAGCTGCGGGTGGTGACCAAAAGAACGAGATCATGGATAGAAGCGGCCAAAATGACCTTCCTCCGCAGGGTGGCTGGGCTCTCACTCAGAAATCGGGTGAGGAGTTCTGCCATCCAGAAAGAACTCGGTGTCGAGCTGCTTCTTCTTCAGGTCGAGAGAAGCAAGATGGGGTGTTTCGCGCATCTGGTCAGGGTGACCCCAAACGCCTCGGATAAGCCGTAGACGACGGAACAGAAATGATTGTTTCATATAAAAATCAGACTTTTAGACTGAAAAGTAATTTAAGTTCAGAATTCTCACTGATTGATCTCACTGAAGATGATGGTTCAGTCATCTTCTGAACCACTTATCCCGGTCAGGCCTCAAAGAGTGCCACAACTTATCCAAGCTGATTACAGGCAAGAGGCAGGGTACACCCCGAATAGCTCACCAGTATGTCACAACGCTAACATAATAAAAATAATTCTAAAAAATAATCATCTGTCATTTCTTGATTTTTTTTTTTAGATTATTCTCTGACAGAAAAATTTCACACTCCTCCGTGATTTCTAAGAGAATTTGCTAAATAAATAAAAAAAAAAACGGTTGAAACTGTGCACAATCGGCTTTTCAGATTTTTCTAATTCTAATTTTTCTAGATTTTTCTGTTTGAGTTGTTTACAAACTCTCTTGTTCAGTTTTGGTAATATTTTGAATTCCGGGTTCTTGACCAAGGATTTTGTTCTCCGCCACGCCCATATTTATTGATTTATTTTTCAAAGTAAGCAAGACGTGTTACACTGCATGGCTCTGCTCATGCTCAGTCCCTCCCCTCGACAAGGAGCCACATTTACATGTAAATGGGCTAAAAATAAGAATCTAAAAACATGAGCTGGCTTTGTTAACATGATAGTTC
Source organism: Neostethus bicornis (assembly GCA_902685375.1). Lineage (NCBI taxonomy): Eukaryota > Metazoa > Chordata > Actinopteri > Atheriniformes > Phallostethidae > Neostethus > Neostethus bicornis. The sequence goes on along the minus strand of CACRXE010000066.1, from coordinate 3,137,497 downwards.
TGTTACACTGTGTCATGCATTGGAGTGAGAGGAGGGGACTCAGTGTCAAAAACAGGTAAAACTGGTTGAAAATATTTAAACATATATATCTTTAAAGTAAAAGGATCATATTTGAATCATATTTATTTGTACGAAGCATTAATACTGGTTTTATTGATTTTTTTAACGACCTATGTTGTGGTTTTAACCAATCAAAAACTGACCGTAACACTAGGACCGCCGCGTTCTAAATCTACCTGCAAGTGCCACAACCGTCAAAGTGACCCCTTTTGTAATTATTCATGTTTTTTGCTACTTTATTTCATAAATAAATTTTACACCACTCAATTTTTAAAGTAATAATAAAATGTCCTCGTTAAAAATTGGCTATAGGCTATATTCCAATATTTTAACCTGAACTTTCAAGACTTATGTGGGCCACAGTTCATCCGGCTGGGCAAAGTCTGGTCTGAGGTGGTTCTAAGTGGTGTGGGAGCCCCACAGGGCACTGTGCTCTCTCCATTCCTCTTCACATTGTACACTTCAGACTTCCAGCACAACTCCGATTCATGCCACCTACAGAAATTCTCTGATGACTCAGCAGTTGTAGGGTGTATAAGTGGTGGGAAGGAGGAGGAGTACAAGAGCGTGGTGGATGGATTTGTGGAGTGGGCAGGAGAGAATCACCTACTGCTCAATGTAGACAAGACCAGGGAGATGGTGATTGACTTCCGGAAGAGGAGGACTGCTTTGCAGCCGCTCTGCATTCTGGGTAGAGATGTGGAGGAGTACAAATACCTTGGAGTGACCATCGACAGTAGACTGAGCTGGAGGAGCAACAGTACTGCTGTGTACAAGAAGACTTGCAGCCGACTTTACTTCCTAAGGAAGCTGAGGTCCTTCAATGTGTGCTGCAAGATCCTGGAGACCTTCTACCAGTCTGTGGTGGCCAGCTCCTTGTTCTTCTCTGTCATCTGCTGGGGGAGCAGCATCACAGCCAGTGACGCCAACAGACTGAATAAACTAATCAGACTGGCTGGCTCTGTCATTGGCAGCAAACAGGACTCACTTGAGGCAGTGGTAGAGAGGAGGTCACTGAACAAACTTTTATCCATCATGGACAATCATGACCATCCTCTCTACCCACTCCTGGACGAACAACGGAGCTCCTTCTCCAAGAGGCTCAGACAGCTCCGCTCGAGAACATCTCGTTACCGGAGGTCTTTCTTTCCGTACGTGATCGGGCTCTACAACGACTCACTTAGCAGATAGGAAGTTGTTGCTGTGACACACAAATTTCCCCTGTGTGGGATCATTAAAGTAGATTTTGATTCTGATTCTTATCTAGAAAACATGGCAGACTTTATTCAGACTCTCTTCATGGTGTCTCTTCAATGTTATCTCACTCAACCTTTCTAAAATGTTTCTGTAATGGCGTCAGAGTCCTCCTTGTCTCTCTCCGCAAATATAAACACACATACATACTCTTATGTGTGGCCATAGCAATGTGTTTGTTGCCATAGCAACAACTTCAATGCACGCTTCCTCTCAGCTGCTGCGGGGTGCAGCAGGTTAGAGGAGATAAAATGCCTATAAATTTTGAAATGTTCATTTTTAGAAAAATATGTTTATATTAAAGGTCATAAAAGCTCAGCCTCCTAGGTTATGTTTTATTTATTATAATTAGAATATTAAAGTGACGTGCGGTCAAATTAACGGTGGCGGCGGTTCTAGTGTTAAACAGCCTCATGCAACATCAAAGTAAAATTTTTTGTATTAAAGTGACTTTTATGATAAATTATTTAAATATATCAAACACTGAATCGTTCTTTTTTTTTCCATCTCATTAAAAAATCAAGTTAAGAAATGATTGAAACCGGATCCGTCATGTGGATCATAACCCTACTGATTATCATTGTTCATCCTCCATTTCTTCTTCTTCCTCCAGGTGCTCGTTCCTGTTAGTAAACAGGCAACACACATCAGAGAGTTTGGGCTCTGACGTTGACTGATTCAGGGTGAAAATAAAACGGCTGACACCTGTGTTTGGACAGGGTGAAAACACCTCAGACTTCCTCAACCCTTCAGCAAGAGAGCAATCTAAATCCTCCACGAGGTGCCTGATCCCTACACGGATGAAAGCACCGTGGCTCACCACCAGAACGTGGACTGGAATACCTTCCAGACCCTCGCTGGCCGAGCTGCTGGACGGAGCCGGGTCTTTGCTTACAGAGGAGGCGTCCTCTTGATTTAAACTGTAATCGTTCAGGACCGATTTAATAAGGACTTTGAGGAACTTTTTGAATCTCTCTTTGACCTGAAAGAGAAAAAAGAACGAAGCAGTGAGTTTAAAACGATACCTGATGAAGCTTTACGATATACGCTCTGTGTGTTTTGTTTTCATTCAATTTTCACCGCTTTTTCCAGTTTGGAATTCCGATAGTAAAACGGAATTTGAGCAACAGACAAAAATCTGTTCAAGAGGGCGTTAAAATGCTGCAATTCCCTACTACCACCACTAAGTGAAGCTCTTTGACTACATTCATACTCTTGGTTTTTGTACTTGTTTCTATTGGTTACCTGTTCAGGGTGTACCCTAAAAAAACAGCCATCTGTCTCACCTGGTCTAGTGTTTCTCCTCCTGGTGGCGTGTAATGTCGACACGACTGCCCGCTAGCATTGGCCATGTTCTTTAGATCCTCTTTGGGACGTCCTTCAGCCACGCCGAACCCCTACATGAAAGAGGAGGGGGGTTAGATAACGAGAGGCTGAATGAATAAAAACGTTTTGTTTCTCACCCGTTCTCTGAGCAACGGATCCAAAATCATCTTCATGTCGGAACAGTAGTTGTTGTTTCGTAGAATGATCTCAGCCGTCTTTACGTGGAAAAAAAATCAAGTTAAATTACATTAATACATAAAGAAAAAAGTTTAAAAAATAGAAACATAAAAGATCAAACAATTTTTTATCTCCTACTTTAGAAAACAACAAAAAACTAGGAAATATCCAGTTGGAAAAGTTGGACTGAAAATTCCATTCCATTGTCTTCCGCTCATCCGGGGCCGGGTCGCGAGGCCTTAGACGGGAAGCCCAGGCTTCTCTCACCCCGGCTGCATCCTCCAGCTTACCCGCGAGGATCCTGAGGTGTCCCTCTCCAGCTGTGAGACATAGTCTCTCCTGTGGGTCCAGAGTCTACCTCTGGGACCTCTTCGGTGGGGTGGGGTGAGGGTAGGAACGTAGATCCTGGTTACCATGGTGAGGGTAGGAACGTAGATCCTGGTTACCATGGTGAGGGTAGGAACATAGATCCTGGTTACCATGGTGAGGGTAGGAACATAGATCCTGGTCACCATGGTGAGGGTAGGAACGTAGATCCTGGTTACCAAGGTGAGGGTAGGAACGTAGATCCTGGTTACCATGGTGAGGGTAGGAACGTAGATCCTGGTTACCACGGTGAGGGTAGGAACGTAGATCCTGGTCACCATGGTGAGGGTAGAAACGTAGATCCTGGTTTCCATGGTGAGGGTAGGAATGTAGATCCTGATTACCATGGTGAGGGTGGAAACAAAGATCCTGATTACCATGGTGAGAGTTGGAACGTTGATCCTGGTTACCATGGTGAGGGTGGGAACGTAGATCCTGATTACCATGGTGAGGGTGGGAACACAGATCCTGGTTACCATGGTGAGAGTTGGAACGTTGATCCTGGTTACCATGGTGAGGGTAGGAACGTAGATCCTGGTTACCATGGTGAGGGTAGGAATGTTGATCCTGGTTACCATGGTGAGGGTGGGAACGCAGATCCTGGTTACCATGGTGAGAGTTGGAACGTTGATCCTGGTTACCATGGTGAGGGAAGGAACATAGATCCTGGTTACCATGGTGAGGGTAGGAACGTAGATCCTGGTTACCATGGTGAGGGTAGGAACGTAGATCCTGGTTACCATGGTGAGGGTAGGAAGGTAGATCCTGGTTACCATGGTGATGGCAGGAATGTAGATCCTGGTTACCATGGTGAGGGTAGGAAGGTAGATCCTGGTTACCATGGTGAGGGTAGGAAGGTAGATCCTGGTTACCATGGTGAGGGTAGGAAGGTAGATCCTGGTTACCATGGTGAGGGTAGGAACGTAGATCCTGGTTACCATGGTGAGGGTAGGAACGTAGATCCTGGTTACCAAGGTGAGGGTAGGAACGTAGATCCTGGTTACCACGGTGAGGGTAGGAATGTAGATCCTGATTACCATGGTGAGGGTAGGAACGTAGATCCTGGTTACCATGGTGAGGGTAGGAACGTAGATCCTGGTTACCAAGGTGAGGGTAGGAACGTAGATCCTGGTTACCATGGTGAGGGTAGGAACGTAAATCCTGGTTACCACGGTGAGGGTAGGAACGTAGATCCTGGTCGCCATGGTGAGGGTAGAAACGTAGATCCTGGTTTCCATGGTGAGGGTAGGAATGTAGATCGTGATTACCATGGTGAGGGTGGAAACGTAGATCCTGATTACCATGGTGAGGGTAGGAATGTAGATCCTGGTTACCATGGTGAGGGTGGGAACGCAGATCCTGGTTACCATGGTGAGGGTAGGAACGTAGATCCTGGTTACCATGGTGAGGGAAGGAACGTAGATCCTGGTTACCATGGTGAGGGTAGGAATGTAGATCCTGGTTACCATGGTGAGGGTAGGAACATAGATCCTGGTTACCATGGTGAGGGTAGGAACATAGATCCTGGTTACCATGGTGAGGGTAGGAATGTAGATCCTGGTTACCATGTTGAGGGTGGGAACGCAGATCCTGGTTACCATGGTGAGAGTTGGAACGTTGATCCTGGTTACCATGGTGAGGGAAGGAACATAGATCCTGGTTACCATGGTGAGGGTAGGAACGTAGATCCTGGTTACCATGGTGAGGGTAGGACGTAGATCCTGGTTACCATGGTGAGGGTAGGAACGTAGATCCTGGTTACCATGGTGAGGGTAGGAACATAGATCCTGGTTACCATGGTGAGGGTAGGAAGGTAGATCCTGGTTACCATGGTGATGGCAGGAACGTAGATCCTGGTTACCATGGTGAGGGTAGGAAGGTAGATCCTGGTTACCATGGTGAGGGTAGGAACGTAGATCCTGGTTACCATGGTGAGGGTAGGAACGTAGATCCTGGTTACCATGGTGATGGCAGGAACGTAGATCCTGGTTACCATGGTGAGGGTAGGAACGTATATCCTGGTTACCATGGTGAGGGTAGGATAGTAGATCCTGGTTACCATGGTGAGGGTAGGAACGTATATCCTGGTTACCATGGTGATGGCAGGAACGTAGATCCTGGTTACCATGGTGAGGGTAGGAACGTAGATCCTGGTTACCATGGTGAGGGTAGGAACGTAGATCTGGTTACCACGGTGAGGGTAGGAACGTAGATCCTGGTTACCATGGTGAGGGTAGGAACGTAGATCCTGGTTACCATGGTGAGGGTAGGAACGTAGATCGACTTTTAAATCCAGACCTTACGAACACGTATTAAAGAAAATAAAAACTGTGCATGCTGCGTGCCCCAATAAAACTACGTATGCTGTCTGTAGTTATGTTTAGCGCACGCCATCGTCTCACCTGCATGGCTCTTTTCAGGTCACTGACAAACACTTTGTTGAATGGGATGTCACTGAGGTACCGTCCAACGGCTTCACCCTGCTGTAAACCCGTCTTCGACAAGGCCGTGTCCACTCCTTGACCTAAGGACAGACACAATTTTTAAAAGTTTTTGAATCCTAAAAGAGACTGAGACTGAGCAAGAGCAGAGTGCGCGCACTACAATATATCCTCTGCAGGATGGTGGGCTCTCTCTCAGAAATATGGTGAGGAGTTCTGCCATCCGGGAGGAGCTCAAAGTAGAGTTGATGCTCCTCCGGGTTGAGAGAAGCCAGATGGGGTGGTCCGGGCATCTGGTTAGTATGTCTCCCGAACGCCTCATTGGTGAGGTGTTTCAGGCACATCCCACCAGGAGGAGACAAGGATGCAGGCCCCGGACCTGTTGGAGAGACTATGTCTCACAGTTGGACAGGGACCGACTCAGGATCCTTCCAGGTGAGCTGGAGGATGCAGCCAGGTTGAGAGAAGGCTAGGTATCCCGTCTGAGGCCGTTGCCCCCGCAACCTGGACCCAGCTAATCAGAAGACGACGGAACAAAATGGAACTTTTACAATATTGTAACTGAGTTTAAAATCGGTTACTTGTTGAAAGAGGTAACTTGTAACTAATTACATTTCTTAAGAAAGATACACGACACAGTGTAAATGTCTTTAAGGCTGCAAACGACTTTGAGTGCCCAGAAAGGTGCCTTAGAAATAAAATGTTCCATTCCGTCGTCTTCCGCTCATCTGGGGTCAGGTCGCGGGGTCAATAGCCTCAGACGGGACGCCCATGCTTCGCTCACCCCTGCTGCATCCTCCAGCTCACCCGGAAGGATCCCAAGTCGTTCCCCGGTCAGCTGTGAGATATAGTCTCTCCAGCAGGTCCGGGGTCTGCCTCTTGGTGGGACGTGCATGAAACACCTCACCAGTGAGGCAATTGGGGGGCGTCCTGACCAGATGCCATAACCACCCCATATGGCTCCTCTTGACCTGAAGGAGGAGCGGCACGACACCAAGCTGCTCACCCGATCTTTGATTGAGAGCCCAGCCACCCTGCGGAGGAAGCTCATTTCGGCCGCTTGTATCCGCGATCTCATTCTTTCAGTCACCACCCACAGCTGGTGACCATAGGTGAGGGTAGGAACGTAGATCCTGGTTACCATGGTGAGGGTAGGAACGTAGATCCTGGTTACCATGGTGAAGGTAGGATCATAGATCCTGGTTACCATGGTGAGGGTAGGAACGTAGATCCTGGTTACCATGGTGAAGGTAGGATCATAGATCCTGGTTACCATGGTGAGGGTAGGAACGTAGATCCTGGTTACCATGGTGAGGGTAGGAACGTAGATCCTGGTTACCATGGTGAAGGTAGGATCATAGATCCTGGTTACCATGGTGAGGGTAGGAACGTAGATCCTGGTTACCATGGTGAGGGTAGGAACGTAGATCCTGGTTACCATGGTGAGGGTAGGAATGTAGATCCTGGTTACCATGGTGAGGGTAGGAACGTAGATCCTGGTTACCATGGTGAGGGTAGGAACGTAGATCCCGGTTACCATGGTGAGGGTAGGAACATAGATCCCGGTTACCATGGTGAGGGTAGGAACGTAGATCCTGGTTACCATGGTGAGGGTAGGAACATAGATCCTGGTTACCATGGTGAGGGTAGGAACGTAGATCGACTTGTAAATCAAGAGCTTTGCTTTTCGGCTCAGCTCTCTCTTTACCACGACGGGCCGATGCAGCGTCTTAATTATTGCTGACACCGCACCGTTCCGCCTGTCGGTGAAATAAAATGTATTTATTTAAATACAGCATAAAACTGAGTTCACAGAGCTAGCATAGATTTGTTTGTATTCTTATTTTGGTACATAAATAAACATGGTGCCCCCTATTGGAGGAACAGAGTAAATGCAGTAAAACAGAATTTGTGGAGAACAAAATCCATGGTGAAGAACAAAGAAGGACAAATCAGGACAGTTCAGTGTTAAAATTACCTTGAAGCAGTTTGTCTTTATTATACGGAGTCTCTCCACTGTGAAAAGATAAAAACAGTTCAAATTAAAACCTCTTTTAATCATTTTATTAAAGAAACAGGATGATTTTTCATTTATTATATAAGATATTTTTATTAACTTTGCTTCAGTTTATTTAAAATCTTTTTTAAATGATTATTTTTAGCAGATAAGACTGTATTTTGTTTAAATCTTATAATAATAAAGAATAAAAATAAATGTTATCAGACTTACTGTCGTACTATCGTTAAACTGAATGAAAACATCTTTATGAAATAGCGGTTACACTTCCGGGTTGGTAGGCTGACGTCTGACGTCATGACGCACAGAAAATCTTTTTTTTTTTATTTATTTATTTATTTTGGTCACAGTGTAGTGAGAGGAGGGAAGAGGTGGAGGAAAAGCTGGAGAGGTGGAGGTTTGCACTAGAAAGAAGAGGAATGAAGATTAGTCAGAGTAAAACAGAGTACATGTGTGTGAATGAGAGGGAAAAGTGAGGTTACAGGGAGAAGAGATAAAGAAGGTGGAAGATTTTAAGCATCTAGGATCAACAGTCCAGAGCAATTGAGAGTGTGGAAAAGAGGTGAAGAAGCATGTGCAGGCAGGCTGGAACGGGTGGAGAAAAGTATCAGGTGTGATGTGTGATAGAAGAGTTTCAGCTAGAATGAAAGGGAAAGTGTACAAAACTGTGGTGAGACCGGCCATGCTGTTTGGTCTAGAGACAGTAGCACTGAGGAAAAGACATGAAACAGAGATGGAGGTAGCAGAGATGAAGATGCTGAGGATCTCTCTGGGAGTGACCAGGATGGACAGGATCAGAGGAACAGCACATGTTAGAGGTTTTAAAGTCAGAGAGGTCAGACTGAGATGGTTTGGACATGTGCAGAGGAGAGAGAGAGAGTACATCAGAAGAAGGATGCTGGGTTTGGAACCACCAGGAAAGAGGACTAGAGGAAGACCAAAGAGGAGGTTCATGGATACAGTGAAGGAAGACATGAAGATAGTTGGTGTGACCGAAGAAGATGCAGCAGATAGGGTTAGATGGAAGAAACTGACCAAAATATGTAATCCCTGTCGTTATTATTTTCTATGCCATTGCACTACTTTTCTTTTTCTTTCTGAGCACTCTTAGTTTTGTTAAAATCATTTTTATTTATTTATTTTATTTTTTGCACACCTGTATAATAATAATAATGATAAAAATTTTATTTGTAACGCTCTTTCTATCTCCAGTGGAGATCTCAAAGTGCTACAATGACCAAAAGCAACAACAGCTAAATTAAATAAAACCACAACACAAAAAAATCCACTAAAACTTTGCTGAAAAGCCTTTAGAAATAAAAATGTATCAAAGCAAGTTCCTAGTCTCTGATATTCTTCATTGACGTGGCAAAAAAAACATTCCGATTCTGATTATCTTCCCCTAACCCTAAACTTTTTCAGTTATCTTTTTCACACACACAAATAAATTATTCAATTCCATTTACGGCAGCATGGTGGCACAGTGCCCTCACAACAAGAAGGTCGGGGTTTGAGTACAGGGTAGGGACGAGGCTTGAAACAATGTCCTTTCTATGTCGAGTATGTACGTTTTCCCCGCATATGTGTGGGTTTTCAATGGTTTTCTCCCACCCTCCAAAAACATTGATGTTAGGTTGATTGGTCGCTGTAAAATTGCCCCTAGGATTATGTGTGTGGCTCTGCGAAAGACTGGCAACCTGTTCGGGTTGTACCCTGCCTTTCAACTTGAATCGGCCAAGATAAGCTCCGGCAACCCCGTAGGCTCATTAGGATAGATAGTTCGGAAGATGAATTCCATTTACTTTCTTAATCCGCAATTGGGGAAATTCAAGTGTCCGTTAGGACTTGAAACATCCAAATGAGAGCTCCAAACAGCTGAACAGCCGCATGGTGGAACAAAGGTAGAACAGCCGCATGGTGGAACAAAGGTAGAACAGCTGCATGGTGGAACATGGTCAAGTTTGTAAAACAGAAAAATGTATCTGTTATTTAACCTGGTTGTAACCCGCTGCTAGATGAGCACTGGACCAAAAAAAATTGGTGTCCGCTTCTTCATCTACATCTTTCTTTTTACTGAATGAACTGCAGAGATGATAAGTTTTTGGCTTCACAAAGCGGGAGATTTTGAGGCGGGGCCAAAAAGAGGAGGGGCTATGAAATGACATGACGTCACATCTGCCAATGGACAACACCCGCCATGAGAGTTGGCGTAAAACAAACCGTTCAAAACATGAGAAAGCAGCTGGAAAATTGTGCGTCTTCCGTGTGTTACCACCTAGCGTTATGTATCAGTATGAAGAGGAATTACCACCAGGAATACACCCCTGTACTGGTTGTTCGTGCTTTGTTTTGCGACTCACGCACATAAGCTGCCACATGATCAAAGTTCCCAGATGTCCGACTTCTTCCATACGCTCACAAAAACTATTCTGGCAATAGACCATGTTGATCGCTACTAGCGGCTTTCAGATGCACAGCTGCAGCAGCAGGAGATGCCATGTGCTTAGCCTCATTATACCTAATCATGTTCATGGATTGTACTATAGTGTTCATTATGCAGGAGTTTTACTATCCTTGCCAGGCGAGCATGAGATAGGTCCTAATAGCGGGTGTCTCCCGCCCCAATGCGGAACTGTGACCTATTTTTTTTCTTTTTAAACCACAATAAAAGAATCAAAGAAAGCAAATAGATTTTTTTAGCCAATTTATTTCAGACAAATGGAGGTACAATGTGTGGCTGTGGAAGAGAAGAGCAGGAGAAAAACTCAGATTAACAATCCACACTAATCCAAACATTAAAATCGGTACCTCTTAAAAGAAAAAAATGAGTTTTTTCTTCTTTTTTTAAACGAAATGAATTCATCTGAACATTATTTTTTTTTGTCCTCCTCAAATATTTCTAAACATACAGTATAGAATTTTTTTATTTTTTTAAACCATAGCACCAGATAAATGAAAATATTGTAAAATCGGCTGCGAATCCCGCAGCTAGAGTCCAACATCCATGAAGGGACGATAAATTCCCGACCAATCGGAACAGCGGATGTTGGCGTGTGAACTGTGATGAGGTAACATGGGCACTATCCAAATTTAGTAATCCTGAGGTACAAAAAAAAGAAGCAGCAAGAATATGACGGAAGAAAACAAAAGATACAATAAAACAATTTAACAATAATAATAAAAAAATTGAATAAAACATGCTAATGAGTAGCAAACAAAATTCTTCCAGTCCCACAGCAAACTTTCTTTCCCTCTGGTACGTGTACAGGAGAAAAGCCCACGTTTAACATTTGATATAGCAGCACACAAGTGAACGACAATAAGACTAGGAAAGAAAAGCTTCATAGCAGCAAGAAAGTAGTGAATAGAACTGATCTTTCTAACTTTGGATGTCTTTTTTTTTTTATTACAAACAACATAAAAGCATCAACATTTCAGTTTAAAGCACTTTTTTTCTTTAAAAAAACAACAACAAACGTTTGGCTTATTATTGCATCAAACATGCAGGAACAATTTAATTCAAACGTAACACATTTCAAGCATTTTTTTTATTATGTACACGTAGAAAACTCCCAGGAAAAATGCTTTGAATCAGAAAAGAGGAGGAAAGTATTTTGGGTAGTTTGTAACTCTTTAAGAGGACCGCTAAAGGGGGGTTAAAAAAAAAAATTCAAGTTTAGGGTGAAATGAAGATGTGGCTTTGCTTAGCTGATAGTTAAAATCAGGGGCGGATCCAGGATTTTCTAAAGGGGGGCATGAGTTCATTTACAAAGCCAGTATTTTGAAAAATGAGAGTCATTTTCCTGCTTTTTGGCGACCCGTTCGCTGGCTCATTGACTAGTCCCCTTTCCTTTCTTTTTCTCATTTTTTTTAGTTGACCAAAAAGGGGCGGGGCATCTGCCCCCAAGCTCCGCCCTGGATCCGCCTCTAACAATGGAGATCATCCTATGTCTACTTAGTGATAGTGTGCATTGCCCAACTGGAAACCAGCCCAAAAAAAAAAAAAAAAAGCTAGAAACGAAAGAAAAAAATTCTCGTAAAAATACTCCATCCTCACCTCCTCCACTCCCCCGTTACCAGTTTTAAAGGAGCGCGTTTTTTTTTTTTTTATTAAAAAAGTGCATCAATATTGTTCCATCCAATTATTAAGAGAAACGGCAGCGCATCGTGACGCACTTTTCCATCGCTTAAACTTCTCTCTATTCGCTAACTCATCGCTCACACTCAGAACCTTTTCACTTCCGACCTTTTTCTCGTTCTTAAAAACAATTACGAAAACATCTCAACTTGCTTTTCTTGCCTTTTGAAACTTGCTAAACCTCTTATCGCGGTGGCGGTATTCTCTTCTTCTCGTCTCACTATAGAACTGGTCCTTACGGAGGACCTGCGAACTTAGCGGAGTCCAAACACATTTCCATGTGGTCGATGTTGACTTCCTTCCATCCATCGTCATCTCCGACGTGTGTGAACAGGCCCCGCCTGCTCCGAGCTAGCTAGTTCTCTGTTTGAATAGCTGACAGAGTTGCTAACTCCGCTAGAGCTTCTCCAGCTGGAAATCTGTTGGCTGTATGCGGACCACCCAAAAAAACGCGCATCTTACGTGTGGATTTCTGTTAAAAAGTACAAACTATTATCTGCAAACTAAAATCGAATAAAGAATAACTAATTAATAACTAAATACATATTTAATTGTTTTTTTTAAAGTCATAGAAAAAAGAAATATGCATATTTTATAAAATTATGCTTTTTTTTTTTTTCAAGTATAAACATATTTGCAGGTTTCCGTTTCGGGAACCCCCCTAAAGGCACTACATCAAGTTCTTTTAAAAAAAAATTGTTGCAAGTTTTAAATAGTTTTAGTGACCATGTCGCCCATACCAACGCTGAGGAAGCACCCGAACCGACACATAGGGGCAAAAAAAAAAGAGAAAAACTACAATTTTTTTAGTTCCTAAAAGTTCATAAGTCATCACACCCTAACTTAGGGGGTAACATATCATGGATCCACGCAGCTCATGGCCGATCCCACCCCCTTGCTTCCGTCAGTTCATTGGTATCCAAGCAGGTGATTCTGGAGTTCATAAGTTGACGTCACGCACATCGGTGGGCGTGCTGGACTGGTCTTGCGGTTCCCTTGCTTTGTTTCCAGCTTTGACGCCGCTCTTCAGTCGGCCCACGTTATTACAGGCAAGCACGCGTTCTATTTGCTCCTGGCACGCCCTCAGGCAATCCTGCAACAAAGAGGGGTCGGCAATGAGTAAACACGCTCACTTCCTTCAAACTGTTTGCACATGATTAGTTTAACCCAAAGACGTCCTGTAATGTGTAAACGGAAAGAAAAAAAATTCATCCTCTCCTGAGGAGGGAGTGTCATGGTGGGCGGGTGCGAGTATGAACACGATAACTCAAAATTTTCTGGTTGTATTTTCTTGAAATTTTCAGAATATATTTATAATTAAAAGATGAAGAAGTGACTAAATTTTGGGAGCGATGGGGGGGCCATCGTTTGGGTCCAAGAGTTGGTTTGCTGTCCCATTTATCATCTGCTCAGTGCAAAAAAACCAACACCATAGAGCTAAAACTCCCTGCTCCCACTCTGACAACGAAAGCGCCACTGCTAACTACTGGAGCGGATGTGCAATTACACTTTTTCTAGTATGGCTTTTCTAGTCTTCTAAACCAGTGGTCCCCAAACACTGGGTCGCGGACCGGTAGCGGTCTGTGGGTCATGTGGTACTGGGCGCACAGAAAGAAGAAATAACTTTTATTATTTCTATTTGGTTTATTATTTGAGCCATACTGATGTTTTAATTTGAAAAGTCCCCGGATCTTTGCTAAAGAGAGTTACAGAGTTACGAAGCAGACTGGACCTTAGAAACACTCTCCAGGTTTCAGGTCAAGATGGGACTGTCTGGTTCCAGCAAAACAAACTCAGAACTCTGATTGATCTAGTCTAACTGTGAAGAATCAAACTAGTATTTTTATTCACTTTCTTTTTGTGATGTCTTTTATTTTGAAGGTAGGTTTACCGTTACCATAGCAACCAGAGTGCGTTTGAGCTCCACGTTATAAAGACGCTGCTAGTAAGTTTTCTTGTGAGGACAAAGTGGTTTTAAGTTTGTTATTATTGATTAAAAAAGACAGTTTTTCAAGCTGGTTTCATCAACTTTAGACCGGTCTGCAGGAAAGGTTGGGGACCCCTGTTTTAAACCACTCATCTCTAACGAGGCTCTGAGTGTGCTGGAGCCTATTCTGAAAGACGGGGTACAACCATAACAGGTTGCCAGTCTCATGCGGGGTCATCCACACACACACACACACACACACACTCATTCCTGGGGGCAGTTTCATAGCGGCCAATCAAGCTAACATGTATGTTTTTAGATTGGTGGGAGGAAACAGGAGTAGGTGGGGCAAACCCATGCATACAAAGGGAGAACATGCAAACTCCACACAGAAACACCAGTGTTTCAAGCCTTGCCCCCACTCACATTCAAGGAATCGAACCCCGCCCTTTTTCGGTGAGGTTACAGTGCAGCCCATAACTGAATATCGGCTACCAGGCAGGAAAAAGGGGCGGAGTTCTGCACTCTAAAGAGTGACTTTGCAGGTTTTCTTGAGCTAATTAGTGATTCTAGTTTTCTTCTCGGTGGGAATGAGTTTCGTGCTGTCGTCCTATAAAGAAAGCAGCCATATTGTTTGGTCTGAAGCAGAGGTGGGAAAACTTTTTGGTTCGTGGGCCACATTGAGTTCTAACATTTGACGAAGGAGCTGGAACAGGATCAGGAGATTGATGGCATGCTTTAGTAACCGCTAGATTAAACTGATAGAATAGCTAGATTTTAAACAAGCGTGCTAAACGGGGTTGTTGGGGTTTTTTTGAGTTGTCATTTCTATATCTTGCTCTTGCGCTGATGGTGGATCAGCGCAAGAGCGCTTGCCCGCAGACCGGGATGTTGCAGGTTCGATTTCCATTGAGACCACCGTCTAGGGTCCTTGGAGAAGACACCTAACCCCCGTTTCTCCCACCATTGGCGCCGTTGAAGGGCAGCCTGCTGCGGTGTAAGCAGTGCAGCAAACAAATTTCCCCGGTGAGGGATGAATAGAGTAATTCATTTTATTTTATATTTTATTTTATATGTATCCACTAGGTGGGGGTGTTGTGTTTAATTCAGCTTATGACCTGACCTGAAATTTAAAGAGCGGTAAATTTCAAATCTAGCGGCGCTAGGTTTGAAATCTAAGCGCTTGATGTAACATTTTGCTTGTTTTAACATCTAACACGCTTGTTTCCGTGCATGTATTGGGCCAATATATCCCGAGTGCGCCATCTAGTGAGGAAACATCGGAATCGCAGAAAAACAAAACATTAACAAGATTTATTTATTTAATTTTTTTATGTTCTGCGGGCCAGATTAAAACGTTTAACGGGCCGCATGTGGTCCGTGGACTGTAGTTTGCCCATGCCTGGTCTAGAGACTCTGATTTGCTCCAGCACCCCATGTGGCCTGAAAACAGGATCTTTTAGGAAGTTTGGACGGATTTTCTTGTCGTGTTAGAACAAGAAGAGCGTAATTTAGAGACGAGAGAAAACTTTGATCTTCTGGGACGTAAATATTATTAAGTTAGAACCACGACAAATGGTTTTTTTCCTAAAAAATCAAGCAAAAAGATTCCCAACTTTGGAAAAATTATTTACTAAAGAAAGTCATTTTTAAATTTGTTTGCAGTACATATTTATCCCCAAAGTTCACAGAGACGAAAAATGGGGCCCATGAACTGCAGTCACTGTCGCAGCCATTTTGGCCGGTGCAACCCGCCACAGGGAAAGCACCGAATTTGACAAAGCTGCAGAATCACAATAAAATCCCGAATAAAGTCGGTCAAATTTAGAAAAAAAATCCAGAATGACGATGTTAAAATTTTAACGTTCCGTCATCTTCCGCTCGTTCCGGGGTCGGGTCGCGGGGGCAATAGCCTCAAACGGGTAGCCCAGGCCTCTCTCACCCGGGCTGCATCCTCCAGCTCACCTGGAAGGATCCCAAGTCGTTCCCCGGCCAGCTGTGAGATATAGTCTCTCCAGCGGGTCCGGGGTCTGCCCCTTGGTCTCCTCCCGGTGGGACGTACCCGAAACACCTCGCCTGCGAGGCGGTCGAGGGACATCCTGACCAGATGCCCGAACCACTCCATCTGGATCCTCTCGACCTGGAGGAGGAGTATTTTAACGTAAGACCTAAAAATCCGGAATAACGCACAAAAAATTCCGAATAATCAGTAGAATCTAGAACAAAATTAATCAAATAAAAACTCCAAAATAAAGTGAATAAAACCCAGAATACATTTGATACGACTGCTGGGAGGACCGGTTCCAGTTCATTCAAAGGTGTTCCAATCTGAGCGTCCGCAGACGTTCGTGTACAGAACAAACCCAACAGTGCCGGTCACATGTTTGGAATACCAGCAGGGAATTATACGTTTTAATCTAGGTGGTCCCGTCTGCGTCTCGGAGAACAATGAAGCAGAAACAGCAGCTCTCTAATGATTAGAATTGTGTCTTCAAAGCAGATTAAGGGAACTTTTTGAGACCAGATAGCGTATGTGAAACCCCAGACTCTGTCACCCCCCCTCCCACTACGGCCCGCACACACACACACACACACACACACACACACACACAGCCAGTGGATCCCATGTTGGAGGAAATGGCTTTGACCCAGTGCACCCTGACCCTCTGAGTTTGGGTGTAAAGCAGAACACAGAGCAATGGGACCGGATGTTTTTGGACAAACGTCTCCTCTGAAAGGAGATCCCCTAGTCTAACCCGCTCCTTACACACACACACCAGATCCCCCCCTGCAGGTCTGGGCTGAACATGTGGGAGGTCTGCCTCCCCATCAAAAAAAAAAAAAAATTGCAGCAGCTCACAAAGAGGCCAACATTCCTTTAAAATGTACGAATAATTGGAACCTGATGGGCTCTGCAGTCGGAGCGCCTGTTGTGACGGCGGGGTTGCGGGGCCGATGTCGCCATGGCAACAAAACCACAAGCTCAGAGGCAAGACGGCTTTCGAAAAAAAAACTGTTCCGCTAAACATTTTGTACAAAGACTCGACTAGAATGAGTAGAGATGTTTGAGTAGGACGTCGTTCTTTAAAGCGTTTCCATGGATACGAATCAAATATCAATTTCTCCTTCAACAGGATCGTTACAGAGGTCGACGTGACGCTCTATCTTTCAGTGAGCAGCATCGTTATAACTTGAGCAAACAGGACGAGCATGAAGATCCTGTAAAATAATGAACGCAGGGCTTTGGTTTCCAAAACGTAAAGCAACGTCTCACAGTTTGGATCGGGTCGTTTTTACGCGACGCACCAAGAGACTGTATAGCGGTAAAAAAAAAATTTGTTATTGTGCGTTAGCGTGCTTTTTTAAACACTTCTATGAACGCTATATCTCCGAAATATCACATCGGGGATTTTACTTAAACTACTGTTACTCAGTACCGACTATAGATGAACAGATTTGGTTTTTAGGGTCACAAAATTTAACGCTGCATCGGTCCGTCGTGGTAAAGAGAGAGCTGAGCCGAAAAACAAAGCTCTCGATTTACAAGTCGATCTACATTCCTACCCTCAGCATGGTAACCAGGATCTACGTTCCTACCCTCACCATGGTAACCAAGATCTACGTTCCTACCCTCACCATGGTAACCAGGATCTACGTTCCTACCCTCACCATGGTAACCAGGATCTACGTTCCTACCCTCACCATGGTAACCAGGATCTACGTTCCTACCCTCACCATGGTAACCAGGATCTACGTTCCTACCCTCACCATGGTAACCAGGATCTACGTTCCTACCCTCACCATGGTAACCAGGATCTACGTTCCTACCCTCACCATGGTAACCAAGATCTACGTTCCTACCCTCACCAGCTGTGGGTGGTGACCGAAAGAATGAGATCGCGGGTACAAGCGGCCGAAATGAGCTCCTCCGCAGGGTGCCTGGGCTCTCACTCAGAGATCGGGTGAGGAGTTCTGCCATCCGGGAGGAGCTCAGTGTCGAGCCGCTCCTCCTCCAGGTCGAGAGGAGCCAGATGGGGTGGTTCGGGCGTCTGGTCAGGATGCCCCCCCGAGCGCCTCGCGGGCGGGGTGTTTCGGGTACGTCCCACCGGGAGAAGACCAAAGGGCAGACCCCAGACCCACTGGAGAGACTATGTCTCACAGCTGGCCGGGGAACGACTTGGGATCCTTCCAGGTGAGCTGGAGGATGCAGCCGGGGAGAGAGAGGCCTGGGCTGCCCGTTTGAGGCTGTTGCCCCCGCGACCCGACCCCGGAACAAGCGGAAGATAACGGAACGGAAATTTAACGCTGTCGCAAATATGCGACCTATGATGATTCTTTTCAGCACATAGTTATAGTATGTCCGGGTTGTACAGGTTTGGGTGGAGACGGCTGCTCAGTGGTTAGAGCGTTCGCGCGCGGACCGGAAGGTTGTGGGTTTGCGTCCCACAAAGAGCACGTCTAGGGTCCTTGGAGAAGACACCTAACCCCCACTTCTCCCACCATTGGCGCCGTTGAAGGGCAGCCTGCTGCGGTGTAAGGAGTGCAGCAAACAAATTTCCTCGGTGAGGGATGAATAGCGTAATTCATTTTTTTTTTTTTTTGGAACCCTTCATTTCACTCCTTCAGTTTGTCACACAGACAATCATTCATCGCTTTCACAGTTTGGGATGTTTGACAGCCAGAGGCACGGCGGCATTGACTTAGATCAGGTGTACCCAACCAGTTTATCCTGATGCCAAATTGACTGCCAGGTGTAGAAAAAAAAAGGTATGAAACTAAGTCAGTGTTGCCAACTTAGCGACTTTTACGCTATTGTTTAGCGAGTATTCAGACCCTCGAGCCACGAGAGAAGCTAAAATTTAGCTAATCTTTTTTAAAAACAGAAAAAAAAGCTATAATCTAGCGACTTTTTCTAGTGTTACAAATTTTTGGAGTCTGTGACGTGAAAGTACGTTGTTAAGCCTGTTCTCAATGAGCAGCGCTTGTTGCTGCTGTGGTACCTCTCTCCCTCCCAATGTACTGCATGCATGCAGGAAATGTGTGTGTGTGTGTGTGTCTGTGAGAAAGAGAGAGAAATGTGTGTATGTGTGCGCTTGAGGGAGAGGAATTTGTCTGTGTGTTTGATGGAGGAATTTGTCTGTGTCTTAAAGAGAAAATAATTCGTCTGTGTGTTTGAGGGAGGAATTTGTCTGTGTATGTCGGTGTGTTTGAAAGAGTGTGTGTTTGTGACGTCTACTGGACAACAAAACGTGTTGTGAGGGTAGTTTTACTGCAGGCTAGAAACGATCTGTGTGTGTGTGTGAGGGTATAACCGGACTGGTAGATCTCAGGAGATTCGATACTTGAAAAGTAGATCTTGGAACGATCTTTGGGGCACCCCCAGAGAAAGCCTGCTGGAGGCTTTCTCCCTCCAGCAGGAGGGGCACGCTGCAGAGCCTGCTGGAGAAACTCCATGTGTTTCACCACAAGAATGTGAGCTCAGAGTTTTAAGAAGACATTCCCAATGCCGCTGCTCTTTATAGCAGTCTGCCTCTACAGACACAAAAGCTATTCCCTTCGGTCTGATGCGGACATGTTCCTGTGTGACACTCACCACCTCTGTGTTGGTGATTTTGGCCAGCAGGTCTGTCAGGTTGTCTCGGCTCAGATGCAGGTTGTTGTGGATATCCCGCAGGGCGCAGATAGTAGCAGATATGCTGCCCGTGGCAATCATAGAAGGAGGGTGCATGGCGAGGCCGTCGTCTGATGAGGAGACAGAATTTACATGGAATTAGTCAGGATGCATCGTCACACAGACCAGTGGTGGAACGTAATGAAGTAAATGTACTTCGTTACTGTACTTAAGTAAAAAAAAATTGTGTATCTGTACTTTAATTAAGTAAAATTCAAGACCGGTACTTTTACTTTTACTTCACTACATTTTTAGAGCAAATATCTGTACTTTTACTTCGCTACTTTTCAAAAGTGTGTTTTACATTTTTCGTTACATTTTCGTTCAGGAATTTGAAAAACACAGTTTTTTTTTTTTTAGCGCATCTTGAAGCCGCATCGCCAAAATCAAAAGAAGCAGTTGATCGGGAGAAGAAGTCATGAATCGAGGAACATTTTCCGCATTCATTCAAAAACCTAACATCAAATATAGTACAAATTAAAAAGAGTCAGAAGATCATTGTTTGTTGTGTTTACTTCTAAATAAAAA
Source organism: Neostethus bicornis (assembly GCA_902685375.1). Lineage (NCBI taxonomy): Eukaryota > Metazoa > Chordata > Actinopteri > Atheriniformes > Phallostethidae > Neostethus > Neostethus bicornis. The sequence continues at coordinate 3,117,592 of CACRXE010000066.1, read as the reverse complement.
GTTGAGCCATCATTACACAGAGCAGGGGCGGATCTAGAATTTTCCAAAGGCGGGTGGGGCTTTGACAAAGCCAATATATAGTGACTGGGGGGCCTCCCCCCCAAAACATTTTAAAAAATAAGTGTCATTTTCCTCCATTTTGGAGCCCATTCACTGGCCCAGAGTTACTGGGTGTACGGTATCATTTTTGTACCATACTTTTTTTCTATGTAAAATCAGTGATCTGAAAAAAGACTAAATTTACAATAAAAACTGTTGATCTCCCGCTCCATCCTTCCTCCACTCGTGAACAAGACCCAAAGATACTCCTTCTTCAGGGGGCATTCTACCCTTTTCCGGACGAGGCTCTGGTATCTTCCTTTTCGAACTATGGCGATAAAATAGTTCCGGCAATATAAACATCGCAGCTCTGGCAATGTGCATAGCGGATACAGCGATCACAGGCGGCTATACGCCCAGGCAAAGAAGCATTTCTCCCAGCAAAAATCTGCTTCTGATGAGACTACCTACCTGAGGTACCTACCTATTTCAATACCTACCTGATATAGGTATCAGGTAGGGTCCCCAACCCCCTGACAAAAAAATGTCAGGGGTCCCCAAGATCTACTTTTCAACTAGCAAACCTCTGTCGTACATGACATCAAAACCCGGAGGTATGCGTCCATTCCTTTATTAGCCTTCAGATCTGCAGCTGAGTAGAAATTCGGTGTGACTTTCAGGCATCAAATCGGGATTGTTTGAAAATAAATAATTTAGAATTCTATAAGGATCTTCTCCACCAGTCAACAAAAAAATTGCTTTGATAGTTTCATCCTGATCCTGCCCGAATTCCGAGTTTTAGTCACGTGGGTTAGTGCTCTATGACACAAGAAAGGTGCTAGATCAGGCATGGGCAAACTATGGCCAGCGGGCCACATGCGGCCCGTGAAACGGTTTAATCCGGCCCGCCAAACTTGAAAAAATTAAATAATCAAACCTTGTTAATGTTTTATTACTCCTGTAATTTTAATGTTTTGTCACTAGATGGCGCAAAAGAAACAACAACACTACTCCCATTAAAATGTGTGTTTCTCCGTGATGCCACGCTGTCAAAATAAACCGTGTGCATAGATATGGAAAGCCATCGGGCCCAATACACACACGTAAACAAGCGTGTTAGATGTTAAAACAAGCAAAATGTTACATCAAGCTCTTAGATTTCAGACCTAGCGCCGCTAGATTTGAAATTTAACGTTCTTGATGTAACATTTAACGCGCTTGTTTAAAATCTAGCGCCATTCTATTGGTCTAATCTAGCGGTTACCAAAGCATGCCATCTATCTGCTCTTGTTCCGGCCCCCTGGTCAAATGTTGGACCTCAATGTGGCCCGCGAGTCAAAAAGTTTGCCCACTCCTGCGCTAGATTGTCGCTAGTGGCTTTTTTGAGCGGCTGAATGGTCGCTAAATTTAGCGTCAAAGTCGCTAAATTGGCAACACTGATTTTCTGTTATAAAAAAAAAGTCATAAGACATTTTGTTTCTTAATTTTTTTTTTTTTTTTTCAACACGTCTCGCGGTCGACTTGGGACCAGTCTGCAATCTACCGGTAGATCGCGGTCGACCGGTTGGGCACCCCCATCCTACATAAACCACCATGTCCGATCTGTCCGAAACCGTGCCTTTAAATTCTGTTCAACAACAGAGTGACTAAAATGAATCAGTGATCCTGTTTTACGGGTAATGACGAGTGGATAATCATTTCTACCAAACAATAACCCTGTATTTCTCAACAGCGATGTTACTCCATCCTAAAACCAACTGATTAATAGGAGGCCGAATATGTGACTCCTCATTTTCCCACAGTCTGGTTTCAGGTTGTTACACAGAAGAACCTGCGTAGTTTCCTTCTTAGAAACTCCGGCTCTGATTACAAAAGCAGAGAAGGAATCTTCCTACTTGCTGAGCAATGAGCTCCAGGCATGACTCCCATTAGTCTACATCCAAGTCTCAACGACTTAAGCAACAACAGGCCTGAACGGAGAAGGCGTGAGAGAAAGAAACCATGAGGAGCTGAAACAGGAACACAATTACAAGCTGCTTTGTTTAAAGAGCCGGTATTGCGTTTTTTGCAGGGTAAAAATTTGCATAGGAGGTACTGATAAAGTTCAGATTTTTTGTTAGCACAAGAAACGCAATTGAATCTCCAGCTTTTGGGTTGCCAGGTTGGACACAATGCGACCGGAATGGGACGCCGGTGGATAGGGGCGAGGGAGGATCTAGGTCTTTTCCTTTGGGGAAATTTTCCTTCATCCCTCACCGGGGAAATTTGTGTGCTGCTCGCATACACCGCGGCAGGCTGCCCACGACGGCGCCAATGGTGGGAGAAACGGGTGGTTAGGCGTCTTCTCCAAAGATCCTAGACGTGAACTCAGTGGGATTCGAACCCGCGAAGTTCCGGTTGACTTCCGGTCCACGGGCGACCGCTCTAACCACTGAGCCACTGTCTCTTATTACTACATTTATTCAATTTCTCCTCACCCTCACCTACGGTCACCAGCTGTGGATGGTGACCGAAAGAATGAGATCGCGGGTACAACCGGCCGAAATGAGCTTCCTCCGCAGGGTGGCTGGGCTCTCACTCAGAGATCGGGTGAGGAGCTCTGCCATCCGGGAGGAGCTCTGTGTCGAGCCGCTCCTCCAGGTCGAGAGGAGCCAGATGGGGTGGTTCAGGCATCTGGTCAGGATGCCCCCCGAATGCCTCGCAGGCGAGGTGTTTCGAGCACGTCCCATCGGGAGGAGACCGAGGGGCAGACCCCGGAGCCTTCCGGATGAGCTGGAGGATGCAGCCGAGGTGAGAGAGGCCTGGGCTACCCATTTGAGGCTGTTGCCCCCGCGACCCGACCCCGTAACAAGCGGATGATAATGGAAGGGAAATGTTCTCCTCAATTTTTGATACTGATTTCCCCCTTCCTCTCGTGCTTTGTGCTTCCCACTGGGTGTCTTTGAATTTAATCAGTTTTAAATGCAAAATTTTCTCAACTTGTTCAGCTCTTTTCTTCCTATATTGGTCTTCAAATTTCTTTTCGGTGTCGCTCACTTTCAGACCTGATGGAGAAAGCTGGCATGCAAGACGTAAACCATCGTCAGGAGTAATCGAGGGTTCAGAACACCTCGGCATGAACTCCTGACGGGAGACAACGCAATACTTTGGTAACAGAACACTTGCCCCTCCCACTGAGCCACGCATTGATATTTTAGTTTGTTTAGTTATCAATTAAAAAACAAACATTGGTGTAAAAAATATCAGATTGATATCAGTATCTGCAAAAAACCCGGATCAGGAATGAAAGAGGTTCTTAAGCGCCTGCTTTCCACGTAGCCTTTGCCTCATTGAGCGTTTTTTCTAAACACGCCGTGCAGTGGTCCTTTGGTTAAACCAGGGCTGGGCAAACTTTTTGTTTCGCGGGCCACATTGAGTTCTAACATTTGACCAGGGGGCCGGAAGAGGAGCAGATGGATGGCATGCTTTGGTAACCTCTAGATTAGACCGATAGAATGGCGCTAGATTTTAAACAAGCGCTAAATGTTACATCAAGAACGTTAAATTTAAAATCTAGCGGCGCTAGGTTTGAAATCTAAGCGCTTGTTTTTTTTGCTTGTTTTAACATCTAACACGCTTGTTTACGTGCGTGTATTGGCCCCGATGGCTTTCCATATTTGTGTACATTATTTATTTCGAAAGCATGCACATCACGTAGACACACATTTTATTAGGAGCAGTGTTGTTGAATCTTTGGCGCCATCTGGTGACAAAACATCAGAATTGCAGCAAAAATAAAACAATAACAAGGTCAGTCAGTCACCTTCTTATCCGTCTATTCATTTCGAGGTTGCGCGGGGTGCTGGAGCCCATCCCGACCAATTTAAGGTGAAGGGCAGGGTACACCCCGAACAGGTCGCCAGTCTGTCGCGGGGCCACACCCATACATACAACCATCCACACACACACTCATTCCTAGGGGCAATTTGGCACCGGCCAATCAACCTAGCATGCATGTCTTTGGAGGGTGGGAGGAAACCCACGCAAACAGGGGGAGAACATGCAAACTCCACACAGAAAGGACAGTGTTTATAGCCTCGTCCCCATTCGGGACTCGAACCCTCGACCTTCTTGCTGTGAGGCCACTGTGCTACCTACTGTGCCACCGTGCTGCCATTAACAAGGTCTACGTATTTAATTTTTTCAAGTTCGGTGGGCCGGATTCAAATGGTTAACGGGCCGCATGTGGCCCATGGGCCGTAGTTTGCCCATGCTTGGGTTAAAACATTGAATAGTTTGTGGAGCTGAAAAGTTTGATCTAAAAGCTTCCACATCTTAAGACTTTATGTCCTGCTGTGTTCGGCCAGATGTGATGAGGTGTGCTGGTTATCGACCCGTTAAAAACGGAGCTTCTTGAACAGCCAAGACAAAACACATCAGGAATAGTTTCCACTTTCTGGCTCTCGTTCCATCAAAATATACTTTTAAAAGTTAATTAGATTTCCGTGTGTGTGAATCAAAGCTGTTTATTACCTGCAGAGTTGAAAATAAACAGGCCTTCTCGGGGTCTCGGCTCAAACGGCTTGTTTTGAACAGCTTTGATTCAACCCGGAAGAGGCGTCCTCTTCCAGGACCAGTGGTGGGACTTAACGAAGTAAATGTACTTCGTTACTGTACTTAAGTAGAAAAATTGTGTATCTGTACTTTACTTAAGTAAAATTTAAGACCGGTACTTTTACTTCACTACATTTTTTGAGCAAATATCTGTACTTTTACTTCGCTACTTTTTAAGTGTGTTTTACATTTTTCGTTACATTTTTGTTCAGGAATTTGAAAAATACACAGTTTTTTTTAGCACATCTTGAAGCCGCATCGCCAAAATCAAAAGAAGCAGTTGATCGGGAGAAGAAGTCATGAATCGAGAAACATTTTCCGCATTCATTCAAAAACCTAACATCAAATATAGTACAAATTAAAAAGAGTCAGAAGATCGTTGTTCGTTGTGTTTACTTCTAAATAAAAAGTTGAGCCATCGTTACACAGAGCAGGGGCGGATCTAGAATTTTCCAAAGGGGGGCGGGGCTTTGAAAAAGCCAATATATAGTGACTGGGGGCCTCCCCCCCGAAACAGTTTAAAAAATAAGTGTTATTTTCCTCCATTTTGGCGGCCCATTCACTGGCCTTTCTAGGGGATAGCTTGACTTGTCCCCTTTCCTTTTATTTTATTTATTTATTTTTTTTGTGGACCAAAAGAGGCGGGAGAGGGGGGGTCACACCCCTGCAGAGTATTTATCCTGGTTACCATGGTGACACCCTATAGCACAAAAAATAACATTTGAATTATGGTCGAATACTTTTACTTTTTACTTAAAAAGTACAATTTACACCAAATACTTTTGTACTTTTACTTAAGTAGATTTTTTTATTGGTACTTTTACTTAAGTACAAAAAGGGAGTACTTCATCCACCACTGTCCAGGACCAGCTGTCCATAGGAGGAGCTCCTTCTTCACTTTTTAAGAATAACATCTCAACTTTATGTAAACCTCCAAATATTTACATCACTAACAAACCCCTGCATGCCTCCTTCCCCACCCCTCCCCTACCCCCAGCGTCACCCCTTTGTGCTCAGAAATACAGCTGTTTAGCCACTGAAACGCACCCAGATATTTAGAGATATACATGTTTTTGTAAGTAAAAAGATCCAGAACGGGACATAAAACGAACTGAGTGAGAAAAAGTCGGGACAGGACACCGCGATGACGTTTGTGTGGAATTTTGATGCACCCATGTGACCCCTTTTGTCTTTATTTCCTTCATTGAATTAGTAGAAACGAGTTAGGAGATGAAAGGCGGCCTTGTGACAAGAACCCTGTAGATTAGGTGTATTAGATGATCCTGCGCTCGTATTTCTGTTCAGGATATGAAAATATTACCGGGATTCCTGGCAAATGCAAAGGAATGCCGTGAAAATTCACCTCAGAGAGGCCGTGAGGGAGACGGGGAATGGGGGGGGGGAGTTACGCGGGGATATGAGTGTTTTCCTGAGTTTCCTCGGTTTATTTTGGACGTGAGGCCAGGATGGGAGGAGGAGGAGAAGATTACTGGATCCCTGCCCTGACTTCTTAAACCTGGAAGTTTCCTGTCAACAAACAAAACACAGCAAGTAGCGGCAGCACCTCGGGAGTTCTTACTCAGACACCGCTAAAAAAAAAAAAAGAGGTAGCTTAGTAGCTGTTAGCAGTCTGTTAGGATGAATGGGGCAATGCGTTAGCTGAGACAGGGGTCTGTGCTATGGGATCTGTGCTATGGGATCTGTGCTGTGGGGTCTCATTTAAAATCAGTTGATCTTGCGCTGAGTGAGCATTCCTAACCCTAACTTACCCCAAGGAACGTCATACGCATAAAAACCTCTGTAACTTCATTTATATCAGGGATCCCAAACCCTAATCGGGGTCCGGTCCATGGGCCACTCAGAAAGGATAAATTACTTCCATTTTTTTCCGTTCTGTCGTCTTCCGTTTATCCGGGACCGAATCGTGGGGGCAACAGCCTCAGATAGGAAGCCCAGGCTTCTCTCACTGCTGCATCCTCCAGCTCACCCAGAAGGATCCCAAGTCGTTCCCCGGCCAGCTGTGAGACATAGTCTCTCCAGCGTTTCGGGGTTTGCCTCTTGTTCTCCTTCCGGTGGGACGTGCCTGAAACACCTCACCACTGAGACGCTCAGGGGGCATCCCGACCAGATGCCCGAACCACCCCATCTGGCTTCTCTCGACCTGGAGGTGGCGTGGCTCGACACCGAGCTCCTCCCGGATGGCAGAACTCCTCACCCGATCTCTGAGTGAGAGCCCAGCCACCCTGTGGAGGAACCTCATTTCGGCCACTTGTATCCGTGATCTTGTTCTTTCGGTCACCACCCACAGCTGGTTACCATGGTGAGGGTAGGAACGTAGATCCTGGTTACCATGGTGAGGGTAGGAACGTAGATCCTGGTTACCATGGTGAGGGTAGGAACATAGATCCTGGTTACCATGGTGAGGGTAGGAACGTAGATCCTGGTTACCATGGTGAGGGTAGGAACGTAGATCCTGGTTACCATGGTGTGGGTAGGAACGTAGATCCTGGTTACCATGGTGAGGGTAGGAACGTAGATCCTGGTTACCATGGTGAGGGTAGGAACGTAGATCCTGGTTATCATGGTGAGGGTAGGAACATAGATCCTGGTTACCACGGTGAGGGTAGGAACATAGATCCTGGTTACCATGGTGAGGGTAGGAACGTAGATCCTGGTTACCATGGTGAGGGTAGGAACGTAGATTGACTTGTAAATCTAGAGCTTTGTTTTTTGGCTCAGCTCTTTCTTTACCATGACTGATTGATGCAGTGTCCTAGTTATTGCTGACGCTGCACCGATCAGATTTTTTTTTCCCATTTGATTATTTCCCACCAATACATCAATGAATCACCGTGGATGCATCAAAACTGCTACATTTAAGCCCAAAGCAAGCAAAATGAGTCTGTAGAAAGTCATATTTTACAAAGAGAAGTAACAGAGCAGAGCAGGTTTCACCAAGATCCAACTGTCTGGTTGCAGCAAAATAATTTCAGGTCTCCCACTGATTCACTGTATTTTCATGTTTTTCTGATGTCTTTTATTCTATGCGTATGTTTTAATGTTACCACATTAACCAGACGCATTATTGGAGAAAGATGAGCACTCCTGTTCTGTAGGAGCCATGTTGCAAAAACGCTGCAAATAAAACTGCACATGATGGACAAAGTTGCACTTTTTTTCATGTAAATAAGTTTTGATTTGTTTCTTCTTTCTGTGTCTAATAAGAAAATACCAGTTTTTATGCAGGTCTTATTTGGTTTTGTGCTACACCTGTGGACCAGGCTGTGAAAATTTTGCAAGACTTGAAACCGGTCTATGACGCAGAAAAGGTTGGAGGCTGCTGATTCATGCATGGATCATCCATCATGAAGCAGATTCATACAAAACACTAACTTAAGCCAAATTGATTTCCATCCTGTCCAAAACACGTCTCTAAAGCTCCGGAAAAGACCTACCGTAATTTCACGGCCATTAGGCGCACCGTACGAAAAGGCGCAGTCTCAGTCACACACCGCCTTACAACAACACACACGCACGCATGCAAATGTGCGTATTAAAAAATAGATCGGGAGCAAAACTGAGTTTGGTTGTGTTTTATTTAAGTAGTAACGATACTAAACAAGCACATTACCGGTAATAGTCTTTATTCAAATCCGTCAAAGTCCTCATCCTCTGTTTCTGAATCGAACAGTTGCGCAAAATTCAACAGAGCAGGTCCACTTCGCTCCTCGCTGTCAAAGTCACTGTCTGTACTGTGCGGCTCCTCAGAAAGGATACCAGCTTTTGAGAAAGCTCGGATAACAGTACCAGCAGACATGTTAGTCCAAGCATCTACAATTCATTGGCAAACTGTAGCGTAACTCGCCCGGCGCTGCCTTCTACCCTTCGTGAAACTGTGGTCTCCTTCAGTCATCCATCGCTCCCACGCCGCTCACACTTCACTCTTTAACGATCTCATGTGTTTTCTTTCAAGTCCGCCTCGCGGACACCGCGTTTTCTTTTAGGTTCGCTTTTTCTCATACACAAGGCGCACCGCACGAAAAGGCGCATCGCTCATTTTGAAGAAAATTTGAGTCTTTTAGGTGCGCCTTATGGCCGTCAAATTACGGTACACTAAAGATGTTTTTAAATGAGAGACCAATTGTTACTCATTCACAAAAATTTGGTTCCGTGAAAAGCGGATTTTCACAGAAACGAAGGAGTATTTGTCTCCAACGGGGACGAGCGCAGAGCATTGGTTTTTTGCGATCCACAACCCGGGAGATGTCTTCTTCAAGTGAAAGGCAACTCTGATTGTCGTACACTGATCTGCCAGTGAAAATTACTTGACTTTGAGGTAGGGACAAAAAACTAAAGAGGAATCGAGCCGGGCACTAGGAATCCATGTCAGCAACTGGAGGATCTCCGAGTAATTCCCAGCTAATTGCTAATAATCTAAAAGACTAGGATGTGAAAGAGCGGAGGTGGTGGCTCAGTAGTTAGAGCATTCGCCCGCGGACCGGAAGTTAACCGGAAGTTCGCGGGTTCTCATTCCCACTGAGTGCACGTCTAGGATCCTGGGAGAAGACACCTAATCCCCATTTCTCCCACCATTGGCGCTGTCATAGGTGGCAGCCTGCTGCGGTAAAATGCAGCGCATAAATTTCTTGGTGATGAATTAATAAAGCATATTAAAAAAAAAAGATGAGTAGAAGCAAGTGCTCAGCAGTGCCAGTGTTGTTTTCGTCCACGACAACTAAATGATTTAGTTGACGAGACTTTTTTTTATGACGATGACTTAACAATAACAAAATAAATGCGGCTTCTAGGTGAAGAAAATGTGACGAGACGTTTGTAAGTTTCTGTTGACGAGACAAAAATGTAACAAAATAGGCGTCAGACTTTCACATTTCTGTCTGTGAAAAGAAAAAAACACAGCGGCTGTATTCTGTCTCACACGGCGGCACGCCCCCCACAGTGCCGCACGTTCACACCGTCTACACAACACACCTGCAGCCACAAGGAAGTCACACACCGTGGTGAAAACAGCAACAAAGGGGCTTGGTGGTCGGAAACTTAAAGCTTAAAGTTTCCCACATATTTTGCGCAAATGGCATGGCGACTTTAAGCTAATGCTAGCTTGTCGGCGCCGCTATCAAGTTAAAGCTAGCAAGGGTTGTCTTTTTTTTTTTTTTTTTTTTACAAATAACCTGGATCGCGGGTACAAGCAGCCGAAATGAGCTTCCTCCGCAGGGTGGCTGGGCTCTCACTCAGAGATCGGGTGAGGAGCTCTGCCATCCGGGAGGAGCTCGGTGTCGAGCCGCTCCTCCTCCAGGTCGAGAGGAGCCAGATGGGGTGGTTCGGGCATCTGGTCAGAATGCCCCCCGAGCGCCTCGCGGGCGAGATGTTTCGGACACGTCCCACCTGGAGGAGACCAAGGGGAAGACCCCGGACCCGCTGGAGAGACTATGTCTCACAGCTGGCCGGGGAACGACTTGGGATCCTTCCAGGTGAGCTGGAGGATGCAGCCGGGGAGAGAGAGGCCTGGGCTGCCCGTTTGAGGCTGTCGCCCCCGCGACCCGACCCCAGAACAAGCGGAAGATGATGGAACGGAACCTGGATCGTTCTCATTCTTAACAATTGATAAAGAATATTTGTCGTTCTTTGTTTGTTTTTTTTTATACTAAAACTAGACTGAAACTCTTGAATTTTCGTCGACTATAACTAAAATAAATAGCAACGACTAAAATGTGACTAAAACTTAAATTAATTTTTGTTCCAAGGACTAAGACTAAAACTCAGATGGCTGCCAAAAATAACACTGAGCAGTGCATGGTGTCAAAATGAGTTGACACTATTTTACATGATGTGGTCCATTTTTCTTACGAAAGGCATTATTGTTTCCTTGCTGCTTTAAATGCTTCATTTCACTGTCCTCAGTCCACAAGTCTCCTCTTGTCCTCACGTTTTACAATGACTTTACTTGAAGTAACCTGAACGATATTTCGAGATGCCTACAAAGATACTATTGTTTCCTGGTTTCAGTGATGTTTGAAGTCCTCGTACATATTAACGAACAGTACAATCTAGAGATTTCCAGTACATGAGTCTAATCTAAACAGAGTGCTGAGAGGAATTTTCCCAGGCACTGAACTGCGGAACGTGGACGGGCACGCTGAGCAGCTGTAAAGGAAAACTTCAGAAAGACAAGAAAGCGGAAAAAAGGTCAGCGATGACTCACGGTGAGGGAATGTGTGTGTTGGGAGGGGAAATCATGGTGGATGTACAAATAAAAAAGGAAGCAAACAGAGCGTGCAAACAGATAAGATGACGAGTTACCGCGTGTAAATAAAGTTTATTTATAGAGCTCTTTTCACAGGTAAAAATCAAAACGCGCTGGGGAGACTGTGGCTCAGTGGTTAGAGCGTTCGCCCACGGACCGGAAGTCAAACCGGAAGTTTGCGGGCTCGCATCCCACTGAGTGAACGTCTAGGGTCCTTGGAGAAGACACCTAACCCCCCATTTCTCCCACCATTTACGCCGTCGTGGGCAGCCTACTGCGGCGTATGAGTGCAGCAAATAAATTTTCCCAGAAAGGGATGAATAGAGTGAGTAAAAATAAGATAAATAAATTTTTAAAAATAATAAACTCAACAAAAATATAAACGCAACACTTTTGTTTTTGCTCCCATTTTTCATGAGATGGACTTGAAGATCTAAAATTCATTCCAGATACACAATATTACCATTTCTCTCAAACATTGTTCACAAATCTGTCTAAATGTGTGATAGTGAGCACTTCTGCTTTGCTGAGATAATCCATCCCACCTCACAGGTGTGCCACATCAAGATGCTGATCTGACATCATGATTAGTGCACAGGTGTACCTTATACTGCCCACAATAAAAGGCCACCCTGGGAGCAAAAACAAAAATGTTGCGTTTATATTTTTGTTGAGTGTAATTTTGAATTGTGTTAATGATGAAATCGGTCACAATAAAACAGTCAACGAAAAGTTCGTTAGAATCAACATGTCCTCCCCTACCTGAAGCGCAAAGGTTAATGAATGTCACCGTGTGCTGGCGAACCAATGGCAGCTCTTCTTCAGAAAGGGGTAGCCTTCGCAAGATGTGCTCTATAAAATCATTGGGGATGACGGAGGCCATGTTCCACTTCAATTTCCCCAGTACGACCAGTTCCCAGTCCTGAAGGAGAGACAGTTTGGTTAGTTCACACTGTGATTCCCAACAAACTTCACCCAGTCAGGGGGTTAAAATGGCGTGCTGCCATGCCTTCATTGACCGTGAAAAAGATTAGAGTTCCGTCCCTTTTCCCAGAGGAAATAGCTGTGCAAGAAGAGGAGGGTTTCTCCACTTTATCTCTCCTCACTGTATCTTATTATCTGCGTGCCTCTCTCATTCCTCGCATCTTTTGGCATGTGACGAGCTCCGCTCAAAGGCTCTGCCAATGAGACGGCAAACACTTTGCTTCCTGTCACAAGCCCGGACCGGCACCACAGAGATGACTTCATACTTTATTTGCACTACAAAAAAACTAAACCAGCGTTAGATATTTGACTCCATTTTCATTCAAACTCTGATTGTCGTACACTGATCTGTCGGTGAAAAACAGATCAGTGTTTTTTTTCTGAACTGATTGTCCCTAATGAGGTGGCGTGGGGGGACAGAGCCTATCCTGGCTGATTTCAGGTGAGAGGCAGGATACACTCCGAACAGGTCACCAGTCTATTACGGGGCCACACAGATAACTATCCACGTACACACTCATTCCTAGGGGCAATTTCATAGCTAATCAACCTAAATGGATGCTTTTGGAGGGTGGGAAGAAACCAGGCATACATGAGGAGAACATGCAAACTCCACACAGAAAGACCATCAATTCAAGCCTCGTCTTCCATTCAGAGACCTGAACCCCAACCTTCTTGCCGAGAGAACACTATGCTAGCCATTCTGAACTCATTTTTGTACCGTCGTCTTTCGCTTATCCGGGGCCGGGTCAAGGGGGCAATAGCCTCAGACGGGAAGCCCAGGGTTCTTTAATCCCGGCTGCATCCTCCAGCTTACCCAGGAGGATCTTGAGGTGTTCCCTGTCCAGCTGTGAGACATGGTCTCTTTAGCAGGACCAGGGTCTACCTCTTAGTGGGACGTGCCTAAAACACCTCACCGGCAAAGGCCCTCGGAAGGCATTCTAACCAGATGCCCGAGCTACCCCATCTGGCTTCTCTCGACCACAAGTCTTTCAGTCACTCCAACTTTCTGATTCTGACCCTAAGTATTTCAATAGGTTAGAGTCACAAATTCCCAAGAAAGTTCCCCTGGTTTTCAAAAGAGTTGCTTGTAAATTTTCCATACTGCCTTTAAGATCAGCCAATTAACATTTTAACACCAGGTGTTCGACATCTTTTTTAAAATGACTATGATTTTCGAGGGATGCAGATATTTGGATGAATATAGTTGGTCTATAACTGATTTGGTAGCTTTATGAGTCCAAAAAAAAACGTTTTTTTTTTTTTAGGACACGAGTTTGACTTCCTAAAGGTCATTCCGGAACACCCAGGCTATGACCATAACATCCGAATCTAAAAAGCAGAGCCAATGCAGTGCAACGCTCTTAGCAGCCACTTGGCTTAACTACAAAGGATCTATGCTTGTAAAGGTTTATGAGCTTATTTAGCCTCGGGTGGAGGTCACAGAGTGTGACCGTCCTGTGGAAACCTCGAGCCTTACGGAGACACCGTCCACCTGGTTACTGGGACCGCAGAGGGGAGATGATAAACCGAGAAGACACTAAACACCTTAAACAGGGGGTATTCTGCTTTTGGGGGGTAATAATTCTTATCTAATAGCGTGATGAGAGCGGCCATGCTGATTGGTCTAGAGACAGTGGCTTTGAGGAAAAGACAGGAAACAGAGACGGAGGTAGCAGAGATGAAGATGCTGAGGATCTCTCTGGGAGTGACCAGGATGGACAGGATCAGAGGAACAGCACATGTTAGAGGTTTTAAAGTCAGAGAGACCAGACTGAGATGGTTTGGACATGTGCAGAGGAGAGAGAGAGAGTACATCAGTAGAAGGATGCTGGATTTGGAACCACCAGGAAAGAGGACTAGAGGAAGACCAAAGAGGAGGTTCATGGATACAGTGAAGGAAGACATGAAGATAGTTGGTGTGACCGAAGAGGATGCAGGAGATAGGGTTAGACGGCGCCCCCTCAAGGGAAATGCCGAAAGAAGAAAAAGCGTAAATAGCAGGGATGGGCGATGTGACCGAAAATTCAATTCTGAGATTTTAACACAAAAAAGAAGGTGGGACACTTCTGAGTCCAATCACCTTGACACGACTGTGAACACAACACCACGTATTATTTTCTATTTGACGCAATTAAACTACTGATAAGGGGAGACTGTGGCTCAGTGGTTAGAGTGTTCACCCACGGACTGGAAGTTCGCGATTCTGCATCCCACTGAGTGTACGTCTAGGGTCCTTGGAGAAGACACTTAACCCCCCGTTTCTCCCACCATTGGTGCCATCGTGGCAGCCTGCTGCGGTGTAGGAGTGCAGCACATGAAATTTCCCCGGTGAGGGATGAATAGAGCGAGCAAAAAAAAAAAAATAAATAAAACTAATCAATTTCTAGCGAAAGGCAGGGTACATCCCAAACAGGTCACCAGTCTGTCTCTGGGCCACACACACACACTCTCATTCTAAGCGGCAATTTCATAGTAGCCAATCAACCTAAACATGCATGTTTTTAGAGGGTGGGAGGAAACTGGGGAAAATCTACAGATCCCTGGGGAGAACATGCAAACTCCACACAGAAAGTCCAGCGTTCTCACGTACCCCTAACATATACAGTAAATAGATATACTACCGTTTGTTTACTCAGAAATTTGCCAAAAAATGATCACAAGTTCATTCTTTAAGTTTCACTTCTGATTTTTCTTAATGGGGTCGCGGGTGGTGCCAAAACCTATCCCAGCTGCTTTCAGGCAAGAGGCAGGGAGTGGTTCAGAAGACGAAACTAAACTTCTGTTTTTGACACTCAATTCCCACTTAGTCACACCTAGTGGGAGTGTGCACAACACAGCGTAAATCTCATTTAAGGTCGCAAATACAGAGTATAACCATTCATGTTCACAAAGCTGGCACTTATTTCTTTTATATTCCCATTTTGGTAAATTTAAAGTACCAAACATGAGCAGAGCATGTGTACTAAAAACTTCCTGTTTCTGTTAGAATACGTGTGACAGAACAAAACACGTGACCAAAAACAACCAGTGTTCAAATATTATCCGAATATTGGACGAAGAGCTCGTAAAATACTCAACCAGGTGTGACTGAAATAGAAAAACACTTTCAGGAATGTCTTTGATCTGAGAATTGCGTTCAAACACGGTAGAAAACAATAAGTTGGTTTTGAATTAAACTCTTTAAAGTGACTGTAAATAAACAAACAAAAATAAAGTAGGTTTATTTTTTTCAATGTCAATAAACATCTAATCAAAGAAAGTAAAGACAAAATAAAAACATGTCATTGTTGAACGTTAAAAAACGCTACGGCACGCACACTGATATGTTTTCAAAAGGCGGCGGAATCAAAACTGAGTTTAGTGGTGATTTATTGAAGTTTTTCGCAATTTTTTTTTTTTTTTTTTCAATCTGCGATAAATTAGAATCTAAAAAAACATCAAAGTATGAAAGACTGAGCTCAATTTCTATCAATCACTCATTGGTTTTTTTGGTATTTTTTATGTGGCCTGAACGAGGGTGTTCCGCTTCATGTTCATATTTGTACTTTTGTACTATTTCGGACCACACACACTTCCCTACACAACGCTCACACTTCCCCATTTACTGTTTTTATGCTGTCTGCTTTTAACATTGTTTAACATTGATAAAGCTGTAAATGAATTTGAATCCAATTTAGACACGAAAGTCAACTTGAAAAAGTTCTTCATGTACAGTGGATTTTAATTTTTTAACACTAGAACTGCCGCGTTCTAAATCTACCTGCAAGAGCCATGACCGTCAATGTGACGCGTATGTAATTATTCATGTTTTGCACTGCTTTATTGAATAAATAAACTTTTAAACCGCTCAATTTTTAAAGTAATAACAATAATAAAATGTTAAATATTTTTAAAACCTAGAATAAAAAAGCAAACATCTAATTTGTCAATAGCCTACTTTTTTTCCGCATTTTGTGCTGCTGCTTAAAAAATGTCCTCGTTATAAATCGGCTATATTTCAATGTGTTAACCTGAACTTTCAAGACTTATCTAGAAAACATGGCTGACTTTATTCAGACTCTCTTCATGGTGTCTCTTCAATATTATCTCACTCAACCTTTCTAAAATGTTTCTGAAATGGCGTCAGAGTCCTCCTTGTCTCTCTCCACAAATATAAACACACACAATCATATGTGGCCATAGCAATGTGTTTGTTGCCATAACAACTTCTTCCCACAGAAGTTGTTGCTGTGGCAATGCACGCTTCCTCCCAGCTGCTGCGGGGTGCAGCAGGTTAGAGGAGCTAAAATGCTTATATATTTTGGAATGTTCGTTTTTAGAACACAAAAAATACATGATGAAATAAAAAAACATGTTTATATTAAAGGTCATAAAAGGTCAGCCTCCTATGTTGTGTTTTATTTATTCTAATTAGCATATTAACGTGACGTGCAGTCAAATTGACAGCTGCACTGGTCCGAGTGTTAATTAGTGGCATCTTTGTATGGGCACAAACTTCTCTCACCCTCCACTGTCTAAGACACATTAGAAACTTAGAACATTATAAGCCTGAATAAAATCTTTTTCTTGTCTGTTTGATCAACTGTGTGAATGTGGTGATGGCACGATCGTAAGTTTGAGGGTTTCAGTTTGTCATTGGTCAGAACATCTGATGCTCAATGGCCAATTTTTGCCAAAAATACACATTGATATTATAATTGAGGAAAGCCAGGGCAGGTATTTTTATTCGCGCTGATGATTGGTTTACTATGATGATTGGTTTACTAGAACGCACACGATTCTTTCGAGTTTATTTCACGGATGTGTGTAACTGTGTGTACGATACTTGTGTCAGAAACGTGACTTCATAACATGTGACAAACTTTATAAATTTATTTGGCCCGCAAAATATACCAAATGACAATTGAAGCTGATCCACTTGTATTACATCCTGCAGTGCACGTAGTGCTGACACTACACATCCAAAAATGCTCTTGGTGTTTTAGCAAGACCTTAGAAAGAATTCTTATTTGTGGACAACTGTTATAACAACCTTATATTGGCATCATGCAATTTAGTGTGTTTACAATGTACAGACTATAAACTGTACCTTTTTTCACACTCTTTCAACCCTACGGGTTATGCGATGATGTGGCTAATTTATTCATTTTCTAACAGCTTCCAGAGGGGCTCAAACAAAATAGGTACGAGGTAAATCCTAGTGTAGCTGGGTGTTTGTATTTGCACCAATGGATAGAGCAGGAACAATAATAAGGAACAAAAACTTAATTTAATTTCCTTCAATCTTCTCACATCTGAAAACCACTACCATCCACCACTTCCTGTTCTAAACTTATAAAACTAAAAGAACTGGAAATGCAACTCAAACTTATCACAATAAGAGAGACAGAAATATAAATTCATAATTTCCTTCTTTAAACAAGTTTAAAATTTTAATGTAATTTTGTGCCTCGTGGATAAAAATGTAAACACACTCGTTGTAAAAATTCTAGAAGAAACGCATACGACAGCTTTTTGGTTAAAAGTAATGAAGCCGACTAATTTAGAAAGAAACAAAGCTGCTGCACGTAAAATTAGTACTAAAAGTGAGACGTTGGGAACGCGAGACGTTACCGTGGTGATGCTGTGTTACTGCAGCGTTACCGAAAGAAAAGTCAAGGTTTGTTACTAAAACTTTGAAAAGTCTATCTGTGTAATATTTTGTTCATTTGTCGCTTAATTGAGAAGATTTTAACTTATTCTGAAAGAAAATACTTTAATAAACACGTAAACAAATAACAAGCAAATGGTTTCATATTTTGTTTCATCACCGTACAAAAAATGAACCTAATCTAAAACCCGAAATGCCGACCGATCCATAAATTTTGTGACCCATTACACCCCAAATGAGCCAATGTAAGAAGGACGGAACCGTCCTTCTTTTGTAGAAGTATCTCATTCTTTCCAACCAAACAGCATTGTTTGGTCCTCCTTAGAAAAACAGTTGTACTGACTGAAGGCTGAGCCGTTGGCATCACATGCTTTCCATTTTGACCAGTGGACAGAAAAATGTCACAAATGAGATTCTGTCACTGGTGATTGATGTTGGAAAAATGATATAAAGCGGATGCTTTAAGTCATATGCTGGCAAAACAAACGAAAATAGCTTTAAGAGGGCGTGATGCGCCAAATCAACTTAAATCTTTCTACCGTGTTTGAACAATATTTACACATCAATAACATTCCTAAACTAGTTTCAGAAGTGTTTTTCTAGTTCATTGTGGCAGATTTTTGTGCGAATTGTAAGCTCTTCCGTCCGATATTCGGATTCTATACGAAAGCCAAAGTTGGCTACAATTTTTGATCTCCGCCACACTCGCATTCAAACGTGAGCCTAAAGTATTTTTGCAGCATCAAGGCAAAGTCGATTACACTCCGCCTGTCCCCTCAGGTACTGCTCTTCATCCTAACGAACCATAATTAATCAATTAATTCAAATTTACAGTTAATAGCTTCCTGTGTTGTTCGTCTTTTGAACTGCTTTTCCTTAACAGGATCGCGGGGTACTGGAGCCTGTCCCGGCGGATTTGAGATGACCTACACCCCGAACAGGTTGCCAGTCTGTTGCGGAATTACATACACAGACAAACTTCACACACACTAATTCTTAGGGGCGATTTTTGTAGCGACCAATCAAACGAACATGCATGTTTTTGGAGGAAGTACCCCGAGAAAATCCAAGCATATACGGGGAGATCATGCAAACTCTACAAAGAAAGACTAGCGTTCCAAGCCTTGCCCCTACACCGGGACTCGAATCCCCGACTTTACACACTAGTGGAACATGCGCCCCCATGTTCTAAACAGCTACGGTACAAAGCACACCCTAACGTCGATACTCAGGATGATTCCGAGGCGTTCCCTGGACAACTGCGAGACATAGTCTCTGGGTCAGCTTGTGGGTCATCGTCTAGTGGGACGTGCCCGGAACACCCAAACAGCAAGGCGTCCTAACCTGTTTTAAACTTTGTAATTAAAAGCTTAGCTAATAGACTAAAATTCCAGAAGCGAAGGAATAAATCTATCCTTTCAATCCCCCAAGGAGCTAATTGGTACTATGGTCGTTTAATATTGTCTTGATCTTACGAAATCAACCCCTGAAATTAGCTAATTGCAAAAAAAAACTGCACTTTTTCTTTTCATTTCTGCTACGTCTTTCCCTCAATTCATGTCTTTTGAGTGTCTGTCTCTTTGCGACCGAGCAGCCAACTGATTTGTCGGGCTGTTTGCAGAGGGCCAAGCAGGTTGTCGTAGCGGGGTCGGAAGGCAACAAAACCAGGAAGTAAGACATGGTGCTAATGAAGAGCAATTCCAGATGACGGAAAGGCTTTGGAACTTCCATAACTTTCCGTTCCGTCATCTTCCGCTTGTTCTGGGGTCGGGTCGCGGGGCAACAGCCTCAAACGGGTAGCCCAGGCCTCTCTCACCCCGGCTGAATCCTCTAGCTAACCTGGAAGGATCCCAAGTCGTTCCCCGGCCAGCTGTGAGACATAGTCGCTCCAGCGGGTATGGGGTCTGCCCCTTGGCCACCTCTCGGTGGGACGTGCCCAAAACACCTCGCCCGCGAGGCGCTCGGGGGGCATCCTGACCAGATGCCCGAACCACCCCATCTGGTTCCTCTCAATCTGGACTCAATCGACTTGTAAATCGAGAGCTTTGCTTTTCGGCTCAGCTCTCTCTTTACCACGACGGACCGATGCAGCATCCTAGTTATTGCTGATGCCGCACCGATCCGCCTGTCGATCTCCCGCTCCATCCTTCCCCCACTCGTGAACAAGACCCCGAGATACTTAAACTCCTCCACTTGGGGCAGGACCCTGTCCCTGACCCGCAGGGGGCATTCCACCCTTTTCCGGGCGAGGACCATGGTCTTGGATTTGGAGGCGCTAATTCCCATCCTGGCAGCTTCACACTCGGCAGCAAATTGATCCAGCGAGTGCTAGAGATCCCGGTCCGATGAAACCAACAGAACCACATCATCCGCAAAAAGCACCTGCAGGAGGGACCATAGGGGTCGGGTGAAGGAGGAGATGGGGGGGACCCTGGCGGTCAGATCCTTGGCTGCATAGGCTAGCTCTAGGGACGTGGAATGTCCATAACTTTCTACGATTGCAAATAAAATAAACTTAACTGTACAAAAAACGCCTTCAATATAAAACATTGAGTCGATTTCGCAAAGTCAAACCGAAAAACTGCGTTTTAAACTCTTGTCAAAAAGTTGCGGTCCTTATTGGTACAACATCTTAACGTAGAAAAGGATTCAAAGTTCTTCTGGACAGTGTATGTTCATATCGAGACGTTTTGAATTCCATCTGGAAATCATTTTCAATCTGAAGTCAAAACGTCTCGATCGTCAAAAACACTGTCCAGAAGACAACTTTGAAGCCTTTTCTACGATGGATCCCTTCTGGACGAATATGGAATTACACTGAATCTCTGCATTTTAAGTTTAAAAATTTAAATGAGGATAATTTAAGGAGTCAATGAAACCACTTTTTTGGTAAATTAGTATT
The DNA here is from genome assembly GCA_902685375.1 of Neostethus bicornis. Classification (NCBI taxonomy): domain Eukaryota; kingdom Metazoa; phylum Chordata; class Actinopteri; order Atheriniformes; family Phallostethidae; genus Neostethus; species Neostethus bicornis. The sequence continues at coordinate 3,097,159 of CACRXE010000066.1, read as the reverse complement.
CCAGTACTCCCAGGGACGTTTTGGGCCTAGTGGAAATCAAACCAGGTTCTCCCGGTTGAAAGTCGGATACTCTACCACTGAGCCAATGACTCCTGAGTCCAAAACCACATTTAAATGATTTCTTTGCTCTTCTTTTACGAGAACAGCAACCACAGCGTATTAAAAATCCCACACATGATGCCGGAACAGTCCGCTGATCGCCAAATTTTTCATACTCATCTTTTACGTCAGCTTTTATTTTGGTGGGTTTCTTGTGCTCAATTCATTACCAACACGCTCATGGTGGATCTATTTTAACCCTGGAAGTTTTTGTCGACTGGAAGACGAGGTTTGTTGTTTATGTTCTTACTTCCTGGACATCTGCTGGGACCATGAACGACCCTTTAACATTTCTCAGTAGCTGAGGTTCATTTATTAAAATAATTTTTAAAAAAGCAGCAGCATCTTTCATTAATTTTTTTCTATTTCCTAGAAGCATATTTAAATTTGGATTATTGGGACAAAAAAGATGGACCGAAAGAATGAGATCCCGGGTACAAGCGGCCGAAATGAGCTTCCTCCGCAGGGTGGCTGGGCTCTCACTCAGAGATCGGGTGAGGAGCTCTGCTTTCTGGGAGGAGCTCGATATCGAGCCGCTCCTCCTCCAGGTCGAGAGGAGCAGTGGTGGATGAAGTACTCACTTTTTGTACTTAAGTAAAAGTACAGATAATTAGGCAAAAAATTTACTTAAGTAAAAGTAAAAGTACCAATAAAAAAATTGGTGTCACCATGGTAACCAGGATAAATACTCTGCAGGAGTGTGACCCCCCCCTCCCGCCTCTTTTGGTCCACAACAAAATAAATAAATAAAAATAAAAGGGGACAAGTCAAGCGATCCCCTAGAGGACCAGTGAATGGGCCGCCAAAATGGAGGAAAATGACACTTATTTTTTAAAATGTTTTGGGGGGGAGGCCCCCAGTCACTATATATATATATTGGCTTTGTCAAAGCCCCGCCCCCCTTTGGAAAATTTTAGATCCACCCCTGCTCTGTGTAGTGATGGCTCAACTTTTTATTTAGAAATAAACACAACGAACAACGATCTTCTGACTCTTTTTAATTTGTACTATATTTGATGTTTGGTTTTTGAATGAATGTGGAAAATGTTTCTCGATTCATTACTTCTTCTCCCGATCAACTGCTTCTTTTGATTTTGGCGATGCGGCTTCAAGATGCGCTAAAAAAAACCTGTGTATTTTACGAATTCCTGAACGAAAATGTAACGAAAAATGTAAAACACACTTTTAAAAAATAGCGAAGTAAAAGTACAGATATTTGCTCTAAAAATGTAGTGAAGTAAAAGTAAAAGTACCGGTCTTAAATTTTACTTAAGTAAAGTACAGATACACATTTTTTTTACTTAAGTACAGTAACAAAGTACATTTACTTCGTTACGTTCCACCACTGGAGAGGAGCCAGATGGGGTGGTTCGGGCATCTGGTCAAGATGCCCCCCGAGCGCCTCGCGGGCGAGGTGTTTTGGACACGTCCCACCGGGAGGAGACCAAGAGGCAGACCCCGGACCCGCTGGAGAGACTATGTCTCACAGCTGGCTGGGGAACGACTTGTGATCCTTCCGGGTGAGCTGGAGGATGCAGCTGGGGTGAGAGAGACCTGGGCTACCCGTTTGAGGCTGTTGCCCCCCACGACCTGACCCCGGAACAAGCGGAAGATGACGGAACGGAACGGGACAAAAAGGAGCTTGTAATTAAACTAATGACTCTTATTTTAAAATAAAAACATGTAGAAAGAACTTACATAGATTATCTGCATTTTTTTTTTTTTTTACCAATTCTTATTAATTTTAAGTGATTAACATGTATTTTTTTCTGTTTCTATTGTTTTTAAATGTTTTTCACTGAAAAAAAGAGAAATATTTTTAGTCTAGTTTTAAGTTTACTTATTTTAGCTCTTTAACGCGCTAAAGTTTTCACCTTTATAACACTGAACGAGCGCGCATGCGTTCAAGCGAACAGGAAACCGGAAGTGAAAGCGCCGGAATCACGTTTTCTAACGCAAGTTGCGACGGATGCTTTCCGCCATTTTGTCGATAGGTAGTGCGGCTGCGCTGTTACGGGTTAAAATTTATTTTAGTTTTTTTAATTTAAAGTTTTACATTAATTAATTAATTCAATTATTTTATTATATTAGGCTGTACAAATAAAATTTAATCGGATTAAAAATAAATTTTCAAGTTAAAAAATTGTGTATTTAATAGAATTTTGTTATGTTTGTATTTTTTGTTAAGTTTCTTTGTGGTTTTTATATTTGATTAGAATCTTTTCCTTAATTAATATCTATTATTTTAATAAAATTCAATGTGAATCTACTTTTAAAAATTTGGGCCTGTTTTATGACACGTTAATAACTTGATTATAAAATCCGATTGATCCAATAAATTGTTAATAACTAAGTTTGTTTTTATAAATTTTTTGGTTGACGAATTGTTTAATCCTTAAGATTTTGTCCCGTTTCGTCGTCTTCCGCTCATCCGGGGCCGGGTCGCGGGGGCAACAGCCTCAGACGGAAGCCCAGGCTTTGCTCACCCCGGCTGCATCCTCCAGCTCACCCGGAAGGATCCCAAGTCGTTCCCCGGCCAGCTGTGAGACATAGTCCCTCCAGCGGGTCCGGGGTCTGCCTCTTGGTCTCCTCCCGATGGGACGTGCCTAAAACACCTCACCAACGAGGCGCCCGGGTGGCATCCTGACCAGATGCCGGAACCACCCCATCTGGCTCCTCTCGATCTGGAGGAGGAATGGCTCGACACCGAGCTCCTCCCGGATGGCAGAGCTCCTCACCCGGTCTCTGAGTGAGACCGCATCCAACCCGCGGTCGAAGCTCATTTCGGCCGCTTGTATCTGCGATCTCATTTTTTCGAAATCTTTTTTTATGAATGAAAAATTCAAAACTAGAGAAACTAACGAAAAAGGAAGTAAATGATTTTATAAAAGCAAATAGAAACTAAAATGAAACCTCTTTCACATCAACCACCAGTGATGTAAATAAGTCGTTTTTACCATATATGTCATTTTAACGCGTTAATTTGATTAATTATTTATGCCGAATTTTAACGCATTAAAAAAATTAACGCAATTAATTATGACGTCATAACTGTGGCAAACCAATGCTTGCGCATTTGAATTTTGGCCTATTGAAGGACCCTTAGTCTTCTCGGCCGTGCTACATCGCCTGTGCTGACAAATTAACAAGGCATACACAACAGACATGGGCAAGACTCAGGAGGATGAGACAGTCGCAGGGGCGGATCCAGGAGGGCCGTGAGGGCGCATGTCCTCCACCCCTTTTGGTCCACATAAAAAGTGTTCTTACTACTTTAACAATTATAAACTTTGGGCAAAATATGCACCAAAATGCAGAAAAATTACTTATTTTTCAAATATTCTGGGGGGGAGATAACTCCTCACACCCCGCCCCCCCTTTAGAAAATCCTGGACTCGCCCCTGAGTCGAACAACTGTACGACAAGTTTTTATACAAAAATAATAAAGACGGGACAATAAATAAAAACATAGTAATTTGTAGTTTTTTCAAAAAGGAGTTCTCCTACCACCGGAGCAACTCCAGCCTGACATACCATCTAATCATAAAACATGTTCAGGCAAGTTCCTCTGTAGAAGTTCGCCCCGGCAAACCAAACTAGCTGAATTTGGCAAGCGAATGAGCAAATCCACAACAGAGAAATTCACAAATACCATCGCAAAGTGGGTTGCTGCTGATTGCAGGCCAGTTTCTATTGTTGAAGATAAGAACGGACCCTAATGAACCCTAAACCGTGTTTTACTTTTTTTAATGATGCACCTGGCCTCATGAGGCACAGTTCACCAATAATAAATTGGATTTAAAATCTTCTCTACTTACTGTACTCCGAATCAGGAACAGGGTCCTGCCCCAAGTGGAGGAGTTTAAGTATCTCGGGGTCTTGTTCACGAGTGGGGGAAGGATGGAGCGGGAGATCGACAGGCGGATCGGTGCGGCGTCAGCAATAACTAGGACGCTGCATCGGTCCGTCGTGGTAAAGAGAGAGCTGAGCCGAAAAGCAAAGCTCTCGATTTACAAGTCGATCTACGTTCTAACCCTCATCTATGGTCACCAGCTGTGGGTGGTGACCGAAAGAATGAGATTGCGGGTACAAGCGGCCGAAATGAGCTTCCTCCGCAGGGTGGCTGGGCTCTCACTCAGAGATCGGGTGAGGAGCTCTGCCATCCGGGAGGAGCTCGGTGTCAAGCTGCTCCTCCTCCAGGTCGAGAGAAGCCAGATGGGGTGGTTCGGGCATCTGGTCAGGATGCCCCCCCGAGTGCCTCGCGGGTGAGGTGTTTCGGGCACGTCCCACCGGGAGGAGACCAAGGGGCAGACTCCAGACCCGCTGGAGAGACTATGTCTCACAGCTGGCCGGGGAACGACTCGGGATCCTTCCGGGTGAGCTGGAGGATGCCGCCGGGGAGAGAGAGGCCCGGGCTGCCCGCTTGAGGCTGTTGCCCCTGCGACCCGACCCCGGAACAAGCGGAAGATGACGGAACGGAACTTACTGTATTCAATTAATTAGTCATATAGTAAAATTTTTAATATCTTAGAATTCAAATTCTTTATCACGAAACTCTCAGCAGATTCGACGTTAAAATGCGATTAATTCAATTAATTTTTTTAATCGACTGACACCACTAATTTAAACGATTGCCGAGATAACGATCACGTTATCAGTACATGTAAATAGAAACAGGTGTCCTACTTTGTCATGACAAATGAACAAAACCTTCCAAAAGAGGAACTGAAAGAGTCCAGAGGAGGGTTAAACCCTCTTCTGCATTACTAACACTAGATGGCATTTCCACCTCCCAGTCCTCCACATGGTCGCTTGTATTGTGCAGAGGAAAATGGGATACTTCCTGTCAGACTAATTTAACCTTATAAAATCATCTTAGAAATGTGCGGCCACGTTTGACCGTCCCCGTGAACGACTGAACGAGACTTTTCTTTCAGATTCTCGAGGTTCTTACCAGCAGTTCTCGTGGTGTGATAGAGTTGTCTGTGTACGTGCAAAGCTTTCCCACTGATAAGGGACTGGTGTCTTTTAACTTGGAGGCCAGAAACAAGCAAACAGCTCCTAAAAGCTGTAAATAAGTCTTTCTAGTTGGCATCACGGCTAAAAATCTGTCCAAATAATTCATGGCTAACGGAAAAACATCTTCACTGCTTTCTTCTGCTTCGCAAACCTGAAAAAGACAAGAAAAAAAATAACAATAAAAAAAAATTTAGAAAAAATTCAACTTTATATATATAAAGTAGAATAATTTTTTTTTAAAAATTCAATTTTTTAATTTATTTTTTAACAGTTTAAAAGTTCATTTTCTTCATCAGAGCATTGAGTTCAATAGGAAGTACTTCAGCAACCCTCCTCTTCCTCAACTTAAAAAAAATAAATTAAAATATAACTAAACACTTTTAAACTTATTAAAACACTTTAAAATCTTCTTAGATTTCTCTAAAATCATTCCCGACACTTTAAAAAAAGAAAAAAGATGATTTTAACCCTTTAAAAATTAAACTTAACCTCACTTCAATGAAAAATCAACAGCTTAAAAAAACTTTAAAAAATATTAATAATTATTCTAAAATAAATTATTAACTTTTTCTAACGTGTAAATTAAGTTTAAAATCTAAACTATTTCATAAGTTGATAAAAATGTGAAAAATAATAAAAGAAAATATTAAAAAAGTAGAAAATTAACATGCTTTTTTTTTTTTGGTGGAATTTTGACTCCCCCACATTTTACTGACTCATTCATAAAAAACTATTTCTGAGCTTAAAAAAATTAATAATAAGAATGAAAAAAAGTATTTTTAAGATTTAAAAAGACATTTAAAAAGATTTTAAACATAAATTAGCTTTAAATTAGCTCGAGTTATTCAGACTAACCTCGCTCATCCATTTTGCGACCATCCTTCTCATGTACGGCACGATCTCCTTCTGAACGCGTTGAAAATACGAACATTGAGGTAAAAATCTTTCTTCAACTGTTAATAAACTCTGTAAAACTCGTTCATCACAGAAAATGTTTGGATCAGGAGGAGCTTTTAAGATGATATCCGTCTCAAAGCAATAAAGCTCCATGTTGGATCTGGTTGTTGGACACTTGTTTGATTTTTAAAAAGTTTGATTTAATAATAAATAGGGTTCGAATCGTTTCTGCAGGAGTACGATTCTCCAAGAGAGAAGCATGAGGCTCAGAAAAAAAAAAAAAAAAAACTCACTTCTGCTGACGAGGAGGTTTACAAAGTAAAAGCAGAAGGAGAACAACATCCACTGGAGCTTTTCACAATAAAACTAGCTTTTTTTTTGGAGGTTTGCAGGGGTGGATCTAAGGATTTCCAAAAGGGGGCTTTGAGGCATCTAACCCTCCTAGAAAATAAAAAAAAAGAGAAGGATTTAAGGATTTAAATTCTGGTCCACCATCCGGCGGCTCAGGAGAGGCAAGCAGTGCACCATCAACACCGTTTACGGTGGGGACGGGGAGCTGCTGACCTCAACTCGGGACGTTTTGGATCGGTGGAAGGAATACTTTGAAGACCTCCTCAATTCCACCAACATGTCTTCCGATGAGGAAGTAGAGTCTTTGGAATCCGGGATGGGTCTTCCTATCTCCTCTGTCGAGGTCGCCGAGGTAGTCAAAAAGCTCTGCGGCGGCCGGGCTCCGGGGGTGGATGAGATCCGCCCGAAGCTCCTAAGGGCTCTGGATGGTGTTGGGCTATCTTGGCTGACACGCCTTTGCACCATTGCATGGACATCGGGGACAGTGCCTCTGGATTGGCAGACTGGGGTGGTGGTCCCTCTTTATAAGAAGGGGGACCGGAGGGTGTGCTCCAACTACCGAGGGATCACACTCCTCAGCCTCCCTGGGAAGGTCTATTCCGGATTACTGGAGAGGAGGGTTCGTCGGATTGAAGAGGAGCAGTGTGGTTTCCGTCCCGGCCGTGGAACTACGGACCAGCTCTATACCCTCTTCAGGATCCTGGAGGGGTCATGGGAGTTTGCCCAACCAGTCTACATGTGTTTTGTGGATCTAGAGAAGGCATTCGATCGTGTCCCTAGGGGACTCCTGTAGGGGGTGCTACGGGAGTACAGAGTCTTGGAGCCCTTAGTACGGGCTGTCCGATCTTTGTACGACCGGAGCCAGAGCTTGGTCCATATAGCTGGCAGTATGTCGATTCCATTTCCAGTGAGAGTTGGACTCCGCCAAGGCTGCCCTTTGTCACCGATTCTGTTCATCACCTTTATGGACAGAATATCTAGGTGCAGCCGAGGCGTTGGAGGGATCCAGTTTGGTGACTTCAGGATCGGATCTCTGCTTTTTGCGGATGATGTGGTCCTGTTGGCTTCGTCGGACCGTGATCTCCAGCTCTCGCTGGATCGATTTGCTGCCGAGTGTAAAACGGCCGGGATGGGAATTAGCGCCTCCAAATCCGAGACCATGGTCCTTGCCCGGAAAAGGGGAGAATGCCCCCTGCGGGTCAAGGACAGTGTCCTGTCCCAAGTGGAGGAGTTTAAGTATCTCGGGGTCTTGTTCATGAGTTACCATGGTAACCAGGATCTACGTTCCAACCCTCACCTATGGTCACCAGCTGTGGGTGGTGACCGAAAGAATGAGATCGCGGGTACAAGCGGCCGAAATGAGCTTCCTCCGCAGGGCGACTGGGCTCTCACTCAGAGATCGGGTGAGGAGCTCTGCCATTCGGGAGGAGCTCGGTGTCGAGCCGCTCCTCCTCCAGGTCGAGAGGAGCCAGATGGGGTTCGGGCATCTGGTTAGAATACCCCCCCGAGCGCCTCGCGGGCGAGGTGTTTCGGGCACGACCCACCGGGAGGAGACCAAGGGGCAGACCCCGGACCTGCTGGAGAGACTATGTCTCACAGCTGGCCGGGGAACGACTTGGGATCCTTCCAGGTGAGCTAGAGGATGCAGCCGGGGAGAGAGAAGCCCGGGCTGCCCGTTTGAGGCTGTTGCCCCTGCGACTTGACCCCGGAACAAGCGGAAGATGATGGAACATAGGCTGCCCTTCGACGGCACCATTGGTGGGAGAAGCGGGGGTTAGGTGTCTTCTCCAAGGACCCTAGACGTACTCTCTTTGGGACGCGAACCTGCGAACTTCCAGTTTACGCTCTAACCACTGAACTGCCGTCTCCTTCCAAAAATATGCACGTCAGGTTGATTGGGGGAGCTGTTGGCTCAGTGGTAGAGCGTTCACCCTCAGAGCGGAAGTTTGCATGTTCGAATCCCACTGAGTTCACTTCTAGGGTCCTTGGAGAAGACACCAAACCCACCATTTCTCCCATCATCTCACAGATGAGATGACTTATCCCTAAAAAGGGTCACATGAGTGCCGGAGCCTATCCTGTCTAAATTTCAATCGGAGGCAGGGTACACCCCATGGAGCCTTACCGGATTGGATTGAATAAGTTTACAAAAACTGAGGTGGTGAGAGACAGAATGATGGCAAAACTTTTGTCGATCATGTTGAACCCCTTACACCACCTCCATAAATCTGTGGACCACCCACAGAGTGGGTTCACTAACAAGACTCCTGCAACCCTACTGCTCAAAGGAACGGTACAGAAAATCAATTCTGCCATCCCTATTTACCATTCTCACCAAAACAACCATAACAGTCATATTACAGTGATATTAAAGTGTGATTACAGTGATATTAAAACGATATTACAAAAACCAAGATGTGGGTGTATGGCAGTATGGTGAAAGTAACAAACCAGAGTAAAAAGAAAACCCCCAATTTTTCAGACGATATTTTGATGCATGACTCCATCTGACCTATCATAGGTACCCTTGCGCCATCTTGCAAAAAAACAAAACTTCGCATATAAAAGTTATTTTGGAAAACAAGTTACTGCTAAAAGCAGGTGAAAACGTCAGTACCAATTTGGTACCCCATCCCCAAATGTTTTTGGGGGGGTCGGGTTGTATTTTTGACTGATCTTTTAGCTTTATTTTGAAAATACAAATGTTGCCCATTTTGTTGCATTGTTTATATTCCTATGTCTAAATAAATAAATCAGATGTTACTTTTTAAGTTAACACGGTGGCACAGTGGCCTCACAGCAAGAAGGTCGTGGGTTCGAGTCCTGGGTGGGGACGAGGCTTGGAACACTGTCCTCTCTGTGTGGAGTTTGCATGTTCTCCCTGTGTTTGCGTGGGTTTACTCCCACCCTCCAAAAACGGACATCGGACCGTGATCTCCTGCTCTCGCTGGATCGATTTGCTGCCGAGTGTGAAGCGGCCGGGATGGGAATTAGCGCCTCCAAATCCGAGACCATGGTCCTCGCCCGGAAAAGGGTGGAATGCTCCCTGCGGGTCAGGGACAGGGTCCTGCCCCAAGTGGAGGAGTTTAAGTATCTCGGGGTCTTGTTCACGAGTGGGGGAAGGATGGAGCGGGAGATCGACAGGCGGATCGGTGCGGCATCAGCAATAACTAGGACGCTGCATCGGTCCGTCGTGGTAAAGAGAGAGCTGAGCCAAAAAGCAAAGCTCTCGATTTACAAGTCGATCTACGTTCCTACCGTCACCATGGTAACCAGGATCTACAATCCTACCCTCACCATGGTAACCAGGATCTACATTCCTACCCTCACCATGGTAACCAGGATCCACGTTCCTACCCTCACCATAGTAACCAGGATCTACATTCCTACCCTCACCATGGTAACCAGGATCTACATTCCTACCCTCACCATGGTAACCAGGATCTACATTCCTACCCTCACCATGGTAACCAGGATCTACATTCCTACCCTCACCATGGTAACCAGGATCCACGTTCCTACCCTCACCATGGTAACCAGGATCTACATTCCTACCCTCACCATGGTAACCAGGATCTAAGTTCCTACCCTCACCATGGTAACCAGGATCTACGTTCCTACCCTCACCATGGTAACCAGGATCTAAGTTCCTACCCTCACCATGGTAACCAGGATCTACATTCCTACCCTCACCATGGTAACCAGGATCTACATTCCTACCCTCACCTATGGTCACCAGCTGTGGGTGGTGACCGAAAGAATGAGATCGCGGATACAAGTGGCCGAAATGCGCTTCCTCCGCAGGGTGGCTGGGCTCTCACTCAGAGATCGGGTGAGGAGCCCTGCCATCGGGAGGAGCTCGGTGTCGAGCCGCTCCTCCTCCAGGTCGAGAGGAGCCAGATGGGGTGGTTTGGGCATCTGGTCAAGATGCCCCCCGAGCGCCTCGCAGGCGAGGTGTTTTGGGCACGTCCCACCGGGAGGAGACCATGGGGCAGACCCCGGACCCGCTGGAGAGACTATGTGTCACAGCTGGCTGGGGAACGACTCGGGATCCTTCCGGGTGAGCTGGAGGATGCAGCCGGGGTGAGAGAGACCTGGGCTACCCGTTTGAGGCTGTTGCCCCCGCGACCTGACCCCGAAACAAGTGGAAGATGACGGAACGGAACTTTTTACTCTTACTTGAGTAAATTTTTTTAGGTCTACTTATTACTTTTACTTAAGTAAAATATTTTGGAGTAACTGTACTTTTACTTGAGTAATTTTTTTGGCTACTCTTCTCACCTCTGGTACTGACACTCTAACGGCTGTAGCCGTAAACGGCATGCTGATCTCATTCCAAATAGAAGTTTTCCGTACAGGAAGTCCTTTGGCATGGTGGCATGTGCCCGGAAAGGACACTGAAAACCTGCAGAGAGATTTTTATTCTTCTGGTGCAGGATCTAATCTGTGTAATGGTAGGAGGAAGTCATGAGGAAGCAAGTTTCTGGTCACTTTTCAACCTCTTTGAGTTCAGTAAGTTTAAAGTTAAAAGAGAGTAAACATGATTAAAGACTTCAAACTCATGTCAGAGACTTTATTAAGAGTCCAAACTTCTAATTAAGTTTTTTTGTATCAGTCCGGATGAATGAGAAGAAGTAAAGTGAGTCACCACCTCAGCTTCCTCCTTTTTTACCGCCGTTACCAAATAGCTGAATGAGATATGGAGTTTCATTGAGAAAAAAAAAAAAAAAAGTTCAGCACTGTGGAGCTATTATGAGAGCAGACTGTGAAGTGAAAGTGGGAACTGTCTCTGAGGGAATGTCAAGGTTAGCAAGATTAGTTCTGCTTCAAAGGAAGAGGGGGGCGTGTTTGAGAAGAATCATCTTAGAATTGAGATTTCATGTTGGTTATCCACTTATCTGTGTGTGGAGAGACTTACAAATCCCTGAGTCCAGAAACACCGCAGAGGAAACGGCCGTAAAAGAGATAAGCAGTTTTATAATTACACTGATGTTTCTTCTTGTGTCCTCTGATAACAGACGCCAGGTAACAGAGAGCGCTCAGAACCCTGGGAAAACGTGGAGGAGCGTGAAATCACCTTGATCTAAAGATTCCTGCTGCATACCAATCCAGTGAACCCACCAGAGCGCAGGGGGCCGCGGATGGGCCGGCTGCCTACAGATCAAGAAAAAGAAACAAAGAAAGAGGGAAAAGGTGAAGGTTGATAGTCAAGATCTTTAATCCTGGGGTACTTTTTGTGTACTTCTTGGAGGGATCCCTTCAGAAAGGGGGCCAACACCAGCCAAGAAAAAGGAGACACAGAGGTGTAGCTAGAAAGAAGGAGTGCACACGTTTTTGTGTCTTTTCTGTGGTCCCAGGGACGGCTTGGGCCTAGCTGGAATTGAACCAGGTTCTCCCGATTGAAAGATGGTATCTCTACCACTAGGCCAACGCCCCCTGGCACCAAGAAATTTATTTAGAGAAAGTCACCAGAAGGTGGAAAGACAGACATGGGAATCTTGGAGACTAGGGATTGTAGAGCTGGGAGCAGACTTGGAGGTTGGTCAGATAAAACCGGACATAGAGGTAGAATGTAGACGTGGGGGGCAGCGAAAGACTAGCGGTGGAGATGGCGATTAGAGTCCCGAGCATGGATGGGGGAGATCCAGATTTACACAAGATGGGTATGGTGTTCAATAGGAACAGCGGGGGGAACGGAGACACAAAAGATGGACTTACTCTGGGAAGAAGGGGAACAATATTTAAATATAGGGAATAACAAGACACAGGTGAGACAAATAAATAAATGAATGAATTACGCTATTCATCTCTCACCGGGGAAATTTGTGTGCTGCACTCCTTACACTGCAGCAGGCTGCCCTTCGACAGCACCAATGGTGGGAGAAGCGGGGGTTAGGTGTCTTCTCCAAGGACCCTAGACATAAGCAATTGTCCAGGGTCCTTGTGGTCCGCGCGCAAATGCGCTAACCACTGAGCTGCCATCTCCTCCAAGGGCATGCAATAGGAAACAAGCAACGATTATCATGGTAGGGGATGGGTTGAGTTGGGAAGGCTAGCCCGGAATAGGTAGACTCACAGTGATGCAAGGTCGGACTGTTTCCTAAAAAGGAAAACAACCTAGTAGAGGTTAGTCTTGAGCTAGTCTTGAAGAAGGCCAAACCAAGGTGGTCAAAACTAGGCCAAACTTTGGCCACCTAGGCCAGGGGTGGGCCTGTGGGGTTGCCCAGGATCCACTCTTGGACCTCTTTTGTTGAGCTAGCACATGTATCGTTAACATTAGGTATCCTAGTTATGCAGATGATATGCAACCCTTTGAGTGAACTTAAACTAGCCAGTTTAAGCCACGCCCAAATGCGTTGGATGATCAAACTGCGGTTCGTTTGAATACCATGAGTGATCTGAACTCTGCCCAAGCACCTGGAAGAGGTGCGCCAGGTTCAGTTGGATGCCGGCGTAGTTCGTAAGTAGTAGTACGGAACAGGACGCATGAAGTCCAACATTCCAAAACGTCTTTCTTAAAAGCGATAAGAAGTATTTTGGGAGCTGAGGACGACTAGAGACCAAGCTACTTAGAATTATTACCGACAATGTAACCAGACCGCCGGACTCCATTGTGTTCAGTGAGAGCAGCAAGGTTCAAGTTTCTTGACGGGTGGCACCAGCTCATTTGGGGACAATTGCTTATGTCTCACGTGATTTGCATGATCCGTATTTAACGTTCACGAGGCGTGATTGGGGCGGGATGGAGATCAAATGGAGTTGTGCCTGAGATTTATCGCGGGTGTGATTGATAAAACTTAGGCTGTAAAATTGTGAGTTGTGGAAGTTGTTTGGCGTAAGCAAGGTGCGTCAACTGAGCAAAATCATTTGCTTGGCTTAAACTCTACGTAAAAAAAAGGCCCAACACGTCACCCCTAGACACAATCAACATAAACACAAATTCAAAATTGAAGAAACTGAAAAACCAAAAGCATACCTGACCTGCAGATGAAAAAACAGAGAGAGAAAAAAATTAGTGCAGGCATCTCTTTCCTAAATGAGCCCAGCTGGCTTCACTCAGATGACCCTCCCCCTGCCTGCAGGAGGCTCCATCCCTGCCTGCAGGAGGCTCCTCCCCTGCCAGGCATAAAACACATTTCAAAAACTTGTCAATACGTAGTTTAAAAATAACAGAATGGTTTCTGTAAAGGAGCTCGGTGTCGAGCCGCTCCTCCTCCAGGTTGAGAGGAGCCAGATGGGGTGGTTAAGGCATCTGGTCAGGATGGCCCCTGCGGACGAGGTGTTTTGGGCACGTCCCACCGGGAAGAGACCAAGGGGCAGACCCTGGACCCGCTGGAGAGACTATGTCTCACAGCTGGCCGGGGAACGACTTGGGATCCTTCTGGGTGAGCTGGAGAATGCAGCTGTGGAGAGAGAGGCCTGGGCTGCCCGTTTGAGGCTGTTGCCCCTGCGGCCCAACCCCAGAACAAGCGGAAGATGACGGAACAGAAGAATGGTTTAACCCCAGAATAAATCTGTGATAAGTTTTGACCCAGCAGGACTCTGAGATTTACGGACTTGGGTCAGTTCGTCCCGACCCGAGTCCAGACTGCAAACGGAGAAACAGCTGCTAGCTGTAATGTTGCAAACAAGTGAAACAAACAGAAAGTACTGATTAAACTTTCACCCAAACTTTTGAAACTCGGGTTAAAATTCTTTTTTTTTTTTACATGCACATTCCGTTTATTTCCACGATTCATTTTTAAGTCTTTCTTCAATATTTTATTCCCTTTCCTACGACGTTTTTGAATGTTTATGTAAACTTCTTGCCTTGTTAGTGAGATGAAGCCTAGATTTACCCCCCAGATGCAGAGGCAGTCATGATTACAGGTTGCCCATGTGCTCTGAGGTCAAACTGGCTGTTTGGGTTTACTGACAGTAGAGAAGAGGATGCTATGGCTGGAATGCTGTGGTGTGAACGGTGGTGAGCACTCCTCCCAGTGCTGACTGATAGCTGGTGTTGCTCAGCGAGGAGCCGAGATAAAGTGGCTTTTGTCTGTCACATGGCTGCATACCAGATGCTTTCACATCAAATGATTACAGCTCGCTGGAACTAGGCCAAACACTCACACTCAAACGTTAAAAAGTAGGTAACGTAAATGTTGACTTGCGTGTTCTCGGCCTTTCACATGCTCTTCCGGTCACGCTATCAGGATTTCGGGGTATGTTTCTATCAGGAATGTCACACATCAAAGCTGTTTTATAATCACCACTTTCTGTGGAGTGGATAAGAGGGAGGAAGGTGCTTTCCAGGAGTGTGCTGGTGGAAAATCAGTACCAAGCTCTTTCCAACAATGTTTGTTTAATTCTATTTCCTTTCGAACCGAAACGAAGTATGAAAGGTCTTCGAGCGTTGAACCAGCAACTCTCACCAGAGGAAAATTTTCAAATTTAATGTCAAATCTTAGATTTTCAAATTAGTCCACAATTCGCCCGGAAAAAGTATGGAATGCCCCCTGCAGGTTAGGGGCAGGGTTCTGCCCCAATTGGAGGAGTTTAAGTATCTCTGGGTTTTGTTCACGAGTGGAGGAAGGATGGAGCGGAAGATCGACAGGCGGAACGGTGCGGTGTCAGCAATAACTAGGACGCTGCATCGGTCCGTCGTGGTAAAGAGAGAGCTGAGCCGAAAAGCAAAGCTCTCGATTTACAAGTCGATCTACGTTCCTACTCTCACCATGGTAACCAGGATCTACGTTCCTACCCTCACCGTGGTAACCAGGATCTACGTTCCTACCCTCACCGTGGTAACCAGGATCTACGTTCCTACCCTCACCATGGTAACCAGGATCTACGTTCCTACCCTCACCATGGTAACCAGGATCTACGTTCCTACCCTCACCATGGTAACCAGGATCTACGTTCGTACCCTCACCATGGTAACCAGGATTTACGTTCCCATCATCACCATGGAAAGAATGAGATCGCAGATACTGTACAAGCGGTCGAAATGAGCTTCCTCCACAGGGTGGTTTGCCTTTTACTCAGAGATCGGGTGAGGAGTTCTGCCATCCGGGAGGAGCTTGGTGTCGAGCCGCTCCTCCTCCAGGTCGAGAGAAGTCAGATGGGGTGGTTAGGGCATCTGGTCAAGAAGATGCCCCCCGAGCGCCTTGCTGGTGGGGTATTTCAGCACATCCCACCGGGAGGAGACCAAGGGGCAAACCGTGGGCCCGTTGAAGAGACTATGTCTCACAGCTGGCTTCGGAACGACTTGGGATCCTTCCGGGTGAGCTGGAGGATGCAGCCAGGGTGAGAGAAGCCTGGGCTTCACGTCTGAGCTTGTTGCCCCTGCGACCCAGCCCCGGATAAGCGGAAGATGACGGAACAGAACAGAAGCTTTCTCAACTGCTTATGGCCACCTCTTGCCTGAAATCAGCCCGGATAAGCTTCAGCACTCCTACGACCGCATGACCTCTTCACCTCTTTTCCACACTCTCCATTGCTCTGGACTGTTGATCCTAAGTACTTAAAAGATGGCGGGAGAAACCGGGTAGCGAGAGGAAGGGGGAATTCACATTGTCAAAAACTGAATAAATGCTATATAAGCCTTTTTTTTTTGGCAAATATTGCATTTCTGAGCAAATAAAAGATCATTTTTATAATATGCCACGAGATAAAAATAAAGCAGTTAAACCCTCTTTTATTTTGAAAGGGTCCTTACTTTTAGGATTTTAAAGTTTCTGACTGTGACTTTTCCGATGCTTTGGTAACTCCAACCACCTCTTCAGACTTGATGAGGAAACATAGCTGCACCCTGTTACACAGAGAGATTAGAAACAAATGGATCATGTCAAATCAGCGCAGGAAGAGGAGGGTGTCCCCCCTCCCCCCCTCTGTGTGTCAGGAATGTTTTGGCTAAACTGAAAGCCGTCATTCAAACTCAAATGCCAACATTTGAAAAGACAATGACGAGACAGATAGCGACATCCGGGCCTGGTTCAAGTCGGGAACACAAGAGGGTTTCTTTTCCAGAGTTTGGGTCTCGATCGCCACTGAATCTCCCCCTCTTTTATTACGTCTGTGAAGAAGCCTGACGTCCAGCAGCTTGTATCTGTACCAGACCCAAATACATTACCCCATTCTCCAGTTTGGATTCAAGAGGAAGAGCAGACGCTTGAAACAAAAGGAACTCTATAAACGGTTAAGGAAAGGAAATGTGCTCCTAATGTCATCAAGCAAGTTGACGTCAAGGCGTAGAACAATACGCCTGCATCACAAACTTTATCGGTGTCATGTCCAAATGGATCACGAAAATCAAGGAATCAAGAAATATTTACCGCCGTTGTCAATGAAAATCACAGATTTGGAACTTGCTATGGGTTAGAGTCGAACCTCAAACCCATAGACGATAGAATATTTACCAGGAGAAAGACTACCTGCCGGATGCGGCACGTAGTTGGAGGGAAAGTTTTCACGAGTTCTGTTTATTAACGAGTCAGGTCAGGTAGTGTTCATGAGTCTGATGGGAAAAAACTGTCCCTGTGGCGAGAGGTCTGTAGGGTGAAGATCAGAGCAATGCAGCTCAACAGGAAGGCAGGATGCACCAGGAGCTAGGGGTAAGAGCTCAGCAGGCTGAGAATCCGAGCTATGCAGCTCAACAGGAAGGCTGGGTGTGCAAGGAGCTAGGGGTAAGAGCTCAGCATTACCCCATTCTCCAGCTTGGATTCAAGAGGAAGAGCAGACGCTTGAAACAAAAGGAACTCCATAAACGGTTAAGGAAAGGAAATGTGCTCCTAATGTTATCAAGCAAGTTGACGTCAAGGCGTAGAACAATACGCCTGCATCACAAACTTTATCAGTGTCATGTCCAAATGGATCACGAAAATCAAGGAATCAAGAGATATTTACTGCCGTTGTCGATAAAAATTCACAGAGTTGGAACTTGCTATGGGTTAGAGTCGAACCTCAAACCCATAGACCGTTGCATATTTACCAGGAGAAAGACTACCTGCCGGATGCGGCACGTACAGTAGTTGGAGGGAAAGTCCTCATGAGTCAGGTCAGGTAGTGTTTGTGAGTCTGGTAGGAAAAAACTGTCCCTGAGGCGAGAGGTCTTGATCCGAATGGACCATAGCCTTTTGCCCGAGGGGAGCAGCTCAAAAAGTCTGTGGCCAGGTTGAGAAGGATCAGCCGATATCCGACCAGCTCGTCCCAGAGTTCGAATGGACCTTTTTTTTCCCCATCACAGATTGTTAATCATTTTTTGTCACTAAACTGAAATAAAAGATCAAATAAATGTCATGGGTGATGGTGACGTGTGAACCAGGATCCAACTGCAATGCCAGTTTTAACCGGTTTATTGGAGGAAGGGAAGAACCAATCAGAACTGTGTACGATGACTGACCAGAAGGAGACCACGGCTGGACGTCGAGGGGACCAGAGAGATGGAGCTCGACTGAGTGATGAAGGGAACCAGGTGTAGAAGCTTGGCAGGATGATGGAGTACCAAAAGGAAGAATCTCAGCTGGAAGGCAAGGTGTGCCAGGAGCTAAGGATAAGAGCTCAGCAGGGTGCAGATCAGAGCTATGCAGCTCTGAAGGAAGGCATGGTGCACCAGGAGCTAGGGGTAAGAGATCAGCAGGGTGAAGATCAGAGCTATGCACCTCAACAGGAAGGCAGGGTGGTAGGCACAAGGAGCCAATGGGAAAGCAGATGAATGCTCCAGCAGGAAAGAGAGGGACACCTGGGGATTGGGACCAGGTGTGCCAAATTTGGGCTGAGGGCAGAATAAGAGGGAAGGGGTGGTCCAGATGAAAGGGTGGATCATGACAATAAATTTACAGTTTCATTTAAATTAGAAACAAACCTTTTAAAAGCAGCGAAGTTTTCAGTTGAACCGGTTTAAGATTTAATCTTCGTTGTGTGTAGATGTCCTGTTGGCTGCGCTCAGCAGAGGTCTTCAGAAGGTAATGATGCAGTTCACGGCAGAGTGTCAACATTTAACTCCTCCATGTCTAAGACCCGTCCTTTATGACAGTGTGTGGATTAGAAAGAATCAATGAAAGAGTGTCGGTATCTCTGCAGCTTTAGGATGTGAGAAAAACCCAATTTTATTCCATTTTGACATAGAAATATAAATTTTTTGGAGAAATGTTTGGTGCATTTCAAACAAAAACTTTTATCATTTGTAATTCTCTGCTTATTATTACGTTATCACGGATACAAGCGGCTGAAATGAGCTTCCTCTGCAGGGTGGCTGGGCGCTCACTCAGAGATAGAGGGAGGAGCTCTGCCATCCGGAAGGAGCTAGGAGTTGAGTTATTGCTCCTCTGGATGAAGAAAAGCCAGATGGAGTGGTTGTGGCATCTGGTTAGGATGCCTCCCGACATCAAACTGGTAGGAGACCAATAACCTGTCCACATGTAGCCGGGTATTTTTGAAAACGCATATACGCTGTCCTTCGTTTAAGAAAAACTCTAGCGTACACACGTAACCGTTTTCAATATAACCGCATCCATACGAACATGTCTAAATACGCTTCTGAGTGCGGTTATATGCATGCCAGACCAGTAGTTGGCAGTGTTTTTTTTAGAAGATCCATGCTGCCCACTGTCTGATATTGTAAACAAGGACGCACACAAATTACGTTCATACATTAATTGTCAAATGTAGTGACGTTTAAAAACGCAAAACGCCAGTTATGCATATCAAAAACGCAAAACCCGAGTTTTCCAAAATCTTCACTTTGGTCGGAGTTTTCAAAAACGACTGTTTGTGGTAAAAAAAAAACAAAAAACGACAGGTACGTGTGGACGACAGACCAAAACGGATAAAAATATATTTGTTTAACCAGATACCCAGCTACGTGTGGACAGGGCCCAAGAGGCAGAACCACTGCTGGAGAAACTACGTATCGCAGCTGGACCGGGAACACCTCGGAATCCTTCCAGGTGAGCTGGAGGATGCAACCGAGGTGAGAGAACCCTGGGTTCCCCGCCTGAAACTGTTGCCCCTGCGACCCGACCCCAGATAAGTGAAGAAAACGGAACGGAATATTGAAGGTGTCATCTGCATAGAAGTTGACTTTAGCCATATATTTTACATATTTAAATAATATATTTACATATTTATACTTTATGTATGAAAACATTATGTGTTTATATAAATAAATAGTAAATATTTATCTTTATATAAACATGCATTTATAACAATCTGTTTTATCTTGTTAGAAATGCGATCTTTGTGTCCGGAGTCCTTGAAAACAGAGGACGCAGAGCAGAAAGAGGAAGTCTGGATTAAATCACCAGCGACAAGTGACACAGGTTGGATGTTTAATCTCTGAGGTCACGTCCTCTCGTGTTCACACGGAAACGACCAGAAAGAACCTCACAGATATTAGAAAGAGATGAGTTTTACACACGTCCTGCTTTATGGTTCTATGGATCATAAAACTAAAAGTTTATTTTTTACTGACTTTAATCAGAATTTAAACTCTTTTCAGACAATTTTGCTGTTTTTAATTTTTTTTTTAATTATTATAATCTCTTTGTTTTTATTTTATTCTAAAATAATCAATCGGGATTAAATTGACTCGATCCTGGATTGTTTTTCCCTTTATTCGTGATTCTGTTTTTATTGTTCTAGATTTTATTAATTTCTCTTACATTATAATAATTTTTTATAATTTTACTAAATGGACTTTAAGGTTTTAAAAAATATATTTTTCTTTTGTTTATTTTTTAATTAATTAATTAATTTTTTTATTTTTATTTTACATTTTATTTTTAATAAATAAAAAATTGGATCGTGCAGCATCAGCAATAACTAGGACGCTGCATCGGTCCGTCGTGGTAAAGAGAGAGCTAAGCCGAAAAGCAAAGCTCTCGATTTACAAGTCGATCTACGTTCCTACCCTCACCATGGTAACCAGGATCTACGTTCCTACCCTCACCTATGGTTACCAGGTGTGGGTGGTGACTGAAAGAATGAGATCACGGATACAAGCGGCTGAAATGTGCTTCCTCCACAGGGTGGCTGGGCTCTCACTCAGAGATCGGGTGAGGAGTTCTGCCATCCGGGAGGAGCTCGGTGTCGAGCCGCTCCTCCTCCAGGTCGAGAGGAGCCAGATGGGGTGGTTCGGGCATCTGGTCAAGATGCCCCCCCAAGCGCCTTGCGGGCGGGGTGTTTCGGGCACGTCCCACCTGGAGGAGACCAAGGGGCAGACCCCGGACCCGCTGGAAAGACTATGTCTCACAGCTGGCCGGGGAACGACTCGGGATCCTTCCAGGTGAGCTAGAGGATGCAGCCGGGGAGAGAGAGGCCTGGGCTGCCCGTTTGAGGCTGTTGCCCCCGCGACCTGACCCCGGAACAAGCAGAAGATGACGGGACGGAATAAATAAAAAATGTATTTTCTTTATTATTTTTTATTTATTATATTATAATTTATATGTATATACAGTATATATTTTATTATAAAAAAATTATTTTTCTTCTTATTCATCACTTTATTTACTTTGTTCTCGACTTTAACCATTTTTTCTGAATTTGACCAACTTTAATCCGTATTTTGCTCATTTTTTATATATTTCAGTGACGGAAGCTAAATTTTACAAACTTTAACCTAGATTTTACAAACTTTATTTAAAGTTTTATTAACTTTTTATGGATTTAATTAACAGTGTTCATGACTTTAATCACTTTAAAATATCATGTGTTCCACCAACAGCTATTCCAGCCCCATTCCACCAAGCCGCTGTTCCAGCTCCATTCCACCAAGCGGCTGTTCCACCCAAAAGCTGTTTCAGCTCCACCCTACTCACTTCTGCACCACCAAGCAGCTGTTCTGAAGATGTTTGGAGCTCTCTTTTGAATTGTTTGGAGCTACTGGACACACAAATGTCCCCATTGGTCCACAATAAGGTATCTGTGTCTCTCCAATGTGAGCATACGGCTAGATTTCTGTTATGTAATTCTTGTCCGCAGTGATGCAGAGAACTGGACCTTCGCCAGGATCCAGCGGTTGGCTGTACAGTATGTGTGTGTGTGTGTGTGGTCATGGATTAGAGAGAGAAGGACGTAAACAGAAAGAGGAGCTCCTGAAGGATGCTCGTGTGTCCTGGTGGTGGCCCTCTTCCTCTCTGTCATCTCAAATAAAAAGAGTGACAATTCATCCCGGACGGGATGTCCAATAGGAAGACGGATCCGAGCAGCTGGCCATTCAGTGACCTCACATCAAACAAAAACTTTCTCTCTCTTACTTTCCTGTTTTTGTTCTTTCGTTCGCTCTCATTCTGCTCTCGAACTGTGTGCCCACCAAAAAAAAATGAGGCATTAATCAGCTGCAGACTGAGCCGTTTCCAGTAAGTCATTTTGTCTCCGTTTATTTTAAGCCTCCCGGCCTCAAAGTTCCACAAATAACATGGCTTTTCTTCGTCCGTCCACTTCCGCTCCACTCTGCAACATTTCCACTCCTACACGCTTACATTTCCCTCCTGAGAAAGCGGAGGAAATGAAGAGGAGGGGGTGAAACGTAAAGGAAAGCTCTGTGGGTGCAGACTGCTGTGGTCTGACTGTGTGTGATGCCCCACGACTTCCACATAAAGACGTCTCTGTAAACCTGACTCAGCTCCAGTTTGAAGAGATGTGCATGTAAAATCAACGTTTTGAAGGTTTCTATTATGTTTGAAAGTTGTTCCCACATCGAAAACTTTCCTCGACGTGCTCCTTTATTCATTCATTCATGTTTGAGAAACATTTGAATACCATATTGTTCTTGGCAATGGCTTTTGTTCCCAACCACGCCCACATTCTAATGTAAACGAGACGTGTTTCAGCTCATGCTCACGTCAACGTCGTCCAAATAAAAACACCAACAGTAGGGCGAAACCGAAACACCTGACCAGTGGGCGCTCGAAGGCATCCTGACCAGATGCCCAAACCACCCTATCTAGCTTCTCTTGACCTGGAGGAGGAGCGGCTCGACACCAAGCTCCTCCTGGATGGCAGAACTCCTCACCTGATCTCTGAGTGAGAGCCCAGCCACCCTGTGGAGGAAGCTCATTTTGGATGCTTGTATCCACAATCTCATTCTATTGGTCACCACCCACAACTGGTGACCGTGGTGAGGGTAGGAACGTAGATCCTGGTTACCATGGTGAGGGTAGGAACATAGATCCTCGTTATCATGGTGAGGGCAGGAACGTAGATCCTGGTTACCATGGTGAGGGTAGGAACGTAAATCCTGGTTACCGTGGTGAGGGTAAGAACATAGATCCTGGTTACCATGGTGAGGGTAGGAACGTAGATCCTGGTTACCGTGGTGAGGGTAAGAACATAGATCCTTGTTACCATGATGAGGGTAGGAACGTAGATCCTGGTTACCATGGTGACGGTTAGGAACGTAGATCCTGGTTACCATGGTGAGGGTAGAAATGTAGATCCTGGTTACCATGGTGAGGGTAGGAACGTAGATCCTGGTTACCATGGTGAGGGTAGGAACGTAGATCCTGGTTACCATGGTGAGGGTAGGAACGTAGATCTGGTTACCATGGTGAGGGTAGGAACGTAGATCCTGGTTACCATGGTGAGGGTAGGAACGTAGATCTGGTTACCATGGTGAGGGTAGGAACGTAGATCCTGGTTACCATGGTGAGGGTAGGAACGTAGATCTGGTTACCATGGTGAGGGTAGGAACGTAGATCCTGGTTACCATGGTGAGGGTAGGAACGTAGATGGACTTGTAAATGGAAAGCCCTGCTTTTGGGTTCAGCTCTTTCTCGATTACCTCTCAAGTCGTTAGAGACCGAATGATGATGATTTATTGAGCTTATTTTTTGTACAAAAACAATTCAAAGTGATTTTTAGACAAACATTAAACAAATTGCAGAAAAAAGAGAAAATAAAATCCACATTTAATTAAAAAAGAATTAGAAATAAATCACAGAAATGAAAGATGCCGTGAGGACCTCATTGTTATGCACACGTAAAAGGAAAGGATTTTAATTTCGATTTAAAAGCTTCCACATTTGGTCAAAGTTTATTCTCTACTTTCAGTTTGTTCCATTTGTTTGCAGAATAAAAGCTGAAAGCCGCTTCCTCGTGTTTAGTCTGGACTGTGGTCTGAACTAGTTGACCGGAATCTGATGATCTCAGAGTTTCACTGAGTTTATAATTTGAACAGAACAGAGACAAATTCCGAACCTAAACCGATTTATAGTATAAACATATGTAATAAAAACAGAATAATTACACCATGTTTTTAAATAACGCAGTATTAAAAATGTAATAACGAGAAACAAGTTGCCGTCTTGATATTGTGACAATGTGATCAAACTGATCAATTAGAAGACGTTTTTTATGCTAAAATGCGACGCAGTATTGTGGAAATATCAAAATACCGAACACCGGCGGATCGGTGCGGCGTCAGCAATAACTAGGACGCTGCATCGGTCCGTGGTGGTAAAGAGAGAGCTGAGCCGGAAAACAAAGCTCTCGATTTACAAGTCGATCTACGTTCCTACCCTCACCGTGGTAACCAGGATCTCCATTCGTACCCTCACCATGGTAACCGGGATCTACGTTCCTACCCTCACCATGGTAACCAGGATCTATGTTCCTACCCTCACCATAGTAACCAGGATCTATGTTCCTACCCTCACCATAGTAACCAGGATCTATGTTCCTACCCTCACCGTGGTAACCAGGATCTATGTTCCTACCCTCTCCATGGTAACCAGGATCTACGTTCCTACCCTCTCCATGGTAACCAGGATCTACGTTCCTACCCTCACCATGGTAACTAGGATCTACGTTCCTACCCTCACCATGGTAACCAGGATCTACGTTCCTACCCTCACCATGGTAACCAGGATCTACGTTCCTACCATCACCATGGTAACCAGAATCTACGTTCCTACCCTCACCATGGTAACCAGGATCTATGTTCCTACCCTCACCATAGTAACCAGGATCTATGTTCCTACCCTCACCATAGTAACCAGGATCTATGTTCCTACCCTCACCGTGGTAACCAGGATCTATGTTCCTACCCTCTCCATGGTAACCAGGATCTACGTTCCTACCCTCTCCATGGTAACCAGGATCTACGTTCCTACCCTCACCATGGTAACTAGGATCTACGTTCCTACCCTCACCATGGTAACCAGGATCTACGTTCCTACCCTCACCATGGTAACCAGGATCTACGTTCCTACCCTCACCATGGTAACCAGGATCTACGTTCCTACCATCACCATGGTAACCAGAATCTACGTTCCTACCCTCACCATGGTAACCAGGATCTACGTTCCTACCCTCACCATGGTAACCAGGATCTACGTTCCTAACCTCACCATGGTCACCAGCTGTGGGTGGTGACTGAAAGAATCAGATTGTGGATACAAGCGGCCGAAATGAGCTTCCTTTGCAGGGTGGCTGGGCTCTCACTCAGAGATCGGGTGAGGAGCTCTGCCATCAGGGAGGAGCTCGGTGTCGAGCCGCTCCTCCTCCAGGTCGAGAGAAGCTCGCTGAGGTGGTTTGGACATCTGGTTAGGATTTCCCCCCGAATGCCTCGCTGGTGAGGTGTTTTGGGCATGTCCCACGGGGGGAGACCAACAGGCAGACCCCGGACTCACTGCAGAGACTATGTCTCACAGCTGGTCGGAAAACGACTCGGGATCCTTTCGGGCGAGCTGGAGGACGGAGCTGGGGTGAGAGAAGCCTGCGCTTCCCGTCTGTCAGCCAGGATGGGCTCCAGCACCCCACGCAACCCCATGAGGAATAGTCAGTTAAGAAGGTGACTGACTGACTTCATATATTTTGAGCAAATAAACGCTAACGCAATTATTTCCTCGTTTATTTTCATTCTTATTTAATAAAAACATTTTCTGTTGTTTTATATTTTTCGGTGACTTGTTTTCGCAACTTTCGCACTTTCTTAAAATAAGAAATGTTACTGTTTAAAGTAATAAAATAGTAACACGAATAGATTTTATTGATTAATCACATTCAAAAAACTTTTATTCACACCAAAAATCTGCATCCACGCGGTGTAAAAACCAACCTGTCACTGCCCCGACCAATAAAACTCTGAGCCAGTTGATAAGGAAATGACCCATTAGCTGCAGGCGCATGAATGCAAGCTAAGGAGGGAGTGGAAACGTCGCTTTAATGAGATAACACGTCTTGGAATGCTTTTGTTTTCCAATTAGAACCAATCAGGGGGTTTCGGCTCCGAAACAGATCAATTTATGCAACACCAAGCAGAGAAGAAAGAGTCTCCGAAATATAAGTCAGGGTTTTTAAAGAGCACTTTATTTATGTTTGATGTTTTAAAAGCACGACGACGACATGTGATGGGGAAACACATTTCCTCTGGCATGTTGTGTAACATTCCAAAGAATAAAAGAAAAAGGACAATCAGGAGCCTATCAGCAGGAAATGCCTGGTTAGGAGTTAGCATGGTCAGGGCTGGATAATGGCACCATGGTAGCTTTGATCCGACACTGGCATACAGGAGGCACCCGTCCGGGCGTTTCTCTGATCAGACTCACTGATTCAGCCTAGTTCGCAAATCGTTTGATCTCCAAGTCATTAGACACGCCCCCAAAAACTACAAAATTTTTGGTCCCAGGGGGCGTTGGCCTTGTGTTAGAAATACCATTTTTCGACCGGGCGGATCTGGTTCGATTCCCGCTGGGCCCAAGCTGTCCCTGGGACTACAGAAAAGACACAAAGGAAAGCAAATAAAAAACCCTGAAAAAACAATAAAAAACCTACAAAATTCTCGTCTCGATGCTTCGTCTGCTTTAAAAATGGTTTATTATTGTTATTGAAGGATACAGGTTAATTTTACGGAGTTGCTTTGGCATGGTAACAGCAAGAAAGTCCAGGGTTTGAGTCCCAGACTGGGGACGTTGCGTGAAACATTAGCCTTTCTGTGTGGAGTTTGCATCCGTGTGGTTGTGGGTTTTATCCAGAAACTCCGGTTTCCTCACACATGCATGTTCAGAGATTCCAAGTTTTTGGCTTCACAAAGCTGGAGATTGGAGGAGGCAGACCCAAAAAGAGGAGGAGCTTGACATCACATCCGCCATGACAGTTGGGGTAAAACAAACCATTCAAAACATGAGAAAGCAGCTGGTAAATTGTGCGTCTTCTGTGTGTTACCACCTAGCGTTATGTATCAGTATGAAGAGGAATTAGCACCAGGAATACACACCTATACTGCTTGTTTACGCTTTGTTTTGCGGCTCATGCACATGAGCTGTCACACGACCAAAGTTCCCGGATGTCCGACTTCTTCCATATGTTCACCAAAAACAATACTGGCAATAAACCATGCAGATCACTACTAGCTGCTTTCAGATGCACAACTGCAGCAGCAGGAGATGCCATGTGCTTAGCCTCATTATACCTATTCATGTTATTAGCCTTGGTGGGTGAGTGTGCTGATGCACCAGTCCGGATTAAAAAGTAAAGCAAACAAACCCCAATTCTGCAAGGTCAGACTGTTTCCACAGAGAGAAAGACACAGTGTGATGTAACCGGTTGGGTGACCTGTAACCTGCTGAAGTGTGTGTCAGACTTTTGTTTATATGGAAAGTTGGTTAAAAATTCTTTTGTTTGATTTGTGTCTTAAACTAAACTTGATAGGATTCGGATAAACAAGAACTTTTAGGGTCCGAGTTGAGTTTTTGTTAAACTTTAGAAACGTTGAAACACAGCTGGACGTTTCCTCCTGATTCCTGTCTTCATGAGACGCTCAGGGTTGCAATCAGTCTGTTACACAGTCAGACAGAAAAGGAAGAAGCACTTCCTCTGAGCTGTCAAAACATTTTCTTTACAAAATTCTTCTCTGTTTTTTTTTTTTTCACACGTCTCTTTCTAGTTAAACATCCCACTGGGTGCAGCCCTGTTCGTCTCGGAGATTTCAGAATCCAGTCGAACAGGCTGAACGTTCATTTTAAACACAAAAAGAGAGCAATAAGTGCTTTGAACCGAGACAAAAACCAGCTGAAAACAAACACTAGAGATTAGACTTAATCAAATAACAAGCTTCCAGAACCAGATACCGAGGCTTTGTCAGCAAAGAGCAGCCTTTAGCGATGAGCGCCGGATCAGACTGATCATGATACAACATGCTAGAACCACTGAAAAAAAACAGGACATTTGATCTGACTGAACGTTCCCACAAGGCCCTGCTTGTTTAGCAGTTGATTTGACCAGTTAATAATAGTTACCGCCTCGAAGGAAATTTATTCCAATAGAGAAACTTTCTAGTTCTTCCCACCGAAAGTCTGGTGGCTTCGGAGTGCTCTGGGAACGGTGGGAGGTTCCCAGTGCTGTTTCAGCCTGAAGCTATGATGCTCTGCTTGATCTCAAGCTGCTGATTCCCAGGACCAGACCTCATCCCCAGGGAGCGTCAACGTTCTATCAGCAGGACCAGTGACCTACAAACTGAACACGTCATACGGTTCAGGAATGATTCCGGACACCTGTGGGTGTAAGCGCCAGTGGTGGATGAAGTACTCACTTTTTGTACTTAAGTAAAAGTACAGATACTTAGGCAAAAAATTTACTTAAGTAAAAGTAAAAGTACCAATAAAAAAAATCTACTTAAGTAAAAGTACAAAAGTATTTGGTGTAAATTGTACTTTTTAAGTAAAAAGTAAAAGTATTCGACCATAATTCAAATGTTATTTTTTGTGCTATAGGGTGTCACCATGGTAACCAGGATAAATACTCTGCAGGGATGTGACCCCCCTCTCCCGCCTCTTTTGGTCCACAAAAATAAAAAATAAATAAAATAAAAGGAAAGGGGACAAGTCAAGCTATCCCCTAGTAGGGCCAGTGAATGGGCACCAAAATGGAGGAAAATGACACTTATTTTTTAAAATGTTTTGGGGGGGAGGCCCCCAGTCACAATATATTGGCTTTGTCAAGACCCCACCCCCTTTGGAAAATTCTAGATCCGCCCCTGCTCTGTGTAACGATGGCTCAACTTTTTATTTAGAAGTAAACACAACGAACAACGATCTTCTGACTCTTTTTAATTTGTACTATATTTGATGTTAGGTTTTTGGCGCTGAATGAATGCGGAAAATGTTTCTCGATTCATTACTTCTTCTCCCGATCAACTGCTTCTTTTGATTTTGGCGATGCGGCTTCAAGACGCGCTAAAAAAAAAAACCTGTGTATTTTTCAAATTCCTGAACGAAAATGTAACAAAAATGTAAAACACACTTTTAAAAAATAGCGAAGTAAAAGTACAGATATTTGCTCTAAAAATGTAGTGAAGTAAAAGTAAAAGTACCGGTCTTAAATTTTACTTAAGTAAAGTACAGATACACAATTTTTTTACTTAAGTACAGTAACGAAGTACATTTACTTCGTTACGTTCCACCACTGGTAAGCGCACGTCTGCTGGAAGGATTTCCAGAATACAGATTCACGTTCATGATCCTACATGATACATGTTGAGGATTCAGTCAATCTCCTGATATTTTCTCACCTCTTTGAACCGAAAGAGCTTTGTTTTTTTTCCACAGCGGATTCTTTTTGCATGTCTTTGCAAATCAAGTATGTGGGTGTCCCTAATCAGCCTAAACACATCGTTTAGATCCAACTGTTTAAAAAGAAAAGCACGGGTTTAGTTTCACTTTTTTACTTTTTTATCCTTTCATCTTTGGTCAGTTAAATTCGGATGTGTGTGAATCCGGGCCTTATGTAATCTTTGATAACAGGAAGTAGTGAAGTACATATTGAGCCACGGCCTTCAGTCGGAATTCCCAAAGAAGAAATGAAAGTTATCTTCATGTTTAAATAGTTTCAAACTGATGATTGGACAAAAACAAGAAGATCACTCATTCATCCAGAAGTGATCCATAGTAGAAAAAGTTTCAAAAAAGTCTTCTGGACAGTTTTAGCATTTTTATAATAAGGTTCGTTTACTGGTCTGTGGCGACAATAGAAGCCATTCACGGCAATCATAGGTAACACAGGCTCATTGGTCATTTTTTACCTTTTACTCAGGTTAGTATAAATAGATCCAGTTTTCAGTCCATTTCATACAGATTGAAAATGATTTCTGGATGGAAGTCGAAACATCTCGATCAAGAATTAAACTGTCCAGAAGACTTTTTTGAAACTTTTTCTACTAAGAGAGGAAAATCTTCAAATCTTACTGAGAATTTGAGACACAATGAATCTTTGGGTTCATTCTCTTGACGTGGATTTTTAAACATTGTTGAGGAATGTGTGAAATGTGCAGCGTGGGAGGAGAACTCTGACACAAGCGGCTGAAGCTATACCAGACATGAAAAGCTGCCAGCGCTTTTCAAGGTGTGGCTCTCCTCCTTTTCACAGACGCCGTTGTCAAACTGATGTGTGCGCTCGCATGTGACGGGAACTGCTCGTGTTTGCATTGCACTTCCTCACCTCGGTTAGCTGCTTATATAAATACAGAGATAAAGAACCTGCTTCCTGACGGGTGGACACGGTCTCTCCATCCAATGATAGGATTAAAACATTCCTATTTAGAAACAGCTTACCAGCGGCCCAGGTGGAAAGACGGTTAGCTTGATCGCTGGTAGCGATCTGTGAGGAAACAGAAGCTAGGAGAAGTTTGGTGGGAGACAGTGGCTCACTGGTAGAGCGTTCGCCCGCGGACCGGAAGTTCTTGGGTCTGATTCCCACTGAGTTCACTTCTAGGGTCTCTTGGAGAAGACACCGACCGTAATTTCACGACCATTAGGCGTACCGTACGAAAAGGCGCAGTCTCAGTCAAACACCACCTTACCACAACACACACGCACGCATGCAAATGTGCAAATAGATCGGGAGCAAAACTGAGTTTGGTTGTGCTTTATTTAAGTAGTAACAATACTAAACAAGCACATTACCGGAAATAGTCTTTATTCAAATCCGTCAAAGTCCTCATCCTCTGTCTCTGAATCAAACAGCTGCGCAAAATCCAACAGAGCAGGTCCACTTCGCTCCTTGCTGTCAAAGTCACTGTCTGTCCTGTGCGGCTCCTCAGAAAGGATACCAGCTTTTGCGAAAGCTCGGGTAACAGTACCAGCAGACACGTTAGTCCAAGCATCTACAATCCATTGGCAAACTGTAGCGTAACTCGCCCGGCGCTGCCTTCCACCCTTCGTGAAACTGTGGTCTCCTTCGCTCATCCATCGCTCCCACGCCGCTCACACTTCACTCTTTAACGTTCTCATGTCTTTTCTTTCAGGTCCGTCTCGCGGGCACCGCATTTTCTTTTAGGTCCGCTTTTTCTCACACACAAGGCGCACCCCACAAAAAGGCGCACCGCTCATTTTGAAGAAAATTTGAGACTTTTAGGTGTGCCTTATGGCCGTGAAATTACGGTAATCCCCCATTTCTCCCACCAGTGCAGGTGGAAAGATTGTTAGCTTGATTGCTAGTAGCGGTCTGTAAGGAAACAGAAGCTGGGAGAAGTTTGGTGCGTTCAGTGGTGGACACTCAATACCCTCAAAGCCTTATCTGCAGACCTAAAAAAAAAAAAATCTAAGTCACAAACTGCTGTTAATTATATTTTATCAGTTTATGTTTATAAATTGTTTCGAAATAGTCTTTTAATTATCTTTCATGGCTTTTTTTAAACCTGTGCTGCTTTCAAACGTGTATTTCGGCGAGCAGATAATGGCTTAGCTGTAGAGTGCGGAGTCCTAGCCCGCGGACTAGAAGTAACCAGAAGTTCGCGGGTCCAATTCCCACTGAGTTCACATCTAGAGTCCTTGGAAAAGCTGAGTTTCCAAGGCCTCCTGGCAGACTGACAGTGTGCGTCATCATTTTCAGATCTGCTGATTGGCTAATGGGACTTCATAGTGGAACGATACGTAACTAACAGCATAAATTCATTGTATTAAAACTTTTGTCATAAAAAACAAACAAACAAACAAACAAGTGAAGTAGAAAAACAAGGACGCACATGAATGATGTAAGTGCATTACTTGTTGCAGGTAGTGACACATAAAAACGCAAATCCCCGTTTTCGCACGTCCACACGCAAACGCAAAAACAAAGTTTCCCAAAATCTCCATTTTCAAAAACGCCGGTTTTGAGTGAAAAAACTCTGTTTTCGTGTGGACGGCAAAACGGATAAAAATATATGCGTTTTCAAAAATACCCGACAACGTGTGGACAGAGCCATAACCTCTCCAGCTGATCCGGTTTCTGTCTCTGGGTCTCCTCCCAGTGGAATGTGATGGAAATACATCACCAACGAGGCGCTTGGGAGGCATCCTAACCAGATACCCAAACCACCCCATCTGGCTTCTCTCGACTCAAAGGAGGAACGTCTCCAGTCCGAGCTCAACCTATGGCAGAGCAAAACCTTTTCTCACCTTGTACTAGTGCTTTTTTGATTCTGTATTAATTCACTGTATAAGACGGTTTGATACTCATAGAATGGCCACTAGGGGGGCTGAACACGAAGCGAGCAACAACATTTGATCGACCATGTTTTAACTCGAACAACTTCTGCTGTTCTGCAAATAACAACAAAAAACAGAGAACTTTGGGGAATGCGTTTAAAAAAAACAAACAGACCCCAATGTTTATATCGAACAAACGTGACTGAGAGTAACGGCCGTCAATTTTTCACCATGAGTCAACGGGTGCCGATGGTTTTCGGGTCCAGAACTTCATCCTATTTGGAAGCAACTTTCTCAGTAGAGTTCCTTATACAGTCATCGGTGGAATCGTTTGAGAACAAGACAAAAATTCTGCCGTCTTTTATTTTATTGGGACATTAAGCAGTCAGAAAATAAAAGTAAATGAGGAGGTTCTGAAGAGGCAGCAGCTGAGGTCCAGAGAAGAACAGAAGTATCAATGGCCGGCAACAGCTGGGCCCACTTCCTCCTTTTGATGGATGGGCAACATGATCCCGTCTTTTTTTTTGTGCCCCACATGACATTTAATATTCCAGAGCACATGTCCAAGTCAGGGCTAATCGTCCTAGCATGACACGCGGAAGTGTCCGAATTTAAACACGCATACGAGACCAAATGTGCTTATTTCACGTCCTTAAGATAAGAAATACAAATATAAAACTGGGGAATGATTGAGCGGGAAAAGAAAATGATAACACATTCCCTCGTGCGACCATCATTTCCTCCCTCCGTCAGGCGTTCTGCTCTTCTCCAGCTGAGAGGAAGTGATGGGGGAAAGAGTCAGTAGCGACTAAACCGAGAAAAAAAACTGGATGAGAATTTTTCGACAGTTTTTTAGCTGAATTTTTAGGGAGTTTGGGGGAATTTGAAGCAGCCACCTGTGCTTTTAAATTTAGCTTCCCGTCCTCAGATGTTCTGGGACAGGAAGTGGATGTTGATATCAGAGCGAAAGGGTTTCACACTAAGCAAAAAGTTTGAGTGAAAAAGAGCGTGAGCTTTTTACCAGACAGCTGAAATGTTTTAAACATTACAGTTGTTGTAAAGCCCAAAAAAAAAACATCTGTGGTACGGTTAGAGTTCAGCTGGATCCGCTTTTATTAAGTGTTTTATTACAAAACCGCTTTTTACTCGCTTTGTTGAGCTTGATTAAATAATTCAAACATTTTTGGACTCTTTAATCTGTTTCGTTCCAAATTCTTCCGCTCATCCGGGGCCGGGTCGCGGGGGCAAAAGGCTTCTCTCACCCCGGCTGCATCCTCCAGCTCACCCGGAAGGATCCTGAGGATCCTGTGAGACATAGTCTCTCCAGCAGGTCCGGGGTCTGCCCCTTGGTCTCCTCCCGGTGGGATGTACCCGAAACACCTCACCAGCGAGGCGCTCGGGGGGCATCCTGACCAGATGCCCGAACTACCCCATCTGGCTCCTCCCGACCTGGAGGAGGAGCGGCTCGACACTGAGTTCCTTCCGGATGGCAGAGCTCCTCACCCGATCTCTGAGTGAGAGCCCAGCCACCCTGTGGAGGAAGCTCATTTTGGACGCTTGTATCCGTGATCTCATTCTTTTGGTCACCACCCACAGCTGGTTACTGTAGGTGAGGGTAGAAACGTAGGCCCTGGTTACCACGGTGAGGGTAGGAACGTAAGTCCTGGTTACCATGGTGAGGGTAGGAACGTAGATCCTGGTTACCATGGTGAGGGTAGGAACGTAGATCTTGGTTACCATTGTGAGGGTAGGAATGTAGATCCTGGTTACCATGGTGAGGGTAGGAACGTAGATCCTGGTTACCATGGTGAGGGTAGGACGTAGATCTTGATTACCATGGTGAGGGTAGAAACGTAGATCTTGGTTACCATGGTGAGGGTAGGAATGTAGATTCTGGTTACCATGGTGAGGGTAGGAATGTAGATCCTGGTTACCATGGTGAGGGTAGGAACGTACATCCTGGTTACCATGGCGAGGGGAGGAACGTAGATCCTGGTTACCATGGTGAAGGTAGGAACGTAGATCCTGGTTACCATGGTGAGGGTAGGAACGTAGATCCTGGTTACCATGGTGAAGGTAGGAACGTAGATCCTGGTTACCATGGTGAGGGTAGGAACGTAGATCCCGGTTCCATGGTGAGGGTAGGAACGTAGATCCTGGTTACCATGGTGAGGGTAGGAACGTAGATCCCGGTTACCATAGTGAGGGTGGGAACGTAGATCCTGGTTACCATGGTGAGAGTAGGAACGTAGATCGACTTGTAAATCGAGAGCTTTGCTTTTCGGCTCAGCTCTCTCTTTACCACGACGGACCGATGCAGCGTCCTAGTTATTGCTGACGCTGCACCGATCCACCTGTCGATCTCCTGCTCCATCTTTCCCCCACTCGTGAACAAGACCCCGAGATACTCAAACTCCTCCACTTGGGGCAGGACCCTGTTCCTGACCCGCAGGCGGCATTCCACCCTTTTACGGGCGAGGACCATGGTCTTGGATTTGGAGGCACTAATTCCCATCCCGGCCGCTTCACACTCGGCAGCAAATCGATCAAGTGAGAGCTGGAGATCACGGTCCGATGAAGCCAACAGGATATTCAATCAGTTTTACTAAATGTTTAAGTTTTTTTTTTAACCCAAACAAGAAAAAAGTTGTCGTCTTAAAGATCGCAGGGGGTGCCGGAGCCTAAGTCAGCTGATTTCAGGCAAGAGGCAGGGTACACTCTGATCAGGTCACCAATCTGTTGTAGGGCCACATACGCACACAACCGTCCACACACACTCATTCCTGGGGCAATTTCTTGCATGTTTTTGGAGGGTGGGAGGAAACTGAAGAAAACCCACACATACACAGGGAGAACATGCAAACCACACACAAAAAGGACAGTGTGTTAACCCTTCAAACCCTGATCTACTTGTTGTGAGGCTACAATCCTAACCACTGAATAACCGTGCAGTTCTAAAATTCTGTGCTGCATTGCACTGCAGCAAGCAGTCAGGACGACGCTAATTCTGGAAGTAACTGGGTGTTTGGTGTCTTTTTCAGGGATACTTAGGCATGAGCTCATGGTGGGAATCGAACCGGCAACTCTTTGGTCCAAAGTCAGCCATTTTACCAATGAGCCACACCTCCCCTCGATTTGCTTTAAATGTTCAGCTTTTTTTAACTCAAGTTTTAACTCAAACTAATCAGAATGAAAAGCATGGCACTCTGCCCAAATTCTGCACACCTTGTCTCAAATGCTGTTCGCACCTGTGTCTCGTCTTCCCCTGGTTTTTTTAACCCCTGGTGTCCATGACTCCAGTGTCAGATAATCTGCTGTTCTGCAGCAGCCATGATGGTGTCCCTCCAAGTTTGGGCCCTTCCATCTTGTCATTCCGGCCACCACATGCGTACCCCGCTATCTAACCGCTGATTAACTGCAATAAATCTCCTCCTTCACCAGCTCACGACAAATGTCAATTTACCACTCTGTTCGTTCCGTTGTCTTCTGTTTATCCAGGGCCGGGTCACAGGGGCAACACCCTCACATGGGAACCCCAGACCTCTCTTATCCTGGCTGCATCACCCAGCTCAACCAGGAGGATCCTGAGCCGTTCTCTGGCCGGGTCTGCCTCTGGGTCACACGCTTAAAGACCAAACACACACAAAATCACACACACGTGCATGCGTTCACACAAATATTACATGCACACAAAATCACACACAGACACTCACACATAAATAATAGCACCAGGATGCCTGTACACACACATACTGTCATGGTTCCATCGCACACCACCAGGGGGTGCCCAGGACTGGTTTTTATCTCCTTGATTAGGGACACCTGATGGTGGTTGAACAACTGCCTTGCATTTGGGGGTGGGTCATCATCCCTTCCAGCCAGGTCTTCCTGGCTCTTGACCATGAGATACTTTGAACATTAACCAATAGATGTTCCACTGAACCACGTGTTTTTCCGTTCGTTCCGTTCCGTCGTCTTCCGCTTATCCGGGGCCGGGTCGTTTTTACAGCTTAATCAGGTCACGTTTTCTCAATAAATTATGTTTTTCAATTTGCTGCATCAGTCTGTCGTGGTAAAGAGAGAGATGAGCTGAAAAGCAAAGTTCTCGATTTACAAGTCGATCTACATTCCTACCCTCACCATGATAACCAGGATCTACGATCCTACCCTCACCATGGTAACCAGGATCTACGTTCTTACCCTCACCATGGTAACCAGGATCTACATTCCTACCCTCACCATGGTAACCAGGATCAACGTTCCTACCCTCACCTTGGTAACCAGGATCTACGTTCCTACCCTCACCATGGTAACCAGGATCTA
The DNA here is from genome assembly GCA_902685375.1 of Neostethus bicornis. NCBI lineage: Eukaryota > Metazoa > Chordata > Actinopteri > Atheriniformes > Phallostethidae > Neostethus > Neostethus bicornis. The sequence goes on along the minus strand of CACRXE010000066.1, from coordinate 3,061,088 downwards.
CGTTCCTACCCTCATCTATGGTCACCAGCTGTGGGTGGTGACCGAAAGAATGAGATCATGGATACAAGCGGCCGAAATGAGCTTCCTCCGCCGGGTGGCTTGAGAGATCGGGTGAGGAGCTCTACCATCCAGGAGGAGCTCGATGTCGAGCCGCTCCTCCTCCAGGTCGAGAGGAGCCAGATGGGGTGGTTCGGGCATCTGGTCAGGATGCGAGCGCCTCACGGGCGAAGTGTTTCGGGCACGTCCCACCGGGGGGAGACCAAGGGGCAGACCCTGGACCCGCTGGAGAGAATATGTCTCACAGCTGGCTGGGGAACGACTCGGGATATTTCCGGGTGAGCTGGAGGATGCAGCTGAAGTGAGAGAAGCCTGGGCTTCCCGTTTGAGGCTGTTGCCCCCGCGACCCGACCCCGGAACAAGCGGAAGATGACGGAACGGAACTTGCAATTGAGCCTCTTCCTCATTCTGCGCCCTCAACGTGACACATAATTATGTTTAGATAAAAAGCATGGAAACAAAAACGCTAAAAAAGCTACACAGAACTGGATTTGAACGGTGACCCTGATCATTCTTAAAATTTAATCACTTCTTCATCTTCTCATTGTGAATCTATCCTGAAAATGTGATGAAAATCCACCTGTAACTTTTTGAGTTATCTTGTTCACACACATGTTGCCCATCACATTGTGTAACCTCCTCAGCGGCAGTAACCCGGACCGTTCCCTGCATCACTATTGTTCCTCCACACACTCAGCTCGTCTCTCACCTACACCAGCTAATTACCCTATGCTTCTTCACATCTAAGTGATGTCTAACATTTTCTGCCCAGTCAGCAGTTTCACCTGCAGACGATGCTGAGTTGCATCTCCGTTCTGACAGGAAGTCTCGTCTTCACACCATCTACCAGTTCACTCTGTGACGATTTATGTTCTTTCACAACTAACACCTACTTCTTCTTACTAATTAAAGTAAACAATGAGGAAACAAGCAGGCGGACACGTGCCAACATGCACAGCCACATACACCCTCTTTTCACAAAGAAAAAGCATATTTTCCCACACTGACGAAGAGATAAACAAACTTTAACATCATCTTCTGTAAGCAAACAGATCGGGATTCATTCAACTTGATTTATCCATATTGAATTGAATTAAATTGGATAGACTTTATTCATCCGCAAAGGAAAAATTGCGTAAGGGAGTCCAAACACAGAACCAAAAACAAACCAAATGAAGAACCAAAAGAGGAACTGACGATAAGAAGAAATCAATAATCAATCAAGAACTTATTAACATGTGTACATGATTTTTTTTTTTGAATGGCAAGTAGTTACAGGTTTGAAAGTGAAAGGTTGAATACTTTGATGGGGGATGGTAAGAATGATTTTCTCTACCGTTCCTTTGAGCAGCGGGGTTGCAGGAGTCTGTTGCTGAAGTTAATCTTCAGATGGTCCACAGATTCATGGAGAGGTTTTGCTTTCATTCTGTCCCTCGCCACCTCCGTCACGCAGGCAAGGGGTGAGCCAACCACACCTCCAGCTTTTTTTTATCAGTCTGTTGGCATTCTTTGTTTTATACCAGCTCCCCAGGCGGGCACAGCAAAGAACGGGACACTCTCCATGATGGCATGGTAAAACATGGAGAGCATCTTGTTGCAGACGTTGAAGGACCTGAGCTCTCTGAGGTAGTACAGTCTGCTCAGGCCCTTTTTGTAGATCATGTCCGAGTTGGTGGTCCAGTCAAGTTTACTGTTGATGTGAACGCCCAGGAATCTGTATGACGGGACCATCTCCACTTCAGATCCATCTATACAGACCGCGGATGGTTGGGACCATATTGGTTATACCATATGAGTATAGCCACAAAATTTCAATAAGCTTTAGACACACTTAATTAGACAGAAACACACAATCAGGTCTCATGGAGCGTTGGCCTAGTGGTAGAGATACCGTCTTTCGACCAGAAGAACCTAGTTCAATACCCGCTAGGCCCAAACTGTCCCTGGGACGACAAAGAAAGGACAGAAAAGAAACACACAATCAGTGACCGTAAGCCCTAAACTTATTTACTCCTGGGTCACAAATGGATATAAAAAAACAGGTGTAGTTTGGTAAAGTATTTAAAAAAAAAATTGCAACATGAACTATAAAAAAAACAACAGCTTTGATTTGCTTTGCTCCCGTTCACCGAAAGGTCAAGTTTAACTTTGACCACACCTTTATTTCCCTGTCTGGATGAAGCCTATCCGCAGCTAAGATGACTTTATTGTCATATTGAGGAATATAATCAAAATAAAATGGGATTTCATCCCTCACAAAAAATTTGAGGGATGTGTTCTCAGTGTTCTCAGAAAACAAAGTTTGAACAACAAAATACAAACGAACACTGACTTAACTCGGAAAGAACGACGCGGAAACACAGATTTTACGTCACCATGTGAATGCAGGGCGGCTGCTTAACAATAGTCAATGTGTCTAAAAAGTGTCTTCAAGAATAAAACCGCAAAAAAAATTAAAGCAGTTTATAAACTTCACAGAAGGTGAAAAGGCCAGTTTAGAAAGCTAAGCGGGCCGCATGTGGCCCTCGGGCCTCAGTTTGCCCATCCCTGTCTTACATTACTCAGATGACTTTGTAAGTATGGTGTCACTTGTCACCTTTGGCTCTATCCAAATGATTCACCGTTTTCTGCCTTACATTTGCATGGTACACGCCCATCCGAAGCAGAAGCTACTTCCTATTTGGCGTGCAGGCGGAAGTGACTTGCCATGTCCAGTTTTTGACTTGCTGTGGCGCCCCCTCAAGGGTAAAGTTTTACAAAGAAGAAATAGAATTATTTTCACATCACATCGCTTGTTTATTTTCATCTACAAGAAGTTTCAGAGGTTTCATCTTCTTTCCAGATGTTTCATGCACATGTGCTGAACTTTCAGGACAATGCCTGGAGGAGCTTTACATCATCTGAACAACAGGATTGCATCTTTCAGACTGGCTCCTCTGCAGCCCCTCAGCTCCACTGTAATGGAACATTGTGTGGGCTGAGTGCTCCTTCAAACTCTCACAGACCTTCCACATGAGAAAGCCTGTGCCATGTCGTCTGTTGGAGAATAGGCGCAGCGGATTGTGGAGCAGATCAAACACGGCTGGCCTGCGGCGCATTATATCAGATTTCATTTTGAGTTGAGGCCCTTCATTCATTTCTGACATTTACAGTTTGTGTCGGTGTACCCCTCTCCGAGGCCTCTCGGCTCGCAGACTGAGGCCCCATCAGCCATTCTGGAAAAACCCAGTGCATCTGACTTGCATTGCCTGGCTCCACTTGTGTGTTCTGCTTGGCCCGTGCCGCTGGAGGAGGAGAGCGGGCCAATTACCAGCCGCCGCTCTGAGACCAACATGATGTCATCCTCCCGCTACGCCGTAACAGGCTGCAGATGAGAAGGCTAGGCCTCTCCGCAGACTTATTCACTTAACAAAAAGCAGGAGAGCTGTAAAAGAAAATAATGATACTAAATATCCATGAACATTTCTCTTAATCTAAACCCACTTCGATCTCCTAAAGTGGTCTGTGATGTCTGACAGGCTGCGTTGGAGCCCACCAGACTGCAGATTACAATCATAATAGTTCACTGTTTATATCATGAGCCGGCACCTTGTTTGAATAAAGTCTGATAAGAGTCTTTCTACGGATCACATGTGAAGCAGGAAGCCGGCAGGGCCTTTCATATCAGAGCCCCACCTTCCTCCAAAGTTACCTGCTAGATACAGGTTGTTCTTTGGTTTTCTTTGGAAGAGCCGCTGCTTACTGCATCCTGAACATCAAAGAACAAGTAAAACAATAACGTTAGAGCGGGGGTGGGTCACAAAAGCTTTTAAAATGTAAGTTAAAGGCCACTAAGAGCAGATGGATGATCGGTTTTCTCCACACCTTTAAAGTCTCTCTGCTGATCTAAAAAAAAATCTAAGTCACAAAACTGGTGTCAAATTTTTCAAAATGATCTTTTTTCAGTTTTTTGAGTTTCCAAATGTGTTTTTTTTTTTTTTGTCATGAGGTTGTGAATTAGCTGTTAATCAGCTGTGGGTGGTGACCGAAAGAATGAGATCGCGGGTACAAGCGGCCGAAATGAGCTTCCTCTGCAGGGTGGCTGGGCTCTCACTCAGAGATCGGGTGAGGAGCTCTGCCATCTGGGAGGAGCTCAGTGTCGAGCAGCTCCTCCTCCAGGTCGAGAAGATCCAGATGGGGTGGTTCGGGCATCTGGTAAAGATGCCCCCCGAGCGCCTTGCGGGCGAGGTGTTTTGGGCACGTCCCACCGGGAGGTGACCAAGGGGCAGACCCTGGACCCGCTGGACAGACTATGTCTCACAGCTGGCCGGGGAACGACTTGGGATCCTTCCGGGTGAGCTGGAGAATGCCGCCGGGGTGAGAGAGGCCTGGGCTGCCCGTTTGAGGCTGTTGCCCCCGCGACCCGATCCCAGAACAAGCGGAAGATGACGGAACGGAACGAAAAGGTTCTGAATTAGATGTAGGATCCAAAAGCATATCCAGTTTTAACCAGTTTACTGCAGTTAATAATTACAATATATACCTTATTCATCCCTCAACTGAGAAATTTGTGTGCTGTATTACGTCACAGCAGGCCGCCCACGACGGCGCCAATGGTGGGAGAAACAGGGGGTTAGGTGTCTTCTCCAAGGACCCTAGACGTGACTCAGTGGGATGTGAACTCGCCAACTTCCGGTTAACTTTGGGCTCAAGGGTGAATTCTCTACCACTAAGCCACCGCCTCACCCCATAAATATAATTATGCAATGTTTCTCAAAGTTTTAAATACTTTATACAAACATTCAAACACAAAGGGATTCTTATAATTTGGCAAACCTGGTCCCAAATCTGCGATGAGTCTTGTTTCTCTTCGGGCTATGTAGAATAGAATAGAATTTATTTTGTTTTCAATCTCCAGTTACTTTATATACGTTAACAAACCTCAAACCCAGATAGGACAGGTGACCAAAAACATATCCCTCACTTCCCTGCTGGATCATTTCTCGGCTGCTTCATCTTCAGCATACTGCTCCACTGGCCTGCAGTGCTGCTTTCATGCAGCCATGATAGTGCACCGTGCTATCTTGGTTCCTAATCCTGGCACCTGATGCACCATATCTTCCTGCTGAGCTCATATCTCTGGTCTTTGTCCTGTTGAGCTCATACCCCTTGGCTCATGGTGCACCGTTTCTTACTTCTGAGCTCATATCTCTGGTCTTTGTCCTAATGAGCTCATACCCCTTGGCTCCTGGTGTACCTTGTCTTACTGCTGAGCTCAAATCTCTGGTCTTCGTCCTGTTGAGCTCATACCTCTTGGCTCCTGGTGCATTTTCCCTTCTGGTTAAAACTGGCATTGCAGCTGGCTCCTATTTCACTATCCTCACCTCCATCATGACAGCAGAGCTTTTATTAAACAACGTAACACTGTTGTAACTAACTAGATTACTCTGTAGTAATCCTGTTATTCTGAAACTTTGTTATGTCCGACGCTTTGGTTAGTTAGTTAGTTATGGAAAGATATTCTAGAGACTCAGGTGTGTTTTATTTGATCCCGTTTTACACAATGCTAACAACAGCAATACGACGCATTCCCATTTTCAAAATGATGGCAAGGAATTCCACGTAACGTGACAAATCAACTTCAAAACGATGCACCATCTACTGGAAAACACCCGAACTTCATGCAAAAAGTAAACAAGGTTTTTATGTCTAATTACTCATAATTTGGAGGGTCTGATTTAAAGCCTTTACAGGCCACATGTAGTTTGCCCACCCCAGGGTAAGCGCAGCGGAACGATGCAGGCACATGTACTCATTCACACACTGCTGCTAAACTCCAGAGACTACTTAAGTGCTATCCCATAAGACTTTGCATTTCATGGGAAGTCTTGAAGCCACATCAGAGGATAGGAAGGGGCCTGTGGGCTGCAACAGATCTCCTCTCATTTACCCGCATACTCCGTCTCCAACGCCCCACAACCACACGCTACATATAGACAGAGATGATGTAGAGGCCAGGCTGCAGCTCGTAGGATAAACAAGTGGCAACTTCGTTTGTTTCATCTGAGCATGAAAATAGAATTTGCTTTGAAGGAAGGAGTTTATTAGCAGCTGTCAGCTGTTATTCATGAACTGAGACGTCAAAAAGAGAAAAACAAAGAAAAACTTTAGGACTTTTATAACGTTCAATGATTTATAAACAACGTGAAAAGGAAATTCAGTTTAATGTATTGCAGGCAGAGAGAACACCCCGGAGAAACTTGGTAAAAGAGATATTTATATGTGAGTGATCGATGACTGCGGTATGTCTAATTGAAGTTATTCATGCCCGATCATGATCGGGCATCTCTGTGAATTTGGGAAGTTTGTAAAATGCAAAGCAGAGGCTGCCAAGAGACAAGAACGGTTATGTTAAAGGTTCGAGGTGAAGGAATCAGTGACATCTACTGGTACAAATGGAAACAGATACGATTGAACGGTAGCTTCAGCGAGCAAAAAATTATCTGGACACAATTTTTACCGAAAATTTTTTAGAGTCAAATGTGACCAAACTACAGGTATACTTCAACGTTTCAATCATCTGCACTGACTTCTACGGTAATTTTAAGGGCAGAACTTGAACCTTTCACCTCTGGTACAATAGTTCGTAACTCTCAGGCCACCCTTGTTGGTTTCCGTAAAGCAGGGGCGTCCAAAATCAGTCCTCAAAGGCAACTGTCCTTAAGATTTTCTCACAAATTGAAAGAGGCGAGGCAGCACGCCTCTGTGGGTAGCACAGTGGCCTCACAGCAAGAAGGTCGTGGGTTCGAGTCCCGTGTGGGGACGAGGCTTGGAACACTGTCCTTTCTGTGAGGAGTTTGCATGTTCTCCCCGTGTTTGCGTGGGTTTCCTCCGGGTACTTCGGTTTCCTCCCACCCTCCAAAGACATGCATGCTAGGTTGATTGGCCGGGGCCAAATTGACCCTAGGAATGAGTGTGTGTGTGGATGGTTGTATGTGTGTGGCCCCACAACAGACTGGCGACCTGTTCGGGGTGTACTCTCCCCTTCGCCTTAAATTGGCCAGGATGGGCTCCGATACCGCCCGCAACCACGAAAGGGACAGACGGATAAGAAGATGACTGACTGACTGAAAGAGGCGAAATATTTTGTTTTGGACTATTGTGTAACTTAAGGGGCGTGTCAAAGAACTGCTGTACTTAAAACAAAAGACGTGGAGAAAAGGCGACACCTGTGGACAGAAGCTGAAGTGCACTGAGGACAGTGAAATGAAGCATTTGAAGCAGTGAAGAAAAAATGTCAGAAGAAAAATGAACCGCGTCGCAGAAAAGATGGCTAATTAAGATCCACGCACATTGTCATTCACCATATTTGAAGTTGTGCACGTACAGTATAAAGATAATTAATAAAAACAATCATAATATCATTAAAACATCAAACTGGGATTTACTTGGCCCTCCTTGATTGGCTGCCATGGATTCCTGATGTGTGTCTAGATCAGAGGTGGGCAAACTTTTTGATTCGCGTGCCATTTTGGGTTCTAACATTTGACCAATGGGCTAGAACAGGAGCAGATGGATGGCATGCTTTGGTAAACAAGTATGCTAGATATGGCAAACCGCTGGGGCCGCAACACGCACGTAATGTAGCGTGCTAAATTTAAAATCAAGCACGCTAGCGCTTAAAAAAAAAGTGCGATAGGTTTGAAATCTACTGACAATCTATTTTGACAACGTGCGCATCACGGAAACACACACATTCTAATGAGAGCAGTGTTGTTGTATTTAGATTGCGCCATCTAGTGAAAAAACAACAGAATTGCAGGGGAAATAAAACATTAATATGGTTTATTTATTTAATTTTTTTTGGGCCGGATTTAAACGTTTAACGGGACGCATGTGGCCCGTGGGCCGTAAGTTGCCCATGCCCATGTCATCACTACTTTAAGATTGAACCATTTCTTTTTTATTTCAATGACAGATCAGCGTGTGTCAAATGCGGAGTTGCTGTGGTGACCATATCCCATTCTCTTATGCCCGTGAGAGACGTTGTCATAGCTGGACAATACGGAAACCTCATCGTTGTTCTCACATATTTTCAGGAGCCACCGGCTCCATTGCTAACCATTCCACACAAATCATGTCGTTTACATTCAAACGTTATCGATATGTTAAAATGTAAAAAAGTGGTTTTACAGCACTTTTGTCCCATTAAATGTCGCTTTTAAACTTTTAACACACAACTTTAAAAAATTTCTTAGTCTTTTTCAACTTTTCTAAACTGCTGTTGGTAAATCTGCAGCATGGGAGATTAGTGTGGTTAGAGCGCCCTCGCAATCCCCTCCTGAACCAATTAGCATCTCTCTTTTACAACCTTCTTTCCTCCACGCCTCCACAGCTCCTGCAGTATAAACACATTCTTTGTGTTTTATGATGCTCTTCTGCTTTACTCTTATGAGACTGTGTTGTCAAGGCTCATAGTAACCCGCCGCTTTGAGTTCTTAGTAACAGTAACAGCGTCGTAACTGTGGGAAAAGTAACTCGTTAAATTACTGTTACTCAAAAAGTAAAGCTATTAATAATAATTCTTCTTTCGGCATCTCCCTTCAGGGGGCGCCACAGCAAGTCAGTGTCTTCCATCCAACCCTATCTTCTGCATCCTCTTCGGTCACACCAACTATCTTCATGTCTTCCTTCACTGTATCCATGAACCTCCTCTTTGGTCTTCCTCTAGTCCTCTTTCCTGGTGGTTCCAAACCCAGCATCCTTCTTCTGATGTACTCTCTCTCTCCTCTGTACATGTCCAAACCATCTCAGTCTGACCTCTCTGACTTTAAAACCTCTAACATGTGCCGTTCCTCTGATCCTGTCCATCCTGGTCACTCCCAGAGAGATCCTCAGCATCTTCATCTCTGCTAACTTCATCTCTGTTTCCTGTCTTTTTCTCAGTGACACTGTCTCTAGACCAAACAGCATGGCCGCTCTCACCATGGTTTTGTACACTTTCCCTTTCATTTTATCTGAAACTCTTCTATCACACATCACACCTGATACTTTTCTCCACCCGTTCCAGCCTGCCTGCACATGCTTCTTCACCTCATTTCCACACTCTCCATTGCTCTGGACTGTTGATCCTAAGTACTTAAAATCTTCTACCTTCTTTATCTCTTCTCCATGTAACCTCACTTTTCACATTTCCATTTCAAAAGCTATTAATAATTTTATTAACCTCAAACAGCTTTAGTCCCAACCCTGTTGACATGGTGTCTTGGCAAAGCTCGGCTATCATGTCGGTCGTTAACCTCGGGGTGTTACTTGCCTATGCCAAATTTAGGATTCGAACAAATAACAGTTAGAAGTACAAGCCTGAGCGTTCCTATTGAGCCTGTTGCCCCCTTGTCCTGGCCCAAGAAACGGAGTGTACCGTTGTGTTACTTTCAAAAGTAGTTACTTTCAAAACGTGACGTCACTACAGCGTCCGGATACCAAGTGTTCATGTATCTATGAAATATTGCAACTGTATCTTTAAATGCTTGTCCATGTTGCGTCCCTGTAGCTGAGAGCAAAGATTAGTAACATCAAAAGTTTTCAGCTCTCCACCCACACGTAGAACGGCATACACACCTCCCTGCTGCATGATAACACAGTTATTAGCAGAAAACAGGAGGAAGAAGGGTGAAGTGCAGATCCGTGAACCCCTATCATCCTCCCTCATGACTTCTGACTCCTCTATGTAAGAGGACCTCTGCCTTGTCAATGTGTCTTTACGTTTGTGTCATAGAGACTGTGTGAGCTATGCCCCGCTTTGCATTCCTCTACCATCCAGCCTCTGTCCAGCCTGGACTTTCCCACAGAACCCTAAACCCTGTGAATGAGAGTGGCTCTTTGTTTCAGGCATTTTTTATCCTGATCCCAGCAACTTCCCCATGGTGGAATGCAACAGGAATGCCAGCACCAGCTACCTGGCATTAGAGAGTCTTTGTGCGGAAATGGGAGAGGCTGAAGGAGAGAGCAGGTCAAAGAGGTTCAACAATAGATAGCTCACTTCTCAAGGTGCCCAGCCTGTGCGGCGGGGATGGGGTCGGTAAACTTAAAAAGGTTCACAGGAGACGTACTTTTCACTCTGGATTTTCTACTACTGTACAAATTATTAACCGGAGCACTGATTTGAGCAACTGATCGGCATGCAGACACAAGCTGAAATGTGCAGCAGTTAACAGGTTGCCGTGAGCTTATCACTAACTGAGGGCTGCGGTGGTGAGGCATTGGTTAGCCTGAAGGTGCAATTCCATTCATTCCTGTCTACTGAGACAGATGAAGCATGCTTTTAATTTGTGGGAAGTAAAGATAAGTGATTTATACCCACAATAACACTCATTTAAAAACATCGTTTTACCTGAAAAACATCACAGGTTTCTTCTTGTTTTGTTTTCTAATGAGAAGAAAACATATCTCATTAAGAGAACGATCTCATACTGAGATATTTACCCGTCTGCGAGACCCTTCGTGGTGCAACCTGAGTGGCCCCGGCCCCTGAGACAGCGGCAGATCTTTCCTGTATCCTGAGCCTGATGATAAGGAGACAAGATAAGGTGCTAGCTGAAGGCTAACGACAGACTCATGAAGACACGGGTGGGGCATTAGGTCTTACATCCCCTCATGTCAGGACCTCAATTACATTGGGGCCTCTAGTGAGGACCGCCATATTCATCCTGTCGCAAACTCCTCTCCACTCAGAGGTTCATTTTAATGGAAACTCAAGCTAAATTCACACGGGATAAGTATTACCACCAGACGTCTGTAATTCAAGAATTACCCTCAGATGTCTGATTATTGTGGCTCATTCACACGGAAAAAAAAAAGTTGTTACAGCAGTTTTCCCATCTTGGTTATTGATTCAAACAACTTTATTTTTACTCATAAAATACTTTTGAATGTTAATAGCTTTGCTCTGGATTTACCGCCTTCTCTGTGCTTCATTTAGGGAACTCATTTTGGCTGCTTGTATTTGTTAGCTTGTTCTTTCACCATCACCGATGGCAGTATATCAAAAACTGGACACAACAAGTCGCTTCAGACGGCAGGCCAAATAGGAAGTGATGTCTGGCTCCAAAAAAACTTGTGTGCACATAGACTTCTATTCTATTGAAAAATAAGCAGCTGTTTTTTATTAAAATTTCTTTTAGTTTAGTTATAAAGCATTCTTCAGAGTTCTGAATGTTTTGTTGTCATTTTCCCAGCAGAACAAGTTATTCATAAAAAAAACAAAAAAACAAAAACTGGCCAATCAGATTGACCAATGAAGAACAATAATAGTGACTTTTCACCCCTTGTGGAGGTTCGAATTGGCAGCCTTTCTATAACCAATCACAGCTGGAAGCCAGACTGTGAGTCAGTTGCACTGCCGTTTGGGTCTCCAGCGGCAGCGTCGTTCCATTCCGTCATCTTCCGCTTGTTCCGAGGTCGGGTCGCGGGGGCAACAGCCTCAAGCGGGCAGGCCAGGCCTCTCTCTCCCCGGCTGCGTCCTCTAGCTCACCTGGAAGGATCCCAAGTCGTTCCCCGGCCAGCTGTGAGACATAGTCTCTCCAGCGGGGTCCGGGGTCTGCCCCTTGGTCTCCTCCCGGCGGGACTTACACGGCAGCGTCGTGTACATTCAAAAAGCTCACTCCTGGTTGGTGAGGTGTTTGCCATGTAAACGCAGACTAGACGACATCATTCTAATCCAGTCATTGGAATTGTGTATTGACAATGTAACTGTCCCGATGTTCAACAGTTTGAATTCGATCGAATTCCAACGGTCTGCCGGTGGCTCCGCCTACCGATTCATGCTACCGTGTTGAAGAGTGCTACTGAGCATCAAATCAAGTCAACCTTGTTTCTTTTTTTGTAAAATTTGTAACACCCATAGAATTATTGATTCTTACGTTTCCAACCAACTAACTAAGACGCTGCATCGGTTCGTCGTGGTAAAGAAAGAGCTCAGACGAAAAGCAAAGCTCTCGATTTACAAGTCGATTTACATCCAACTCTCACTTATGGTCACCAGCTGTGGGTGGTGAACGAAAGAATGAGATCGCGGATACAAGCGGCCGAAATGAGCTTCCTCCACAGGGTGCCTGGGCTCTCACTCAGAGATTGGGTAAGGAGCTATGCTGTCTAAGAGGAGCTCAGAGTATAGTCGCTTCTCCTCCAGGTCGAGAAAAGCCAGATAGGGTGGTTCGGGAATCTGGTCAGGATGCCCCCAAGCGCCTTGCTGGTGAGGTGTTTTGAGGAGACCAAGAAGCCGACCCTTGACCCGCTGGTACCCGCTATGTCTCTCAGCTGGCTGGGGAACAACTCGGGATACTTCCAGGTGAGCTGGAGGATGCAGCCGGGGTGAGAAAAGCCTGGACTTCCCGTCTGAGGCTGTTGCACCCGCAACCCGGGCCCAAATAAGTGGAAGATGACGGAACAGAACGATCCCAACCATAACGTAGGTAGCGTAACTCGATAGGTAAATCTACGTATCAAACGATGCTGTAATAAAACGTCAGAAAACACCATTACGTCAAGTTATGCTACCTAATATTGACATCAACAAAGGTAGCAAAACTCAACAGGTCAGCTGGACAGGTAGAGGGGGGTCAAGTGGCAGTATCTGGGTCATGAGCAAATACAGAAAAGCAAGGCACCATAACTCGATGGGTAGCTCAGATCAACAGAACACTGGCTTCAAAAATTCATCATGGCTCCGTTTATACAACAGAAATTGCAGACTGAATTTGTTGTGATCCCTTCGCCTGCCGCCAGAGGGAGCACTGGACCTTCCTCATCCCCCTGATTAGGGACACCTGAGATTGATTTCTGATGCCACACACCTGTGGACCCTGCTGCCTATTTAAGGGCAATTACCCCGGACTTCCACGTCAGATCATTGTTATCTTCATCATCCTCCCTGACGATGAGTTACATCCTGGAACTCTGTTGTATTATCTGTACTTTTGATCCTGAGTTAATCCTGTGCCCTTTGCCTACAGACTTATCTGACTTCTGTTAATAAATCCTGTTTTTGTCCTGCATTTGGGTCCTCCTCCTTCCACATCACAACATGAACTATGGTCAGTGGTCGCCAGCGTAATTTTAGGTAGAGGTGTTGATCAACCAGCAACTAGGGGGCTCCCCACCTACTTTCAATTGAGCACCATGGTCTTAGACTTAGAAACACTGACTCTCATCCCGGCCTCTCTATACTCAGCAGCAAATTCATTCAGTGAGAGTCAGAGATCATGACCCGATAAAGCCAAGAGAATCATCTGCATAGAAGGGACCCAATCCCGAGGTAACAAAATCGAATCCCTCCCATCGCCCTTGGCTGCGCCTAGAAATTCTGTCCATAAAATGATGGAGTCCGACTCACACTGGAATTGGTTCAAACTTAGTACTGAGTACTTAGTAGCTACTGACAAAGCTCTGGCCCTGGTCGTACAGAGAGGTCTCCAAAACTCTTCCACAGGAGCACGGTTAAATGCCTTCTCCAGATCCCAAAACAGTTTGGGCAAAGTCTTAGGACTCCTGAAAAAGATCCGTTTTAAGACCCGAAATGGGAAGCACATTTTGCTCCTTCTCACCCTGAGACCTTAAAATCAAAGAACGTAAAACTAATCTGGTGTGAATCTGTCTTTGGGCCGAACAAGAATTATTAGCTGCTAAAGAGCAATGTCTCTTATCATTTTGAGTCTGTTCAAACCGATTCAATTCCTAGAAAACTCAGCAGATGTTCTGTTTATTACTCTCAGACTGCCAAGAATCTGTGGGAGAAGAGTGGACATGGGAAGACGGAAGGAAAGCATGAAGCTACTCCACCTCTACCTCCTGGGAGGAAAAACCCACAGGACGGAGATAAGAATTATTTCTTTTTATATTGCTGAAATGACCGGAATTGATTCAAAACAGCTCTTATTTTAATTTTTAAAGTTGATGTTTTTCTATTTGGGAAGATTTTTTTTTTTAAAGAACTAACATCCTCATTCTTGTCCTCTCGCTGCTTTATCAGATTTTCCAATTTTTTTATGAGAGGAGAAATCAAAGTCATGCAGGAGACATTTCTGGTTTGGTATTTACAAAAACAGATTTTGGTCACCGGGACTGCATGTTAAGCAAAAAGGGAAATATTTCCTATGTTTCCTTTTCCTAGACCTCATTATGTGACCATGTGCAGTTCAGAAGACCGGGGCCACTCTCTCAGGTGGCTGATAGGGGATCTGAGCAGTCAGCGTGGGGCTTGTTAAAAGGTCTTGGTTTTGGCAGAAACCTTCATATCAAAGCTTTTTATGCCAGTCAAACCACTATTCAGAATGTAGTGTGCATCGAAGGAGAAGTAAGAGTAGATGGTAAAGGAAGCGTTCCTTTTAAACAAACCAAATCGCAAACAGGGATAACTTGACAAAAAAATGACAATCTGTCTGCAATCAGCTGGACAGACTGATTAAGAAAAGTGCATCTGTGGTGGGGAGAAATGTGGACTCAGTGGGAGCTGTTTCGGAGACGAGGATGATGGCTCTAATGCAGGGCATCCTGAATAATCCTCATCACCCTCTGCATGATGTGGTCACAACCCAGAAAAGTACTAGAAAACCTCCTGAAATCTACCAGTCCAGCTTCAACATCACAAACGCCCAGAGATCATTTCAAGCCTGCAGTAAAATTACCCTCACAACATGTTTTGTTGTTGTCACACAACACAAAAACACAGTCTCTAAAACAAACACACAAACAAATTTCTCTGTCTCGTTCTCTTTTTCACAACACACACAGACAAATTCCGCAGGAATGCAGTGCTTTGGGAAGGGCCAAAGCAGCACCAGTCGCTGCTTGTAGACAACAGGCTTGACGATATGCTTTCACATCACAGACTCCAAAAATCTCCTATAACACAAGAAAGAGCTGCTAGAGTCTACTGTTTTGGAATTTTGGGCTATACACGTATAATTGGATTGAAGAACTACATCATCCAACACGAAGGACTACATCTCCCAGCAGCAAGGACTACATATTCTAACAGAAAGAACTACATCTACCAACAAGAAGGACTACATGTCCCAGCAGGAAGCATTATATCTTATAGCTGAATTTTCTACCCATTTCACCTGCACTGCTAGCTACTGTATCTTTAACTTAAATAAAAATAAACATCCGGCCTGATGCTGTGAGGAAATAATAACTGGGGATGATCCACACCAGGAGTCGGCCTGCCTGTGACTGCAGAGGTCAAAACCACAAGGGTCCACCCAGTTCCAGGAGACACGGGCACCCACAGAAGCCACCTGGCAGAAGTGAGGGACCCACACCACCTAGCCCAGTCAGACCCCCACAGAGAAGACCCCAGAGACTGAGCAGGCCGAGCTGGTGGGTTCGAGGATCCCCTTGATCTTACGCAAAAAATAAAAATCAAGTAAAAGGCAAGTTTAAAAGGCTGGTTTTTAACCTCTTCTTAAAAACATGAACAGAGTCTCTAGCCCTGGGTTCCTCTGGCAGGCTGTTTCCCAGGCGAGGACCATAACGCTGGAGCGATGCCTCACCGGTAGTTCTTGTTCTAACATTAGGTATTACTAAAAGGTCGGTACCAGGGTACCTCTTTGAGACTTTTAAAAATCATTAAAAGAACTTTAAAATTGATCCTAAAAATGCACAGAGAGCCAATGCAGCGATTTAAAAACTGGTGTAACGTGTACCCGGCCTCTGGTCTTTGTTAGAACTCGTGCCACCGAGCTCTGAAATGGCTGTAAACCATAAATGAGTATTTATGGTCTCCCTATAATTTTTAGGGAGACCAGAAAGCAGGACAAGACAATAGATGGTTCAAAAACTTCTTTTTTGATGAAACGTCAATTGGTACCATTCAATTCAATGGTGTACCACCTCTTTTTGATGTTACCTAGGAGACCAAACGTTGCTTTTTAAAATAAATATTCTTCCTTTAATCTTTTTTTGTTTTGTTCTGATCAAAAAAACTTCAAAGAGACAAAAGAATAAAATGTTGTTTAATCATTAAACAGCAAGACAGATTCTTTACAAATAAAACATACGAGTGCAAAGTGCACGTGAAACCGCACGGCGGGGTCTACCCTTTTCAGGACATAAAAATGTCAGGTTCAAATTTTCACTCGATGAGGCTAAAAGCAGAAAACGAAGGAATGTGTCAAACTAAACGACTGACTTCGATATATTCCTTAAAAACAGGCTCAGACGGCTGTGAGAGCCAAAAGGTCATAAAAACATGAGGTTTGAAACTTTTCATGTCGTGCGGAGTCCTCTCACCATCCCTTAGCTAGCTGTGGGTTTTGGGTTGCGGTGTGTGGCACGAAGAAGTCATTGTCTCACAGATGATAGAAATTTGTTCGTTTGTACATTAGAGAACAGATTAAGTCAGACATGAACATTTATCTAAGTTTTTCCCTCCTAAAAAGCTCGTCTCCTTCCAAAAGAGGGAAAATTTAATGTTCTTAAGCAGCCAAAGTCCATGCATCACCTAGTAACTGGTAAACACACATCAACAATCACTGAGAAGCTCTAATGAACATCAGCATGTTGTGTTGCCACCCTGCAAAGAAGACGTACGTCATCGCCAGAGCCCTACCGCCTTAACCATCAGCTGCAGATTGAACCTATCCATCCCTATCAGGGCTGGTGGAGCTGGTGAGGTGATCGGGAATTCTTAGATTGAGATAAAGACAATAACAGGGATTGTAAAGCTCAACCGGAAACGGACGAACAAAGGAGACAAAGACTTTGGTCATTTTTATATGGAAAAGAAACTAAAATGAGCGGATGTTCAAAAGGGATTACTGGGATTTTGTGGGGTAATAATTCTTATCTCAGGGCCTGTAAACCTGGTACCGTTTGTTTGCTTAGAGATGCGATATTCAAAATCCAAGATTGATTCACTTTCACTTCCGTTTTTGACGCTGAAATCTCCCCTACTCTCTCGTTCCCGCTTAGTCCCGCCACTTGGTGGCCACTTGGTGTCATGATCCCCCTTGGTGTCATGAGGGAAGGTCCAGACAGAGCCCTGGACCTTCCCTCATCACCCTGATTGAGACACCTGAGTATGATTATTCTGATACCACACACCTGTGGACCCTGCTGCCTATTTAAGGGCGATCAGCTTAGACCTCCACGTCGGGTCATACCATCCCTTCGAGCCAGGTCTTCCTGGTTGCCTGACCATGAAACACATTCAGAACAATAACCTCTTGCCATGCCAGTAAAACTTTGTTTTTCTTTCACAGCATTACTGGACTGCCATATTCAAATAAACCATGTTTTCTGTCCTGCAATTGGGTCCTCCTCCTTCCACCTGCACACTGCTTCATGACAGCGTGCACTATACAGCATAAAGATTGTATAATGATGCATATACAGTAGAAGACCGAGTATATTTCAGAACCGGTAAATCCCATTCACACTTTGCGACTAAATTGCAAACAATTCAAGACTCACTGCTTGTGTTCGCACAGTGTACAATCCAATAGTCTGCTGCGAGTGAACCACTGACACATATACCAGCCAAATTAACCTGTGCTTGTTCTACATGTTTTTCCTCCATGATTTGTATCCATGTGCATGATTAGACTTGTATTAGAGAACAACGAATGGTGTTCCAATCATGTTACAGAGACGGAGGTGAGTTGTTGTCAAGATGTGGAGCTTTTAGCGGTCAGTTTAAGATTTTATTTCGGACAATGGGAGTTTTCTACTGTTCCAATTCTGTTCCACCAAGCAGGTGTTCCAGCTCCCCTCCACCTAACTTGGCACCAACCAGTGGTTGTCGTTTGGAGCTCCTCTTGAACTGTGCTATTGGACACTCGTACAGTATTTCTTCTGGTGCGGATCAGTAACGTATTCTTTAATAGAATAAAAGTTATATTTTTGGTTTTACGTACAACATAATGACGTCGGAATCAACCGATCAGGAGAATCAGTCCATGGTGCTTCTTCAACAGTGCCATGTTTGTACAAGCGAAGACAAAATTTCCGAAATGCTAGAAACCCGTACGACTTTCCGATTACTAGTCAGTAGCAACAAATGTCTCCTCATTACCTCCTGTGCACGGAGACACCAAAGACACACCATTCAGCTAACGTTCATTCCGATCTTTTGTACGACCTAATTTTTGTACGACCTGAAATTGGGCTAAATTCAGGCTGAATAACGGCCAGTCTATGCCCAGCTTTAACTAACCTAAACATGTTCCTTTTCTGCTTGCCGAAAAATGTCTGAACGACAAACTGGCGCTAATTGTATTTCAGCCGATTTTATATATAAAGAATATTTTTTATCTTAAACAAAACAACATTTAACAAATTCCGATGTTACATTTGAATATTATTTGTTGTAGCTTGAAAATTTCTCAAATATTCTTGAATGAAACAATTCCAAAGATTGAAGAGAAAAGAACTAACCCCAAATCTGCAAGGTCAAACTGTTTCCCTGGTTTGAAAGAAGTCTGAGTTATCAAGTTAATTCTCGAGAAAAGATCCTCGAGATCCATGGTGGACAGAGAGAATGTACCTAGGTCGGGATTACAGATTCTAGCATGAGATTGCTTGTGTTTGCAGGATGGAGCAGATGGGTTTCATCCAGACAGAAAGGGAGAAAAAAAAGCCGACATAGTAGAGAAAAGAAGAGAAATGAAGAGACTGGTGCCTCTGTTCTAAAATGTTCCATTGTGTCAGCTCTGCAGCATCATCTCAGTCCTCGCCTGGCGACTGGTGACTCTGCACAACACACTCTGTCACATCTCACCCATTTTCACCTTCACACACAAACACACACAGATACACAATTGACATTTTGATGAGTTTTATCGTGTTTTTCTTCATGAAAAACTGAATTTACAGTATTTTAAACTCATTTGCAGGTTGAGTATTTCCCTTAAATCTAAAAGCTAGGTATTCCCCACGAGTCCCACCTCCTCCTGTGTTCAGAGTGTGTGTGGTCTGAAGGGGAAGCTGTTCACACACTCAGTCTCTACTGCCACATACTGGTCATGACTGAGAATCAGAATCATCATATCCCACATTCCTCCACTTACACGTTAGAACAAATGAAAACAAATATTCATATGAAGAAAATAAAAAAATCTTAGAATGTTTTTTTAATCCCATCATCCAACATTTAAGATATAAAGATTTCAGACTTTTTACATAAATAGAAATTGTGTAATAAAATAATCAAACATTTATTATTGCTTTTATCCTGAATTGCTGTTTTTTTATTCAAATTAGCAAACTGCACTTACTCATTAAAAACTTTCTAAATTGTGGAAACAATTACGATAAAGTTCTTAGTGTCAGGAAATGCACT
Source organism: Neostethus bicornis (assembly GCA_902685375.1). Classification (NCBI taxonomy): domain Eukaryota; kingdom Metazoa; phylum Chordata; class Actinopteri; order Atheriniformes; family Phallostethidae; genus Neostethus; species Neostethus bicornis. The sequence goes on along the minus strand of CACRXE010000066.1, from coordinate 3,041,710 downwards.
GAAATACCGTAAAGCGGGGTGCCCAACTAGTCAATCGCGGTCTACCGGTAGCCTGCGGACTTATTTCAGGTCGACCGCCAGGTGTGTAGGAAGAAAAAATTACAAAATAAAGTCAGAGTTGTAAACTTGGCGACTTTGACGCTATATTTCGCAAGTATTCAGACCCTTTAACCGCTAAAGTCGTTCAAGTTTAGCGACTAACCGTCAATTTAGCTGCTTTTTCCAGTTTTATTGAAGAGTCTGTGAAATGAAAGCACGTTGTTAAGCCTGAAATTAATACGCAGCGCCTATTGCTGTTATGGCTCCTCCCCCTCATCAATCATTGCATAGGGCACAGAATCATCAGTGTGTGCTCGTGTGAGTGTTCGAGAGAGAAAAAGAGAATGAGAGGGAGAGAGGAATTTGTCTGTGTGTGTTTGAGAGAGTGAGTCAGAGAAGGGAACTTGTCTGTGTGTTTGAGAGAGAGAAATTTGTCTGTGTGTCTTTGAGAGTGTGTGCTTGAGAGAAGCTGGGTTTGTGATGTCCTATGGTTGTCTAACCACATGTGTTGTGAAGGTAGTTTTACTTTAGGCTGGAAGCCATCTCTGGGGGTTTGTAATGGCAACCCCGAACTGGTAGATCTCAGGAGGATTAATATTTGAAAAGTAGATCTTGGGACGAAGAAGGTTGGGCACCCCTGCCTTAAAGTGACAACATCCCTTCTTTAGACACACATAAAATTGTACATTTAAAAACAACCAAATACGTTTACTACACTTTAACAAACATACACCCAATGTGATCATGATGTGACTTGATCACATAAACAAGATGGAAAAAAAGGTCTGTTTCTGCTTTCTTCCTCCAGATTGAAAGGAATCTGACTTTCAGTGCCTTCACTGTGCAGTGGGGTCAAATGATGGCACGTTTATGGAACCTCTGTAAATTTGAGGGTTCAGAAAGAGGCTTTCAGACAGAATTCCATTTGGTGTCAATTGGCAACATTTTTTCCGATGTTTTGTGAGAGTGCGAGATCGACCGCCCGATGACATGATGTTTTAATGTGTTCATGTCTTTATCTTCTTCTTCTTTTGGCTTTTCCCTTCAGGGGGCGCCACAGCAAGTCAGTTTCTTCCATCTAATCCTATCTCCTACATCCTCTTTGGTCACACCAACTATCTTCATGTCTTCCTTCACTGTATCCATGAACCTCCTCTTTGGTCTTCCTCTAGTCCTCTTTCCTGGTGGTTCCAAATCCAGCATCCTTCTTCTGATGTACTCTCTCTCTCTCCTCTGCACATGTCCAAACCATCTCGGTCTTGGCTCTCGAACTTTATCCCCAAAACCTCTAACATGTGCTGTTCCCCTGATGTACTCATTTCTAATCCTGTCCATCCTGGTCACTCCGAGAGAGATCCTCAGCATCTTCATCTCTGCTACCTCCATCTCTGTTTCCTGCTACTGTCTCTAGACCAATCAGCATGGCCGCTCTCACACCGGTTTTGTACACTTTTCCTTTCATTTTATCTGAAACTCTTCTATCACACATCACACCTGATACTTTCCTCCACCCGTTCCAGCCTGCCTGCACACGCTTCTTTACCTCTTTTCCACACTCTCCATTACTCTGGACTGTTGATCCTAGATACTTAAAATCTTTCACCCTCTTTATTTCTTCTCCCTAACCTCACTTTTCATGTCTTTATATTTGGATTATTTGTAATTCAGCTAAATTTTTTTAAGTATAATTTTTAATTTGATTTTTTTCTTCTATTAGCAATAAATATTTCCTATTTTTTTCCCCCTGTTTTTTTTATTACCCGGATAATTCAGATTGTTGCTGGTTTTCTGGATTTTTTTTGTACATCAACATGTACGCTGTCCTCCTAAAAAGATACAAAAAAAAGGAGAAAAAAAGTTAGGTTGGATTTTTTTTATTAAGCTTTTAGATTTTTAAACAACAATAAATGAAATCATTGAAGCTCATTTTAAAAAATAAGATGTGATGAAATTGATTTTTGTTGAAAGAATGAGAAGAAAAAACAGAATAAAGATTAAAACAAACTATTTTAAAGGTGTTAAAATGAAAAATTAATCAACCAATCACCTCTCAGGTCCTCCGTAGGTCCTCTGGACTTTTTCCCAGGTCACCTAAAAAAAATTTATCAGACAAACTTACAAACTGCATAAAAATATTTCATATTAAACCTAAAACGAAAGCAAATAAATTCAATTTATTAGATTCATCTTAAAACATCCGGATTAAACTAAGGTCCAAAAAAAGTAGCAAAATTGTAGATTTTATTTGTTTATTATTTAATTTTTCCAATTCAAAATCTATTTTTAAAAACTTTTAATGAAGACGTAAGACGTATTCTTAATTAGAGGTAGTAATACTCTAAACTCAATTAGATGCTAACTGTTTGAAATCGAATTCCATTTACAGTGAACCATCGCTAGTTCGCGGTACAACTATCGCGGATTCACGACTTTGCAGATTTTTTTAAAATTACGAACTGTAAATGTCCTATAGTCGATCTACGTTCCTACATAGATCGACAGCTGGTCACCAGCTGTGGGTGGTGACCAAAAGAATAGGATCGCAGATACAAGCGACTGAAATGAGCTTCCTCCGCAGGGTGGCTGGGCTCTCACTCAGAGATCGGGTGAGGAGCTCTGCCATCCGGGAGGAGCTCAGTGTTGAGCCGCTCCTCCTCCAGGACAAGAGAAGCCAGATGGGGTGGTTGGGTGTCTCGCTGGTGAAGTGTTTCAGGCACGTCCCACCAGGAGGAGACCAGCAGGCAGATCCCGGACCCGCTGGAGAGACTACTGTATGTCTTACTGCTGGCCGGGGAACAACTCGGGATCCTTCCGGGTGAGCTGGAGGATGCAGCCGGGGTGAGAGAAACCCAGTGGTGGAACGGACTGAAGTAAATGTACTTCGTTACTGTACTTAAGTAAAAAAAAAAATTGTGTATCTGTACTTTACTTAAGTAAAATTCAAGACCGGTACTTATACTTTTACTTCACTACATTTTAAGACCAAATATCTGTACTTTTACTTCACTACTTTTTAAAAGTGTGTTTTACATTTTTCGTTACATTTTCGTTCAGGAATTTGAAAAATACACAGGTTTTTTTGCGCATCTTGAAGCCGCATCGCAAAAATCAAAAGAAGCAGTTGATCGGGAGAAGAAGTCATGAATCGAGAAACATTTTCCGCATTCATTCAGCGCCAAAAACCTAACATCAAATATAGTACAAATGAAAAAGAGTCAGAAGATCGTTGTTCGTTGTGTTTATTTCTAAATAAAAAGTTGAGCCATCGTTACACAGAGCAGGGGCGGATCTAGAATTTTCCAAAGGAGGGCGGGGCTTTCACAAAGCCAATATATAGTGACTGGGGGCCTCCCCCCAAAAAAACATTTTAAAAAATAAGTGTCATTTTCCTCCATTTTGGTGACCATTCACTGGCCCTTCTAGGGGATAGCTTGACTTGTCCCCTTTTATTTTATTTTTTGTGGACCAAAAGAGGCGGGAGAAGGGGGTCACACTCCTGCAGAGTATTTATCCTGGTTACCATGGCGACACAAAACAAATAACATTTGAATTATGATCAAATACTTTTACTTTTTACTTAAAAAGAACAATTTATACCAACTACTTTTGTACTTTTACTTAAGTAGTTTTTTTATTGGTACTTTTACTTTTACTTAAGTACAAAAAGTGAGTACTTCATCCACCACTGGAGAAACCTGGGATTCCCTTCTGAGGCTGTTGCCCCTGCGACCCAGCCCCAGATAAGCGGAAGACGACGGAACAGAACGACCGTAAAACAACGTATAGCATGAACACTTTGTGTTTGAATTTGTAACTAGTATGTAAGACGGGCTGTGATTGATTTCAATGCTGACCAATCAGCTTCCAAGTTTTATAATCTAGCCTCTGATTGGTGTTTTGGCTGCATCTCCGACAGCTTCTCGCAGCCACTTTGTTTCCCGCCCTCTCGTCGGATAAATGTTGTTTTGTTACTATGTGCTTTAACCACAGTGTTTGAAGAGTCTGAATACACGTTAAAATCAATACCATAAACATGGTGTCCCTAGTTCGCGGATTTTTAGCTATCGCGGTTTTGGAACCTTTCTACCGCGAAAAACAAAGATTCACTGAATATGCAGCTTGGGTCCAAAAAGGGCAGAACCAGCTGTAAATTTGATCGACTTACTGTTTAATTTTCTTAATATAAGACACACTGATTAGCAGGTATTGCCCTCTAGGGGTGAGGCTTGGTATTGTTATTAATCAAAACTCAATCTTGGACCAAATTTTTCCGGAAATGATCAAGTTTTTTCAATTTTTTGTTCCATTGTTTTCAAATCAATACAAATTTTTCAGCTTTAATTCAGCCAGAAGTTTAAATAACTTATTTTGTTTGAATAAAACGTAACACCGATTTAGGTTGAAAGTTTATTTATGTTTTAATTGAACGTACCTGGTGAACGTGGCTGTCGTCTGCATAATACCAGTTCATGTCCTTGTCTCGTATGTAGGCGGTGTAGTGACCACACATTGCAGAGCCAGAGTGTACCACCACCCCGTACAGGCTGTAGCTACAGTCACTCTGAGAGAACACAGAGACATTCAGACCAACAGGTCTACATGAGCGAGAAAATCTGCTCACCTCTGTGAAGTCTGAGGCGAATGCGTCCCTCAGTATCTCCGAAAGGTCGAGGTCTTCTGGGAAAGTGACTCTACAGTCAAGTTTGTGGGTGAAACCCCCAACGTTCCGGAAGCGTTCCAGATGTATACAGAGGATCCGAGGCAGGGAACAAAGTTTCATGCCCTAAAACAGAGAGTGTTTACTCACTGGGTGCTTAAGGTCGTTACTGATGCTGCAAAATTTTTGTAAAATATCTCTTGGCAACTTTTCTCTGATTTTGATTTGATATTTATTACGTCAGGGTTTTTTTATGCCTCCAGTAAGAGAATGTGGAGACATTAAACAATTGAGTTGTCTGTGTCATGATTCCTTCTCCTGCCACCAGAGGGAGCCCTGGATATTCCCTCATTATCCTGATTAGTGACACCTGAGGATGATTAGTCTGATGATACACATCTGTCGATTCCGGTGCCTATTTTTTTTTTTTTTTCGGTCACAGTGTAATTTCACATTAATGAAAGAAAGAAAAATAATTATATTTTAGCAAAGGACTGAAAAGGTATCGGCTGAAGCAAACGCTTATTTCGCCGACCCTTTTTTTTCAAGTCATCATAAAAACAAATAAAACATATAAGTAAATATTCAGAAATCAATCATAATACATAAAATGAAAATTAGAACATCAAATGAAAAAGTAATACAAGTACAAAAGTAATACAATTGTTACTATAATTGTTTACATTATATATGTATATATATTTAAAGGCAATCACTCTAGGCGTCGCCTCATCGACGTCACCACCATCACCTTCCATTCCAGCCAGGTCTTCCGTCATGGCTGCCTGACCATAAGTTGCATCTTTGAACTCTGTTAAATTATTTGAAGTTTTGAATCTGAGTTAATCCTGTGCCCTTTGTCTTACAGCTTTACTGGACTTTTGGTTTACAAATTCTGTTTTGTTGTCCTGTATTTGGGTCCTCCTTCTCCTTTATTATCCTGACAATCTGTGCATTTGTACAAAAACATTGTAGATTTTGTTTAATCTTGACAATTTTAAAAGATGCATTTTGTCTCCCAATTAATGTCAGACATTTTTCTCAATTGATGGAAGATTTGGATGGAACCTGACATAATTTGTCCCTCAAAGACATGTGGTTAGGTGTGGCGTTTGGTAACCACAGGTTGAAGGCCGATTCAGTCCCTCTAAGTTCCATTCCGTCCGTCATCTTCTGTTTGTTCCGGGGTCGGGTCGCGGGGGCAACAGCCTCAAACGGGTAGCCCAGGCCTCTCTCACCCCGGCTGCATCCTCCAGCTCCAGCTCACCTGGAAGGATCCCAAGTCGTTCCCCGGCCAGTTGTGAGACACAGTCCCTCCAGCGGGTCCAGGGTCTGCCTCTTGATCTCCTCCCGATAGGACATGCCCAAAACACCTCACCTGCGAGGCGCTCGGGGGGGCATCTTGACCAGATGCCCGAACCACCCCATCTGGCTCTTCTCGACCTGGAGGAGCGCCTCGACACCGAGCTCCTCACCTGATCTCTGAGTGAGAGCCCAGCCACCCTTGAACAGGAAGCTCATTTCGGCCGCTTGTATCCGCGATCCCATTCTTTTGGTCACCACCGACATCTGGCGACCAGCTGTCGATCTATGTAAGAACATAGATCGACGATAGGACATTTATATTTCGTAATTTAAAAAATCTGCAAAGTCGTGAATCCGCGATAGTCGTACCACGAAGTAGCGAGGGTTCACTGTAATTGAATTCGGTTTCAAATAGTTAGCCTCGAACCACCCCATCTGGCTCCTCTCGACCTGGAGGAGCGGCTCGACACCGAGCTCCTTTCGGATGGCAGAGCTCCTCACCCGGTCTCTGAGTGAGAGCCCATTATGTTTGTACCTTAATTAACTTGGGTCCCTTTAAGGTTTTGGACCTAAAAAGCTCCCACTACAGGGATGATGTACTGCACATAGATTCTCACCTTCCTAGAGGTGGTTTTAGTTCCACATTGAAGACAGAAGCAACCATTTTGGTCCTTCAGCTCCTCGTAGTGAAAGAACGCAGCCAGGCAGTCTTCCTGTGAAGCCAGAAATCTTTGATTTGATTGTGCTTCAGTCTGATTTTTTCAATGAATCCATTATCATCACACTTTACCAGAGAGTTGTGGTCGTGCTTTATGTGCAAAGGCAGGCTGAGTAAGTAGCTTCTCAGAGTTTGGACGGAGCTACACTCCATACACTGCAGGTTGGTTTCCACTGGGATCTTAAACAGGTTCTGGATCTGTAGAGCCTGGCAGACAAGAGAGGTTTGAATCAATACGCTTACGAAGATTTGAAGACCGGAATATAACAATTGGTATTCGGACCAATATTCCGATAACCCATTAAAAAAATTAAGAACATATTGAATGACTGAATTAATAACCAACCACAGCTTCATCGTCCACCTGCCGCTTCACCAAGTCCAGCAAGGCGAGGAACACCTCGTTCGCATCGTGCTGCGTGCTAACTGAAAGAAAACATCGTAAGAAGGTGGAACTGATGTCAGATGTTTGCAGAGTTTCGTTTCCTTACGTCTGAACCCGTTTTCATGCAGACAGTGGAGGAAGTCCCGATGTGAGGCGGTCTGAGGATGGTCGCCCTGCATGGCGGCCAGGGCTCTCTGTAGCTGGAGGGGAACGTTGTTACTGTGTGCTCTCACACCAGCTGCTTTCCACCTTATAAAAAAAACCACACACCCTCACTTATCAGCAAAAACCAGTGGTGGAACGTAACGAAGTAAATGTACTTCGTTACTGTACTTAAGTAAAAAAACGTGTATCTGTACTTTACTTAAGTAAAATTTAAGACCGGTACTTTTACTTTTACTTCACTACATTTTTAGAGCAAATATCTGTACTTTTACTTCGCTACTTTTTAAAAGTGTGTTTTACATTTTTTTGTTACATTTTCGTTCAGGAATTTGAAAAATACACAGTTTTTTTTAGCGCATCTTGAAGCCGCATCGCCAAAATCAAAAGAAGCAGTTGATCGGGAGAAGAAGTCATGAATCGAGAAACATTTTCCGCATTCATTCAAAAACCTAACATCAAATATAGTACAAATTAAAAAGAGTCAGAAGATTGTTGTTCGTTGTGTTTACTTCTAAATAAAAAGTTGAGCCATCGTTACACAGAGCAGGGGCGGATCTAGAATTTTCCAAAGGGGGGTGGGGCTTTGACAAAGCCAATATATAGTGACTGGGGGCCTCCCCCCCAAAACATTTTAAAAATAAGTGTCATTTTCCCCCATTTTGGCGGCCCATTTACTGGCCCTTCTAGGAGATAGCTTGACTTGTCCCCTTTCCTTTTATTTTATTTATTTATTTTTTTTGTGGACAAAAAGAGGCGGGAGAGGGGGGTCACACCCCTGCAGAGTATTTATCCTGCTTACCATGGTGACACCCTATAGCACAAAAAATAACATTTGAATTATGATCGAATACTTTTACTTTTTACTTAAAAAGTACAATTTACACCAAATACTTTTGTATTTTTACTTAAGTAGATTTAATTATTGGTACTTTTACTTTTACTTAAGTATTTTTTTTGCCTAATTATCTATACTTTTACTTAAGTACAAAAAGTGAATACTTAATCCACCACTGGCAAAAACACACACGTGTTCCAGATGGACAAAGATGCACACAAAATTTATAACAAGGAGGTCAAACATGTTTAAGTGCAAAGACCAGACAAATTCAAACTGGGACTAGTTTACCAACCAGGGGTGAACATCGTTTTTTGGTCCAGTTACTTTGTGCTCATCGAACACTTCAAAGGATAATTAAAAATGAATTATTTAAATATTTTTTAAACTACTTCATCTGATTCAGGGGTTCGTTTAATTCCATCAAAGTGACTTCATGTTTATGTTTTTTTTTTTTTAAAGTGTGTTGGGCCTTTTTTTTCCAAACTGAAATTTGAAATGACCCTTTAAATAATATTATTGCTCCTAAAGGCAAGAAGGCTTAGAGGTGTCTTCTGAACCTTGTGTTTGATGATTGAGATGTTTCGACTTCGGAAATCCTTTTCAATCTCATAAAATGGCCAGAGAACAAGTTCTATATAAAACGAACAAACTATGGGCAAACTACGGCCCGCGGGCCACATGCGGCCCGTTAAACAGTTTAATCCGGCCCGTCGAACATAAAAAAATTAAATAAAATAACCTTGTTAGTTTTATTTTTTTCTGTTATTCTGTTTTGCCACTAGATGGTGCCAAAGAAACAACAACACTGCTCCCATTATGATGTGTGTGTCTTCGTGATACGCAGGCTTTTAAAATAAACAGTGTGCACAGATATGGAAAGTCATCAGGGCCAGTACACACACGTCAACAAGCATGTTAGATGCTTAGATTTCAAACCTAGCGCCGCTAGATTTTAAATTTAACACTCTTGATGTAACATTTAGCGCACTCGTTTAAAATTTAGCGCCATTCTATTGGTCTAATCTAGCGGTTACCAAAGCATGCCATCCATCTGATCCTGTTCCCAGGGTCAAATCCAGAATTCTTAATGGAGGGCAGGGGGGAGCGTGAGGTCATAGACAAAACGAGGACCTGTGGTGCTTCCCAGTCTAAGTATAAGCACCTACTTCACCTGCTACTAAGAAGTGGTGCAGTCCCTGATTGGTTTATTGGTTTATAAAAGGCAGCTGGGGGAAGAAGAGAGAGGAGAGCCAAAGCAGAAGTGGCAGCTGAGACACACAGTGAGGAGTCCTCCTTTTGAGGACTCCTCAAAAGGAGGAGGCTGGTGGTGCAGTGGAGTGTCAGCCTGCACACCACCGTGCGGTGAGAAGGACTACCCCTGAAAAGAGACACGGGGTGTTCTTCACGGATCCCACCGGCGAAGAAGGTTCCCGCAGTCGGCGGTCCAGATGAATAGGCCCGTCAAGGGCGGACCCTGGACGACGAATGAGCCCGTCAAGGACAGACCCTGGACAACGAATGGGCCCATAATGGGCGGACTTAGGACAACAAATGGACCCGTCAAGGGCAGACCCTGGACTACGAATGTACCCTTAAAGAGCGGACGCAGGACAATGAATAGACTCGTCAAGGACAGACCCTGGACGACGAATGGGCCCGTCAGTGGCGGACCCTGGACAATGAATGGGCCCGTCAAGGACAGACCTTGGACGACGAATGAACCAGTCAAGGGCAGACCCTGGACGACGAGTGGGCCCATCAACGACAGACCCTGGACGACAAACGAGCCTGTCAAGGGGTAGACCCTGGACGACGAATGGACCCGTCAAAGACGGATTCTGGACGACGAATGGACCCATCAAGGGCAGACCCTGGACGACGAATGGGCTCGTCAAGGGCAGACCCTGGACGATGAATGGACCAGTCAAAGACAGACCATGGACGACGAATGAGCCAGTCAAGGGCAGACCCTGGACAATGAATGGACCAGTCAAAGACAGATTCTGGACGACGAATGGACCCATCAAAGGCGGACCCTAGACAACGAATGGGCCCTCAAAGGCTTTCGGACGGAGACGAGGTGCTGCCAGTGGGCTAAACCCCCAAACGTGAACTATTTTAAGAACTGCCATTGTGATATGTTTCAAATAATGTTGAAACTGTTTTTTTTTTTTTTTTACGGTCTGTGCTTCTGCTTCCCTGGCACTCCCTGCCCAGTCCTGGACCAGCGGACTAGTCAGAAGAGCATTTCACTCTGTTTTGTTTTGAGTACCATGTCGTGATCCTATCTTAGTATTTCACAGGAGTTTTGGGCCTCGTTTATTTACCGATGGAGCAGGTCGGTGAACTCCCAGGTAGCTGAGAGGGTCTGCAGCAGTGTGTTCACACAGCAGGACAAACAGTAGTTAGGAAGACCTCTCATTCCTGAAACAAACCACTACTTTTAGAACAGACATGTTCACTGACAGTAGACCTTCACAATAAAAGCTTCTTTTGATTTTCAGTGTAAAATAGACAAAAATATTAAATACAGAATAAATCAAGAAAAAAAAAAAGCAATATCATAATAAAATGTGGCTGATTTCAAAATAAATGTTTTATTTATTTATTGAAATATATATAGTAAAAATAAATTAGCCTGTGATAAAACAGACATTTCAAAATAAAATTAATATCAGAAATAAAGAAGGGAAAAAATTCAATAGTTTTTTATGTGAATGTGTTTTTAAAGTTTTAAATGAAATATTTTTACTCACTGTTTAAAGAATCAAAAGCAGAGAATTCCCATAAAGATGTGTAAAGCCTCCACATTTCTGAAAACGTAACTTTTATCAGAGAAAACATAACTTTTATTTCAGTTTCACTTTTATTTCCATTTAAATGAAACTTTAAAACGCGCATGCGCAGCACGGCCCTCTTCATGAAGTAAAAAAAAAAAAATTAAAGCGATTTTTATTCAGTAATTTTCTTTTTACTAGCATGAAATAATAATAAAAAAAATGACTAAAAATTATTGTCAATGTTTTCAGTAAAAAAGGAAGTATAATAATAAAAAAAAAATACTATTGAAATTTGCTTGAAGTCAAATTTTAATTTAACCGCGACTCCATTTTGATCTTAAATACGAACAAAATCATCACATCTTTAATGGAAAATAAATATTTCAATATTAAAAGTAGAAAGAAAAGAGGCAACTTTAACGTGTAAGAAAATAAAAAAAATAATAGTAATTCATAAAAAATAATGTGAGGGGGAAAAAATTATCTTGCAACCTTAATTTGAATAAACGTACAAAAGAATTCCAAGGCGTTCCCTGTCCATGTGTGAAACATAGTGGGTCTCCTCCCAATGGACCAGATGCCCGAACCACCCCATCTGGCTTCTCTCGCCCTAGAGGAACAACAGCTCTTCTTCGAGCTCCCCTCTGGATGGCAGAGCTCCTCGCTCTATCTCTTGAGTGAGAGCCCAGCAACCTGCAAAGGAAGATTGTTTCGGACGTTTGTATCCACACCTGGTTACAATGGTGAGGGTAGGAACGTAGATCCTGGTTACCATGGTGAGGGTAGGAACGTAGATCCTGGTTACCATGGTGAGGGTAGGAACGTAGATCTTGGTTACCATGGTGAGGGTAGGAACGTAGATCCTGGTTACCATGGTGAGGGTATGAACGTAGATCCTGGTTACCATGGTGAGGGTATGAAGTAGATCCTGGTTACCATGGTGAGGGTAGGAATGTAGATCCTGGTTACCATGGTAAGGGTGGGAATGTAGATTCTAGTTACCATGGTGAGGGTAGGAACGTAGATCCTGGTTACTATGGTGAGGGTAAGAACGTAGATTCTGGTTACCATGGTGAGGGTAGGAACATAGATCTTGGTTACCACGGTGATGGTAGGAAAGTAGATCCTGGTTACCATGGTGAGGGTAAGAACGTAGATCCTGGTTACCATGGTGAGGGTATGAACGTAGATCCTGGTTACGATCGTGATGGTAGGAACGTAGATCTTGGTTACCATGGTGATGGTAGGAACGTAGATCCTGGTTACCATGGTGAGGGTAAGAACGTAGATCCTGGTTACCATGGTGAGGGTATGAACGTAGATCTTGGTTACCATGGTGATGGTAGGAACGTAGATCCTGGTTACCATGGTGAGGGTAGGAACGTAGATCTGGTTACCATGCTGAGGGTAGGAACGTAGATCCTGGTTACCATGGTGAGGGTAGGAACGTAGATCTGGTTACCACGGTGAGGGTAGGAACGTAGATCTGGTTACCACGGTGAGGGTAGGAACTTAGATCCTGGTTACCATGGTGAGGGTAGGAACGTAGATCTTGGTTACCATGGTGAGGGTAGGAACGTAGATCCTGGTTACCATGGTGATGGTAGGAAAGTCGATCCTGGTTACCATGGTGAGGGTAAGAACGTAGATCCTGGTTACCATGGTGAGGGTATGAACGTAGATCCTGGTTACCATCGTGATGGTAGGAACGTAGATCTTGGTTACCATGGTGATGGTAGGAACGTAGATCCTGGTTACCATGGTGAGGGTAAGAACGTAGATCCTGGTTACCATGGTGAGGGTATGAACGTAGATCTTGGTTACCATAGTGATGGTAGGAACGTAGATCCTGGTTACCATGGTGAGGGTAGGAACGTAGATCTGGTTACCATGCTGAGGGTAGGAACGTAGATCCTGGTTACCATGGTGAGGGTAGGAACGTAGATCTGGTTACCACGGTGAGGGTAGGAACGTAGATCTGGTTACCACGGTGAGGGTAGGAACTTAGATCCTGGTTACCATGGTGAGGGTAGGAACGGAGATCCTGGTTATCACGGTGAGGGTAGGATCATAGATCCTGGTTGCCATGGTGAGGGTAGGAACGTAAATCCTGGTTACCATAGTGTGGGTAGGATCGTAGATCCTGGTTCCATGGTGAGGGTAGGAACGTAGAACCTGGTTACCATGGTGAGGGTAAGAACGTAGATCCTGGTTACCATGGTGAGGGTATGAACGTAGATCCTGGTTACCATGGTGATGGTAGGAACGTAGATCCTGGTTACCATGGTGGGGGTAGGAACGTAGATCTGGTTACCATGGTGAGGATAGGAACGTAGATCCTGGTTACCATGGTGAGGGTAGGAACGTAGATCCTGGTTACCATGGTGAGGGTATGAACGTAGATCTTGGTTACCATGGTGATGGTAGGAACGTAGATCCTGGTTACCATGGTGAGGGTAGGAACGTAGATCTGGTTACCATGCTGAAGGTAGGAACGTAGATCCTGGTTACCATGGTGAGGGTAGGAACGTAGATCTGGTTACCACGGTGAGGGTAGGAACGTAGATCTGGTTACCACGGTGAGGGTAGGAACTTAGATCCTGGTTACCATGGTGAGGGTAGGAACATAGATCTTGGTTACCATGGTGAGGGTAGGAACGTAGATCCTGGTTACCATGGTGAGGGTATGAACGTAGATCCTGGTTACCATCGTGATGGTAGGAACGTAGATCTTGGTTACCATGGTGATGGTAGGAACGTAGATCCTGGTTACCATGGTGAGGGTAAGAACGTAGATCCTGGTTACCATGGTGAGGGTATGAACGTAGATCTTGGTTACCATGGTGAGGGTAGGAACGTAGATCTGGTTACCATGCTGAGGGTAGGAACGTAGATCCTGGTTACCATGGTGAGGGTAGGAACGTAGATCTGGTTACCACGGTGAGGGTAGGAACGTAGATCTGGTTACCACGGTGAGGGTAGGAACTTAGATCCTGGTTACCATGGTGAGGGTAGGAACGGAGATCCTGGTTATCACGGTGAGGGTAGGATCATAGATCCTGGTTGCCATGGTGAGGGTAGGAACGTAAATCCTGGTTACCATGGTGAGGGTAAGAACGTAGATCCCGGTTACCATGGTGAGGGTATGAACGTAGATCCTGGTTACCATCGTGATGGTAGGAACTTAGATCCTGGTTACCATGGTGAGGGTAGGAACGTAGATCTTGGTTACCATGGTGAGGGTAGGAACGTAGATCCTGGTTACCATGGTGATGGTAGGAAAGTAGATCCTGGTTACCATGGTGAGGGTAAGAACGTAGATCCTGGTTACCATGGTGAGGGTATGAACGTAGATCCTGGTTACCATCGTGATGGTAGGAACGTAGATCTTGGTTACCATGGTGATGGTAGGAACGTAGATCCTGGTTACCATGGTGAGGGTAAGAACGTAGATCCTGGTTACCATGGTGAGGGTAAGAACGTAGATCTTGGTTACCATGGTGATGGTAGGAACGTAGATCCTGGTTACCATGGTGAGGGTAGGAACGTAGATCTGGTTACCATGCTGAGGGTAGGAACGTAGATCCTGGTTACCATGGTGAGGGTAGGAACGTAGATCTGGTTACCACGGTGAGGGTAGGAACGTAGATCTGGTTACCACGGTGAGGGTAGGAACTTAGATCCTGGTTACCATGGTGAGGGTAGGAACGGAGATCCTGGTTATCACGGTGAGGGTAGGATCATAGATCCTGGTTGCCATGGTGAGGGTAGGAACGTAAATCCTGGTTACCATAGTGTGGGTAGGATCGTAGATCCTGGTTACCATGGTGAGGGTATGAACGTAGATCCTGGTTACCATGGTGATGGTAGGAACGTAGATCCTGGTTACCATGGTGGGGGTAGGAACGTAGATCTGGTTACCATGGTGAGGATAGGAACGTAGATCCTGGTTACCATGGTGAGGGTAAGAACGTAGATCCTGGTTACCATGGTGAGGGTATGAACGTAGATCTTGGTTACCATGGTGATGGTAGGAACGTAGATCCTGGTTACCATGGTGAGGGTAGGAACGTAGATCTGGTTACCATGCTGAGGGTAGGAACGTAGATCCTGGTTACCATGGTGAGGATAGGAACGTAGATCCTGGTTACCATGGTGAGGGTAGGAACGTAGATCTGGTTACCACGGTGAGGGTAGGAACGTAGATCTGGTTACCATGGTGAGGGTAGGAACGTAGATCCTGGTTACCATGGTGAGGGTATGAACGTAGATCCTGGTTACCATCGTGATGGTAGGAACGTAGATCTTGGTTACCATGGTGATGGTAGGAACGTAGATCCTGGTTACCATGGTGAGGGTAAGAACGTAGATCCTGGTTACCATGGTGAGGGTATGAACGTAGATCTTGGTTACCATGGTGAGGGTAGGAACGTAGATCTGGTTACCATGCTGAGGGTAGGAACGTAGATCCTGGTTACCATGGTGAGGGTAGGAACGTAGATCTGGTTACCACGGTGAGGGTAGGAACGTAGATCTGGTTACCACGGTGAGGGTAGGAACTTAGATCCTGGTTACCATGGTGAGGGTAGGAACGGAGATCCTGGTTATCACGGTGAGGGTAGGATCATAGATCCTGGTTGCCATGGTGAGGGTAGGAACGTAAATCCTGGTTACCATGGTGAGGGTAAGAACGTAGATCCTGGTTACCATGGTGAGGGTATGAACGTAGATCCTGGTTACCATCGTGATGGTAGGAACTTAGATCCTGGTTACCATGGTGAGGGTAGGAACGTAGATCTTGGTTACCATGGTGAGGGTAGGAACGTAGATCCTGGTTACCATGGTGATGGTAGGAAAGTAGATCCTGGTTACCATGGTGAGGGTAAGAACGTAGATCCTGGTTACCATGGTGAGGGTATGAACGTAGATCCTGGTTACCATCGTGATGGTAGGAACGTAGATCTTGGTTACCATGGTGATGGTAGGAACGTAGATCCTGGTTACCATGGTGAGGGTAAGAACGTAGATCCTGGTTACCATGGTGAGGGTAAGAACGTAGATCTTGGTTACCATGGTGATGGTAGGAACGTAGATCCTGGTTACCATGGTGAGGGTAGGAACGTAGATCTGGTTACCATGCTGAGGGTAGGAACGTAGATCCTGGTTACCATGGTGAGGGTAGGAACGTAGATCTGGTTACCACGGTGAGGGTAGGAACGTAGATCTGGTTACCACGGTGAGGGTAGGAACTTAGATCCTGGTTACCATGGTGAGGGTAGGAACGGAGATCCTGGTTATCACTGTGAGGGTAGGATCATAGATCCTGGTTGCCATGGTGAGGGTAGGAACGTAAATCCTGGTTACCATAGTGTGGGTAGGATCGTAGATCCTGGTTCCATGGTGAGGGTAGGAACGTAGAACCTGGTTACCATGGTGAGGGTAAGAACGTAGATCCTGGTTACCATGGTGAGGGTATGAAGTAGATCCTGGTTACCATGGTGATGGTAGGAACGTAGATCCTGGTTACCATGGTGGGGGTAGGAACGTAGATCCTGGTTACCATGGTGAGGGTAGGAACGTAGATCTTGGTTACCATGGTGAGGGTAGGAACGTAGATCCTGGTTACCATGGTGAGGGTATGAACGTAGATCCTGGTTACCATGGTGAGGGTATGAAGTAGATCCTGGTTACCATGGTGAGGGTAGGAATGTAGATCCTGGTTACCATGGTAAGGGTGGGAATGTAGATTCTAGTTACCATGGTGAGGGTAGGAACGTAGATCCTGGTTACTATGGTGAGGGTAAGAACGTAGATTCTGGTTACCATGGTGAGGGTAGGAACATAGATCTTGGTTACCACGGTGATGGTAGGAAAGTAGATCCTGGTTACCATGGTGAGGGTAAGAACGTAGATCCTGGTTACCATGGTGAGGGTATGAACGTAGATCCTGGTTACTATCGTGATGGTAGGAACGTAGATCTTGGTTACCATGGTGATGGTAGGAACGTAGATCCTGGTTACCATGGTGAGGGTAAGAACGTAGATCCTGGTTACCATGGTGAGGGTATGAACGTAGATCTTGGTTACCATGGTGATGGTAGGAACGTAGATCCTGGTTACCATGGTGAGGGTAGGAACGTAGATCTGGTTACCATGCTGAGGGTAGGAACGTAGATCCTGGTTACCATGGTGAGGGTAGGAACGTAGATCTGGTTACCACGGTGAGGGTAGGAACGTAGATCTGGTTACCACGGTGAGGGTAGGAACTTAGATCCTGGTTACCATGGTGAGGGTAGGAACGTAGATCTTGGTTACCATGGTGAGGGTAGGAACGTAGATCCTGGTTACCATGGTGATGGTAGGAAAGTCGATCCTGGTTACCATGGTGAGGGTAAGAACGTAGATCCTGGTTACCATGGTGAGGGTATGAACGTAGATCCTGGTTACCATCGTGATGGTAGGAACGTAGATCTTGGTTACCATGGTGATGGTAGGAACGTAGATCCTGGTTACCATGGTGAGGGTAAGAACGTAGATCCTGGTTACCATGGTGAGGGTATGAACGTAGATCTTGGTTACCATAGTGATGGTAGGAACGTAGATCCTGGTTACCATGGTGAGGGTAGGAACGTAGATCTGGTTACCATGCTGAGGGTAGGAACGTAGATCCTGGTTACCATGGTGAGGGTAGGAACGTAGATCTGGTTACCACGGTGAGGGTAGGAACGTAGATCTGGTTACCACGGTGAGGGTAGGAACTTAGATCCTGGTTACCATGGTGAGGGTAGGAACGGAGATCCTGGTTATCACGGTGAGGGTAGGATCATAGATCCTGGTTGCCATGGTGAGGGTAGGAACGTAAATCCTGGTTACCATAGTGTGGGTAGGATCGTAGATCCTGGTTCCATGGTGAGGGTAGGAACGTAGAACCTGGTTACCATGGTGAGGGTAAGAACGTAGATCCTGGTTACCATGGTGAGGGTATGAACGTAGATCCTGGTTACCATGGTGATGGTAGGAACGTAGATCCTGGTTACCATGGTGGGGGTAGGAACGTAGATCTGGTTACCATGGTGAGGATAGGAACGTAGATCCTGGTTACCATGGTGAGGGTAGGAACGTAGATCCTGGTTACCATGGTGAGGGTATGAACGTAGATCTTGGTTACCATGGTGATGGTAGGAACGTAGATCCTGGTTACCATGGTGAGGGTAGGAACGTAGATCTGGTTACCATGCTGAAGGTAGGAACGTAGATCCTGGTTACCATGGTGAGGGTAGGAACGTAGATCTGGTTACCACGGTGAGGGTAGGAACGTAGATCTGGTTACCACGGTGAGGGTAGGAACTTAGATCCTGGTTACCATGGTGAGGGTAGGAACATAGATCTTGGTTACCATGGTGAGGGTAGGAACGTAGATCCTGGTTACCATGGTGAGGGTATGAACGTAGATCCTGGTTACCATCGTGATGGTAGGAACGTAGATCTTGGTTACCATGGTGATGGTAGGAACGTAGATCCTGGTTACCATGGTGAGGGTAAGAACGTAGATCCTGGTTACCATGGTGAGGGTATGAACGTAGATCTTGGTTACCATGGTGAGGGTAGGAACGTAGATCTGGTTACCATGCTGAGGGTAGGAACGTAGATCCTGGTTACCATGGTGAGGGTAGGAACGTAGATCTGGTTACCACGGTGAGGGTAGGAACGTAGATCTGGTTACCACGGTGAGGGTAGGAACTTAGATCCTGGTTACCATGGTGAGGGTAGGAACGGAGATCCTGGTTATCACGGTGAGGGTAGGATCATAGATCCTGGTTGCCATGGTGAGGGTAGGAACGTAAATCCTGGTTACCATGGTGAGGGTAAGAACGTAGATCCCGGTTACCATGGTGAGGGTATGAACGTAGATCCTGGTTACCATCGTGATGGTAGGAACTTAGATCCTGGTTACCATGGTGAGGGTAGGAACGTAGATCTTGGTTACCATGGTGAGGGTAGGAACGTAGATCCTGGTTACCATGGTGATGGTAGGAAAGTAGATCCTGGTTACCATGGTGAGGGTAAGAACGTAGATCCTGGTTACCATGGTGAGGGTATGAACGTAGATCCTGGTTACCATCGTGATGGTAGGAACGTAGATCTTGGTTACCATGGTGATGGTAGGAACGTAGATCCTGGTTACCATGGTGAGGGTAAGAACGTAGATCCTGGTTACCATGGTGAGGGTAAGAACGTAGATCTTGGTTACCATGGTGATGGTAGGAACGTAGATCCTGGTTACCATGGTGAGGGTAGGAACGTAGATCTGGTTACCATGCTGAGGGTAGGAACGTAGATCCTGGTTACCATGGTGAGGGTAGGAACGTAGATCTGGTTACCACGGTGAGGGTAGGAACGTAGATCTGGTTACCACGGTGAGGGTAGGAACTTAGATCCTGGTTACCATGGTGAGGGTAGGAACGGAGATCCTGGTTATCACGGTGAGGGTAGGATCATAGATCCTGGTTGCCATGGTGAGGGTAGGAACGTAAATCCTGGTTACCATAGTGTGGGTAGGATCGTAGATCCTGGTTACCATGGTGAGGGTATGAACGTAGATCCTGGTTACCATGGTGATGGTAGGAACGTAGATCCTGGTTACCATGGTGGGGGTAGGAACGTAGATCTGGTTACCATGGTGAGGATAGGAACGTAGATCCTGGTTACCATGGTGAGGGTAAGAACGTAGATCCTGGTTACCATGGTGAGGGTATGAACGTAGATCTTGGTTACCATGGTGATGGTAGGAACGTAGATCCTGGTTACCATGGTGAGGGTAGGAACGTAGATCTGGTTACCATGCTGAGGGTAGGAACGTAGATCCTGGTTACCATGGTGAGGATAGGAACGTAGATCCTGGTTACCATGGTGAGGGTAGGAACGTAGATCTGGTTACCACGGTGAGGGTAGGAACGTAGATCTGGTTACCATGGTGAGGGTAGGAACGTAGATCCTGGTTACCATGGTGAGGGTATGAACGTAGATCCTGGTTACCATCGTGATGGTAGGAACGTAGATCTTGGTTACCATGGTGATGGTAGGAACGTAGATCCTGGTTACCATGGTGAGGGTAAGAACGTAGATCCTGGTTACCATGGTGAGGGTATGAACGTAGATCTTGGTTACCATGGTGAGGGTAGGAACGTAGATCTGGTTACCATGCTGAGGGTAGGAACGTAGATCCTGGTTACCATGGTGAGGGTAGGAACGTAGATCTGGTTACCACGGTGAGGGTAGGAACGTAGATCTGGTTACCACGGTGAGGGTAGGAACTTAGATCCTGGTTACCATGGTGAGGGTAGGAACGGAGATCCTGGTTATCACGGTGAGGGTAGGATCATAGATCCTGGTTGCCATGGTGAGGGTAGGAACGTAAATCCTGGTTACCATGGTGAGGGTAAGAACGTAGATCCTGGTTACCATGGTGAGGGTATGAACGTAGATCCTGGTTACCATCGTGATGGTAGGAACTTAGATCCTGGTTACCATGGTGAGGGTAGGAACGTAGATCTTGGTTACCATGGTGAGGGTAGGAACGTAGATCCTGGTTACCATGGTGATGGTAGGAAAGTAGATCCTGGTTACCATGGTGAGGGTAAGAACGTAGATCCTGGTTACCATGGTGAGGGTATGAACGTAGATCCTGGTTACCATCGTGATGGTAGGAACGTAGATCTTGGTTACCATGGTGATGGTAGGAACGTAGATCCTGGTTACCATGGTGAGGGTAAGAACGTAGATCCTGGTTACCATGGTGAGGGTAAGAACGTAGATCTTGGTTACCATGGTGATGGTAGGAACGTAGATCCTGGTTACCATGGTGAGGGTAGGAACGTAGATCTGGTTACCATGCTGAGGGTAGGAACGTAGATCCTGGTTACCATGGTGAGGGTAGGAACGTAGATCTGGTTACCACGGTGAGGGTAGGAACGTAGATCTGGTTACCACGGTGAGGGTAGGAACTTAGATCCTGGTTACCATGGTGAGGGTAGGAACGGAGATCCTGGTTATCACTGTGAGGGTAGGATCATAGATCCTGGTTGCCATGGTGAGGGTAGGAACGTAAATCCTGGTTACCATAGTGTGGGTAGGATCGTAGATCCTGGTTACCATGGTGGGGGTAGGAACGTAGATCTGGTTACCATGGTGAGGATAGGAACGTAGATCCTGGTTACGTTGGTGAGGGTAAGAACGTAGATCCTGGTTACCATGGTGAGGGTATGAACGTAGATCTTGGTTACCATGGTGAGGGTATGAACGTAGATCCTGGTTACCATGGTGAGGGTAGGAACGTAGATCTGGTTACCATGCTGAGGGTAGGAACGTAGATCCTGGTTACCATGGTGAGGATAGGAACGTAGATCCTGGTTACCATGGTGAGGGTAGGAACGTAGATCTGGTTACCACGGTGAGGGTAGGAACGTAGATCTGGTTACCACGGTGAGGGTAGGAACTTAGATCCTGGTTACCATGGTGAGGGTAGGAACGTAAATCCTGGTTACCATAGTGAGGGTAGGATCGTAGATCCTGGTTCCATGGTGAGGGTAGGAACGTAGATCCTGGTTACCATGGTGACGGTAGGAACATAGATCTGGTCACCATGGTGAGGGTAGGCATACTTTTGGGCCCAATAAGGTCACACAATGTAACCAAAGGTCCAAACGTGGAGCAAATTTTTAGAGGAAAAAAAGATTCTTTAATTCAATTTTTAAAATTTTCTATTCTATTTTGCTAATATTCATTTTAATTTTGGAAATTTTCTTAATTGAACTACAGTCACAAATCAATTTCCCTCTGCGGATAAAATACTGACTTGTTCTTGGAAATTCGTACAATAAGAACACATATAAATTTTAAACATGAACACAAGCTTTCCACATATGACTGCTTTAATCAAGTTATCACATTAATTATTTATTAAATACAGTTTGTTCTATGTGGCACTTGGAGACGTATTCTTGTTCAGCTCGGTAATACATGCTGAACGAGGTGTCTTCCATCCCTGAAATAACTGGACTTAAAATTAAAGATTCATTACAAAGAGATAGATGATTAGAAATGAACTTTTTTTTTTAGCATATTAGTTTTTCTTGTCCTTCAGAGTCCTTTGCTGGTAGCCTGATAAAACGGAGCGAACATGGATCTCCACGTCTGCTTGAGGATCTGCAGTAGTTTAGAGATCCACAGGAATGCTGATGGGAGGGCTGCGGACAGACAGACAGCTCAGGTCAGAAAGGGTTAATTTAGAACCTAAACATTGAGTGAAGAGGTGTTTTCTGACCTGGATCCAAACGGAAGAAAAGCATGTAGAGAAGAACAGCGAGAAGAAAGCTCGTCCGAAGTGAGAAAGACCCGGAACCGCTACGCAAAACTTTCTTGTACAAATACCTGAGCATGCTTTCCACTTTAAACATCACAGAACCTGCAAAGAGAAAAAAAACAAGTCAGACCGCTTGTATTTCAATGCCTCCTCTCAAAGAATATGGCGGAATGAAGAAGTTTACATAGTTACTCAATACTGGCTATAGATGAACTGATAACATTTGTGACATAGCGCAATCAAAAGGATATTTGGTGATGCCTTAGCGTTAACCTAATTACATCTTTTACAGTGGCACTTTGGAGCCCTCTGGTCTACATCCTGTCAATTGCATTGTCCATATTTGGAATTCTAGGGGTGTGGTTAGGGCTGGATGGAGATCAAGTTGGCTTACACCTGAGATGTGTTACAGGAATGGAAGTCATAAAAGTTTTTGTTGATCCCGAGTTTGTGTGGCAAAAGCAAAGTGTGTAAGCTGAGCAAATTTTATATATGAGCCCGAGCTTTGAATCTGACCTTGTCTGGAGACGGGATGTGTGGGGGGGATTTTTGAGTCCGGAACGATCCTGGAATCTGGATTTATTTTAATTTCTTCTTCTCTTAATTCCACAGCTTCCAGCGCTGTTTTCTTCTGTTCCTCGGTGAACGCAGCACCTCCCACTGGCCCTTCAATGAGCTGCCGTGCCTCCTCCAGCTGCCCGAGGGGAAGCAGGATGCGGAGCAGGTAGAGCTCGGCCACGGTTCGGAAACCAGGCGCCATGCAGGAGGACGGGCTGTGGAGCCATACCCCAGCTGCCTCTTGCATCATGGCGGCTTCGCCCACTTTAGAGTAAAGCAGGATGCTGCAACCAAAGGTCAGTCACAAATTTAGAGAACAGGCAAAAACACAATTGTTCTACGTTTTAGCGTCAACAGATTCTTCCGATCTATCTTTTTGTAGAAAAAACATGATGCTGAACATAAAAAAAATATGGCAGATTGATGTTTTGTTTGTTGTACCTGGACGGGTTAATGATGAATTTAAAAGAAAACAAAAAACACAAACTGTATTAAAACACAATTTAACAAACAAAGTTCCCCTCATTAGGTATGCCGTAGCACGGTTCGACAAAGTAGCACGGACCGATAAGTTTAGGTGTTGAGATGGTAGCTCATCTCGACAAATCAGCATAGCTCGACAAAAAATATAATAATAACGATGCGACATTTTAAGAAAAAAATCCTAAAGCACTACAACCCATGGAAGAAGTCGGCATGACATCACATCCACCAATAAACAACACCTGCCATGACAGTTGGGGTAAAACAAACTGTTCAAAACATGAGAAAGTAGCTGAAAAATTGTGCGTTTTACTTTATCCTGTGTTACTATCTATCTTGTATATCAGTACTGTTACGGCCCCTCTCTTGCCCGGCAGGGGCGGAGCCTCCTGCAGGCAGGGGCAGAGCCTCCTGCAGGCACGGGGAGGGCCTTCTGAGTGGAGCCAGCTGGGCTCATTTTGAAGGAGATGCCTGCACTATTTGTTTTCTCTCTCCTTTTTTTGATCTGCAGGTCAGGTTTCGTTGGGGTTTTCGGTTTCTTCAATGTTTTATTTGTATTTATGATGATTGTGTCTTTATTTTATAATATATTTAATTTGATTTGGCCCATGCTTTGTCTCTGTTTCCCTCATTTTAGTTCCAGACCCAGTCTGACAGTATGAAGAGGAATTACCACCAGGAATACACCGTTCTGCTTGTTAACACTTTGTTTTACCCAAACTAGGTTATCACATGACCAAAGTTCCCGGATGTTCGACTTCTTTCATAGCACAAAAAGCTCGTAACAGGCTATAATTGGAAAGAAAAGTTAAGGATCGTTCCGTTCCGTCGTCTTCCGCTCATCCAAGGCTGTGTTGCGGGGGCAACAGCCCCGGCTTCTCTCACCCCAGCTGCATCCTCCAGCTCACCTGGAAGGATGCAGAGATGTTTCCTGTCCAGCTGTGAGACACAGTCTCTCCAGCGGGTCCGAGGTCTGCCTCTCGGTCTCCTCCCAGTGGGACATGCCCGAAACACCTCACCAGTGAGGCACTTGGGGGGGCCATCCAGACCAGCTGCCCAAATCACCTCATCTGGGTTCTCTCGACCTGGAGGAGGAGTGGCTCAACACCAAGCTCCTCCCAGATGGCAGAGCTCCTCACCTGATCTCTGAGTGAGAGCCCAGCCACCCTACGTAGGATGCTCATTTCGGCCGCTTGTATCTGCGATATCATTCTTTCGGTCACCACCCACAGCTGGTGACCAAAAGTGAGGGTGGGAACGTAGATCAACTTGTAAATTGAGAGCTTTGCTTTTTTGCTCAGGTCTTTTTTTTTACCACGTCGGACTGATGCAACGTCATAGTTATTGCTGACACCGCACTGACCCGCCTGTCGATCTCCCGCTTCAACCTCTCCCCCACTCGTGAACAAAAGTTATTAAAACTTTGTTCTGTGTACCGTTTTTTTTTTTTTTTGTAAATATTTCATGTTATAATGTGGGCATGCGCAGCTTGTCAACAGGTGCGTCTTATAGTCCGGAAAATACAGTTTGCAGTTTGCTGTGCAAACTGTTTGATTTCAGTTTATCCATGTCTAATAAAAACTAAAGAAATAAGATGAGCTCACCACATCTGCATTATTTTAGCAGGAATGTTTTGAGTGTGTTGATAGTGGTGCAGCAGCCAGGAGAGGACGCCATGCCACTGGTTGAGCTCTGCTAGACTCTGGATCCCCAGGATGCAGAAAGCAGCCTTTAACTCTGCACATCTGGAGCAAAACAAAGAAAAAGAAACTCATCCTCTGCTGGCAGGATACACTGTGTTAGGAAATGTAATCTGTCACCTTGTATCTTCTTCATCCAAGTTGGCCAGACTTTGCAAACCTTTCTCACAAGCATCAAAAGTGACTTGGAAATTTTTGAGAACCATCATGTGTTCTGCAGCAGAGTCCAACATAATGAAAGGGTCAGAGAAAGATGGCGATAAGCTGCCAGATGAACTCATATCGCAAATTTAAGAATAAAATCTATACTGAAGAAATGATTCATCTAAAGTCTGATGCTAAACTGTTTTTAGCATCTTCACGCTTCATCTTGTTTACAATCTGTAGGAAGACTTCCGGGGTTTAGTGACGTCACATATTAAGCTTTAAAAGAAAATATTAATAGAATATTTTATTTTTAAAAAATGACTAAAAGTGTTTAAAATATAATTTTAAAACAAAAAAAAATTAGAAAATATTCTTTGACTCTAGAATTTTTATAATTTGCGTGGTTCAACTTCCGGTGTATAGTGACGTCACGTTTTAAATAGAAAACATTAGGACTTTTTTTAAGAAAAAAAAAACATTCAAACTATTTAGAATATATTTTAAAACAAATTTTCTGATCTAAAAAAAAAAATAAAAAAATTAATGACTATAATTTGAGTGCGACAACTTCCGGGTTCCAATGACGTCACAACTAAAGACAAATAGTAAATATTAATAAAAGAAAAAAACTTTAAAGTATTTTTAAGGTTTCAAAAAACTATTTCTGCGCATTTTAAAAAAACAAAATAACAGTTTAATAAAAAAAGTATTTTTTTAAAGATAAATTTCCAACAAAACCGCATGAATGAGTTCATCCAATCAAATCACACTGTCTTCAGACTTCTAACAAATCAAACCAATCATAAGGCGTCTTGTTTAGACGCTAAATTTCAGGAACTCCTCCATTTCTTCGTAAACACGTGTGAAAAGGAGTCCGAGTGTTTTTTGTGAAAAACGTAGAATAAAACCAGGTAAAGTCTTTTATTTTTTACTTATGAAATGTTTTTCTTCAGAGAACTTGATAAATTAGCATGTGGCTAAATGTAAACACATAATGTCTGTTATTTAATCAAAACATTAAATTATTGTACTTATTATGTTTTATTGATATGTTTAATCAAAACCATGTAATTAATTGGGAATGTGGGCTCATTAATAGTGAATAATGAGGTGATATTTAATCTGAAAACAAAGATTAAAACATGTCAAACTGTTAACATGGCTGTAAATCTACTGCTATATGCAGATGACTGAGGTTTATTTAATTCTAAATCAAAGTCCATGAACTTTAGTTACTGTCTCTTTAACTGAGTTACTAAAACAAACATCTGGCCTGATGTGGAGGAGTTTAAGTATCCTGAGGTCTTGTTCACAAGTGAGGGAAGGATGGAGTGGGAGATCGATAGATGGACCGGTGCAGCGTCAGCAATAATTAGGACACTGCACTGCCTGGTAACCAGGATCTATGTTCCTACCCTCACCATGGTAACCAGGATCTACGTTCCTAAACTCACCATGGTAACCAGGATCTACGTTGCTACCCTCACCATGGTAACCAGGATCTACCTTCCTACCCTCACCATGGTAACCATGATCTACGTTCCTACACTCACCATGGTAACCGGGATCTACGTTCCTACACTCACCATGGTAACCAGGATCTACGTTCCTACACTCACCATGGTAACCTGGATCTACGTTCCTACCCTCACCATGGTAACCAGGATCCACGTTGCTACCCTCACCATGGTAACCAGGATCTACCTTCCTACCCTCACCATGGTAACCAGGATCTACGTTCCTACACTCACCATGGTAACCAGGATCTACATTCCTACCCTCACCATGGTAACCAGGATCTACCTTCCTACCCTCACCATGGTAACCAGGATCTACGTTCCTACACTCACCATGGTAACCTGGATCTACGTTCCTACCCTCACCATGGTAACCAGGATCCACGTTGCTACCCTCACCATGGTAACCAGGATCTACCTTCCTACCCTCACCATGGTAACCAGGATCTACGTTCCTACACTCACCATGGTAACCAGGATCTACGTTCCTACCCTCACCATGGTAACCAGGATCTACCTTCCTACCCTCACCATGGTAACCAGGATCTACGTTCCTACACTCACCATGGTAACCAGGATCTACATTCCTACCCTCACCATGGTAACCAGGATATACGTTCCTACCCTCACCATGGTAACCAGGATCTATGTTCCTACCCTCACCATGGTAACCAGGATCTACGTTCCTACCCTCACCATGGTAACCATCTGTGGGTGGTGACCGAAAGAATGAGATCCCGTATACAAGCGGCCAAAATGAGCTTCCTCCACAGGTTGGCTGGTCTCTCTCTCAGAATTCTGGTGAGGAGCTCTGCCATCCGGGAGGAGCTCGGTGTCGAGCCGCTCTTCCTCCATGTCGAGAGGAGCCAGATGGGGTGGTTCGAGCATCTGGTTAGGAAGCCCCCGTAGTGCCTCTCTGGTGAAGTGTATTGGGCACGTCCCACCGGGAGGAGAACAAGAGGCAGACCCCGGACCATCTTGAGAGACTATCTCTCACAGCTGGCCGGGGAACGACTCGGGATTCTTCCGGGTGAGCTGGAGGATTTAGCCGGGGTGAGAGAAGCCTGGGCTTCCCGTCTGAGGCTGCTGCCCCTGCGACCCGACCCCAGATGAGTGGAAGATGACGGATCAGAAATCCATTAATTTCTGTGTTACTGTTGATGTTTTTAGGGGTTCATCACGATGGCTAAAAGCCTGCGGAGCAAATGGAAGCGCAAAATGCGAGCGGAGAAGAGGAAGAAAAACGCACCGAAGGAATTGGTTCGCCTCAAACAAGCTCTGGGTTTAAATAAGAAGGGGGAAGCAGAGATGAGCGAGCTGCAGGAGATCGCCACGGTGGTGAAACCCGACCAGATAAAGAAGCAGACGGATGTAGACATGGAAGCAGCGGACGGAGACGGTGAGTCCTCTTTTTGTAATATTCAGCTCTGCATCTCCATCATTTTTTATCATCTTTTTTTCAGATGGAAAAATGGAGCTGGATAAAAAGCGGTGTAAGAAAACTCTTCTGGATGAACATGGACAGTACCCTGTATGGATGAACCAGCGGCAGGCTAAGAAACTAAAGGACAAACGAGTGGTGCAGAAAACCGGGAAGAACAAGAAGAAGAAGAAGGGAATTGCCTGGTGAATGACGGAGGACGTTTTATTTGAAGAAGTTTGGATTTGGAAAAGGTGCTCCATCACGAATTTTAACATCTTTTATTTTCTGATTTGCTTCATTAAGAAAACAAGACTACGTCAAATATTAATAAACGCAGCTTAAATCCAAACAATCTGTAAAAATTAATTATAATAGGTCATAATACGTCACTTTTTTTTTTATTTTGAAGTTCTAAACAATGACTGTTTGTAATTGTTATTAACGTCCACGGTTAAATGAGGACCGTTACAATACGGTGGTATCTGTGTGGTACTGATGTCAGTGCATCTGAAATAAAACAACTTCCATTTCATTCCGTCGTCTTCCGCTCATCCGGGGTCGGGTTGCAGGGGCAACATCCTCAAACGGGTAGCCCAGGCTTCTCTCACCCTGGCTGCATCCTCCAGCTCACCCGGAAAAATCCTGAGTCGTTCCCCAGCCAACTGGGAGACATAGTCTCTCCAGCGGTTCCGGTGTCTGCCTCTTGGTCTTTTCTGATAGGACGTGCCAGAAAAACTTCACCAGCGAGGCGCTCTCGGGAGGCATCCTGACCAGATGCCCGAATCATCCCATCTGGCTCCTCTTGACCTGGAGGAGGAGCCATTCGACACCGAGGTCCTCCTGGATGACAGAGCTCCTCACCCGATCTCTGAGTGAGAGGCCAGCCACTTGGCAGAGGAAGCTCATTTCGGCCGCTTGTATCCACGATCTCATTCTTTCGGTCACCACCCACAGCTGGTTACCATGGTGAGGGTAGGAATGTAGATCCTGGTTACCATGGTGAGGATAGGAACGTAGATCCTGGTTACCATGGTGAGGGTAGGAACGTAGATCCTGGTTACCATGGTGAGGGTAGGAACGTTAATCCTGGTTACCATGGTGAGGGTAGGAACGTAGATCCTGGTTACCACGGTGAGGGTAGCAACGTAGATCCTGGTTACCATGGTGAGGGAAGGAACGTAGATCCTGGTTACCACGGTGGGGGTCGGAACGTAGATCCTGATTACCATAGTGAGGGTAGGAACGTAGATCCTGGTTACCATGGTGAGGGTAGGAATATAAATCCTGGTTACCATGGTGATGGTAGGAACGTACATCCTGGTTACCATGGTGAGGGTAGGAACGTACATCCTGGTTACCATGGTAAGGGTAAGAATGTAGATCCTGGTTACCATGGTGAAAGTAGGAACGTAGATCCTGGTTACCATGGTGAGGGTAGGAACGTCGATCTTGGTTACCACGGTGAGGGTAGGAACCAAGATCCTGGTTACCATGGTGAGGGTAGGAACGTAGATCCTAGTTACCACGGTGAGGGTAGGAACGTAGATCCTGGTTACCATGGTGAGGGTAGGAACATAGATCCTGGTTACCATGGTGAGTGTAGGAACGTAGATCCCGGTTACCATGGTGAGGGTAGGAACGTAGATCCTGGTTACCATGGTGAGGGTAGGAACGTAGATCCTGGTTACCATGGTGAGGGTAGGAACATAGATCCTGGTTACCATGGTGAGAGTAGGAACGTAGATCCCGGTTACCATGGTGAGGGTAGGAACGTAGATCCCGGTTACCATGGTGAGGGTAGGAACGTAGATCCTGGTTACCATGGTGAGGGCAGGACCCTGTCTGTTTCCTGCAGGGGGCATACCACCCTTTTCCGGGTGAGGACCATGGTCTCAGATTTAGAGGCGCTGAATCCCATCCCAATAATAAACCAACTCAGAAACAAATTCCGTAAATATCTCAGAGTTTATTTCGGTGGACGTTGATGTTTACACCAGCTCTACGTAGGCGGCAGGAAACAGACCGGTGTTTCCATGACACGTCCCTTTCCACCAACCCTCGTCGACCATCTCTATGTTGGTGATGACATCATTTGGATTGAAGGAGATCTCGTCTTCAGCGTCTGACAGAGTAAAAAACAAATCTGAGAAACATTTCTATCAGGTTTTAATTGGTTTTCAACGTGAAGAATTATCGTCCAACCTCCGACGTAGTCGTAAAGAGCGTAAGCCCTCTGGCCGAGCGCCGGATCCCCTGTGGATTATCAAAACGTACACTGCCTTTTATTTTGAAATTCTTTTACATATCAACATGGAAAGAAAAAAATTCTTAAAATCTCACATTGACACTAAATAAATAAAAAAACTACAAAATCAACATTTTATTACTAAGAAGAAGAAAAAAGTCGTCACATGAACCTGAACAGACAGACCTTCCGGCTCAGGATACGGTGACTCCTCTTCTTCTTCATCCACGTCTGTTGACCTCTCTGGAAGAGGAGGAGCTTCTGGTTCCAGCTCATCAGAACGAGGAGGTAAAGCTGGAGATCCGTCGTCCTGCTGATCCTCCTGCACAAGTTTGACCAATCAGAAACAACTAGAGTCCGTTCCGTCATCTTCCGCTTGTTCCGGGGTCGGGTCGCGGGGGCAACAGCCTCTAGCGGGCAGCCCAGGCCTCTCTCACCCCGGCTGCATCCTCCAGCTCACCCGGAAGGATCCCAAGTCGTTCCCCGGCCAGCTGTGAGACATAGTCTCTCCAGCGGGTCCGGGGTCTGCCCCTTGGTCTCCTCCCGGTGGGACGTGCCCAAAACACCCCGCCTGCGAGGCGCACGTGGGGCTCGCTGGATCGATTTGCTGCCGAGTGTGAAGCGGCCGGGATGGGAATTAGCGCCTCCAAATCCGAGACCATGAACCTCACCCGGAAAAGGGTGGAATGCCCCCTGCGGGTCAGGGACAGGGTCCTCCCCCAAGTGGAGGAGTTTAAGTATCTCGGCGTCTTGTTCACGAGTGGGGGAAGGATGGAGCGGGATTTTCGACAGGCAGATCGGTGCGGCATCAGCAATAACTAGGATGCTGCATCGGTCCGTCGTGGTAAAGAGAGAGCTGAGCCAAAAAAAGCAAAGCTCTCGATTTACAAGTCGATCTACGTTCCTACCCTCACCATGGTAACCAGGATCTACGTTCCTACCCTCACCATGGTAACCAGGATCTACGTTCCTACCCTCACCATAGTAACCAGGATCTACGTTCCTACCCTCACCTATGATCAACAGCTGTGGGTGGTGACAGAAAGAATGAGATCGCGGATACAAGCGGCCGAAATGAGCTTCCTCCGCAGGGTGGCTGGGCTCTCACTCAGAGATCGGGTGAGGAGCTCTGCCATGCGGGAGGAGCTCGGTGTCGAGCCGCTCCTCCTCCAAGTCGAGAGGAGCCAGATTGGGTGGTTCGGGCATCTGGTCACATCTAGAGTCTCATGTAATAAAAGTGGGTTTGATCTCGAAACTGGACCGAAACGCAAACTGAGAAAACTTGACTGTGAAATTTCAGACGTATTAAAACCATTTCTACATTTCGTCTTGATTAAAATCACACCACGATAAATGGTACAAAAAAGATTTTTATGCTGCTGCAAAAACACTTCCTGGTTATGCTTAAATGTGGGCGTGGTGGAGAACAAACCTTATGGGCGGGAACAATCCGGCTTTCAAATAATACTTGAGTATTTGTTGATAGAGCATGCCAGCGAAATAAAAAACTTCTTCTATCGTCATTTCCCTTCAGGGGACGCCACTGCAAGTCAGTTTCTACCATCTAACCCTATCTCCTGCATCCTCTTCGGTCACACCAACTATCTTCATGGTCTTTATTGTATCCATGAACCTCTTCTTTGGTCTTCCGCTTGACCAGGCATGGGGAAACTACGGTCCGCAGGCCACATGTGGCCCCTTAAACGGTTTAATCCGGCCCGCCGAACTTCAGTCAGTCATCTTCTTATCTGTCTATTCCTTTCTGGGTTGCGGGGGCTGCCGGAGCCTATCCCGGCAAGGGCAGAGTACACCCCGAACAGGTTACCAGTCTGTCGTGGGGCCACACACATACAACCATCCACACACACACTCATTCCTAGGGGCAATCTGGCACTGGCCAATCAACCTAGCATGCATGTCTTTAGAGGGTGGGAGGAAACTGGAGTACCCGGGGGAGGAAACTGGAGTACCCGGAGAAAACCCACGCAAACATGGGGAGAACATGCAAACTCCACACAGAAAGGACAGTGTTCCAAGCTTCGTCCCCACCCGGGACTCAAACCCACGACCTTCTTGCTGTGAGGCCACTGTGCTACCCACTGCGCCACCGTGCTGCCCCTGCCCAACTTAAAAAAAATTAAATGAATAAACCTTGTTAATGTTTTATTTCTTCTGCAATTCTGACGTTTCCTCACTAGATGGCGCACTTTGGATATATTGGCTTTTTTGAGAAAACAACAACACTGCTCCCATTAAAATGTGTGTGTCTCCGTGATGCGAATATGCGCAAGTAAACAAGCACGTTAGATTTCAAACACACATTTCAAACCTAGCGTGCGCTAGATGCACATTTTTTAAGCACTAGTGCGTTTGATTTCAAATTTAGCGTGCTAGATTACGTGCATGTAGTGGCCTCGATGGCTTTCCATATCTAGCTCGCTTGTTTACCAAAGCATGCCATCCATGTGCTTTTGTTCCGGCCCCCTTGGTCAAATGTTAGAACCCAATGTGGCCCGCGGACCAAAAAGTTTGCCCACCTCTGCTCTAGACCCCCTGCCTGGCAGATCCTCTCTTTCCGCTGCACATGTCCAAACCATCTCACTCTGGCCTTTATCCCCAAAACCTCTAACATGTGCTGTTCCTCTGATCCTGTCCATCCTGGTCACTCCCAGAGAGATCCTCAGCATCTCTGCTACCTTCATCTCTGCTTCCTGTCTTTTCCTCAGTGCCACTGTCTCTGGACCAATCAGCATGGCCGCTCTCACCACACTGTCTCTAGACCAATCAGCATGGCCGCTCTCACCACACTGTCTCTAGACCAATCAGCATGGCCGTTCTCACCACACTGTTTCTAGACCAATCAGCATGGCCGTTCTCACCACACTGTTTCTAGACCAATCAGCATGGCCTTTCTCACCACACTGTGTCTAGACCAATCAGCATGGCCGCTCTCACCACACTGTCTCTAGACCAATCAGCATGGCCGCTCTCACCACGGTTTTGTACACTTTCTCTTTCATTTTAGCTGAAACTCCTCTATAACACATCACACCTGATACTTTCCTCCACCCGTTCCAGCCTGCCTGAACACGCTTCTTCACCTCTTTTCCACACTCTCCATTGCTCTGGACTGTTGATTCTCAGTACTTAAAATCTTCCACCTTCTTTCTCTCTTCTCCCGGTAACCTCACTTTTCCAAGTGAAATAAAAAACGTATGATGTGGAAATTAAATTCAAACATTTAGAAATCTGCTGGTTTTTAAACAAATTTTACAACTTAAATGTGTGTAAACATGTACGGGTACGCACACAGTTTTTTTTTTTTGTCTGAACCACTTATTTCTAACCGGGTTGCGAGGGGTGCCGGAGCCTATCCCAGTTGAGATGGGTACGTTGTAATATTAGAAAGTAAAACTAGAAAAATGTGACTCAATTTAGTCCAGATCAAATCTATATTCTGAGTAATTATTTTCATATCGGTGTCCAACCTCTGGTTCAGGTTCGGGTAGTTCTTCTATTTCAGGCATGTGTTCAGGCTCAGAGGGCGGAGCTTCAACTTTAGGCGGAGGAGGGGGAGGAGCTTCCTCTCTGCTGTTGCTTTCCTTTGAAAATAAAATAGAATGAAAGTTATTTGTGTAAAAACATTAATATTTTGAATATATGTCTGTGTTTATGAGTGTGTGTACAAATGATTATTTGTGTTTATCCGCGTTGGTAGAAATCCGTGTGTGTGCGTTACCTGTTGTCTCCGCCCAGATTCCTCTCTCTCTTTGCTCTCCCTCGCTTGCCTCTTTTGTTTCTCTTCCTCTGCTCTCTTTCTGTTCTCCTCATCAGAAGCTTTGGCCATGTTCTCGAAGCGAGCTTTCAGTTTTCCCGCTCCGACACTTGCTGCACAAACACACCTCGTTAACGCCTGCCAAACTCTCTTCGTTTCCAACCCTAACCAAACTCACAGGCTTCCAACGGTTGGGTTTTTTCGTAAGCAGAAGACGGAGAGTCCATGTCGGAGAATCCCGCTGCACTCTGAGGAAATGAGAGAGAATTCACTGAGTTTTTTCGGTGAATTTATTTGAAGCGTCTCATAAACGACGTCTTCTAGAAGCTCTTACTTTGTCCATTCGGTCGGTCTGTACTCCATATCGACCCCCAAAACCTGCCGAATAATCTAAGGAGAAGCATATGGAATCACATCAGATGAAGTTCTGATTCTTCTCATGATGAAAACTTCACCCACCTTTCTGAGACTCGTGTTTCTCGGTTTGACTTCTGTAGTCGTAACCCAGAGCGGCTTTGTCCACTTTCTCCTTTTCAACACCGAACTTCCCCCCGAAACCTTTGGAGTAATCTGGAATCGGGAAAAAAAAAACCCATGTCGAACTAGTTGCTGTGTGTCGAAAAACTGGACGTTGGACGCTAGAAAGTACCAACTGGCTCCATCAAGAGTCATGATCTGCTCCCCTGCCACCAGAGGGAGCCCTGGACCTTTCCTCGCCACCCTGATTAGGGACACCTGAGGATGATTAGTCTGATGATACACACCTGTGGATCCTGGTGCCTATTTAAAGGCAATCACTCCAGACATCTTTTGTCAGGACTTTTGGTTAATAAATTCTGTTTTTTTGTCCTACATTTTGGGTCCTCCTCCTTCCAGATCCGCTGCATCGGTCCGTTGTGGTGAAGAGAGAGCCGAGCCGAAAAGCAAAGCTCTCGATTTACAAGTCAATCTATGTTCCTACTCTCACCATGGTAACCAGGATCTACGTTCCTACACTCACCATGGTAACCAGGATCTACATTCCTACCCTCACCATGGTAACCAGGATCTACGTTCCTACCCTCACCACGGTAACCAGGATCTACGTTCCTACCCTTACCACGGTAACCAGGATCTACGTTCCTACGCTCACCATGGTAACCAGGATCTATGTTCCTACCCTCACCACGGTAGCCAGGATCTACGTTCCTACCCTTACCACGGTAACCAGGATCTACGTTCCTACCCTTACCACGGTAACCAGGATCTAGGTTCCTACCCTCACCATGGTAACCAGGATCTACGTTCCTACCCTCACCACGGTAACCAGGATCTACGTTCCTACCCTTACCACGGTAACCAGGATCTACGTTCCTACGCTCACCACGGTAACCAGGATCTACATTCCTACCCTCACCATGGTAACCAGATCTACGTTCCTAACCTCACCATGGTAACCAGATCTACGTTCCTAACCTCACCATGGTAACCAGATCTACGTTCCTAACCTCACCATGGTAACCAGGATCTACGTTCCTACCCGTACCATGGTAACCAGGATCTATGTTCCTACCCTCACCATGGTAACCAGGATCTACGTTCCTATCCTCACCGTGGTAACCAGGATCTACGTTCCTACCCTCACCATGGTAACCAGGATCTATGTTCCTACCCTCACCACGGTAACCAGGATCTACGTTCCTACCCTTACCACGGTAACCAGGATCTATGTTCCTACCCTCACCATGGTAACCAGGATCTACGTTCCTACCCTCACCATGGTAACCAGGATCTACGTTCCTACGCTCACCACGGTAACCAGGATCTACATTCCTACCCTCACCATGGTAACCAGGATCTACGTTCCTAACCTCACCATGGTAACCAGGATCTACGTTCCTACCCTCACCATGGTAACCAGGATCTACGTTCCTACGCTCACCGTGGTATCCAGGATCTACGTTCCTACCGTCACCGTGGTAACCAGGATCTACGTTCCTAACCTCACCATGGTAACCAGGATCTACGTTCCTACCCTTACCATGGTAACCAGGATCTATGTTCCTACCCTCACCATGGTAACCAGGATCTACGTTCCTATCCTCACTGTGGTAACCAGGATCTACGTTCCTACCCTCACCATGGTAACCAGGATCTATGTTCCTACCCTCACCATGGTAACCAGGATCTACGTTCCTACGCTCACCGTGGTATCCAGGATCTACGTTCCTACCGTCACCGTGGTAACCAGGATCTACGTTCCTACCCTCACCGTGGTAACCAGGATCTACGTTCCTACCCTCACCATGGTAGCCAGGATCTACGTTCCTACCCTCACCATGGTAACCAGGATCTATGTTCCAACCCTCACCGTGGTAACCAGGATCTACGTTCCTACCCTCACCATGGTAACCAGGATCTACGTTCCTACCCTCACCGTGGTAACCAGGATCTACGTTCCTACCCTCACCATGGTAGCCAGGATCTACGTT
This sequence comes from Neostethus bicornis, assembly GCA_902685375.1. Classification (NCBI taxonomy): domain Eukaryota; kingdom Metazoa; phylum Chordata; class Actinopteri; order Atheriniformes; family Phallostethidae; genus Neostethus; species Neostethus bicornis. The sequence continues at coordinate 3,005,142 of CACRXE010000066.1, read as the reverse complement.
CCTACCCTCACCATGGTGACCAGGATCTATGTTCCAACCCTCACCATGGTAGCCAGGATCTACGTTCCTACCCTCACCATGGTAACCAGGATCTACGTTCCTACCCTCACCATGGTAACCAGGATCTACGTTCCTACACTCACCGTGGTATCCAGGATCTACGTTCCTACCGTCACCGTGGTAACCAGGATCTACGTTCCTACCCTCACCGTGGTAACCAGGATCTACGTTCCTACCCTCACCATGGTAGCCAGGATCTACGTTCCTACCCTCACCATGGTAACCAGGATCTACGTTCCTACGCTCACCGTGGTATCCAGGATCTACTGTACGTTCCTACCGTCACCGTGGTAACCAGGATCTACGTTCCTACCCTCACCGTGGTAACCAGGATCTACGTTCCTACCCTCACCATGGTAGCCAGGATCTACGTTCCTACCCTCACCATGGTAACCAGGATCTATGTTCCAACCCTCACCATGGTAACCAGGATCTACGTTCCTACCCTCACCTATGATCACCAGCTGTGGGTGGTGACCGAAAGAATGAGAACGCGAATACAAGCGGCTGAAATCAGCTTCCTCTGCAGGGTGGCTGGGCTCTCACTCAGTGATCGGGTGAGGAGCTTTGCCATCTGGGTGGAGCTCGGTGTTGAGCCGCTCCTCCTCCAGATCGGGAAGAGCCAGATGGGGTGGTTTGGGGATCTGGTCAGGATGCCCCCCGAGCGCCTGGCTGGTGAGGTGTTTTGGGCACGTCCCAACAGGAGGACACCAGGATGCAGACCCATTACCCGCTGGAGAGACTATGTCTCACAGCTGGCGGGGAACAACTCGGGATCCTTCTGGATGAGCTGGAGGATGCAGCTGGGAGAGAGAAGCCTGGGCTTCCCGTCTGAGGGTGTTGCCCCCGCGACCCTGCCCCGGATGAGTGGAAGACGACAAAACGGAAAGTTTAAACTTTTTGCTCCATTGATTTCTAAGAGCCTGCTTACGGTCATGTATCTGCCAAATTTTTTTTTCCTGTCTGGTCAAAAAACATTGGGACGTAAAAGCCCAGAGACAACCTCACCTTTCTGTGACTGGTGCTTCTCTGTTTCTCCTTTGTAGCTGTAATCCAAAGCGGCTTTGTCCACTTTCTCCGTCTCTACCCCGTACTTCCCTCCGAAACCTTTAGAGTAATCTGAAACAAAGAGAAAAAAAACCTCACGTTGGGTCTATAGATGGACTAGTTTCCTCAACGGGCCTGACCTTTCTGAGAGGTGTGCTGTTGAACTTCTCCTTTATACTCATAGCCCATCGCCGACTGTGGAAACACACACACACACACACACACACTCAGTAACGTTACTGTTTGGTAGTTTACATCTTGTATGAAAGGACTTTCTACCTTATCAACTCTGTCTTTCTGGACGCCGTATTTACCCCCAAATCCTTTAGCCACGTCAGTCTGGGACGAGTGCTGCTCCACCTCTGCTACGTAGTCGTGGCCCAAAGCGCCCTGGAGACCAGAGACACCGACAAACAGAAGCAGGGTTAGGGTATCGGAGGAAATGATGAAGGGTATTCAGGTAAAGGATGTCACATCCTAATGAAAAAAGTTGGCTAAATTGTTGCTAGCAGGCTGCGAACAGAAGCAGTTTTTGGGTTGCCCATCCCGGCTGATTCGAGGCAAGGGGCAGGGTATGCGCTGAACAGTTCGCCAGTCTGTCGCAGGGCCACACACATACAACCATACACATGCAATCATTCCTAGGGGCAATTAAGTCGTGTCCAATGAGCGTAATGTGCATGTTTTTGGAGGGTGGGAGGAAACCGGAGAAAACCCACGCATACACGGGGAGAACATGCAAACTCCACACGGAAAGGCTAATGTTCCAAGGCTCATTCCCACCCGGGACTCGAGCCCACAACCTTCTTGCTGTGAGGCCACTGTGCTACCGGGGCAGGAATTATTTTGCGTTAACTAATTGCTGCTTTCTGGTCGGGACCGGATGTGATGCGTAGTCTCTGATCTATTTATATATCAATTAAATTGATTAATTTGAATTTACACTTAGAAACTGTGTTATTTGAGGAAATATTGATTTAGGTACAAGTGGATCAAATACTTTTAAACGGTTACAGTGGAACTTCAGGGAAAGCTAGTGTTTGTACCAAAAAAAGAGGTCGTAAATTGACTAGTTTTTTTGTTTGATCGTTATCGGCAAAAAATGGACCAACCCCTCCCAATTTTTTATGATGGATTTTGTTATATCAAAGAAACGTGTCGAGATTTTTAACTTTTATTTCACACTTTATTGACACACTTGTCCAGCAGAATGCGCGATTTCACTTTCTTCTAGGCTACATTTTATGTGTGTAAGGGGAGATCAGATTATAGCAGCCAGATCAGCACGCTACACGTTTTCTCCGTTCTGCTAATCAACTTAGTTAAGTTGATGGTGAGTGACGACGTTAATGAAATTTCAATGAGAGAAAATATTTTCTACTTCAGTCCATTCTCGTGTTGTTTCCAGTGATTTTACGACATTTGCTACCGCTAAAAACGTTCTCATTGGTCTATAATTTAAGAAAAAAAAGTTTTATATGGACAAAGTAAAATAAATAGCCAGCACTTTTCTGGTTGTGATTGTGTTTAAACCATCGTTTGAACAGATGACACCATAATCCAAAAAAAATGGCTACTCTTCTTGTTTAGCTAATATTTAAATGGCGGTATGAATTAGATTTCATGTCCTCTGTGACTGTGGAGATACTCAGATGTTAAAAAGCTCAGATAAAAGTCTCACCTTGTCCATCCGGTCCTTCTCCACGCCAAACTTGCCTCCATATCCATACGATGCTTTGGGAATGTGCTCCTTTTGTTTCACCTGCTCGTGTTCCTCGGCGACTTTGTTTCTGAGCTCCGCAACACTGAAAGAAAACAGATAAAGCATGCCTTATCCAATCAAACAGAAGAACCAATAGAACAATCAATAACTAAAATAATCAATAGCTGCAGCCCTAGCGCCGACTATACTTGCTATCATCAAGTTCCGTAACATATTGTATCACTTTAAAATAGAAACACTGCTCTTAAACAGGGCGTATCGAGCTTCTGTTTGAAGATAATCACGTTCTCATAGTGAATATTGATAAAAACGGGACCTTTTTTAACTAATAAATGCAATATTTGTCAAAAAACTTTATAAATACATTTATTAGTTTCACATCCACCTTTGTGACTAATTTTGTGCTCGGTCCCGCCCCCTTGGTGCATACACAACACAGCGTAAATCTTGTTAAGGCTGCAAATAAAGTGTAGAGCATATCTAGCAAGCAAAGCTAGAGCATATTCTTTTCTATTTCTATTTTGGTGCGTTTACATGATAAAGGTCTCCCCGTGTTGAATGGAGGGAGAGCAATACCTGAGGAGAGGGACTGAGCATGAGCAGAGGAGATAGAACAATACCTGAGGAGAAGGACTGAGCATGAGCAGAGGAGGGAGCCCAACACCTGAGGTGAGGGACTGAGCATGAGTAGAGGAGATAGAACAATACCTAAGGAGAAAGACTGAGCATCTATCTATTTATCTATGAGAAGAGGAGGGAGAGCAATACTTGAGGAAGGACAGAGCATGAGCAGAGGAAGGAGAGCAATCCCTAAGGAGAAGGACAGAGCATGAGCAGAGGAAGGAGAGCAATCCCTAAGGAGAAGGACTGAGCATGAGCAGAGGAAAGAGAGCAATACCTGAGGAGAAGGACTGAGCATGAGCAGAGGAGGAAGAGCAATACCTGAGGAGAGGGACTGAGCATGAGAAGAGGAGGAAGAGCAACATCTGAGAAGAAGGACTGAGCATGAGCAGAAGACGGAGAGCAACACCTGAGGAGAGGAACTGAGCATGAGCGGAAGAGGGAGAGCAACACCTGAGAAGAGGGACTGAGCATGAGCAGAACATCTCACTAGAAAATCAGAGAACAACATCCATGGCCAAGAACAATCTGGTGGATGTGAACAAACATGATGGAAGCCTCCAGCTTTTGCGTTGACACATGATTTACTACACCACTCTAGACTTTGGACAGTGAGTGAAAAGATTCAAATTAAAACTTCATATTTTAAATATTATAAATTTAAAGAATAAATTTCAGTTTACAGGCTAGATAGCAGGTGTAGTCCCTCCAGTGTGGTAGAATTTTTCTCCCTCCATCTTCCTGTAGTCACCCTCTAATACTGGCCATATAAGGAAAGACTCAGTGAGTGTGATATTCCTCTTCCTGTTTCACTCTAACCTGCTTCCGTCTCGGTTCTCTACATTCAGTCTTCCAGGAAACGGGCCGTTCATGTTCTAACCTGATGTGTTCTTTGCGTCCGGAGCCTTCGATGGTTTTGGCTCCCCACCTCTGCTCCTGCTCTGACACGTCGTTCTGAAACAGAGACAAAAACAGCAGGATGAGGTTGGGGAGCTCTCTGAATGGTGAAATATTAAAACATAAAAGAAAAAAAAACACACCTCAAAGTCAGGGTCCGTCTCCCAATCATCTCCCCCTGTTTCCACCTTCATGTTGACATTGTGGCCAACTGCAGACTTCCACATCTGGGTTCAAACAGGAGTGTAGAAAGAGGTCCAGTTATCATCGTACAGCGTATACTAATATGCTTATACTGCATTCCACTCTTTTGTGTGTGTGTGTGTGTGTGTGTGTGTGTGTGTATACAGAGGAAAACAAAATAATTTTACACCCTCCTATTTCGCAAGTTCTTCCATTTAGAAATCTTACACCAACCCATGAATGGGCAAACTACGGCCCGCAGGCCACATGCGGCCCGTTAAACGTTTTAATCCGGCCCGCTGGGACTTTAAAAAAGTTAAACAAATAGACCTTGTTGGTGTTTTATTTTTCCTGTAATTCAGATGTTTCCTCACTAGATGGCGCACTCTATGGTATGAAAAGCCATTGGGGCCAATATACGCGCGTAAACAAGCGTGTTAGATGTTAAAACAAGCAAAATGTTACATCAAGCGCTTAGATTTCAAACCTAGCGCCGCTAAATCGACGTTTTCAAGCACTATCACACTAGATTTCAGAGCTAGCGCCACTAGATTTGAAATTTAACGCTCTTGTTGTAACATTTGGCGCGCCAGTTTAAAATGTAGCGCCATTCTATTGGTCTAATCTAGCGGTTACCAAAGCATGCCATCCATCTGATTCTGTTCCGGCCCCCTGGTCAAATGTTAGAACTCAATGAGGCCCGCGAACCAAAAAGTTTGCCAACCCATTCGCTAACCTGATCTCAATCAGCGTCACTCTGCCAGAGAATTCCATCCTGTCCATGTCCTCCTGGTTGCTTTATGAAAATAAATCGTTTAAGACTTGCTTGAATCCGCTTCTGTTTTGGGGTCTCTGAAGAAATTCTATCAGCCCACCTCCACTTATTCCCCTAAGTGTGATGCACCTGTCTGAAGCTATTAGCTGCTTAAAGACACCTGTCCACTCCATGCAATCAAGGCAAGACCAAAGAGATGTCCAAAGACACTAGAGACAAACTTTTGGACCTACACAAGGCCGGAAAGGGCTTTGGGAAAATGACCAAGCAGCTTGGTGAAAAAAGATCCACTGTTGGAGCAATTATTAGAAAATGAAAAGGAGTCCCACTTAAGATCTCAGCTCATAGGGTCATAACTATTTTAAGAAAGGTGAGAAATCAGCCCAGAACAACACTCGGGGAGCTGGACAATGACCTGTAAAGAGCCGGGACGACTGTTCCCAAGCATACCGTTGGTAACACACTAAAATGTCATGGTGTAAAATCAAGCCTGGCACGGAAGGTTCCACTGCTTAAACCAGCACATGCTGGTCCGTCTTAAGTTTGCCAATGACCAACTGAATCATCCAGAGAACTCATAGGAGAAAGTCATATGGTTAGATGAGACTTTTTGGTTTTAATTCCACTCGCTGTGTGTGGAAGAAGAAGAATGAAGAGTATCATCCCATGAACACTATCCCTACTGTGAAGCATGGGGGTGGTAGCATCATGCTTTGGGGGTATTTTTCTGCACATGGCACAGGAAGACTGCACGGTATAACGGAAAGGATGACTGGGACCTCCTTCCCTCAGTCAGAGCATTGAAGATCGGTCATGCCTGGGTCTTCCAACATGACAATGACCCAACGTTCACAGCCGGGATACCTAAGGAGTGACTCCGTAAGAATCATGTTAAGGTACTGGAGTGGTCTTACCAGTCACCAGACCTGAACCCAATGGAAAAATCTTTAGCTCTTTGCTTCTCAATTGTTTCCTGTTGCGCCCCCCCACTCTCTACCTGACCTCTACCTCTACCCACTCTCTGATATTGTAACAGGTGGAGTATTTTAATGCATGAATTTTATGGTTTTATTCTCCATCTTTTAAGTGTTTGGTGTTTTAGGATTTTTTTTATTTTTTTATTTAATACATTCTATTTGTTACCAACAGGTGGTGCAGTCCCTGATTGTTTTATAAAGGGCAGCTGGAGGCAGAGGATGCAGAGAGAACAGGGACACGAAAGGAGCTCTCACGACCTACCGTGGATGTGACACACCACCATGCTGTAAACGAACGCCGGTTTGGGATGGGGCGGGTCAGAACAAACTATACAGGAGCAGTTCTTTAAAGAGTCTTTTCTTAATGTCCATCGTCATCCCTGATTCGGGCACCTCCTTGACCCGGTCCGCCTCCTACAGGATCCGCCGTGTCCAGACCGCCACCTGCGGGCTTGGTCTCTGAGGTGAAGTGGAATCAGTCGAACATAGTTTGTTGTTAGGGTGGAGCGTCATCCCACACAGCATGGTAGTGTGCAGGCTGACACACAACCATGCTGTCACCTTCATAGTCAGCTGAGAGAGATCCTTTCGCCCGGTTCGCTCTCTCTCTGCTTCCTCCTCTGCCTCCAGCTGCCCCTTATAAACAATCAGGGATTGTGCCACTTGTTGGTAAAACAAGGAATAAATCAACCTGCTACAGTATATGTTGTAAAATGTTGTAAAAAGTAGGTCATTTCATTTAGTTAAACAGGAGTGGGTGGAATTGAAGAAGGGTTTTCTTCTTCCCTCTTTTTTTAGGTCATTTTTTGGTTGATATTTCTGTCATGTTTATGACGCTGTAAAAAGATATCGTTCAGTTTTGGTTGTAAATTCATGTTATATGACGTTTAAATAAAGACAAACACATAAGAAATTAAATATAAAACATGTTTGTGTGTGTTGTGGTTTATAAATAAGTGTGTGTGTCTGCTTTTTTTACAGGAAGTTGTGTCGAAACTTTATTTCCCCAAATTTGCAGACTTTAAATTTTTCTTTTTTAAAAAAAAAAAAAAAAAAATCACACATTTACATTTTTAAAATCACAAAAATCAAACTTTTTCAAATGGACTTACTATTTATATCATTTTCAACTATTATTAAAGTTGAATAGAAATGAACTAAAAAAGGTTGGATTAAAAAAACATATTTTAAAAAATGTATTTTTATGATCCTACAAAATAAAAGACTTAATGTAACAATAAATAATACTAAAAATAGATTAAAAACTGTATTAAAATCCAATTAGATTTGTTTTTAGCAGGTTTAGAGACTGAAATACAAACTTCCTGAAACACACAGGAAACTTAAACAAAGTAACACACACACACACACATTAACTCAAACATGCAGAATAACTATAATAAAAAACTTTGTTACCTTTATTGATTGAGTCTGATCACTGATGTGCAAAATAAAAGCAGGTCTGAATCCAGACTGATCTCTACAGCTGGAGGTGGTGTGTGTGTGAGTGTGTGTGTGTGGACGGGGAAGAGGTGGGACTAGTTTAACCTCTTAACACCCACCAACAGTATCTTCGCCTGTGCACGATAGTTGGGCATACCCAAATGCCATTGCTTGTTACAGCTGCATCTTTCATCTCACATGCTTGTACTTTACATCAAAATAAAGCTTAGATCTTCTAGTTTCTGTAGATATGTACATGAAGAGTGTCAGAGCTTCAGAACCTATCCTAGAGTAGTTAAAAAATAATAAAAAAAATTGTACATTTTTAACCTCGTCTAATTTTGTGTAGTCCTTCATTCATCCAGGAGTGATCCATAGTAGAAAAAGTTTCAAAAAAGTCTTCTGGACAGTTCAGTTTTTGAACGAGACGTTTCGACTTCCATCTGGAAATCATTTTCAATCTGAATGAAATGGACAGAAAACTGGATCTAATTTATACTAACGTACGTGTCAGGACTGTCCGAGAAAGTACAGAGAATTTTCAGACACCATTACATCCCGGTTTTCTTTAAACCGGTCAACACATTACGTCAGAAACTAGTACATCCTAAAGACAAGATGCCTACAGAAAAACAGAGCAATGTAGTTTATTCGATCCGGTGCAGTGAAGGGAGCTGCAAAGAACACTACATTGGTGAAACGAAGCAGCCACTCCACAAAAGACTTTACCAACACAGAAGAGAAGCCTCAAGTGGTCCACAGTCTGCTGTACATCTGCATCTTAAATCCACCAAACACACTTTTGAGGACAGTGAGGTGAAGATTCTAAGTAGAGAGAAAGGTTGGTTTGAAAGAGGGGTGAAGGAAGCCATCTTTGTGATGAAAGAGAGTCCCTCACTGAATCGGAGTGGAGGCGTTAGATACGTTTTGCCCGGTATTTACAGCAGCCTTTTGAAGCCATGGACTAAAGATGACACCTCGTGACCCAGTTTCACGCCTCTCGTTAGCAGGAATTTCTTTTCACTAGGCTTTTGGCATTTTTATAAAAGGGTTGTTTTCTGGTCTGTGGCTACAATAGGAGCCATTCACGGCCATCATAGGCAACACAGGCTCATTGGTCGAGCCCTCCCTTACTATTTTTTTTTTACCTCTTACTCAGGTTAGTATAAATAGATCCAGTTTTCAGTCCATTTCATTCAGATTGAAAATGATTTCCGGATGGAAGTCGAAACGTCTCGTTCAAGAACTGAACTGTCCAGAAGACTTTTTTAAAACTTTTTCTACCTCGCCTAATTTTGTTCATTTTCCAATGTCCCTAGCCAAGACATACTTCTTAGTGGGCATAATTCCTTCCATATGTATGATAATAATCTTGTTCACAACAACAATGTAAAGTTTCAGATCTCTAGGTCCAAGTGTTTTTGATTTATTGACCTTTTAGTAGGCAGCACGGTGGTGCAATGGGTAGCACGGTCGTGGGTTCAAGTCCCGGGTGGTGACGAGGCTATGAACACTGTCCTTTCTGTGTGGAGTTTGCACGTTCTCCCCGTGTTTGCGTGGGTTACCTCCGGGTACTCTGGTTTCCTCCCACCCTCCAAAGACATGCATGCTCGGTTGATTGGCCGGTGCCAAATTGCCCCTAGGAATGAGTGTGTGTGTGGATGGTTGTACTGTATGTGTATGGCCTCAGCGACAGACTGCCGAACTGTTCGGGGTGTACCCTGCCCTTCGCCTTAAATCAGCCGGGATGGACTCCGGCACCCCTGGCAACCCCGAAACAGACAGACGGATAAGAAGATGACTGACTGACTGACCTTTTATCATAAAAATGTCCATTTGGAACAAGCTATCCACATAAGTGCCACATTGAATTTTTGTAATTCTATCACCTTTTTAATCATAAAAAAATACATATTAGTGTTTCTGTGACTTTAAAAAAAAAACACAGATGATTTTTTTCATAATTTTTCAAATGTATATTTTCATATTTTTTGGCGGTAATTATATTTTTTTCCATAGAAATTATGTACAATAAATGTGTTCTTTTTTATATATAAAAAAAAAATGCTCCAAGACCCCAGAAATACAGTTCGCCAAAAAGAAAAAGTTCAAAATAAACTTGAAAATCGTTCTATCTTTCTGTCAGACTGCAGCGCGGGAAGCTCGACAGTGCGTCATAGCGCGCCAAGATGTGGGCGTGTTTTAATCAGTAATTTTCCATTACGCAGCTGAATAAAAAGCTCTCGGATTGGTCCGGTTTTGAACCCACCCCCTCGTTACAAAGTTGTGATGATTGGGTATTCTCTCATGTCAATTATTCAGACGTCATTAGCCGGCTAGCAGCTAACAAGCTAACGTCCCTAATTTGCTAATAGGGATCTACCAAACAAATCCGTGATCGGAACAACTCGCGAATGGTCTCATTTTGAAGCTAACATAGTGAGGAAATGAAACACGCCAAATAGGAAGTCATAGACACAGCGTGGCGGTTGCTAAGGAGATAGGATCTCGACTACTATGTTTTACTCATGGGTTGAAGCCCATTACAAATGGAACACAGGTAAGAAATGCGCACTACGTAGTTTGATTTTTTTGCGGATGATTAGTTATTTTTTTCTTGAAACTAGTGAAAACATAAGAATAAATGTTATGATCGTTTTCTTGAAAGGCTAAGCTTTAAAATGAGGTAGAAGTTACTGGAGTTGAATAAAGAATAAGTGTCATAATAAGTGTAGACATTTTCAAAACAAAAATGGCCGTCGGTGGGCTGGTGAGTGTTATTATTTATTTATTTATTTATTTATTTCGGTCACAGTGCAACCTCATATCAATGAAATAAAGAAAACAACCATATTCCAGCAAAGGACCGAAAAGGTAACGGCTGAAGCAAACGCTTATTACGCCGACCCTTTTTTTTTTTTTTTTATGTCATAATAAAAGCAAAAAGACATAAGTAAATACTAAGCCATCATAATTGTTATAACACATAACATAATAATATCATAATACATCATAACATAATCATAACACATCATAACATATAACATAATCATAACACATATTCGTAACACATAACATAATCATAACACATCATAATTGTTTACTTTTTATAGAAGCTTGAATTTAACCATCAAGACTTGCATATTTTTTAAGTATTAATAACTTAAATTTCTTTTTTAAACATAAAAGATTTAAACACAATTTAAGTTCATCATTACAATTATTCCAAAGATCCACACCTTTAATAGAAATACAGAATTTTTTAACATTTGTTCTAAATTTATTTTTAATGAACACATCATTTCCTCTTAGTTCGTATGGACTTTTCCTAATAATAAACATATTTTGTAGAGAGTTTGACATCATGTTTTTTTTTATCTTAAACATAAATTTTAAAGTGTGTAATTCCACTAAATCATAGAACTTTAATGTTTTTAAATTTATAAATAGATTATTGGTAGGTTGATTATAAGATGAGAATGTTATTGCTCGTATTGCTTTTTTTTGTAAAATATAAATTGGTTTTGTGTTAGTTTTGTACGTATTTCCCCAAATCTCGATACAATAAGTTATATATGGAAGTACTAATGTATTATATAACATAAACAAACTTTTTTTATTTAGGACAAATCTGAATTTATAAATGATTGCTATTACTTTAGACAGTTTATTTTTTGTATAATTTATGTGTGATTTCCAGCTTAATTTGTGATCTATAATCATTCCAAGGAACTTACTGTCGTAAGCTCGTTCCAATGGGGTGTTATTAAGCATAATTTGAATTTGTTTAGGTACTTTTAATTTTGTAAATACTATAAATTTCGTTTTTTTCAATATTTAATGATAATTTATTTATGTCAAACCATATTTTTATTTTACTCAATTCTCTTTCAACTGATTGTATCATTTGGTTCAGGTCTTTTCCTGAAAAGTAAAGAGTAGTGTCGTCTGCAAACAGTACATAATTTATTAGTTTGGATGTGTAACACAAATCATTGATGTACAGGATAAAGAGTTTAGGCCCCAGCGTTGAGCCTTGTGGAATTCCACATATGACTTTTAATAAATCAGATTTTTCCTCCTTTATTTGTACATATTGATATCTATTTTCTAAGTAGCTCTGAAGCCATGTATATGCAGCTCCTCGAAAACCAAATCTGTCTAGTTTGCTCAGTAATATATTATGATCTATGGTGTCGAAAGCTTTCTTAAGGTCTATGAAAATACCGATGCCATAATTATTTGAGTCTATTGATGTAGTAATATTTTCTATTAGTTCTGTAACAGCCATATTAGTGGATCGGTTTTGTCTAAACCCATATTGTTTGTCACTAAGGAGCTGGTGTTTCTCTATAAATTTATCTAATCTTATTACAAATACTTTTTCTATTATTTTTGAAAACTGTGGAAGTATGGATATAGGCCGATAATTTGAAAATAATTGTTTATTGCCATTTTTATAGACTGGAATAACTCTAGTTATTTTCATTTTTTCAGGAAATTTACCGATTTGAAAAGACTTATTGCAAATATAAAAAAAACATAGTACACAACTTGGTCTCCTCCTGGTGGGACGTGCCCAAAACACCTCAACAGCAAGGCGTTTGGAAGTCATCCTGAACCAATGCCCGAACAACCCCATCTGGCTTCTCTTGACCTGGAGGAGGAGCGGCTCGACACTGAGCTCCTTCCACATATCAGAGCTCCTCAACGGATCTCTGAGTGAGAGCCCAGCTGCTCTGTGGAGGAAGCTCATTTTGGCCGCTTGTATCCGCGATCTCATTCTTTCGGACACCACCCACAGTTGATGACCATATGTGAGAGTAGGAATGTGGATCCTGGTTACCATGGTGAGGGTAGGAACGTAGATCCCAGTTACCACGGTGAGGGTAGGAACGTAGATCCTGGTTACCATGGTGAGGGTAGGAACGTAGATCCTGGTTACCATGGTGAGGGTAGTAACGTAAATCCTGGTTACCACGGTGAGGGTAGGAACGTAGATCCTGGTTACCATGGTGAGGGTAGGAACACAGATCCTGGTTACAATGGTGAGGGTAGAAACGTAGATCTTGGTTACCATGGTAAGGGTAGGAACATAGACCCTGGTTACCACAGTGAGGGTAGGAACGTAGATCCTGGTTACCATGGTGAGGGTAGGAACGTAGATCCTGGTCACCATGGTGAGGGTAGGAACGTAGATCCTGGTCACCATGGTGAGGGTAGGAACGTAGATCCTGGTTACCATGGTGAGGATAGGAACACAGATCCTGGTTACCATGGTGAGAGTAGGAACGTAGATCCTGGTTACTATGGTGGGGGCAGGAACGTAGATCCTGGTTACCACGATAAGGGTAGGAACGTAGATCCTGGTTACCATGGTGAGGGTAGGAACGTAGATCCTTGTTACCATGGTGATGGTAGAAACATAGATCCTGGTTACCATGGTGAGGGTAGGAACGTAGATCCTGGTTACCATGGTGAGGGTAGGAACGTAGATCCTGGTTACCATGGTGAGGGTAGGAACGTAGATCCTTGTTACCATGGTGATGGTAGAAACATAGATCCTGGTTACCATGGTGAGGGTAGGAACGTAGATCCTGGTTACCATGGTGAGGGTAGGAACGTAGATCCTTGTTACCATGGTGATGGTAGAAACATAGATCCTGGTTACCATGGTGAGGGTAGGAACGTAGATCCTTGTTACCATGGTGATGGTAGAAACATAGATCCTGGTTACCATGGTGAGGGTAGGAACGTAGATCCTGGTTACCATGGTGAGGGTAGGAACGTAGATCCTGGTTACCATGGTGAGAGTAGGAACGTAGATCCTGGTTACCATGGTGAAGGTAGGAACGTAGATCCTGGTTACCATGGTGAGGGTAGGAACGTAGATCCTGGTTACCATGCACATCATTAGCCTCTATGTGATTTTTCCAGAGTGACCCGACAAATGTGTGAGGAGGGCCCGGTGCATACGGGACAGCAGACGGAGGGTCAGCGGCAGCTTCAATGCCTCCTCCTGCAGCAGCTCCACACACGAGTCGACATTGATCGGTCAGAGACTCATCACACCCCATAAAACACGAGAAAAATCTACACAATATCACGTACAAAGGCTGCACACAATATCAACAGAGTCTGTTTGAGACCCTTTAAACACTTTTTCTTCTTCAGGTGTGTGGCCAAGAAAGAATGTTTCACCTCTTCTTTGGTCCACCGGCCATTTGGGGATGAGACGAAGGGAATTAAAAGCCTCTCTGAGTTCAAGACCCTGCATGACAAGGAGAAGGAGCGAACCCATTTGCAGGATTCGGGCCTCACCGACGCTGAAATCAAACTGTGGCAAAATAGAAATACGCAGGAGAAAACAGAGAAGGTAAAAGCTGGTTGATTTTAGAACTTTGTGTACCCCTCCTGGTTTGAAGTGACGTCCAGCCTGCTCTTTCACAGCCCCGTGGAATATGTGCGGAACCATGTGCAAAACAACAGCGTCTGCAGATAATCAAAGACAAAATTCAAGCCAAAGCCGAGCTACTGTCCCGTCCACAGCGGTTTAATACCAGCAAGCCACTGTCCCGCCGGGAGATGGAGATCGAAGAGTCGCTCTTTCATGGGAACGACCGCCCAGGGTTCCTCACCGCTCTCTACCATCGAGGTGCGGTAATGTCGAGAAAGAGAACCTCCTTTTTGTCGGTATTAATCCTCTTTATTTATTATTATCATCTTTTTGTTTCTATTCCAGATGAGGACCACCATGACGTCCAGTCTGGGATGCCATATTCCAACATCTACAAAAATCTAAAAAGCCATGGAGAAACCCCGCCCCTTTCTTCACACAGATCTTTATCCGACCAATCGGATTCATCGGAAAGGGACTGCAGCCAACCAAAAGAAGCGAAGACTAAAAAATCTCTGCAGGTTCATCATCCGTCCACCTTTCAAACCTCCGAAACACACCAGATCGAGTTGAGCCAGCGGATCGCTAGCCTGCACGGTGAGCAGGAGGGTTCGAGCAAGCGGCTGATGGTCAGAGGGCCGATAAACGAAATCCCCGAGGAAGAAATTCTGAGCAACCGTGAATCTGATGAAGGAATCCGAAGCATCCCGAGGTTTAGAAACTACCAGGCGGGAAAAACCTCCAAGGTAGGATCAGTGAGCTCTTCACTAACACGTTTTTTTTTTAAAAAAAAATTCTAATAAAACACAGTTTTTTTTTTTTATTATTTTCTGCAGAAGAAGTAACTTTAAAACTTGTTTTTCCGCCGGTAGGTTTTGTGTGTGAAGAACATCAGTGCACAGGCATCTCTTTCCCAGCTGGTGGCGCTGTTCTCCAGGTTTGAGTCGAGGACGGGTCCACCTGTGCTGTACCGGCTGCTAACGGGGAGGATGAAGGGCCAGGCCTTCATCACTCTGCCAGGTGAGAAGCTCGCATGAGCCGGAATAAACAAATGAATTACTTAGTCGATCGCTCTCTTTTGGCAGACATTGAAACGGCCCAGAATGCTTTGCAGCTGGTCCACGGATACCGGTTGCTAGGGAAACCTTTGGTGATTGAGTTCGGACGTGAAAGACAAGAGGAGGACAAAGAAACGAAGAAAAAACGTAAAACGACAAGTGAATGAAAAAGAGAGGGTCGTACTGTGAGCCATCTTCATGGTTACCTGGTAACGAGCTTTATGTCTTACCCCAAATAAAATTAAACAGGAAATCGGCATGAATCCTAAGTCTTCCGCTTTTCTGAGGCTGGGTCTTAGGGGCAACACTCAGACGGGGAACCCAGACTTCTATCAGCTCAGCGGCATCCTCCAGCTCACCGGGAAGGATTTGAGTGTCCGTTAGTTCTAAACAGTTCAAGAGAGAGAGCGAAACAGCTTGTGAACAGCTGCTAGGTGGTGCGGAGTTAGATGGGGAGGAGCTGGAACAGCAGCTTGGTGGATTACTCCTACGTTTTACTCAGAAAAAAAATCAGAGCTTACGTCACGTTTTTTTCTGAAATACCAGAAACCACTTACACACACACACACACACACACGTTTTCCTTGGAGGGTGCTTCCGGGTTGCGCCCTCGTTCCGGTTTTCTCAGGAAGAAAGAAAAGGGAATGTTTGCCAATCCAAAATGAATATCGTTTGTGGTGTCCCACATGGCACAGTTTTAAGACCACTAGTGTTTATTTTGTTTATGAATTGTATTTGTTTTTTGTGATTGTTTTCAAACGATACAGTTTTTGTTTCGATGGAAACTAAAATGATCTCTTGAATTTTTTTCCCCAAAAGAAAAGAAGAAAATCAAATCATGTTTTGCTGGAAAAACAAATGAAAAATGATATTTAGAAATACTAAAAAAGTTCCAACCCTCACCATGGTAACCAGGATCTAGTTCCTACCCTCACCATGGTAACCAGGATCTACGTTTCTACCCTCAGCCTGGTAACCAGGATCTACGTTCCTACCCTCACCATGGTAACCAGGATCTAGTTCCTACCCTCACCATGGTAACCAGGATCTACGTTTCTACCCTCACCCTGGTAACCAGGATCTACGTTCCTACCCTCACCATGGTAACCAGGATCTACGTTCCTACCCTCACCATGGTAACCAGGATCTACGTTTCTACCCTCACCCTGGTAACCAGGATCTACGTTCCTACCCTCACCGTGGTAACCAGGATCTACGTTTCTACCCTCACCCTGGTAACCAGGATCTACGTTCCTACCCTCACCATGGTAACCAGGATCTACGTTTCTACCCTCACCCTGGTAACCAGGATCTACGTTCCTACCCTCACCATGGTAACCAGGATCTACGTTTCTACCCTCACCCTGGTAACCAGGATCTACGTTCCTACCCTCACCATGGTAACCAGGATCTAGTTCCTACCCTCACCATGGTAACCAGGATCTACGTTTCTACCCTCACCCTGGTAACCAGGATCTACGTTCCTACCCTCACCATGGTAACCAGGATCTAGTTCCTACCCTCACCATGGTAACCAGGATCTACGTTTCTACCCTCACCCTGGTAACCAGGATCTACGTTCCTACCCTCACCATGGTAACCAGGATCTAGTTCCTACCCTCACCATGGTAACCAGGATCTACGTTTCTACCCTCACCCTGGTAACCAGGATCTACGTTCCTACCCTCACCATGGTAACCAGGATCTACATTCCTACCCTCACCATGGTAACCAGGATCTACGTTTCTACCCTCACCCTGGTAACCAGGATCTACGTTCCTACCCTCACCATGGTAACCAGGATCTACGTTTCTACCCTCACCCTGGTAACCAGGATCTACGTTCCTACCCTCACCATGGTAACCAGGATCTAGTTCCTACCCTCACCATGGTAACCAGGATCTACGTTTCTACCCTCACCCTGGTAACCAGGATCTACGTTCCTACCCTCACCATGGTAACCAGGATCTAGTTCCTACCCTCACCATGGTAACCAGGATCTACGTTTCTACCCTCACCCTGGTAACCAGGATCTACGTTCCTACCCTCACCATGATAACCAGGATCTACGTTCCTACCCTCACCATGGTAACCAGGATCTAGTTCCTAACCTCACCATGGTAACCAGGATCTACATTCCTACCCTCACCATGGTAACCAGGATCTACGTTTCTACCCTCACCATGGTAACCGGGATCTACGTTCCTACCCTCACCATGGTAAGGGTAGGAGACCATGAGGCAGACCCCAGACCCGCTGGAGAGAATATGTGTCACAGCTGGCCGGGGAACAACTTGGGATCCTTTCGGGTGAGCTGGAGGATGCAGCCGGGGAGAGAGAGGCCTGGGCTGCCCGCTTGAGGCTGTTGCCCCCGCGACCCGACCCCGGAACAAGCGGAATATGACGGAACGGAATATCCAGAAATACTTTAATCTTACACAACTGAAAACATTTGTTGTCCTTCTGTCTCAAGAGATGATGGACTCTGCACCTGGATACTATCTGTTTGTCCAGGGTCGGCTGTGTCTGAATAAGACGATGCAGGAGCTGCAGCTCTAACCACACTTGTTGTAAATGTGACTGGAGGTATGAGTCATGGGGGGAGCAGTGGCAGACTGACTTTTTTTATGTTTCCATGGCTGGATCTCAGAAACATGACTAGCTGTTGCTGTGATTGGCTGTCTACATAACAACATGCTGCCATGTGATTGGCTGTCTTCATGACAACATGCTGCCATGTGATTGGCTGTCTTCATGACAACATGCTGCCATGTGATTGGCTGTCTACATGACTTGATGCTGCCATGTGATTGGCTGTCTTCATGATAACATGCTGCCATGTGATTGGCTGTCTTCATGACAACATGCTGCCATGTGATTGGCTGTCTACATGACTAGATGATGCCATGTGATTGGCTGTCTTTATCACTAGACGCTACGTGATTGGCTGTCTACATGACAACATGCTGTCATGTGATTGGCTGTCTACATGACAACATGCTGCCATGTGATTGGCTGTCTACATGACAACATGCTGCCATGTGATTGGCTGTCTACATATTTAAAAAAAAAAGGTCACAAACTTCCTTTTTTAAATCTTTTATTGAATCGTTTTTATAGAAACATGTAACAGTTTTTTGTTAAACTTTTAACACGTTTCACTTTTATTTTTTCTGTAACAAATTTTAAATAGATTTTCAAATTAAAATACCAGTATTATAGTCAGTGTCACATCACGTCGTCCCAAAAAAACTTCATGGTTAAAATGTCGGAAAAAAAAAAGTGAAAATGAATAAAAACCAACAGAAAACAGAAGAAAAAAATCTTTTAGTGATTTTAATTTCCCTAAAAAAATAAAAGCTGAATCAAAACAAATAATTATGTGATTTTAAAATATAATCTAAACGTTTCTGATTAAGAAATAAAAAATTAAAGCTGAACATTTTGTTCCCCGATTTAAAGTTATAGTATTTACTCTCCAGCCCTTTAAATGAACACACAGACACACACACACACACACACACATTTAAAGATATGTTTTTAAAAGCTTGTGTTGTGCTTTTTATGGAATTATAATTTTAATCTCTTAAATTGATTAAAATGCTCAGAAATTAAATGTTTGCCAGAAAAAAGAGGTTATTATTCAGTTTCATTTTTTAGCTGGAATTCCTCCCTCCTCTCGCTATCAGCTTAGTGTGTGCACTACACAGTGTAATTCTTATTCGATGACACAAATACAGTGTAAAGCCGATCAAGTTAGAAAAACTAGCGCATGATCTTTTTTATTCTTATTACGTCGCATTTTCATAATAAATAAAAATCTCATTTCTTGTTGTGGCCAAGGAGGGACTGAGCGTGAGCAGAGCACTGCACTCAAACACTTCCTTCATAAAAGGTTGGCAAAATAAACAAAAGAAGTGACGGAGAACAAAATCACTTCGGGAAAACGGGAACGCTCGCTACTCTGGCTCCACCTAGTGGCTCCGGTGATTTAATTTCACTCCACCTACTAGGTCAGGGATTGAATAAATTAGCAGAATAAATTCCCATGAAAATGGACGGTATTCTGTCGCGATGAACTAACGGTAGCTTCGCCTATCGATTCATGCTACCCTGTCGAAAAGTTCTACCGAGTCCATAACGAGGACTTAAGAAGTAACTACGTTAGACAGGTTTAATACTTTATTGATCCTTATCGATCCAGACCGTAGCATTGGACGAGGATTGGAACCCTGGCCTTTCTGTGTGGAGTTTGCATGTTCTCCTCTTTCTCCAGATAATCCAGTTTCCTTCCACCCACCAAAAACATGAACGTTACGCTGATTGGTCACTACATGATTGCACCTAGGAATGTGTGTGTGTGTATGGTTGTATGTGTGTGTGGCCCCACAACAGACTAGCGACTTATCCAAGTGTACCCTGTCCCTCGCCTTGAATCAGCCGGAATGGGCTCCGGCACCCCCCCCCCCCCCCCCCCAACTCCGAAATGGATAGACTGTTAAGAAAGTGAACTCGACGGGTGGCTCAGACGGACCAGCCAATCAGCAAATAGAGAGAACGCTATGAAGTCAAATGCAAAGCGTCCATGTTGGTCTGTTTGTAGCTCGGTAGGTAACCGCGGAGGTCGAGCAAGCTAAACAATCTTCGCTTGCAATCATTCCCCAAATTGAGAATTAAAATCCAAAACAAAGACAATGTTTGACGAGTTTTATTTCTGGAAGAGACTTTTTGGGCCTGAGTACATTTAAGCTAGCCTCATTGGCGCATCACACACTTTACATCCGGTTCCAATTTTGAAGCAAATTGAACCTCAATTCAGCGAGGTCAGACTGTTTCTGCAAAGGCAGAAACAGCCCGATGCTTGAGGCTAACAGAGATCCGTGAAAAAAAAATGTGGGAAACATAGAAATATAATAAAAACGAAATATAATCTGAGGCTGTGCCCCGCGCGACCCGGCCCCGGATAAGCGGAAGACGACGGAGCGAAATGAACTAAATCTGAACGTATACAGGAATGTATGAGTTTATAATTTGAATTTGAATGAAACAACTCACCATTACTCAGTACCAACTATAGATGAACTGATCAAGTTGTATCTCAGGTAGGCGGAGACTATTTTTTTTTGACAGCTTGGCATCAACTTATTCTTTATAAAAGTAACTTTTTTTTCCTGCGACATGCTTCCCTTTTAACACAACGTAATTTTATCAAAATATAAAACAATAACTTTCATATAAACTCTGAAGACGAAACAACCGGCGACCATTTAAACACGTTTATACATCTGCTTTTATCATTTATTACATGACGTCCCTTTGCATCCTTTTTTTTTTAAATCGGTTATATTTCTGTAAAACAAGCTTCAAGTCGTTCAATCCAATCATCAGATCTCCGTGTTTGGATCTTCAGGCTGGTAAAGTGCAGTTTATATGCAGAGCATAGAGAGGGAGGGGCTTCAGAGGTACCCGCCCATGCAGAGGATTAGCAGGAGGTGCACAGTGAGCAGGTAGAGACCGAGCAGCACGGGGGTGCGCTGACGGAGAGCCACTCGGAGCATCCGCATCACACCGGGACCTCCTCTACGAGTCTGGAGGAGAAAAAACACACAGACGTTCACATCATGATTAAAACTCTAAATGCTTCCATGTCTAAGACAACCAATCAGAACACAGCAGAACTGGTAGTGGGTTTATGGGATTTATAACATTTGAATTTGAGGTAGAGCCTTTGGGACAAAAACCATGGAATCAACAAAATTATGGAGTGAAATTCCAAGGATTTTTAATGTAAAGTTGGAGGCGAAGCTTTTATTCATTTAAGTCACTGTTTTATGAAAAAAGATTTGTAGGATTTCTAAAAGTCCAGTTGAAGGCGGAGCCTTCAGTCACCAAACCTCTGGTTTATGGAATAAAACACCAAAGATATCTAACTTAACGTCGTAGGCAGAGTCCCTGTTTTAAGGAAAAAGATTTGTAGGATTTCTAAAAGTTCAGTTGGAGGCAGAGCCTTTGGGAACAAAAAACATATTTGATCTGATTTCTAAAATTTTCTAAGATATTTAAGGGGAAAGGATGACTCGGTGTGTATGGCAACCGCCCTGTAATGTAAGGGTTGCCGGTTCGGTCCCTGCCAGGAGTTCGTTCCAAGGTGTCCTTGAGCAAGATACCAACCCCCCAATTGCTCCTGATGGTGGTTTGCTCCTTGCATGACAGCATCCCCATCAGGTATGTGTGTGAATGGGTGAATGTGAGCTACACTGTGAAGCGGTTTGCGTGCCATCACAGGTGGAAAAGCGTTGTATAAGTAGAATCCATTTACCATTTCTAAAGTCCAGTTGGCGGCGCAGCCTTTAGTCACCAAACTTCTGGTTTATGGAATAAAATTTAAAAAATTTCTAACCTAATGTTGGAGGTGGAGCCTTTATTCATAAAGTCCCTGTTTTAAGGAAAAAAATGGTGGGATTTCTAAAAGTCAAGTTGGAAGCAGAGCCTTTAGTCACCAAAATTTTATTTTTTGTAATAAGATTTCTAGAATTTCTTGAAGTGTATGAGACACAGTGTGCTAACAATACGTAAAACAGATGGCGATATTTAATAATGCCCAGATAAACACCACCATTCTGCTCCCATAATGAGAGAAATAAATAGTTTTTCACATACACTATATTACCAAAAGTATTCGCTCACCCATTCAAATGATCGGAATCAGGTGTTTTAATCACTTGGCCTGGCCCCAGGTATATAAATTCAAGCACTCAGGCATGCAGATTGTGAAACAAGACATTTGTGAAAGAATGGACCGCTCTCAGGAGCTCAGTGAATTCCAGCGTCGAACTGTCATAGGATGCCACTTGTGCAACAAATCCAGTCGTGAAATTTCCTCGCTCCTAAATATTCCACAGTCAACTGTCAGCTCTGTTATAACAAAATGGAAGCGTTTGGGAACAACCGCAACTCAGCCACGAAGTGGTAGGCCACGTAAAGTGACGGAGAGGGGTCAGCGGATGCTGAAGCGCATAGTGCAAAGAGGTCACCGACTTTCTGCACAGAGCTACAAACTTCATGTGACCTTCAGATTAGCCCAAGTACAGTACACAGAGAGCTTCATGGAATGGGTTTCCATGGCCGAGCAGCTGCAGCCAAGTGCAATGCAAGGCGTCGGATGCAATGGTGTAAAGCACGCCGCCACTGGCCTCTAGAGCAGTGGAGACACGTTCTCTGAAGTGATGAATCACGCTTTTCCATCTGGAAATCTGATGGACGAGTCTGGGTTTGGAGGTTACCTGGAGAACGGTACATTTCAGATGGCATTGTGCCAACTGTGAAATTTGGTGGATGAGGAATTATGGTATGGGGTTGTTTTTCAGGAGCTGGGCTTGGCCCCTCAGTTCCAGTGAAAGGAACATTTAAAGCTTCAGGATACCAAAACATTTTGGACAATTCCATGCTCCCAACCTTGTGGGAACAGTTTGGAGCGGGCCCCTTCCTCTTCCAACACATGACTGTGCACCAGTGCACAAAGCAAGGTCCATAAAGACGTGGATGACAGAGTCTGGTGTGGATGAACTTGACTGGCCTGCACAGAGTCCTGACCTGAACCAGATAGAAGACCTTTGGGATGAATTAGAGCAGAGACTGAGAGCCAGGCCTTCTCGACCAACATCAATGTGTGACCTCACCAATGCGCTTTTGGAAGAATGGTCAAAAATTCCTATAAACACTCTCCTCAACCTTGTGGACAGTCTTCCCAGAAGAGTTGAAGCTGTAATAGCTGCAAAAGGTGGACCGACGTCATATTGAATTCTATGAGTTAGGAATGGGAGGCACTTCAGTTCATAGAATGAGTAAAGGCAGGTGAGACAATACTTTTGGTAATATAGTGTATATTTTCAGCTGCGACCTTTAACCATTCGATGACACAATCTGATTTCAGTTTTTTTTGTTTAGAAATGCCAATCTGAAAATGATTAATTTTCCGATTTCTGATTTAAAAACAGAAATTGAACGGTGGCAACACACAGATTGTTGTATTTACAATCCTGCTTCCTGACAACGTCCAGTCTGTAATCCGTCCTCACAACGTACTGTACATAATAAGCAAAACTAAAATGAATACAATTTTTTAAATGTAGTCAGGGTTACCATAGTGACGACCCTAGTGGAGGCTTACCCTGGTGACGGCTCCCCCCGAAGGCTCAATAAAAACAGCCGTCTCTGAGAGATCTTCTGTGGAACGCCAAGCGGCTTTACTGTGGCTGAAAACAAAAAGAAAGACGTTAAAAAAACTGATTTGATGAAAGACTTAAAATAGTTTTGTGTAAAAGAAAAACTATAAAGTGAATGTTTTAAAGATATAAAGTTTCTTTTTGAAAGGAATGTTTATTCTGAATTAAATGAAGCCTAATTTTCTAAGAGAAATTTAACATTTGATTAGTTTAAAAACTTTGTTTTCTTACCGTTTTAATTGATCCTCCATGACCATCATCTGCTCCTCCACCACCATCCTCTGCTGAATCTCATCATCCAGCCTGAAATAACGTCAACACGGGGTCACATTGTGTCTTCAATCGCATTCATAACTTAATAGTCTAGTCTGAGTTCATCTACTTGCTCTCTTGATATACTACCGACCAGATTTCTAAAATCTGTGTTAACCAGCATGTTGGCACCAATCACTCAAATAGTCAATGTGTCACTTCAAACCGGAACCTTCCCAAGTGCCTTTAAAACTGTGGTCATAAAGCCACTCTTAAAGAAGAGTAGTCTTGATGCCACAGTACTTAAAAACTATCGGCCTATTTCAAACTTACCGTTTACAGGAAAAATTCTTGAGAAAGTTGTTTACCAACAACTGACAAAATTTATTTTAGTGAACAACTCATTTGATGTCTTCCAGTCAGGTTTTAGACCTCATCACAGCACAGAGACAGCTCTGATCAAGGTAACAAATGACATTCGTATGAACACTGACGCTGGCAAAGTCTCTGTTTTAATCCTGTTGGACCTGAGTGGTGCGTTTGACACTGTAGATCATAAGATCCTTCTACAGAGGCTAGAGAACTGGGTTGGTCTTTCTGATACTGCGCTTAGTTGGTTTAAATCTTATTTAGAAGGACGCAAGTATTTTGTAGAAATTGGAAATTGTGTGTCATATCACATGCCTTTGACCTGTGGGGTTCCCCAGGGGTCAATTCTTGGACCCCTGCTGTTTAACCTCTACATGCTGCCGTTAGGGCAATTGATAGCCAGTAATAACGTGTCCTATCACAATTATGCAGATGATACTCAGATTTATGTGTCACTGACAGCAGGTGAACATGGAGCTGTGGATTCACTCTGTCACTGTATTCAGCAAATCAGAGTCTGGATGCAAAACAACTTTCTCCAGCTAAACTCAGACAAACTGAAATCATTGTCTTTGGCCCACAGAAACAAAGAGAAAGTGTCATCAGTTACCTTCAATCTCTCTCTCTCTAGAACCGACAAATCAAGTTAGAAATCTGGGAGTAATAATGGACTCAGACTTTAACTTCAACAGTCACATCAAATCAATTACATCAGCAGCCTTTTACCACCTGAAAAACAGCCAAAATCAGAGGTTTGGTTTCTAAAACAGTCTTAGAGGTTCTTATCCATGCATTTGTTTCCAGTAGGTTAGATTATTGCAACGGTTTACTCACTAGTCTGAACAAAAAGGCTTTAAAACAGCTGCAGTTTATTCAAAATGCTGCGGCTCGAGTCCTAACAAGAACTAGAAAATACGATCACATTAGTCCAGTGCTAAAGTCTCTGCACTGGCTTCCTGTGGCTCAGAGAATAGACTTTAAAGCTGCTCTGCTTGTGTTTAAGTCTCTCCATGGTCTAACACCAACATACATCTGTGATATGTTAGTACCTTATGAACCATCTAGAACTCTGAGGACCTCTGGGACCGGCCTCCTGCTGGTGTCTAGAGTCAGGACTAAACATGAACCATCTAGAACTCTGAGGACCTCTGGGACCGGCCTCCTGCTGGTGTCTAGAGTCCGGACTAAACATGGAGAAGCTGCATTTCAATTTAATGCTGCAAAAGTCTGGAACAAACTTCCTGAGGCCGTGAAACAGACCTCTGCAGTGACAATGTTTAAATCTAGGCTGAAAACAGTTCTGTTTAACTGTGCTTTTGATTAATTACTCTTTTTTTTAATCTGTTTTAATGATTTTATTTATTTAATTATTTATTTAATTTTTAAACTTTTTGATTCTATGTTTTGTGATTTTAATGCATTCTTTTTCTTTTCTTTCTTGTGAAGCACTTTGAATTACATTTTGTATGAATTGTGCTACAAATAAACTTGCCTTGCCTTAATACACAACGGCCGTGTTGGGTAGAATCAGGTAAATCCTTCTTTTTATACCACTTTTTTTTGTTTTTATCGATAAATAGTGTTTTTAGTTAATGTAATCCCCGAATTACACGGACCCCAGCCCTGTAAGACACAGTCTTTTGTTAACTAATGGATGTGTAGATGCTGCTCAACTCTGTCTCTTCTTATCTGTAAGCGAGGGTCTGAAACTTTCTATCCCCATTCCTCTCTGTTAGAACACACCTCTGTGTTTTATCACTCCTCTCTGTTAGAACACACCTCTGTGTTTTATCACTCCTCTCTGTTAGAACACACCTCTCTGTTAGAACACACCTCTTTGTTTCAGATTGGTCGTTTCAGTGCGACTTTTAAAGTTTCGCCCGTGATTTAATTCGTACCTTTGCTGTAGCTCATTGAGCTCGGCTGCATGGCTGCTTCGTTCCTGTGGAGCTCCAGGAGCGCTGTCCACCTCCTCTGTACCCTAAGATTATTAAAAAAATTCACGTTATGACTCTTTTAAAGTTTTCAGCGTGTCCGAGAAAAAGCAGAGAGACTTTAAGCAGGAAGAGAATTAAACACATCCCTCCTGTGTTAAGAATCCAGTTTAAAACCCTGGATGTAGAATTAGTTCTGTTGCCATGGAAACCGTGTGTCCCAGCGCACCTGTCTTTGGTAGTGTTCCTGCTGCAGTTTGGGTTTGTGTGCCTGAGCTTCCTCCAGCATGGCGGAGAGCAGTCGCAGCTGCTGCTCTTTCTCCGACAGCGTGGTGAGAGTCTGCTGCTTCAGCTGCTCGGCCTGCGCCGTCCAATCAACGCGCTCCAGCCTGCAGACACGTCACAGACACGTTAAACCTGCTAGTTTAACTTCAAATTAAAATGAATTTAAACCCGAGTGACCTGAGCGTCTCGATCTCCTGCTTCCCCAGTTCCAGCTCCTCCTCCAGCTGGCTCAGAGCTCCCAGCATGTCTTCGTTCCTCCTCTTCTCCTCAAACAGCTCCTGGCTGACCTTTATGAGTTCTCCTGCTCCAAGACGAGCCAGCTCTGACTTCTGCTTCTTCAGATCGCCGCTCTGCGTCGTTAGCTGCTCCAACTATCAGACAAGAAGGAGGACAGAACGTGTTACCCGTTGAGTAGATCAGAGCTGGCTCCGGGGCCACCTCATCAAGTATCCATTGAAAAGTTTTGGAGATAAAATCTTGTCGAGGACTCACCAGTCTCTCACGGTCGTTCTGCAGCGCCTGCAGTGCGTTCTTCAGGCTCCAAATCTCCCCGGTGGATCCTGCAGGGCTGCTAGGTGGAACCACACCACCTGCTTTCTTCACCTCTTCCAGTTTGAGGCTCAGTTCTTGGACCCTGTGCACCGCCTGGTCCCTGCTGTCCTGCAGAGACGCCATGGCTTTGGAGAAGGACTGATTCTCTGCTCTCAGCTGCTTTGCTTTCTCCACCTCCTCCAGCAGTCTCTGTTCCACCACCAGCAGGTCGCGAGCCAGCTCCGCCACTCTCTCCTGCGCGCTCTCGGACTCCGTACGCATCACGCCTCCCTCCCACCGCAGCTCCGCCAGCTCTTTGGTCTTCCTCTCGTGCTCCTCTGTTTCACTGAGCAGACGTTCCTCCAGAGCTTCCACCTGAGCTCTGGCTCCCTGCAGCTGCTCCCTCAGCTTCTCTACCTCTGCTCCAGGAGCGTCTGACCTGCTGCTCCCGGCCTGACTTAGAACCTCCCTTTCTACTCGTTGTAACTGCGGCTCCGTCAGGTTCTGCACGTGTTTTTCCATCTCGTCTCGTTCCTTCTCCAGGGAGGCGATCTGCTCCCTCTGAGCCGCCAGGAGCTGCTTGTGCTGCGACTCCTTCATGCTGAGCACCTGGTTGAGCTCGTTGCGGTAACCGTGGAGCTGAGCGGCGAGCTTGGCCTTCTCGGCGTACAGATCGTCTCTCTGGACGAGCAGAGAGCGCAGCTCCTCTTTCAAGCTGTTGTTCTCTCCTGCTGCCTCTTGGATCAGAGAATCCTTCTCCATCATCACCTAAAAACACAGCAAGCGTCCCGGCAGGGTCACTGTGAAGCTCTCTGGCGGAAGGTGAAGGTCTAAGTGAGAATGGTTCCACCCTACCTGCAGGTGTTTCTCCTCCAGCTGTTTGTACGTGCTGAGAACTCGGTCCCGGTCGTCCTGCAGTGAACCCATGGCTTTTGTAAAAGAGTCTAGTTTGGTTTTGCTGTTGCTGCTTTCTTTCTCCGCTTTCCTCAGTTTCTCCTCCAGATCCCGTACTTCCTCTTTCTTCTTCTCCAGCTCCTCCTCAGCACGCTGCGCCCTGCTGTCCGCCTCCTTCCTGGCCTCCTCTGCAGCCTTAAGAAAGAAAACAGAGCCTCAGCATGTTTGGAACGCTCACCGTGTTGTAATGAGATGTTTTACCTGGGTAACGGCCTGCTCCTTCTCTCCCAGCATCTCCACCTCTCTCTGTTCCTTCTCTTGCAGCTCAGCCTGCAGGTTCTCGGTCAGAACTTTCGAGGATCTCAGGTCGGTTTCCAGCTGCTCCACGCTCAGACACAGCCGTCTTTCCTCGGCCTCCCTCTCCCTCAGCTCGGTGTTGGTTTGTTCAACTTGGCTCTGGAGTTTGGACACGGCCTCCTCCAGAGCTCGTCCTCTCTGCTGGAGGCTCTCTGACTCGCTTCTCAGGGTCTGGATCTCACTCTGGGCGGACTGTAACTCGTCTGTGGTCTGCTGGAGCTTGGTCCTCTCCTCCTCCAGGACGGCTTGTAGATCTTTGATCTTTTTCTCCTCCTCTTCAAACCTCAGCTGCCAGGTTTGATCTGCTTTCTCTAATCTGGAAGAAAAATAGTTTTCGGTGAGATGCGCTCCGGTTACTGAATGTCCCAACCTTATTCATCAGTGTTTCTTACACTTTGTGAGAACAGTCTGACCTCCTAGCATCAGAGTTAACTCGCTCCATGGAGAGCTGTTATGGGCACAGCCATTTGGGAGATGTTTGGGTTTTATTTTTGTCGCTCTCTTGTGTTTTCCCCTACCTCTGCCACCCAGGCTCACAACTTTCCCCACTTGTTGGCAGTTACAGGTGATTGCTAGTTGGCTGAATAAAAAGTACTGGTGCCAAGCTGAGAGAGGACCCGTCTGCAGCACTCCCCCTAGGAGCTTTTCAGTTGTTGAGATACGGTTAAAGATTGATTGGAAATAAATAATTAATTTTTTTCAAACGCCCTACTCTTACTCATTCTTCAGTTGACAATTTCACTCCCGGGAATTAAT
This sequence comes from Neostethus bicornis, assembly GCA_902685375.1. Taxonomy (NCBI): domain Eukaryota; kingdom Metazoa; phylum Chordata; class Actinopteri; order Atheriniformes; family Phallostethidae; genus Neostethus; species Neostethus bicornis. The sequence continues at coordinate 2,976,358 of CACRXE010000066.1, read as the reverse complement.
CATAACATCTGTCTACGTGTCGGCCTAACCCTAGACCGTACAAGACGTAACAGTCGTTACAATTGGTTTTTGCTTTAACCAATCGTTCGTTTCGGGTCTGAACGGGACGTGACCCGTGTAATACGCCTGAGCAGTTCCGTTCCGTTATCTTCCTCTCATCTGGGGCCGGGTCGCAGGGGCAACAGCCTCAAACGGGAAGCCCAGGCTTCTCTTACCCCGGCTGCATCCTCAAGCTCACCCAGAAGGATCCCAGGTTGTTCCCCGGCCAGCTGTGAGACATAGTCTCTCCAGCGGGTCCGGGGTCTGCCCCTTGGTCTACTCCCGGTGGGACGTACCTGAAATACCTCATCTGCGAGGTGCTCGGGGGGGGGGGGGCATCCTGACCAGATGCCCGAACCACCCCATCTGGCTCCTCTCGACCTGGATGAGGAGCGGCTCGATACCGAGCTCCTCCAGGATGGCAGAACTCCTCACCCGATCTCTGAGTGAGGGCCCAGCCACCCTGCGGAGGAAGCTCATTTCGTCCGCTTGTTTCCGCGATCTCGTTCTTTTGGTCACCACCCACAGCTGGTGACCATAGGTGAGGGTTGGAACGTAGATCCTGGTTACCACGGTGAGGGTAGGAACGTAGATCCTGGTCACCATGGTGAGGGTAGGAACGTAGATCCTGGTCACCATGGTGAGGGTAGGAACGTAGATCCTGGTTACCATGGTGAGGGTAGGAACGTAGATCCTGGTTACCATGGTGAGGGTAGGAACGTAGATCCTGGTTACCATGGTGAGGGTAGGAACGTAGATCGACTTATAAATAGAGAGCTTTGCTTTTCGGCTCAGCTCTCTCTTCACCACGACGGACCGATCCAGCGTCCTAGTTATTGCTGACGCCGCACTGATCCACCTGTCGTTCTCCCGCTCCATCCTTTCCCCACTCGTGAACAAGACCCCGATACTTAAACTCCTCCACTTGGGGCAGAACAGTCATCGTCTTTAAATTCTCATTCAAGTCTTAAAATAATGTTTTTAGCTACAAAACTACAAACATGGCGGATGGAAGCTTGTGTTCATATCGCGGATTGGTCGGACATTTTCATATTTGCTGCAATCGAAGGTTTATCTTGTAATCCCTGACCTGGTTTCTGGAGTGAAATGACACTGAGTGAAGGTACTAGTTGTGGCGTAGCTCGTTAAGTTCATCTGCGTCTATAAATACATATATTTTTGTAATTATTGATGTTCTAAAACACAAATTGTTGTTGTTTATGTTTATAAATAGAATAGAAACGATTACCTGCTCACTGACAGCTGGAGCTCCTCCCTACGGGCGGTTTCTTTCTGAAGCTCTTCTTCCAGATGTTTGACCTGCGTCTCCGCCTCCCGGAGCTCCTCCTCTTTGCCTCGCAGGGAGCTGTGGAAGCGCGTCTCCCACTGGCGAGCTTCGTCGAGGACCCGGTCTCGGTCGTCTTGCAGGGAGGACATGCTGCGAGAGAACGCAGCCAGCCGAGCCACAGACTCATCTAGCCGGGCTTGGTTCTCCTGGGCTCGTTTCTCCGCGCCTCCTGCTGCCTCTCTGGCCTTCTGGATGGCCTCTTCCTGTCTGTCTCTCTCTGCGTAGGCCTCCTCCAGGCGCAGCTCCGCCTCTTTTAGCTCCGCCCCCAAACGGAAGCGAACGGAGTCTAGCGTTTGCTCTGCTTCTGCTTTCAGAGCGGCTTCTCTGTTCTGCAGCTTCAGCTCTACGGCGGCTTTGGACGCTGAGACTTCAGCCGTTAGCTTCTCTGCTTCGGCCAGCTGTGATTTAAAAGATTTTATTTCAGCTTCAGCTTCCTTTAGATTCTTCAGCGTCTCCGCCTCCTGCTGATGAGATTGCTCCAGCTTGAGGAGGAGCTCGTCGTAGTTCAGCTGGAACGTTTTCGTTTCTCGGCTCAGCTCGCTGATCTTCTCCTGGTACTGAATGGAGTCTTTCTGCAGCTGTCGGACCTCCAGCTGTTTCTCCCTCAGCAGCTCCTCCAGCTGCCGCGCTCGGCTCTGACTACCCTCCTTAACGCGTTGAGCGGACCGTCTGTCTGATTCCACCCGCCTGAGCTCCTCCTCTAAGTCCGCCGCTCGCTCACTGCGGATCTTCACCTCCGTCTCCAATCGCTCGGCTTCCAACCGCAGCTCTGTCGCCTCCTGCTGGAAGCCGGCCATACTACCGTTCAACTCAGCTAGCTGGTTCATCAGCCGCTCTTCCAGGTTGTCCTTCTCTGCTTCTAGATCTTTCAGCTGAGTTTCTCTCCTCATCGCCTCCTCCGTCATCTCTGCTTCTCTCTCTTTGGACTCATTGAGATCACGCTGGAGGGAATCCAGCTTCATTTCAAGTTCAGCTTCTTTTTCTTTCAGGCGTTTTTCCTCTTCGGGATCTTCGATCCTTCCCGCTGAGGTTGAAACCGTCTGAGATTCGACCACCGTTAAAGACCTGGCTTCGTGTTGGACTGATTTGATCTGGTCTGGTTCCGTTCTGTGATGTTTAATCTGTAACTCTAGATCTTGAAGCTGCGTTTCTTTTCTTGCAACCTCCTCCATCAGTTCGGCTTCTCGTTCTCTGGACTCGTGAAGATCACGCTCAAGAGAATCCAGCTTCGTCTGAAGTTCAGAATGATCGACGTCGTTTGTTCTTTCTGTCTGAGAGTCTTTAAAAGTTAACGATTCCTCCTCCGGTTCGATCCGGTCTGATTCATTGTGATGTCTAATCTGTTCTTGTAGTTCTTTAAGTTGCGTTTCTCTCCTCGTCGCCTCCTCCATCAGCTTCGTTTCTCTCTCTTTGGACTCGTCCAGATCCAGCTGGAGAGACTCGAGCTTTGCCTGAAGTTCAGCTTGAGGATCTTCCTGGATCGTCTCCTCCGGTGCTGACGTGTGTTGTTTAATCTGTTCTTTCAAGTCTGTGATTTGCTCGGTCAGTGTGTTTTTTTCTTCAGCAGCAGCTTCTAGTTCCTCCAGGAGCTTCTGAACGTTCACATTTTTTTCTCCTGTCTCTCTCAGCCTCTCGTTCTCTTCCTCCAGCTCGGAGATCTTCTGCTGTTTGCTTTTCGCGAACTTCCTCATTTTCTCTTTGAGAAGCTCCACCTCTTTCTGCGCTTCATCCACCCGGCTCTGCGCTTCTCGCCTCGCCGTTTCTTCGCTCCGCACTCTAGCCGCTAGCTCCCGCCTCTCCTGCCGCGCTGCTTCCGCCAACTTCCCCGCACGCTCTGCCTCGTCGCTCACGTTTTCGTAGGATCTGAGCAGGGTTTCGTACTCGTCCTTCATGCCTTGCACCTTCTCCTGCCACTCCTTGCTGCTCATCTCTTTCTCGTTGACGACGGCCTCCATGGCCAGCTTCAGGCTCTCGCAGGACGAGCTCAGGCTCTGGTTTTCCTTCAGCATCCGATCCACCTCAGAGACCAGTCGCTCTTTTTCGTCTCGCAGCTTCTCCAACTCGTTTTCAGCCGAGTCGACTTTCTGCTGCAGCTCAACCAGCTGCTCCTTCTGGCTTTTATTCTCTTTGAGTGCTTCTTTACGAGCGATGAGCGCCGCCTGGAGTTTCCGCTGCTTCGCTTCGTTCTTTTCTTCATTTTTCTCTCTCTCGTTCTGCAGGTCCGAGATGAGCTGGTCCTTCTGGGACACCGTGTCCTGCATTGCGCGGATGAAGGCACTCTGTTCGCCAAGCTGCGCGCTCAGATCGCTAACCTCCCGGTTCTTTTCCTCCAGAAACTGTTTGAAGTTTTCCACCTCGGACTGGAGATCTGGGATGGAGGATTCCGCGGAGGCGGCGGATTTCATTTCCTGCTTTAGAGTCTCGGCGTCAGACTGAGCCTGGAGGTGTTCCTCTCGGAGGTCGCGGATCTGCTCGGACAGGAAGTCCATCTGATGCTCTTTATCTTGGAGGGCTTTTAGCTCCACCTCTTTCTGACTCAGGTCAGAGTGAGACTCTTGGAGTTTCGTCTGAAGCTCAGCGTTGGCCTGCTGTAGTGCTTCAATTTGTCGTGTAAGAGACTCGAAAGACTCATCAGAGGACTGTTGGAATTCAATCGGCTGCTCTTTGTCTCTAAGGTCTTTTAGCTCCACCTCCATAGCTTGTAGCTCCACCTCTTTTTGAGACAAGTCATTGTGAGACTCTTGAAGATTTATGTGAAGCTCAGTGTTGGCCTGCTGGAGGGCCTGGATCTCCTCCCTGAGTGATTTTAGAGAGTTGTGGAGCGTTTCAGTTGACTCTTGTTGAACGTCGAATAGCTGCTCTTGATCGCGAAGGGTTTTTAGCTCCTCGCCCATGGCCTGTAGCTCCGCCTCCTTCTGAGTCAGATCAGCGTGTGACTCCTGGAGTTTGGTCTGAAGCTCATCGTTGGCCTGCTGTAGTGCTTGGATCTGTTGTGTGAGAGACTCAGCAGAGTGCCCGGATGTTTCGGAGGATTCTTGTTCCGAGTCCATTGGGTGCTCTTTGTCTTTAAGAGCTTTTAGCTCCGCCCCCACAGCCTGTAACTCCGCTTCCTTATGATTCTTATCAGTGTGAGCCTCCTCAAGTTGTACCCGGAGCTCAGTGTTGGCCTGCTGGAGGACCTGGATCAGTTCTGTCAGAGACTCAAGAGGTTCGTCAGGTGTTTCGGAGGACTGTTGTTGGGCGTTGACATGCTGCTCTTTATCTCTGAGTGCTTTTAGCTCCTCCCCCACGGCCTCTAGCTCCACCTCCTTCTGAGACAACTCAGCGTGAGACTCTTGAAGTTTTGTCTGGAGTTCTGTATTGGCCTGCTGTAGTGCCTGGATCTGCTGTGTGAGAGACTCAAGAGAGTCACCAGGTGTTTCCGATCTTCCCATTTGATCGGAATGTGACAAATCAGTCCCAGAAGAGGCGAAATCGATCCAGTCGTTTCCAGCTGTGCTTTCGGACATGTTTTCCTCTTGAGCTTCTCTTTGGGACGTCGTGTCTTCCTCCGACTCTCCTGGTTTACCCCAGTGTTCTTCTTGCAGTCTCTGCTCCTCCGTACTTCTGTCCTCTCTGGGTTCCCTTTCAGCCTTCGTTTGGGCCTCCACCTGATCTTTGAGGCCCATCACCAACTCCCCCACCTGCCTGCTACACTTCTCGGAGGACTCTTGGTTGTCGTCGGCTGTGTTTTCGGACGTTTTTCTCTGCTTCTGCAGATTTTCCTCCAACTCTTTGAGCTTGCAGAGGAGATCGTCTCTGGATCGTCTCTCCTGGATGATCTCCTCCCGACATTCCGAATCCTCCTGGATTCTTCTCTGAAGCAGCTGGCGCTCGCTTTCCAGGGTTAACACCTGATGCTGCAGCGCCGCCGTTTCCGAGCAAACGTTTTGAGAAAGTTTCTCCATTTCGTTTTCTTTTAACCTCAACGTTTCCTCCAGTTCTGTGATTCTAGACTCCATTTCTACAATCCGGGACGCTTCAGATGCGTCTCCGGAATTAATCTTTTGGTTTTCCAACTCGGAGACTTTCTTCATGAGCTCTTTGCGATGGACCAGCGCCACCTGCAGTTTCTTCTTGGTCTTGTTCAGCTGGATTTCCAGCTCTTCACTCCTCTGCATCTCTTTCGGTTTCTCCACCTCCGTCTCCAGTTGGAGATTCTCTTCCTCTGTTTGGAGGGGTTTAACGGGCAAGCTGTTGCCCAGCTCCGTTAGCTCCTTCTCTTTCTGCTTGAGGAGCAAACGGAGCTCCTCAATTTCCATGTCAGAATTTGCCTGCGTGATTCGCTTCTCTTCGAGACTTGTCTCCAAATTGATGGTGTATCTCTCCCTGTCCTCCAGCTGGATGGACAGCGTTCGGGTCTGCTGCTCCTTCTCGGACAGAGCTAAGCTAGCTGTCCCTAAGTCTTGCTGCAGGTTTTGGATTTCCTGCTGCTTGGTTATGTTTTCATGGTTTAAAACGTCCAGTTGTTCCTTCAGCAGCTGCTTTTCCACACTCTCCCTCTCCAGCTCTTCCAGGAAGTGACCGATCTGATCCTCGGATTGCTTTCTAGCGGCTTTCAGAGACTCCACTTCTTCTTCCAGACTGCTGATCTTTTGTTGGGACTCTGCTGCTTCTTCTTTTAGTCTCTGCAGCTCCTCGGCAGCATCAGAGGAGATGATCTCCTGAACGGGTGCCTCTTGCTCCATGCCGGTGGCCACCCACTCCTGACTTCCATCCAGCAGAGTCCAGCTGCTGTGGACCACCTCTGAATCACTGCTGGCAACCATCTCGTCTGAGGAGGTTCCTTTAGATTCAGACTGGTGACCGATCAGTTCTGGGCTGCTATCAAATGTGTCCTCTAGAACTAAAGTGGACTCTTCTTCTTGTGCGTCCTCCATGAGGTCTGGAAGAATTCCGGGCGTGTCAGCAGGAGCAGCACCATCATCCTGAATGGAGTCGGGTTTCGTAGCTAGCGTTAGAGACGCTCGCAGTGCCGCTAGCTCGTTGTCTCGCTCCGCTAGTTGTTGCTCCAAAGCCAGAATCTGAGCTGCGGAACATCGGAAAAGACACATCAGAAAAAAAAGGAATCCATCTGCTTGTTATTCAACTATGTTTGATGTCATCGTCCCGTAATAAAAACGTCCTGTAATGGATCGCTGCTTCAACGCCCGACACCAATCTAGCAACGCCGTTTCCGCTTGCAAAACACTTACAACCTCTCCGCACAAGTTTGAGCACCGCTTGGTCGCCGCAAGTGCAACCCACCGGACTCTAGCGTCCACAAACTTACGTCTAGCAGTGCCAAACTTTGTGAGTTGGCGAAGCGGGGGTGAATTTTGTCAGAGCAGGAATAGACCGCGTCTCGCCGCTAGTAATATCTTGTGCAGCGCAAAACTTTGGGAGCGGTAGGAGGGCCCCTCGAGAAACATCGGCGGTGGCCGAGCTGTGCAGCGTTGCTTTGGCGAGAGCCAACGTTTATTAAACAGGATGAACCGTGAGGAATTTTTTTCACTGCTTCAGAAATGTGGGCCGAACCCACTCGGACCGCCGCGTTCTAAATCTACCTGCAAGCGCCATGACCGGCAATTTGACGCTTATGTAATTATTCATGTTTAGCGCTGCTTTATTTCATAAATAAACTTTTAAACCACTCAATTTTTAAATTAATAATAATGATAAAACAATAAATATTTTTAAAACTTAGAATAAAAAACAAACATCAAAGTAAAATAATCTAATTCATCAATAGCCTACTTTTTTACCGCATTTTGTGCAGCTGCTTCAAAAATATCCTCGTTATAAATTGTCTATATTCCAATATTTTAACCTGAACTTTCAAGACTTATCTAGAAAACATGGCTGACTTTATTCAGACTCTCTTATTGATGTCTCTTCAAATTTATCTCACTCAACTTTTCTAAAATGTTTCTGTAATGGCGTCAGTGTCCTCCTTGTCTCTCTCCACAAATATAAACACACACACTTATGTGTGGACATAGAAATGTATTTGTTGCCATAGCAACTACTTCCAATGCGCGCTTCCTCTCAGCTGCTGCGGGGCGCAGCAGGTTAGAGCAAATAAAATGTTTATAAATTTTGAAATGTTCATTTTTAGAACACAAAACACAAAAAAAATAGAAAACATGTTTATATTAAAGGTCATAAAAGGTCAGCCTCCTAGGTTGTGTTTTATCTATTCTAATTAGCATATTAAAGTGAAGCGCAGTCAAATTGACTCGTGCTTATAAATATATATATAAATGTGTGTATTCACACACACACACACACAATTAGAAATCAAAGTTAGTAAATCTAAATACCTTTATTTTCAGATCCATCCTCTGACGGCTGAAGAGCATCGTTTCTTTCTAAAAGCTGAGAGAAAAAAAAAAATTCAACTATAACATTTTATTGTGAAATTCCGGCTAAAATAAAACATTTACTTTGTGTCGTTTCAAAAGTTTCAATCATCCAAAACATTCTTCCTTGTGTTCAGACTCATTTAATTTTAAAAGTCTTTTCATAACTTCTTTTTAACAGAACTCTGGTCATTAAATTCAGGTCTGATAGTTGTAGGTTTTCTAAAACTCTAGGTGGAGTTACAGCCTTGAGACACCGGGTTCTTTGTTTCATGGTAGAATCTCTCAGTATCAATCAAACATTCCTTCAAAGTAAAAGAACACATTCAGAATGATGTAAACGGATCCCGTGTTCTCTCTCAGATTAAATCTAAGGCCGGTGTGTGTCTACAGGTTGAGGTGAAGGTCGGCTCAGTAGAGGAGGGATTAGGGCTTTGTTTTCCACCCGGTGTGGACGCTGGATGACCAGACACTGTCTGAGACACATGGAGATCACCTGGATGGACTAAAGGTTGTGACCGGTTGGTCTGTCTGCACAAACTGGGTCATTACCTTCACTTAGAGATTAGAAAGAAATGTTTTTTATTCTTTATCAATAAGATTAATTATTCCTTCGTATGTTCGTTATCTTATAATAACAAAGCAACCAATCAGAGGGCTGTAATCAGTCTGGACCGTTCAGTTATGACTGATTAAGATAACTAGACCGTTAAAATTAAAACAGTTTCAAGATGTTTTGAGCTTCTAATCTTCTTCTTATTTCGGCATTTCCTTTCAGGGGTCGCCACAGCAAGTCAGTTCCTTCCATCTAACCCTATCTGCTGCATCCTCTTCGGTCACACCAACTATCTTCATGTCTTCCTTCACTGCATCCATGAACCTCCTCTTTGGTCTTCCTCTAGCTGCAGATCATGTGGCTGCCTTGTTGCTTTGTCTTCTTCTTCTTTCGGCATTTCCCTTTAGGGGTCGCCACAGCAAGTCAGTTTCTTCCATCTAACCCTATCCCCTGCATCCTCTTTGGTCACACCAACTATCTTCATGTCTTCCTTCACTGCATCCATGAACCTCCTCTTTGGTCTTCCGCTAGTCCTCTTTCCTGGTGGTTCCAAACCCAGCATCCTTCTTCCGATGTACTCTCTCTCTCCTATGTACATGTCCAAACCATCTTAGTCTTGCCTCTCGAACTTTATCCCCAAAACCTCTAACATGTGCTGTTCCTCTGATCCTGTCCATCCTGGTCACTCTCAGAGAGATCCTCAGCATCTTCATCTCTGCTACAAACATCTCTGTTTCCTGTCTTTTCTTCAGTGCTACTGTTTCTAGACCAATCAGCATGGCTGGTCTCTCCACGGTTTTATACACTCTCCCTTTCATTCTAGCTGAAACTCTTCTGTCACGCATCACACCTGATACTTTCCTCCACCCGTTCCAGCCTGCCTGAACACGCTTCTTCACCTCTTTTCCACACTTTTTTTTTTTTTTTTTTTTTTTTTTTTTGAGTTTCTAATGACTAGATGAATCTCTCCTACTGACCTGCTGCTCCAGCTCCAAGATTCGAACCCTCACCTTCTCCTCGTCTGTTGTTTTGATCTGTAGTTTTTCTGGAAAAAAAAAAAAAAAAAAACAGATGTTCATGTCAGTCAGGAATAATGTTGCCGTCCCGTTCTGGACCTGAACAGAGCTGCAGACCTTGGAGAGTTTCCAGGTTTTGGCAGATCTGAGCACACTCGTTTTTCAGCCTGGCAATCTCCGTCTCGGCGGAGCGCGCCGTGTCCAGGAGGAGGGACGGATCAGCTGGAGCGTCTTCTGGAAGAAAACATCTCAGGTGTTCCCACACTTGAGCGAGCTTCTCATCTTTCTCCAGCATGCTCTCCGTCAGCGTTTCCAGCTGTTTCTCCAGATCCTGAACCGCCTCTGGTGCGTCATCACGCGCTGGGACGTTCTGCTTCACCGCAGACAGCTCCGCCTCCAATCTGCCGACTTCAACCGTCTGCTTCTCGTACGCCTCCTGGCCGGCGAGCCACGCCTCCTTCAGAGAGTCCAGCTCACACTGTTGCCGTGACACCTCCATCCGCTCTTTCTCCAGGGCTTCCAGGTTAGCTTTGAGCTCTTCTTCTGCATGGCTGGCCTGTTCAGCCCACTGCTCCCTCAGCCTGACGGCCTCGTATAGTTCCTGATCCATCCGTCTGAACTGAGCGGTCAGAATCTGAGCAGAAAGAGAAGGAAAGAGAGTAGATACGTATGTGGAATCACACATGCTTGATCTTAAACAGCATCCTAGACTCCGTCCCGGCACAGTGGGTATCTGAAGCTGCTGATCTGGGATCTGCTCCACCGGGACGTTACCTGCTTTTGCTGATCGGCGCTGCTGATTTCCTGCTGCAGCATCTCCAGCTCCTCGGAGCGGGAGTTTAAAGTTTCCTGAAGCTCCGAGCATTTCTGCTGAGCTGCTTCCAGACTCTGAAAAAAAAAAAAGTCTCACACTATTTTGATCGGTTTGAAAAACAAAAAAATATCAAATGTTTGACGACAAAGCCAAACTAAAAGCTTCCATCTGGTGCCTCACAGGGTGTGACGCCATCGTGGAGTACTCATGGTAGCTCCGAAACGCCACGTGCCCGATCTTACTGATTAATGACTGCAGATGAACTTTTCTACCTGCATCAGCTGGTTGTCGTGCTGACGCTGAGCCGTGACGTTCAGCAGCTCCTCTTCATGTTTCTGGATCTGTTCCTGGAAGCGCGCGTCCTTCTCACACACCACGGCCTGCAGCGCTCGCAGCTGGAAACAAACCCGGTCACTTTATCTGAATGAACTACGGTGGGTTTTACAGGGACGTGGTCGGTCACCTGCTCGGCGTGGGCAGATTCCTTCTCCTGCAACAGAGTTTGGGTGGCGTGGAGCTGTTCTTTTAGCTTGCTGTTGCTGCTTTCTTCCTCACTCAGCTTCTTCTTCAGGTCCTGGAGCTTCTCCTCAGCGTCAGAAAATGAGACATCTGGACTCTGTAACAGAACAGACGAAGAAATGAAGAAAATCCACAGCTACTCTCACAGAAAACTCAGCGGTGGTCGGCCGTGAAGACCTTAAAGGCAAATCTCCAATCGGAGACATTTTCCAGATGAACTTTCAAGAAAATCTGAGCATGGTTCAGAAATCCCTCTGAATGACAAAAGGAGGATGTTTGGTGGTGATCACTCTCATGCCCTCTGCTTAGATCCAGCGGCCATTTTTAGACTTAAAGCGGATTAAAGCTTCAGCAGAAATGACAGAATAGACTAAACTTTTAACAATGAGGACAGAAGAGGATGGAGTTTACGTCCGATAAGGAGGAAGATGAAGTGATTCAAATTTGAGGATGATCAGGGACCCCCTTTGGATCAAAGAGACTTTTAAAGATTCTGTTTGAAGTCTTAACACATGCTGGCACTTTAAGAGGCGGAGCAAAGGAGACAGGAACTCTGATTTCTATGGAAACAATAGGTGCGTTCCAGATGACACAGGTGACGCAGTTCTGATCGGCGCAGATCGGTGCGCAATGCATGCCAGTTAGGTTTTGCATTCAAAAACTAACCGGCATGCATTGCACGCTGATCTGCGCCGATCAGAACTGCGTCCGCCTGTGTCATCTCGAACACACCTATTAGGATGTGTCAAGTTCCTATTGGTTCAGTTGGTCTCTTAACCTGCACCTATTGGCTGGCTGAAAGGGTTATTACCGTAATTTCACGGCCATTAGGCGCACCGTACGAAAAGGCGCAGTCTCAGTCACACACCGCCTTACAACAACACACACGCAAGCATGCAAATGTGGGTATTAAAAAATAAATCGGGAGCAAAACTGAGTTTGGTTGTGCTTTATTTAAGTAGTAACGATACTAAACAAGCACATTACCGGTAATAGTCTTTATTCAAATCCGTCAAAGTCCTCATCCTCTGTTTCGGAATCGAACAGCTGCGCAAAATCCAACAGAGCAGGTCCACTTCGCTCCTCGCTGTCAAAGTCACTGTCTGTAGTGTGCGGCTCCTCAGAAAGGACACCAGCTTTTGCGAAAGCTCGGATAACAGTACCAGCAGACACGTTAGTCTAAGCATCTACAATCCATTGGCAAACTGTAGCGTAACTCGCCCGGCGCTGCCTTCCACCCTTCGTGAAACTGTGGTCTCCTTCGGTCATCCATCGCTCCCACGCCGCTCACACTTCACTCTTTAACGTTCTCATGTCTTTTCTTTCAGGTCCGCCTCGCGGGCACGGCGTTTTCTTTTAGGTCCGCTTTTTCTCACACACAAGCCGCACCGCACGAAAAGGCGCACCGCTCATTTTGAAGAAAATTTGAGACTTTTAGGTGCGCCTTATGCCCGTAAAATTACAGTAGTTGGTTGAATGTTTTTAGCTTTTTAAGCTAACTTCAGCGTTTTCTATTTTTTAAGCTAACTTTAGCGGGATTTTTTTCTAATTTTTATAGCAAACTTTGGCGTTTTCTATTTTTAAGCTAACATTAGCATTTTTTAAGCTAACTTTAGCGTTTTCTCATTTTTAAGCTAACTTTAGCCTTTTCTATTTTTTCTGCTGCAATGAGACAATAAAAAATGATAGTTTCTATTTTTTTTGCTCATATCTGGGTATATACCAAAATGGCGAGCTAAGCAAGTCAAAACTCGACCTAGACAAGGCACGCTAGCACAGAAAGCGCGAGAAAACCGTGTCATGCCACTTAAAATGAGCATAAAATTTTTCAAAAACTCTCCACACACCGATGAGTCACTAAATTAGATCCCTGTTGTCGGCATATTTCAGCTCTCACATAAACATCTTTCGCTCAGCAGTAAAAATCCTGCTCGCTCATGATCATTCAAGAACCTTCTTTGGCGTTTTTGCTAATCCACCATTTCGCTTGTTAGCGTCAAATCAAGAATCCGACGGGTGATATGAGACCAAAATAATTATACACCCTGTTTGAAACCAAAAAATAGAGCACTGTGACTCATCAACTTACGGTTGCTCCCGTTTGTCCCTTCAGTTCGATTATCTGCTTGTTGAGCGAAGCCATTTTAGCTTTAGCCTGTAGTTTGAGTTTGGTGAAGCGGGCCTCCGACTCTTCCTTCTCGCTCTGTGGAGACAGATAAACTTCAGGCATACTGGGATAACGTACACCTGTCTACAGGCACGAACACCTACCTTAAGCTGAGCATCTTTACCGGTCAGCTCAGTGTCTTTTTGGAGCAGCTGCGTGTCTTTCTCTCGGATCAGCTCCTTCAGCTGGTCGACCAGCTGTTCGAGATGAGCCAGTCTCTCCATGGCGTCTTCGGGTACGTCAGACTCAGCTGACGTGGGGCTCTCTCCGTCAGGAGGCTGAGGAACCACTATGTCCTGCACGGAAAAACAAAACGCTTTTTTAACCACACTTCATCTTTTTCTGGTTACATAATTCTTGTGATTTTAAAATCATCAGCTTGTTATAGATGAACTGGCTCATATTAGAAATCATTTTGAAGCCAATTGTTTTGGAAAACTAGTGTACTTTAGATTTTGTTTTTAGAAATTAGGATCCTAAATGACTTTTAGAAATCTGGTTGTGAGTTTCGTGTTTGTATCGTGTTGTGTTTGTAGTGCGTGTCCACGAGAAGCCGAGGAAACATCTGGAGATGTTCTGATGCTGGTTCTCACCTGCTGTTCCCCATCCGGGCCCTCTTCTCCAGAGAGCTCCTGGAGAACCGTGGCCAGACGGGTGAACATAAAGACGGCACTGAGACGAGAAAAAAAAAAAAAAAAATTTACATTTCTAATTAAAGCTTTTTGATATCGACAAAATATCGAATTGGTTTCTTCACAAAATCGCACTTCTTTTTTACAATGTGCAAAAACGCTTTTCAATATTTTTTCAAACTTTTTACGGTTTTAAAAGCACATGACCATGTTTACCAACAACATGAGCCACTTCCTGTTGGGGTTGTTTGGCCCCGCCTCCTGATCTACTAGCCAGGCTGAATGGCAGCTCCAAACAGGCTGACAAATCAGTTGGCTGCTCAAATACAGAGACTGATTAAGAGAGACGGAGCAAAAAAACAAAAATTGAAATAAAATTACATTTTTATTTATTTTTTTGCGATTGACGAGTGTTGAGTTAGCTTATGCAGCCGAGGATCTGACCACCTAGGTCCCCGTCGTTGGCTGCCACCCATCTCCTCCTTCACCCGACCCCTACGGACCCTCCTGCAGGTGGTGAGTCCACTGGAAGAGTGGCCCATGTCCCCTGTTGGGGCTGAGCAAAATGGATCTATGATCCTACACTCACCATGGTAACCAGGATCTACGTTCCTACCCTCACCATGGTAACCAGGATCTACGTTCCTACCCTCACCATGGTAACCAGGATCTACGTTCCTACCCTCACCGTGGTAACCAGGATCTACGTTCCTACCCTCACCATGGTAACCAGGATCTACGTTCCTACTCTCACCATGGTAACCAGGATCTACATTCCTACCCTCACCATGGTAACCAGGATCTACGTTCCTACCCTCACCATGGTAACCAGGATTTACGTTCCTACCCTCACCGTGGTAACCAGGATCTACGTTCCTACCCTCACCATGGTAACCAGGATCTACGTTCCTACTCTCACCATGGTAACCAGGATCTACATTCCTACCCTCACCATGGTAACCAGGATCTACGTTCCTACCCTCACCGTGGTAACCAGGATCTACGTTCCTACTCTCACCATGGTAACCAGGATCTACATTCCTACCCTCACCATGGTAACCAGGATCTACGTTCCTACCCTCACCATGGTAACCAAGGTTTACGTTCCTACCCTCACCATGGTAACCAAGGTCTACGTTCTTACCCTCACCGTGGTAACCAGGATCTACGTTCCTACCCTCACCATGGTAACCAGGATCTACGTTCCTACCCTCACCGTGGTAACCAGGATCTACGTTCCTACCCTCACCATGGTAACCAGGATCTACGTTCCTACCCTCACCATGGTACAGGGATCTATGTTCCTACCCTCACCATGGTAACCATGAGCTACGTTCCCACCCTCACCACGGTAACCAGGATCTACGTTCCCTCCCTCACCATGGTAACCAGGATCTACGTTCCTACCCTCACCATGGTAATCAGGATCTAAGTTCCTACTCTCACCATGGTAACCAGGACCTACGTTCCTACGCTCACCATGGTAACTAGGATCTACGTTCCTACCCTCACCATGGTAACCAGGATCATCGTTCCTACCCTCACCATGGTAACTAGGATCTACGTTCCTACCCTCACCATGGTAACCAGGATCAACGTTCCTACCCTCACCATGGTAACCAGGATCTACGTTCCTACCCTCACCATGGTAACCAGGATCTACGTTCCTACCCTCACCATGGTAACCAAGATCTATGTTCCTACCCTCACCATGGTAACCAGGGTCTACGTTCCTACCCTCACCATGGTAACTAGGATCTACGTTCCCACCCTCACCATGGTAACCAGGATCTACATTCCTACCCTCACCATGGTAACCAGGACCTACGTTCCTACTCTCACCTTGGTAACCAGGATCTACGTTCCTACCCTCACCATGGTAACCAAGATCTACATTCCTACCCTCACCATGGTAACCAGGATCTACGTTCCTACCCTCACCATGGTAACCAGGATCTACGTTCCTACCCTCACCATGGTAACCAGGATCTACATTCCAACCCTCACCATGGTAACCAGGATCTACATTCCAACCCTCACCTACGGTCAAAGAATGAGATTGTGGATACAAGCGGCTGAAATGATCTTTCTCCGCAGGGTAGCTGGGCTCTCACTCAAAGATCAGGTAAGGAGTTCTGTCATCCGGGAGGAGCTCCTGTTCTCCAGGTCGAGCAGCTGGGTGAGAGAAGCCTGGGGCTTCCGTCTGAGACTGTTACCCCCCGTGACCCGGCCCCGGATAAGCGAAAGACGACAGAACGGACATGTGTTGATATTGCAACAACAATTTGATACCAACAGATCCTGCAGGTCGAACTGAAATCCTTTAAGAGTAAGATTTCAAGGACTTCCAGCTAAATATGTAGATTCTATTTATCTGTTACACAAAGGCTTGGTTTGGACTGAGAACACAAACACGCAGGTTTATTTAATTTGCATGGACCAGTTAAACCAGTTCTATTGACAAGAACAAAGTTCATTGCAGGCCTTGAAAAGAGAAGCAAGCGACACCATCGCTCGGTGAAGAGACAGTCCTGCTGTGAGCGAAGCAAGTGTGAAGGTCGAGGAACAACATGTTGAGATTCACAGGAGCTTTCAAATATCACTGTCACGTTTTAGGTTGATTAGCTGCTACGAAATGAGTGTGTGTGGCTCAGCAACATACTGGAGACCTGTTCGGGGTGTATCCTGCCTCTAACCAGCCAGGATAGTCTCCGGCACCCCTCACGATCTTATTAAGAATAAGCAGTTCAGAAGACGATATGATAACCTACTGCACATTCTGCCTGCGCAGAGCTAGCAGTCACATGTGACGTCCACCCAGGGCAGTTCCACCATTATTCCACCAGGTGACTGTTCTAGCTCTGTTCCAACATGACAGGTCGCAAGGGCAACAGCCTCAGATGGGAAACCCAGGCTTCTCTCACCCCAGCTGCCTCCTCCAGCTCACCAGGAGAATCCCGATGTGTTCCCTGTCCAGCTGTGAGACACAGTCTCTCCAGCAGGTCCGGGGTCTGCCTCTAGGTCTCCTCCTGGTGGCCAGAAACACCTCGCCCGGGAGGCATTCTAAACAGATGCCCGAACCACCCCATCTGGCTTCTCTTGAACTGGAGGAGCAATGGCTCAATTACTAGCTCCTCCCTCTATTTCTAAACGAGAGCACAGCCACTCTGAAGAGGAAGCTCATTTCAGCCGCTTGTATCCGTGATCAAAATGCTGTGACGTCAGACTGTAGAAATAAAACTGTTAAAATTACAAACGTTTCCTTCCTTCGGGTTTTTTCGGGAAAAAAGCCGAAGCTGTTTAGCACCTCACTGCGGCTGCGCGGCTCTCCTCTTGTGAACAGCAAAGATTTATTTATTTATTTTTACTTAACAAACAAGAAAATGTCAAAACTGGCGGGAAACTTTCCCGCGCTGATGAACCCCTTCATCTTAAACTCCAAGAAGATTTAAAGACGTGAGGAGTGTGTTGTGAGGAGGTTATTTAGCCTGAGCTGCTGCAGCTAACAGGTAAATACACAGAGAGTATTAACTACATTTTAAACTCCTCCATCATGGCGCCTCATCTACATAACGCGGTGTCATTTATCTCTATTCGCGGTTTGAGCAGCTTTAAACTTACCTGCTAAATAAGCGAGGATTTACTTTGTTATTCTGGGATGGATTTCTGAGCAAAGCCACATCACCAAACACACCCGGAAGTAGAAACCCTCCTTAGCTCTGATTGGACGGTTTGCAGGTCACATGACCCTACATTTAAATGGCTGCCTTCATGGCTTAGCTCTGATTGGACGCTCGGCAGGTCACATGACTCTACATTTAAATAACTGCCTTCATGGCTTAGCTCTGATTGGACGGTCGGCAGGTCACATGACTCTACGTTTAAATGGCTGCCTTCATGGCGGCAGATACACAAACAACAGCATTATCCCAGAAAAAGAGAGCTCCAAACAGATTCAAAGAAGCTGCTAGGTGGAACAGCGGCTTAGTGGAACAGAGCTAGAACAGCCTCTTGGTGGAACACAGGACAGTTGGCTCTGCGCTGGATGGAATGTAGGTTACCATGGCAACAATATTTGAATGCTACTGTGGATAGACTCAGTGTACTTTATACCCTGCTGGGGAATTAAGTGTGTCCAGGAAGCTCCAAGCAGTCCAAGACAGAACTACAAATAGCTTCAGAACAGTTGTTGGTGGGGTGGTGCTGGAACAGCCACTTGGTGGAACAGTACCTCAGTGGAATAAAGCAGGAGAGCCCTGGACCATTGGTGGAACACATGACAGTTGGCGCTGCGCGGAAGATTTTAAACTGACCACTTAAAGCTCCACATCTTGACAGTAACTCTCATCCTTAACTGCGGTGGAACAACGCTATTTGTTGTTGTCAAACACCAGCAGTCCACCATCTTTAGTTCCATAGTGAAGCCGGGTATGTTCAGACAGGAATCACTGATGATGACATTCAGAAGATTCTGTCTTCATTCCTTCTGATTCACTCCAGCACGGAACATCTCCACACGTCTATGAAGACTCCACATTCCTCACTGATGAAGAAGATCATCTCTTGAAAAAACCATAAAAACTAAAAAAATTCAACAGAACTGTGGAGCGCTACGCAAACCTGCTGCCATCTCGAGAAGCGCAATGCTTTCAATATGAAAACTTCTAAGGATTCTTTTAACAACTGAATTTTGTTTTGCGTTTTTCGGAACATGGCAGGAAGAGAGCAAAGGCTCAACTTGCTCATCAACCATGGCAAGCAGCTGGGGAGGAGTTTACTTCTACTGGCTCACTACACCACGGTGTTTATGGGATTTGTAGCTGGATTTATTCAGACTATGGTCACTGCCGTCAGGTGGACTGGACTCTTTGGGAAATACACTGCTTCTGCTTTTGATTTCTTCTACAAACTCCTGCACAAGAAAAAAAGAACTGTTGCAACGAAAGAGATTTGTCCAAATGCAGACATGGAGCCACACTGACTTAATATGTACAAAGTAGAAAAAAGTTTCTAACTGTGCCAAAGAAGTAGTTTTACTTCTACAAAGTATTTGTAACACTATGAACCCCCTCTCAAGTGTGAATTGGATCCAGTTAGCATAGCTAGGCATACTCGTTTATGTTCTGATTTTGGTGTATTTACAGTACATAAGTTCTTTGTTGAGAAGAAGGACTGAGCGTGAGCAGAGCGCCTGCACTAAAACCCTTCTGGCTTAAAATGTGGGCGTGGCAGAGAACAAAATCCGTTCGTTCCGTTCCGTCATCTTCCGCTTGTTCCGGGGTCGGGTCGCGGGGGCAACAGCCTCAAACGGGCAGCCCAGGCCTCTCTCTCCCCGGCTGCATCCTCCAGCTCACCTGGAAGGATCCCAAGTCATTCCTGGCCAGCTCTGAGACATAGTCTTTCCAGCGGGTCCGGGGTCTGCCCCTTGGTCTCCTCCCGGTGGGACGTGCCCGAAACACTTCTCCCGCTCGGGGGGGCATCGTGACCAGATGCCCGAACCACCCCATCTGGCTCCTCTCGACCTGGAGGAGGAGCGGCTCCTCCAACAAAATCCATGGCCATGCAAAAGAAGAAGAAATTTTTATTCCTAGTGAAATGGGTCCAAATACTGGCATGGAGTCATAGGGACATTTTAAACTGAAGGTTTTACACAAAAATTATTTGTAACGGTGCCAATTTTTCAGGACGAACCTAAAAAGAAGGAGAACTGCAAATGGAAATGTTTTGTTTTCATGGCGTAATAATACTTACAATTTGTATCTCGTAGCATATAACAATAAAAACGGTAGCTTTTGTTTGCTCGGAAATGCAGTATAAACAAAAAATGTTTTAGAAATACATTGATTCAGAATTCCCTCTTCCTCTCGCTTCCCACTTTGACCTCCCACTTGGACATGTGCACTACAAAGCGTAAAGATTGTTTAAGGTTCCGAGTACTATAGTGTGAAGTGCGTCAAGTTGGCAAAGTTGGTCCATTTTCTTTTATATTCTTATTTTGGTGTATTTACATATAATGGACGGCTGCACGGTGGCCTCGCAGCAAAAAGGACAGGGTTCAAGTCCCTGCGTGGGGGCAAGGTTTGAAACTCTTTTTGTGTTGAGTTTGCATGTTCTCCCCCTGTATGTGTAGATTTTCTTCAGTTTCCTACCACCCTCCAAAAATATGCATGTTAGGTTGATTTGCTGCTACAAAATTGCCCCTAGGAATGAGTGTGTGTGACCCCGCAACAGATTGGCGACCTTTTTTGGGGTGTATCTTGCCCGAGGTCAGCCTTGATAGGCTCTGGCACACCCCACGACTCCATTAAGGATGAAACAATATAAACATGAAGCTCTTTGCTAAGGGGAAGGACCGTGCATGAGGAGAGTGTCTGCGCTAAAATAGTCAGTCACCGTGTTATCCGTCTATCCCTATCAGGGTTGCCCATCCTGGCTGATGTAGGTGTGGGCAGGGTACACCCCGAACAGGTCGTCAGTTTGTCACTGGGCCAGACACATACAACCATACACACACACTCATTCCTAGGGGCAATTTGGCCCCGGCCAATCAACCTGACATGCATATTTGTGGAGGATGGGAGGAAACTGGAGTACCCGGAGGAAACCCACCCAGACTCGGGGAGAACATGCAAACTCCACACAGAAAGGCCAGTGTTCCAAGAATCGTTCGACCTGGGACTTGAACCCACGACCTTCTTGATGTGAGGCTACTGTGCTACCCACTGCACCACCATGCTGCCCTGCGCTAAAACACTTCCTGCTGAAAATGTGGGCGTGGCAGACAACAAAATCCATGGCCAAGAACGAACTGGTGTTCAGAATGCAGAAATGAAATAGAACATTGAGATTGTTTTAGAAGTGGGAACAACATTCAAAGTTGGTAGAAACTATTTTGAAATGTTTTTTTATGTCTGAGGACCCCGTAAAGTCCAAACCATAACACTATTATTAAAAATTGTATTTTAAAAAAAATCTGTATTTAATACTATAAACAATCTAAAAGTTAAAGGTAAGATTTTAACAGTTCATGTTTAGTCTTTGCGTAATCTTTTGTTATTTTCCTTTTTCTTTTTTTCCAAAAAAGGCGCTAGCCTCGGCGGCTGCTTGCTGCAGTGGTCTTTTTCAACGTCCCCATCGTAGGACTAATAAAAGGTTTTCTTGATGCATTTTAGTTTATACATAACACTAGTTTTAAGTACCGTTACGTTCCGTCATCTTCCGCTTGTTCCGGGGTCGGGTCGCGGGGGAAACAGCCACAAACGGGTAGCCCAGGCCTTTCTCTCCCCGGCTGCATCCCCCAGCTCACCTGGAAGGATCCCAAGTCGTTCCCCGGCCAGCTGTGAGACATAGTCTCTCCAGTGGGTCCAGGGTCTGCCCCTTGGTCTCCTCCAGGTGAGACGTGCCCGAAACACCTCGCCCGCGATGCGCTCGGGGAACCACCCCATCTGGCTCCTCTCGACCTGAAGGAGGAGCGGCTCGACACCAAGTTCCCTCGATTGGCAGAGCTCCTCACCCGATCTCTGAGTAGCCACCCTGCGGAGGAAGCTCATTTTGGCCGCTTGTACCCGCGATCTCATTCTTTCGGTCACCACCCACAGCTGGTGACCATAGGTGAGGGTAGGAACGTAGATCGACTTGTAAATTGAGAGCTTTGCTTTTCGACTCAGCTCTCTCTTTACCACGACGGACCAATGCAGCGTCTTAGTTATTGCTGATGCCGCACCGATCCGCCTGTCGATCTCCAGCTCCATCCTTCCCCCACTCGTGAACGTTTTAAGTAAAACTACTTTTTGACTTTTATTATTTAGAAGGAACTGTTTTCTAGTATAATTTTTAAAAATGGAAACTAGTACATTCATTATGTAAATATAATTCTCAAGTTAACGTTCAGTACTTATTTTTTTTCTGTAGTTCAATTTGATTTAGACTCGTTTCAGATTGTTTTCAAACCTTTGTGTCGTAAGTTTGACCAAAAAAAGATCAAAGTTGTTAGTTTTTAGCTTTTAACAATAATCTATTTCAGACCCGGACCATTCTTATTTAAATATATTTGTATGAAAATGGATGATGTTTAAAAATTAGTGAAATATTGGCAGTTTTTTTATTTACTTGTGAATGTGACTGTTATTCCAAGAGCTATTGCAACTAACTCCGTGAAGCTGGCCCCTCTTAAAAAACATATAAACAAAAATAAACAAAAAATATGTCATTTGTTTGTGCTGTAATTCCTTTTTGTTTGTGCTATTTTAGTTTTTTTTTTATATTAATGATTCTTTTATAGGTCAATCTGACGTCATCCAGCCCCTCATTTTGCTTAAAAAATGCAAGTAAATTCCTAAAAATGGTGTCAATCGTTTGTGCTACAATTGTGTTGTGAAAACTTGTGTTTGTGCTATTTTAGTTTTTTATTTTAAGAAATACAATTTGGGCGGTGACGTCATCCAGCCCCTCATGCTAGTAAAAAAAAATAAAATGGCGCAGCCTACTTGTAGTTGCAAATAGGGATGTAGACCTTCAAATTGTACTTCTTAAAACAAAAAAACTAAAATAGCACAAACGAATATTTTTACAGCACAAACCATTGAAACCATTTACAAGAGTTTTCTCGCATTTTTAGGCGAAATGGCTAAAAATGGCATTCCGGCATTAGCTTCACAGAGGTATCGCAACTACAAGAAAATGGTTGTGCATTAAAGCATAAGGATATTTCACTTTAAGACTATTCAAAAAACTTTGCTGAATAGATTTAATAAGTCAAACTTCTGACTAGTTTTTGTTCAGCTGAAATATCTTGTTTAGCCACGAAGGGTAACAAACTACAACTGAGCGTAGTCAACAAGTACCAAAGATTTCCATTTAAACTATTCTGAAATACAGTATAAACTCTGCTCTGATTATTGTCATTTCATCTGAGATATTACTGATAAATATCATTTCAAGATTTGGTTCTTTATTCGTGACTATTAAGCTTGGGATATTCTGGGACAAAATGGCTTCCCGGGAGGTTGTGACAATCTTTCTTACATGTGAAGGACTTTGTTTTGTTTAAGTTTGTGATGTATTAATAAATTTTATTACAACCTGTTAGTAAACTTGTTTACTTTTAAATTAGTCTGATTTAAGCTACAGGATTAACTCAGGATCAAAAGTGCAAATGATACAGAGTTCAAACTTATAGTCAAGTAGCCAGGAGGCCCTGGCTGGGAGGGATGACAATGACATAAAAGTCCAGAGTGATTGCCCTTAAAAAGACAGCAGGGTCCACAGGTGTGTGGCATCAGAAATCAATCTCAGGTGTTCCTAATCAGGGTGATGAGGGAGGTCCAGGGCTCCCTCTGGCGACAGGCGAGGGGATCAACACAGAAACGGGTTAGTTGATTGGTCTTATGCAGCTGCTCTGGAGTCCCAGACCCTCATTAAGAACACCTGAAGCTCAGCAAGCAATTTCACTCAACTTGCGCACTATGCTCGTACGGCGCAAACTCAGAATTGATCAAAACCGCCATAACTCCCCCGATATAAGCAAAAAATCCCAGACGCAAGTCAACTTTATGTCTGTGCCACAACAACCATACCCCTGGAACTCCAAACGTGGATCATGCAAATGACATGATGCGTGTGAAAACCATTTTATGTGCGTTATGCGAACTGATGCCGGTGCCTCCTGTCATTACTCATCCAAATTAGCATGATGTAGATATTTTGCAGCCAAAACCCATTTTATTGAAAAAAAAGTGGAGCAAATGGCTTAAAACAGGATAACTTGATCATCTTTTTGCTGAAGTTGAAAGACTTTATTTTTTGAACCGAGGGTGCTCAATTTTTGTCCCAAGATTTACTTTTTCAAATATCAAACCTCCTGAGATCTACCAGTCCGGCCCTACCATCGTATCCCCAGAAAATGTTTCCAACCAGCCTCTTTCTCTCTCTCTCAAACACACACACTCTGACCGTCAAATTTCTTTCGCTCGCGCCCTTTTCTCTCTCTAACACACACACCGACTTTTTCTGTGCGTACGTAGCGCTTTGGGAGGAAATTGGTGCTTTTTGGGGTTAAAACACCCCCAAAAAACAAAGAGTCGCTAAATTGTAGCAGCTCTAGCAAGTAGAGAGTCTTAATACTCGCTGAGTTGACAACACTGATTTCATTTAATTTTTTACCGACTGTCATGATCACCTCACTCTGTCACCAGAGGGAGCCCTGGACCTTCCTCCCTCTCCTGGACTCCAGTCTGATCCTAAACACCTGGGTGATTAGCCTGATGCTGAGCAGCTGTGGGTCATCAGGTTGGTGCCTATTTAAAGGATATCACCCCAGACTTTCTAGTTGGGTCATCGCCTTCCATTCCAGCTAGGTCTTCCTGATCATGATTCACATCAACCTCAAGACATCATTCTGATTCTGATCTTGAGGTTTTTTTTTTTCTTTTACCTATACAGCTCAAACTGTAAACCATGTTTTGTTGTCCCTCATTTGGGTCCCTCTCCTTCCAGCTGCACCCCACGTCATTACACCGACACACTTGGCGGTCGACTTGGAACCAGTGCGCGGGCTACCGGTGGCACCCCCGTTCTAAACTGTTAAACTCATCTCTGAACATGTGGTTCAGTTGAAAAAATTCCCCAGATTTCTTTGTGTTGATTTGGTTCCACGTCCTTCTCTCTTGTCTTTCCTCCATTGCTGAAAACTGGATGCTCATCTTGGTGGATAACTGTAAAGCTCTTTTCCTCACGTCTTACTTTTTGCGTGCAGCAGTTTCTAATTTTGCTTAGAGTTACGCTAAAGTTTACACACTCCGCCATCTTGTAGTTCGCTCAGTTTGCGTGGAAGGCGGAGCAGGCTTAGATGCTTTATAAATGAGGACACTACTTTCTTATGTTTTTTTCTGCTGTTAGTTTTTTGTGTGTCATGGTTCCCTCGCCCACCACCAGAGGAAACCCGGGGCCCTCCCTCATATGCCTGATTTCAGACACCTGAAGGTCTTTGTACAGCTGCCTTTAAAAAGGCAGTCTGTCTTCCCTTCAGTGTCAGGTTCCCTTCAATCCCAGCCAGGTCTTACTGGCTGCCTGACCAAGATGTACATTCTGAAACATTAACTTGAGACAATCCATTGATCCTTCTTGCTTTTATTTACAGCTTTACTGGACTACAAGTCCAGTAAACTTTACTGGACCTCCTAGGTTTGGAGGTTTAGTCCACTTGGTCAGGGAACCTGGACGCCTCTTCCCGTCTACCACGCAGCTGGGATAAATCCAGGATGTTCAAATGACATCTGTAAAAGCACCTCTATTCCAAGTTCCATGCACTTGCTTCTTGAGGTGTTCTTGCTCTTCGTAATGGTTTCTGGGGGTCTTACTAGTCCTTGTACTAGTTTTCGGAAGTCTTCCTGAGTCTATGAACTGGTTTTCAGAGGTCTTCCATATTGATCTGGTTTGATAATCTCCTTATACTTCATCCTGAGCTTTACCTTTGTGTATGTTCCTGTTTCGGCGGGGTGTGGGTGCCTCCTTCAGCGACTGCACGTGATGGAGGAAAGCTGAACCGTCAGCAGATCTCAGGGCCGACAATAGGACCAGCCAACTTGCCCTTTAATGAAGTCATTAAGCTGATCATCTGGATGTTCGTCTGGATTACAGCCAGTGATTAAATCCAAGGAGAACAAAGAGGGAGGGGAGTGGGGCTACAAAAAGAACCCTGACCTGCTGCCAGGCTCACCCCAAAGCTCCCAAAGTTGTGTGACTGTGAACAGGGAGAAGATCCGCTTCACAGTAGACCAATCGGGCCGTGGTCGGAACATGGGGAACTCTACAGGATGCACCGTGGACGACCTGCAAGCCGTGGAGATGCACCTCTGGTACAAAAAGTTCATGACAGAGTGTCCCTCTGGTCAACTGACCCTGCACGAGTTCAAGCAGTTCTTCGGTCTGAGGGGACTGGACCCGGAAGCCAACGCCTACATCGAGCAGATGTTCAGGACCTTTGACATGAACAAGGTAGATCGTCATAGAAAACGTTTTTTAGATACTTTTCTCAACCTCACGGGAAATTCTAGCACTGCGTTGTAACATCAGTGCTGGGTGCAATTACAAACCCTTGCTCAAAGACACTTTGGTACAAACTCGAAATGGGACTCGAAATGGTCCCAAGATGGCTGCTCTACCACTGAGCCAAAACACCCCTGATTTACTGATGTTTTTTAATGTGAAACTGTAACTCTGTTTGACTCCATTTTTTTCTAAATGGATAATTTTACAAATGATTAATAGTTCTGTTTTTTTATTACATAATAATTTAATTTTATATGTTTAATATCAATTATAAAAAAATACATTCTTTACAATTAATTTGTCTTTAAAATTTGCTGACAAATATTACATTTTTTTCTCATTCAAATCAAAGTGCTCTAAACTGCTTTTCGTTTGTTATTTAGGTAAAAAACCTTAATTGAGTTAAAACAATTTTTTTGTTTTCATACAACATGAAATTGAAATACAAACAATCTAAATAACGAATAAAAAAACTAGATATTTTACATAATGTGGCTTCTTCAAAATAAACCATACATTTTTAGATTAATAAAAATGTATGTTTTTTTTATTAATCTGTGGCAATCTGTGAGCTAATTTCACCGGGTGTTCTGTTTCAATTTTTTTTTTTTTATTATTAAATATCAGTCAGTCACCTTTTTAGCCACCTATCCCTTTAGAGGTTTGGGGGGTGCCAGAGCCCATCCCGAATTATTCGAAGCAAGGGGCAGGCTACACCCTGAACCCTGGTCGCCAGTCTGTCGCGGGGCCACATATATTCTTAGGGACATATTCATGTCGCGGCTAATCAACCTAGCATGCATGTTTTTGGAGGGTGGGAGGAAACCGGAGAAAACCCACACATACACAGGGAGAACATGCAAACTCCACACAGAAAGACCAGTGTTCCAAGCCTCGACCCCACCTGGGACTAGACCCCACGACCTTCTTGCTGTGAGGCCACTGTGCTCCCCACTGTGCCACTGTGCAGCCCTTTATTAAATACATATTTATTTAACTCCGAAAGTACATTCACACTCATCCGTTTCATGTAAAGTTTGTGAGGCCATCATCTGCTCATGAGCTGCGTACTATTCGGTCTTCTGCCAGATTTTCGAAAGCCTGGGCGGTGTGTAACAAAAACGTCACAAAAATCTGGTACGGTCTGAAGATCTGGCAGGACGCCAACACTCCAGCCATGCGTCAAATCCAACAACGTCTAATTCATGGTTCCAGTGAGCTAATTTCTGCCGTGTGTTAAGAACATGATTGCCATGCGTTCGCTTGTTAAAAAAAATGCGGCAAAAGGCATGTAAACTCGTTAATGCCGCGTAGCGGGGTCAACATACCTTCAGTCTGACTCAAGACTTGTTTTTTTCACCGAATGCTCTCATCTCTCAGTCGCCGTGGACACTATCGTACAAAAAAATAATAATTGTTTGGAAAAGAAGTGATAAATAAACCAATATTTAGGCTACTTTTTTTTTTAATTTGAACTTTATTTTGGAATTTTTAAAGATAATAAGTTGTAAAACAAGTTTAAATAAAAAAATTAAACTGATTTTTTGGTTCCAAATTAATCTTAAAACACAAACCAGATTTAAGTAAAAAAAAATCAAGTAAAAGTTTTTATTAAATTGTAAATGATTGATTTTTTTTTTTTAATTTGTTGGATTTTTGTTCAATAATTTACAGTTTGGTTTAATCTGGTCTGATATTTACAAAAAAACTCAAACATGTGGTAAAAATGAGCCTTTACATTGTCACTGTTCTGACTGGGAGTTGCTGGTCATGTTCAGCAGATTAATTTTAGTTTATCACATGCAAACAAAAGGTGATGCTAATCTTTAAACGGTCAGATTATGTTTGCTCCTTCAGACATAATCCCGTCCTGGATGTGCTCACTCATCATCACATGGTGTTCTTGTTCCTACAGGACGGCTACATAGACTTCATGGAGTACGTGGCAGCTCTGAGTCTGGTAATGAGGGGGAAGATGGAGCACAAGCTGCGTTGGTATTTCAAGCTTTACGACGTGGACGGAAACGGTTGCATCGACCGGCACGAACTCCTAAACATCATTAAGGTGGAGTCCATCGTTCCACTGTTTCCAGTCCCAATACAGCAGCTGATGTTCTTCTCCTCCTCTTTCAGGCCATCCGAGCGATCAATGGGAATGAAAACCAGGAGATGACGGCGGAGGAGTTCACCAACCGCGTGTTTGACAGGATTGATGTGAATGGAGATGGTGAGTGAATCTGGTCCATTCATTCTTTGGGTTGTAGATATTTTAAATGAAGGTTATCACACGTTTGTCACAATGTGGAGATGTGGAAGGAGGAGGAGCCTAATGCAGGACATAAACAGGATTTATTTTAACAGAAGTCAGGCTAAAGCATCGGATTAATCCAAAGGAACGTCTTTAAGTCCAAAAACTATAACAGTTCAATGAAAAACTTGGTCAGGCAGCCAGGAAGACCTGGCTGGGAAGGGTGGTGATGACCCAATGTGGAAGTCAGGGGAGACTGCCTTTAAAAAGGGACCAGGATCCACAGGTGTGTGTTATCGATATAATCATCCTCAGGTGTTCCTAATCAGGGTGATGTAGGAAAGTCAAGGGTTCCCTCTGGTGGCAGGTGAGGGGATCATGACAATGCTAGAAAGTTAAAAAAGATTTTGATGTTGTAGCTTTGGAAGTTTAGGCCATCGAGATGTGATTAGCAGAGATTAGAAAATTCAGACTGAAACGCACGCTTTTTAACGATCACTGTTGATGCGCTGGAGGAACTTAATACGTTGATAAGTCTGAGTGGAAAAATAAAACTTCAGCTCACAGATCCGAACCATCATTCTTTGGAGAAATGTGTTTGGATTTGTAAACGTATTTTTGAGCCTGTTTGTGACCAAACAGCTAACGTCAGGCGTTTAAGTCCTTTGACGCCGTTTGAGAACACGTATTCTTTGGGTCATAAACCAAATGGGTCAAAACCTCCAGAACACCTCATCAACCAGACTTCCCCTGAAAAGCTTTTCTTTAGTCGTTATTGTAACCATAAACATTCTAGTTCTAGTACCTTCTGAATGCAATATCGATTGTTCACATTTTTTTTCTGATTATATGCCTCTGAGCAGAAGTTATTCAAGTTAATACCCAGTCGATCAGATCGACCGACTGCACAACAGAGCCGCTATTCACCCCACGTGGGGATGCTCTATTGACAGATTTTACCAATGACAAAATTTGAAAGCCAGACCGTGAGTCAGACGGATTGGCTGTAGTTACTGTCTCCAGTTCCGAGGAGTGTGGCTTCAAAAAGCTTGCTCCTGGTCAGCAAGTTGGTTGCCATGCAATTGCAAATTGGACCAATGACTGCATATTTCCAGATTTAAAAATTCAACATGATGCCGTTCATACAGGCGTAAAACGGGAACTGAATTTCTTAGATGGAGCTGAACCCTATGGATGACAGCATAGTCACTGGCTCCACCACTTCTAAAGTCAGTGGTAGGCTGTGTTCTTTCTAACCACTGTTCCGTTCCATTATTATCTGGGTTCGGGTCATGGGTGCAACAGCCTTGGCCAGGCAGCATAGGCTTTCTTCAGCCCAGCCAGGGGGATCCTAAAGAGTTCCCTGGTCAGTGGTGGGAGATAGTCTCTGTACCGAACCCTGAATCTGCCTGTGGGTCTCCTCCTAGTGCAGACCTGGGCAAATTAAGGCCCGCGGGCCACATCCGGCCCTTTGTACGTCCGTGTCCGGCCCGCGTGAGGTCGATCATAAACACCATAAATTAAACTTTTTTTTTTTACTTTTATTTTGAAATTTTATTTTGAAAAGCGTTACGCCGCTACGTATGCACGTCGTAGACTTTTACTCCGCCCTCAAAGAGGAGAACTTTCCACACCTGAGGAGGCATGCTCAGAGGATCCTAGTCCTCTTTGGATCTACCTGTGAACAGACATTCTCAGTTATGAAGTTCAACAAATCCAAACACAGATCCTCTATGACTGATGACCACCTCTCAGCTGTCCTTCGCATCAGTACCAGCTATTCAAAATATTGAAGTATTTTACAATCAAAGAAAGTTGGTGGCCCTCTGACACAATTCAGGCTTCTCATGCGGCCCCTGATAAAAATTAATTGCCCACCCCTGTCCTAGTGGAACGTGTCTTGAAAGGTGATCGAGAGACCAGCAAGTCGATCGGGAGGTGATCGGGAGACATCCTGACCAGATGCCAAAATGACCCCATCTGGCTTCCGAGCTCCTCCCTCTATCCCTGAGCGAGAACCCAGCCATCTTGTAATGGAATGTATTTAACCCTTGTATATAACGAAATGCTTGACGGTATCATTTTCTTCTCTGATCAGGTGAGCTCTCTCTGGACGAGTTTGTAGCCGGAGCTCGGAGCGATGAGGACTTCATGGAGGTGATGGTGAAAAGTTTGGACCTCCGCCACATTGTGGCCATGATCCACAACAGAAGACACAGCGTGTAGAAACGCAGGTCCAACTATCGACCAAGCATTTTCTAACATGGCCGCTGGTTAAAGAAATAAAAGCATGTCATGTTTTGTCTGTAAAGAAGTGACTAAGCACTTTAATGAGATGACTCAGGGAATTCCAGACCATTGTCCTTGTCATGCGCCCGCGTCAGACAGGAGGTCGTTAGGATTGTCCATCGGGACTCAGACACAAAGGGATTAAGAGGAGTGTCCTTGTCTGGAGATTGTTGTTGGGGATATTTAGCACAGTGTCCGCATAGGACTTTTAAATGTTTACCTCTTTTATTTATTTATTTTTTACATTTGATGTATGTGAGTAAAATATCCATTTAATTAGCAGATTATTTTTTTTTAGCTTGAAGATCTGCTTTTTAGAGTTTTGTTGGCTCATCTGGTGCCTTCTGTGTGAGGAGTGCTGAACATGTTCAACTTCTGTTTATTTGTACCTTCAAAATAAAAATCTAACAACAGCAAAATGTGTTATTCGTCAAACTCTGTTTTGGTAGAACGTAAACAAGTGAGAGAGAACACAAATAGAAATATAAAAATAGATAAAAATTAAAAAATGAAATCTAATTTAAGCTGCCGGGATGGGAATTAGCGCCTCCAAATCCGAGACCATGGTCCTCGCCCGGAAAAGGGTGGAATACCCCCTGCAGGTCAGGGACAGGGTCCTGCCCCAAGTGGAGGAGTTTAAGTATCTCGGGGTCTTGTTCACGAGTGGGGAAAGGATTGAGCGGGAGATCGACAGGCAGATCGGTGCGGCGTCAGCAATAACTAGGACGCTGCATCGGTCCGTCGTGGTAAAGAGAGAGCTGAGCCGAAAAGTAAAGCTCTCGATTTACAAGTCGATCTACGTTCCAACCCTCACCATGGTAACCAACAGGCGGCCGAAATGAGCTTCCTCCGCAGGGTGGCTGGGTTCTCACTCAGAGATCGGGTGAGGAGCTCTGCCATCCGGGAGGAGCTCGGTGTCGAGCCGCTCCTCCTCCAGGTCGAGAGGAGCCAGATGGGGTGGTTCGGGCATCTGGTCAGAATGCCCCCCGAGCGCCTCGCGGGCGAGGTGTTTCGGGCACGTTTCACCGGGAGGAGACCAAGGGACAGACCCCGAACCCGCTGGAGAGACTATGTCTCACAGCTGGCCGGGGAACGACTTGGGATCCTTCCAGGTCAATAAAGAATTTATGATGATGACCTTACCAAGATGGCGGACACCTTGCTTTGTTTTTCTGCCGTTTAAAGCCCTCTTTTTCTTTCCAGCAGGTTCAAACTTCCCAGAATAGTTGCAGTGTTAGATTTGATGATGAATAAGTCACTTTTGGTCGCGGTTTGTCACCATGGCAATGATTAAAACCGCCAGCTAACTTTTTGCGGGGTTCCGCCATTTTGAACGGCCTTTTTTATTTTCTTTTTTTTTGTTTAATCTTTTCAGGGATTTAAAATCATCTCAGAATTGCTTAATTAAAGCGTAACAATAACTTTAGAGCACAAAGATAAACTCAGGCTGCCTTTTGGTTCCACAAAAAAGAAAAAACAAATTAATTTGAAACAGTCTGCTGTTATGGGAGATCGACAGGCGGATCGGTGCAGCATCAGCAATAAGTAGGACACTGCATCGGTCCGTCGTGGTAAAGAGAGAGCTGAGCCGAAAAGCAAAGCTCTCAATTTACAAGTCGATCTACGTTCCAACCCTCACCCATGGTCACCAGCTGTGGGTGGTGACCGAAAGAATGAGATTGCGGGTACAAGCGGCCGAAATGAGCTTCCTCCGCAGGGTGGCTGGGCTCTCACTCAGAGATCGGGTGAGGAGCTCTGCCATCCGGAAGGAGCTCGGTGTCGAGCCGCTCCTCCTCCAGGTCGAGAGGAGCCAGATGGGGTGGTTCGGGCATCTGGTCAGGATGCCCCCCGAGCGCCTCGCGGGCGAGGTGTTTTGGGCACATCCCAACAGGAGGAGACCAAGGGGCAGACCCTGGACCCGCTGGAGAGACTATGTCTCACAGCTGGCCGGGGAACGACTTGGGATCCTTCCAGGTGAGCTAGAGGATGCAGCCGGGGTGAGAGAGGCCTGGGCTGCCCGCTTCAGACTGTTGCCCCCGCGACCCGACCCCGGAACAAGCGGAAGATGACGGAACGAACGGAACAGTCTGCTATTAGATTTTACATAATTTTTCACATGATGCTTCATTTTTTGTTTTCTGTCAAATTTCACTTGCTAATGGCAGCCAAGCTATGATGAATGGTTGGTGTCCAGACAGAAAGTAAAGGCAAGTTTATTTGTTGCATAATTCATACACAATTCAACAAACTTAAGATGAAAAAAAAAATACTTTAAAATCAGATAAGATTAAAAAGGTTTAAAAAAGATTTGAATATTGCTCCATTGTCGGCCTGTCTCATGAAGTTTGTTCTCCATGATTAGCCCTGACTCTCGACACCAACAGGAGGCCGGTCCCGGAGGTCCACAGAGTTCTAGATGGTTCTAAAGACACTAAAATTTTACAGATGTACCCGGCTGCTAGGGTCTTTGGTGTAGGCCAGATAAAGCGTAGCTCTAAAAAACCCTCATGAGACGAACAACAGTGATCAAGTTTTCCCCAAATGAAAGTCACCAAGGCCCCTCCATGGAGCCAGATCAAAGGGTGGGGCTATGAGATTGAGCGCCTTTGGTTTTACTCATGGGGCCCAGCCAGGCTCAGCCCAAACAAGGGACATGAGAATCCCAGGAGGGGCCATAAAGATTGGATGGAGGAGGTGATGGGATGTAGCCAACAGTGGGCACCCTGGTGGTCTGACCCTGTCCCTGACCTGCACTACACCTAATGGAGGAGTTTAAGTATCTCGGGGTCGTGTTCACAGTGAGGAAAAGATGAAGCAGGAGATCGACAATGCTGCAATAATCAGGACTCTGCATCAATCTGTCGTGGTGAAGAAAGAGCCAAGCCGAAAATGAAGACTCTGGATTTACCAGTTGTTCAACGTGCCTACCCTCACCATGGTAACCAGGGCCTACATTTCTACCCTCACCGTGGTAGCCAGGATCTACATTCCCACCCTCACCATGGTAACCGGGATCTACATACCTATTCTCACCATGGTACCCAGGATCTATGTTCCTACCCTCACCATGGTAACCAGGATCTACGTTCCTACCTCACCATGGTAACCAGGATCTACGTACCTACCCTCACCATGGTAACCAGGATCTACGTTCCTACCCTCACCATGGTAACAAGGATCTACGTTCCTATTCTCACCGTGATAACCAGGATCTACGTTCCTAGCCTCACCATGGTAACCAGGATCTACATTCCTACTCTCACCATGGTAACCAGGATCTACATTCCTACCCTCACCATGGTAACCAGGATCTACGTTCCTACCCTCACGATGGTAACCAGGATCTACATTCCTACCCTCACCATGGTAACCAGGATCTAGTACGTTCCTACCCTCACCATGGTAACCAGAATCTACGTTCCTATTCTCACCATGGTAACCAGGATCTACATTCCTACCCTCACCATGGTAACCAGGATCTACATTCCTACCCTCACCATGGTAACCAGGATCTACGTTCCTACCCTCACCATGGTAACCAGGATCTACGTTCCTACCCTCACCCACTTCCCCCCCAAAAAACAAGATTACGGACACAAGCGGCCGAAATTAGCTTTCTCTTCAGGCTGGACTTTCGCTTTAAAATAGAATGAAAACATTTGGCATCCGGGAGGAGCTCTGAGTTGAGCCGTTGCTTCTCCGGGTCGAGAGACGCCAGATGGGGTGGTGTGGGCCTGGGGTTACAATACCTCCTGGACGACTCGCTGGTGAAGTGTTTCAAGGCACGTCTCAATGGTATGAGACCTAGAAGTGGGCCCTGGACCTGCGTGAGATACTTTGTCTCACAGGTGGCCAGGGAACACCTCAGGATCCTCCTGGGTGAATCCTTTGTAACAACTGTCGTGAACAAAATAAATAAAACTGGATTCTTTACTCAAAACCTTTTACAAAAGTCACTTTTATTTTTACACAATATTTTATCAGATTTTTAAATTCATTTCAGAAATTCAGACAAAAATTAAGTTATCTGCTTCCATCAAAGAATTAACAGAAAATTATAACAATTCAAAGAGAAAAGGTTTTGCTTTCTAATCAGACGTCATCAGAATTGTATCTATGAAAAGTATTTTTTTTTTTATCTCATTACAGACACAGAAACCAAAATGTTCATCCATCAATTTCTTATTTATTTATTTAAAAAACCTTCAGTGTAAAAAAAAAACTTAATAGATAATTCATGTAAAACTTTGACCAGTTTAATTTTTTATTAATTTTTATTCAGGTGTAAACCCTTGATTGGCCACAAGAGGGCAATCATGTAACCAGATTTCCTCCATATCTGTAATAATTCATTTGATTTAAACACAATTTCTTTCTTATCAGTTGATCTTCTTTCTTCTCGCTCTGCAGCTTCACAGGAAATCGTACAGATACTTTATGATATCAAAATTCACTGTCCTGGAAAATAAATCAAACATATCGTGAGTTCTCTTGAATACGGAGGGTTAGACCCAGATGGATGGCGTACACTCACCTGGATATAGCGGAGATAAAATCCAGGGAAACGGCACATTTGTACTTTGGGACATCGAGCTGGTCGCCGTGGCTGACCTGAACGAGCAACTGTAAAGTCACCAGGGAGGAAATCTGGAAGAGGACATCAGAATGACTTGTGAACATGTAGTACAAGGAAGACGGTAGTGCAGCCAGGTGTTTGTATTTGCAGCAATGGATGGAAGCAGGAAAAACAACTACCATCCACCACTTCCTCTTGTAAAATTATCACAATAAAAGCACTGGAAATAAAACTCATCATTTTCTTTTTACCAAAGTTTGAACTTTATTATAATTTTTTTGCCTCGTAGATAAAAACGTAAACAAACTCTCATAATGGCGATATGGTAACGGACTAATGGAATGGTTCCTGTAGAGGTCAGCTCTCTGCTCTATCAGAATAACCTCTGACCTGTGAGAAGATACTGGCCGTCGGGGCGACCCTGCTGTCCACCACGCTGTAGAAGATGGCGAGCAGGCGGTCTAACGGGAACGGCTTCGGCCCGAGCAGATGGTTACTTGTCTGGAAGAAATAAAGACGTGTGAAACATGGAGTCTTTAAACTGAACAAAAAAAATCTGGAAGAATTCCGACCTTTTCGTTTTTCTTCAGGAAGTTGGTTTTCTTTATTTTTCCATGATGCTGTTGAAAAACGACAAAAATCAGCAGCTGAGCATCATGTGATCTGTAGGAAGGTGACGGTCTTACCTTCAGAAAGAAGCGTTTATCGGTGCGGGCGGGGTTATATGAAGCTAGATAGGCGGCGATCAGAAGGAACTTGGAGTAGAAAGGAAGTTCCACATGAGTGTGAGCCGATAAACCTGGAGGGATTTAAAAAAAAAAAAAAACAGAAAAAAAAAAACACACGTAAAGAAAAATCAGCGGCTTTGAGACACAGAGTTTCCAAAACAACTCAATCTAACTGTAGAAAAAGTTTCAAAAAAGTCTTCTGGACAGTTTAATTCTTGATCGAGACGTTTTGACTTCTATCCGGAAATCATTTTCAATCTGAATGAAATGGACTGAAAACTGGATCCATTTATACTAACCTGAGTAAAAGGAAAAAAAAATAGTAAGAAGAGCTCGACCAATGAGCCTGTGTTACCTATAATGGCCGTGAATGGCTCCTATTGTAGCCACAGACCAGAAAATAACCCTATTATAAAAATGCTAAAAGCCTAGTGAATAGAAATTCCTGCTAACGAACCTCGTGACACAGATTCACACCTCTCGTTAGCAGGAGTTTCTCTTCACTAGGCTTTTAGCATTATTATAATAGGGTTCGTTTACTGGTCTGTGGCTACAATAGGAGCCATTCACGGCCATCATAGGTAACACAGGCTCATTGGTCGAGCCCTTCTTACAATTTTTTTACCTTTTACTCAGGTTAGTATAAATAGATCCAGGTTTCAGTCCATTTCATTCCGATTGAAAATGATTTCCGGATGGAAGTCGAAACATCTCGATCAAGAATTAAACTGTCCAGAAGACTTTTTTGAAACTTTTTCTACTATGGATCACTCCTGGATGAATGAAGGACTACACGAACTCAATCTAACAGCTCTTTAGCCGTTAGCTTCCCTAGGCAGCTGCTTGCTGCAGTGCTACCTGTTACTTTAGCGTTTAATAGTCACCTATCTCTGAATTTCTGTCTCTTCTTCTGCTATGTTTTGTCTCTTGCTGAAGATTTTATTTTGAGCACACTTTGGATGTCATTTTGGACTTTGTTTGTGTCGGACAGCTAATTTTTCAGAACGGCTAGCTGGTTATGGAGCCATTTTGCTGTTGACATACATGTAGGCGCGTGCGACCACCTGCTGGCTCTCGGAGGTACATCGGTGTGTGGCTGGAAGACTTAGTTCGACTCCGGGGAGCTGAGGAGAAGGAGTCGATCTGGAGGAGGTGCGGAGAAGGAGACGGTCTAGAGGAGGTACTTTCTGTATTTTGCGTTTTCCATGGAAACATCTGGTTGCTCGCTTGAGGAACTGGAGGCACTCAATCAGACTCAGTGAAATACAGAGAGACCAGTTTGGTGTTCTTCACTGCGGCTTGGTTTTGTGACCCATTCCGGACTCCTGCTTTTGGGTTGCCAGGTTAGACACAGTCTGACCGGACTGGAACGCCGGTGGATAGGGGCGAGGGGGCATCGAGATGTTAAACACCTGGTGTTTACGCTGCAGCACTCAAATTTTTCCTTCAGGGATCAATAAAGTATATTCATTCAATCATATCTGACGTTCCCTACTAGATCGGCGGTGCTTTGCAGTGTGTCTAAACACTTCGTAAAAATAATGTTTTTTGGAATAAAAACTCGTACATGTGGTACGAGGAAGACGCTCGTGTAGCCCGGTGTTTATATTTGCACCTATGAATGGAAGCAAGAAGAGCAACATGGAACAATTCCCCACTACCATCCACCACTTCCTGTTCTGAACTTATCACAATAAAAGAAAAGGAAACAGCATGGGCGGTGCTTAGCGGTGTGTTTAAACGTTTTTTTGGAAAGAAAACTTTTCTCACCTCTCACAACCGTAGAGTCACTTTCTTCCGTTTGCTGCATCTCCTCCCACTGCAGGCTGTGGAGAAAACATCGGAAACTTTAGAGAAAACCAGAGATTATTTTAAACGAGCATGTTTTACCTGGACACCTCTCGCAGGTACACCGTCTGCATGGCCTTCTTCAGATGGGGCTCGATGTTTTTCCACAGCTTGTGTGTGTCGCTTTCTTTCACTGAATCATAAAAAAAATCATCAAACGTCCAGAAAACAGGTTATTTATAGACTCAAAATGAATAAAAATAACAACAAAAATGAAAAAAAATACATCTTTTTATACGGAATAAATTAGAATCAAATTAATAGAAAAATAAATTAAACTCATTTTGTTTGAAATATATTTAAAAAAATACCAAAAATTTGTGCAACAATAAAAATTTTAATTTAAAATGACTAAAATTTAAAAATTTTATTTGACTGTAATTTGAAAAAAAAAAAAAAAGAAAAAAAAGAAGCAATTTATTTCAATTAATTTTGATACTTAAAATGCATTTTTAAAATAACTGATGAAAAAAACAGCAGGTTTATTTTGGGGGTTTTCTTGAAAAAAAAAAAAAAAAAAAAAAAAAAAAAAAAAAGAAATGACGTAAAGATACATTTCTAATTAAAAAAAAAAAAAAATGACAGATTTCTTTTTACCTTTTCCTGTTTCCAAAGGTTCACAGAACTTTGTAAAATTGAGGGCAGCCTGGTGAAAAATAAGAAAAAAAAAAGAATAAATATATAAACCATAATAAAACGTGTCTGTGTGTTTCTAACCAAGTGTCGTAGCTCTCGCAGGTCGCGGCAAACCGAATAAAAAACTCCCAGAAGGATGTTGATGTAGGACGAGTAGAACTCAACCGAATACGAAGGATTTCTGTCCTTGGATAAAATCTGTTGCAGCTCACCTTCAAATCAAAACAAACCGACTGATTAGTTTCACACATTAAAACAACAAGGATGTGAAAACTCCGGGAAATTTTGGGGTAATCCTCCCCAAAAATGCAACTTGTATATGTTTTTTCTTCTTTCTTATACATTTTTGGCTGAAGCGACTTATACTCCGGAGCGACATATACACCGGGCAACTTCTATACCAGGGCGACTTACACTCCGAAGCGACTCGTACCCTGGAGCGACTCGTACTCCCGGGCGACTTGTACTCCGGAGCGACTTATGCTTCGAAGCGACTTATACTCCGAAGCGGCTTGCACTTCGGAGGAACTTAGATTCCGGGGCCACTTTTACTCCGGAGCGACACTCCGAAGAACACTGTAATTATGTTATATTTAAATGGTGTTCTTCCTAACGCTAGTTCCATGACTTTGAAGCCTAATTGGTGCATCTATAGTTAGTACTGAGTAACTATGGGAAGTGACGTATGAGCTATCGCAATCAAAAAACTGCGATGAACAGATACAAGAACATCCCGAGCCTACTCTACATTCTGTGGGCGGTGTCGCCTCATTTTTGGCTGAAGCGACTTATACTCCGGAGCGACATATACACCGGGCAACTTCTATACCGGGGCGACTTGTACTCCGGAGCAACTTACACTCCGGTGTGACTTACATTCCGAGGCAGCTTATACTCCGGAGCGACTTATACTCTGGTGCGACTTATATTCCGAAGAACATGATTATTACGTTACATTTGAATGTTCTTATTTCCAACGCTAGTTCCATGACTTTGAAACCTAATTGGTGCATCTATAGTTAGTACTGAGTAACTATGGGCAGTGACGTATGAGCTATCGCAATCAAAAAACTGCAATGAACAGACGCAAGGACATCCCAAGTGTTTAATGCCTGCTCTACATTTCGTGGGCGGAGTCAAAATTAAAATGAAATCACATGTTTTTTTTTCACTTATGAGTTAATTCGTCCACAAAAACAGACAAATTTTGACATCGATCACAGAGCAGGAAGTGCTAAATGTATCACTTCGTGCTTAGTCGTTAAAACCAAGTGGCGGGTAGAAATACAGCGTTCCGTTGGGATGAAGATACCTTTACTGTAGTCCGGGAAGTGAAGGAGGAGAGGCTCGAAGCAGCCGGTGTTTGGTCTGAACTGATCCCAAACGATCTCACTGAGGAGGAGGACGGTGACGTTATCCTCCACCTGGACCAAAAAAAAAAAACCCAATTCATTACAGCAAAACTACTCAAATTTAGGGACAATTTAAAATCTTTGTGGTCAATTCTTTACACGTGCCGGACATTCAAGAGACTGAAATTTTGGGCTTTTTCTTTTTTAGCCATCTATGTGTAGACTACTCTGTTCTGTCGTCTTTCGCTTGTCCGGGGGCGGGTCGCGGGGGCAACAGCGTCAGACCTCTGCTGCATCCTCCAGCTCACCTGGAAGAATCCCGAGGTGTTCCCGAACCAGCTGTGAGACATAGTCTCTCCAACAGGTCCAGCGTCTGCCTCTTGGTCTCCTCCTGATGGGACATGTTCAAAATGCCTCACTAGCAAGGCGTTAGGAAGGCATCCGAACAGGTGCCCGAACCACCCCATCTGGCGTCTCTCGATCTGGAGGAGCAACAGCTCCACTCCGAGGTCCTCTTCCCAGATGGCAGAGCTCCTTCACCTATTTCTGAATGAGAGCCAAGGCATCCTGCAGAGGAAGCTCATTTTAGCCGCTTGTATCCGTGATCTCTCAAAACTCACTTTCTATATTTTTTTTTTTGCTGGTAAAGTTTTTTTTTATTGCCAATAATTTTTTTGTGTCTGTTTTTTTTTTTTTTTAAATAACAACCTATTGTCTTGTAAAATGTCTTGAAATTTTGTTTTCCAATGTGATTTTACTAAAAATAGAAATTAAAATGGATCTACGTATTAATTATCGATCCCTAACATTCTGTAAACGGATGAAAAAATAAATGAAAAAAAAAAAACTAAATGAGGAACAAAAAAAAAAAAAATACTGAATAAAGACCGAAGCATCTCTCTCTCTCTCTCTTGCTCGTTCGCTCTCTCTCATTCTCTCTGGAGCCAAAACAACCATCCCTTCTTCTCCCTTTAATCAAACAAAGTGATTGGCCGTCATGCCCACATTCCGTTCATGATCGGGAGGTCATTCCAGTTCTTAACAGCAGTAACGTTTCCTGCGTGACGAGATG
The DNA here is from genome assembly GCA_902685375.1 of Neostethus bicornis. Classification (NCBI taxonomy): domain Eukaryota; kingdom Metazoa; phylum Chordata; class Actinopteri; order Atheriniformes; family Phallostethidae; genus Neostethus; species Neostethus bicornis. The sequence continues at coordinate 2,936,090 of CACRXE010000066.1, read as the reverse complement.
TCTCACCAGTTCCTGGAAACGAAGAAGAGCGGGGAGCAGATTAACGTCAGCGTCTCTCAGAAGCTCGGCTTTCTCCATCACCTGGAAACACATGTACAAACCATTTCATCCAATCAAAAGACAGATTGGAGTGACATCAGCAGCCTTGAATGCACTCACGATGTATCGCGTCTGCTCGGCGGGCGAATGGGAACACTGCTGTTTGTAGATGCGAACAAAGTCAGAAAGGGAGGGGCTGCGGGGTAGCAGCGAGACGGCTTCGGGCCCGAAGAAGGACAGCAGCACTCGTTCAAACAGTAAAGAGACGGAAACACATTCGACACAGCTCACGGTGGCATGAGGCAGCTGTGGAGGAAAAAAAACATGATTTAAAAAACATAATTTAAACTTAGAATCATTCTCTCACAATCATCAATAAATATAAACACAATAAACTATTAGGACCCCAAATTAGAGCCCTGTGGAACGCCATGTGTAGTAAAAACTCTTCTGAATTTACCAACGTTAAAGAAAAAACAACTCACTTCTAGTTCTCTCATTAAAACATTGATGACGTGACTTTTTCCAGAAGATCGATGTCCGTAGATAAAAACCGAGGGGTAACAATAGTGATGAGGCTGTAAAAACACAAGAAAAAATGTTAGTAATCTGAAATAATCTCAATCATTTAATCGTGATCAATAATTTTTATAATGACATCGTTTATACATAAACATTCTGCACCATGATTCACGTCCTGTCATCCTGGTTACCATGGTGAGGGTAGGAACGTAGATCCCGGTTACCATGGTGAGGGTAGGAAAGTAAATCCTGGTTACCATGGTGAGGGTAGGAACGTAGATCCTGGTTACCATGGTGAGGGTAGGAACGTAGATCCTGGTTACCATGGTGAGGGTAGGAACGTAGATCCCGGTTACCACGGTGAGGGTAGGAACGTAGATCCTGGTTACCATGGTGAGGGTAGGAACGTAGATCCCGGTTACCACGGTGAGGGTAGGAACGTAGATCTTGGTTACCATAGTGAGGGTAGGAACGTAGATCCTGGTTACCATGGTGATGGTAGGAACGTAGATCCTGGTTTCCATGGTGAGGGTAGGAACGTAGAACCTGGTTACCATGGTGAGGGTAGGAATGTAGATCCTGGTTACCATGGTGAGGGTAGGAACGTAGATCCTGGTTACCATGGTGATGGTAGGAACGTAGATCCTGGTTTCCATGGTGAGGGTAGGAACGTAGAACCTGGTTACCATGGTGAGGGTAGGAATGTAGATCCTGGTTACCATGGTGAGGGTAGGAACGTAGATCCTGGTTACAATGGTGAGGGTAGGAATGTAGATCCTGGTTACCATGGTGAGGGTAGGAACGTAGAACCTGGTTACCATGGTGAGGGTAGGAAGGTAGATCCTGCTTTTAATTGTGACATTTATTCCACTTAACCTAAAGAAATAATGACTTATATTTATGATTTTTGGATGTAAATAAAGTGGTGTTACCTGTCCCATCAGAGATAATAACATCCCGGTCTGGTTCTCTCTACAAGGAAGCTGCTCTAAAACTTTCCCGAGTTTCTTCTGCTCATATCCTGACTGATGAAAAATCCCAGACATGTTTCTTTAAAAAAATAAATCCTTTGTATGCTACAAAAACATAGACTAAAGTAGCAGAAAGTCAACTAAGCTAACTGTATAAAGTTCCTTCTCTGAGCACCGGTACAACAAAAAAAATCTAAATTATTCCACTTTTATCATCATAAAGTCTTACTGAGAAGCCTTGCACTACTAAAAAAAAGTTTTTGTGTAACTATTTATGCAGAAAATGAGCTTTAAAAAGTTCAATCCAACATAAACAACAGAAAACTCTCACATTTGGCGCGCATTTATTTTACGTCACTTGACTCTACTTCCGTTCAAGTTGAGGAATTCTGGGTAATGTAGTCTAAAGGTTAAAACTTCCCATCTTAACGTGTTTTTGTTTTTTTATTGTTATATATTCAAATATTTAAATACTTATAATTTTTATACAACGTTATGCCTCATTTTGTGTTATTTTTTTTCCAGTGAGAAGCGTATACATTATTTTCATATATTTGATTCAAGTGATGTGTTTTGTAGAATTCTGGGTAATGTCGTCTTAAAGACTATTCATATTTTTCTAACAAGAAACCTCATTATATATTGATTTTCTGTGTTTGAATCCAATGTCCATGTTTAATTTAAATGCAATATATTTATCAATAAAGCAAATTAAACAAGAACAAGGAATCCTGGGTAATGTAGTCCAAAGGATAAAAAAAAAAAACTACAAAAAAAATAATATATGTCAATCCCCACCATGTATCATATTTGGATTTGGCCCTTTGGTCACATAACAGCACCCTTTGTGATCCTTGAGCCAAAAACGTTACCCACTCTTGTTTTTTTTTGTTTACATTTTAGGATGAAAATGTATATTTGTTCATTTTCTGTTTCTTGAGAGTTTAAAAAAAAAACACCTTAATGATAAGGTTTTTTCTAGGTAATGATATCACCTAGATATCATTAAATTGATATCTAGGTGACTGTTCCAGCTCTGTTCCACCAAGCTGCTGTTCCAGCTCTGTTCCACCAAGTGACTGATCCACTAATTTTTCACCAAGGGATATTGTTCCACCTCATTTCCAACGAGCAGTTGTTCCTCCAAGTACCGTAGTTTTCCAGCGTGACCCCAACCAACATGGCACCACCAAAGCTCGTTCTTTATTTCCTATTTACTCAGTTTGAAACAAAAAAGTGAAAAAACAAAACAAAAAACCCAATAACTTTTTTTTTATTGAATGAGTCGAGAAATAATTATTGGCAGGGGTGAATCCAGGATTTTCAAAAGGGGAATGGAGGGGTGGGGGTCGTGAGGTCATAGACAAAACGAACACCTGTGGTGCTCACCAGTATAGGGGGTTCTGGGGGCATTCCCTCCCCCCTAGAATGTTTTGAAAAATAACAATTTTTTCTGCATTTTGATGCATATTTTCCCAAAGTTAATAATAATTAAAGTTGTAAAAACACTTTTACAACTTTAAGTTTTTTTGTGGACTAAAACGAGAGGGGCGTGTACCCCCAAGGCCCTCTTCTCCCTGGATGCGCCCCTGTTTGGCAACAACAAAACACTCCTTTGAATTATATTTTTAATCAGAATTGAATCGGAACTTTTTTTTTTTTTTAAAAAAAAGAACATTTTTACTTGTAAATAATTTAAGTTTATGATTGATTCAAATCGAAAACAAGAAAAAATACACATTTTTAAATAAAATGTGTATTTTGTATGAAATATTCAGCTCTAAATCCTAGACGTGGTAAGTTAACCTGACTCCTGTTCTCTATCCTTAATAGAGAACAGGAGTTCTCTATTAAGAACTACTGTTCTTAATAGAGAACTCTGACAGGTTGGCTCACAACCTGTCAGAGTGATTGACAGGTTGTGAGCCAATCATTTTTGTTCACCATACAAAAAAATGGATGAGGTTTTAAATCTCCCATAAAGTTCAGTTTATTAATAAATATGTTTTTATTTTCAGTTGCAAAAATCTAACCAATAAAATGAGATTAAAATGATGTTTTTATTTAGATTTTGATCCCCCCTTTAAATTGCCCATGCTTGTTTAAGAGTGTGACGTAGATAAAACGTCAGAGGGGGATTAAAGGGCTGAGGGTTGGACCTGTAGTATCTCCAGTCATCCTCTAACTCTCACTCAATCTCATCTGATCTGCATCCTGGATGAAGAGACATGAGGAGGAGCACCGATCTGGACGCTGACAAAAAACACAAGAACATAGAAAGCTTCTAATTTTACAGACAGATGTGCTGGATGTTGTTTTTCTGAGATCAGATTTAAAACCCAGAGTGGACCCTGGAGGATGATCCCAGGAGCACCCAGCACCATGCTCCCTGCATCCGAAGCTGCAAAGATCTACCAAACCAACTATGTGAGGAACTCCAGGGCGATCGGAGTCCTGTGGGCCATTTTCACCATCCTCTTCGCCCTGGTTAACGTGGTGTGTTTCATCCAGCCTTACTGGATCGGGGATGGCATGAACACCCCGCAGACTGGGTACTTCGGTTTGTTTCACTACTGCATAGGGAACGGGATTTCCAGAGAGCTGGTGTGTCAGGGGAGCTTCACGGAGTTCAGCAGCATCCCTTCTGGTGCCTTCAAAGCTGCCTCGGTTTTTATCGGCATGTCCATGATGCTGGTTGTCACCTGCATCGGATGCTTTGCGCTCTTTTTTTTCTGCAGCACAGGGACCGTCTACAAGATCTGTGGATGGATGCAGCTGGCTGCAGGTAGGCATGCACACACACCTGCAGAAAACCTCAGAAAAATCCTCCTAAACTCTCTTCATTTTATCTATTTATTTATTCATCTTCTGAACCGCTTCTTCGTAACGGGGCCGCCGGAGCCTATCCCAGCTGATTCAAGGCAAGAGGCAGGATGCACCCCGAATAGGTCGCCAGTCACAAACTCATTTCTTTTGTTGTGGCCAATCAGCCTTGCATAGATGTTTTTGGAGAGTGAGAGGAAACCTGTGTACCTGGAAGAAGCTCATGCTTACATGGGGAGAACATGCAAACTCTGCACAGAAAGAGTAGTGTTTTAAGCCTCGTCCCCACCCGGGACTTGAACCCATCTCTTTATGATGATGAAATACATATGTGTATATACATACAATATGTGTGTGAGAGACTGGCGACCTGTCTAGAGTGTACCCTGCCTCTTGCCTGTTAACTGGCTGATTTTATAGAACAGAAATGGATTCGTCCATCCAAGCTAGAACCTTTTCTCTTGGTCATCTGTCTGTCTATACGTCCATCTATTCAGCAAATCCAGAGGTCGGAAAACTACGGTCCGCGGGCCAAATGTGGCCTCTCAAGCTTTTTAATCTGGTCCGACAAACATGAAGAAATTACACAACAATTTTTTTTATTGTTTTTATTTTGCTGTAATTCTATATTTTTTTGCAGATACATTAACTTATTGGTCTTCGTTCATTTTTTGGCAGAACGGTAAATTTTGCGACTTTTTTCCCGCAAATATTCTGGTTGTTTTTTTTTCTTTACTTTATCAGTCAGAAAGGAATTTTTCAGACTATTTTTACCAATTGGACACATTTTCTTTCTAATTAAATTTAATTTAGTACATATTTTCTGGTTTCAAAACATAGTCATTTTGACAGCTTCGTGACGGTCAAATTGGGGTGAGGGTCTTTGTAAATATTAGTGAAGCAAAAAATAATACATATGGATAGAAAATATACATTCAGTCATCATCTGAAACACGTGTCGCAGTAAAAGTCACGGTGGAAAATGTTTAGTGTTACTTTGAAAACAGTGACTTGAAGGTTGTGTTTTCTATTTATCTGATTTAATTTTCTTCTTTAAAGATCGTTTGTCCATCTGAACCATGTTTCTGGTCAAGGTTTGAATCTTTGGTTACAACATCAGATCCTTTCTGGCCCAAAAACATACATGTTAAAAACAAGCTGACACGTCAAGTGATTTAGTGAAAATTTATTGGTTGTTTTTTCAAACTTAACATTTTCTTTGAATTATCCTGAGCAGCAGCTCACTGGACCAAAAGCATTTTTTTAAAATCCTGCGAACTTTCTTATTGGAGTTATATAAAAACACAAGCTTGACAAAAGCTGGAAATAATGAGATTCAGTATTGTAAAGAAAAGAAGAAGAAAAATTCTCCACTTATTTGTTTGGACGATATTTCGATTCGACTCTATATTGCAAACACCTGCAATTAGCTGATTGCAAAAAAACTCAAAACTTTTTCCCAAGTTTGCCATCGTTTCTCTCACGTCTCCACAGTGTCTCTATACCAGTGGTTCTCGAATAGTAGGTTGCGCCAGGCTCCGTCGAGGTGGGCGTGTTTGACCTCGGAGAACGGTTTTTATTATTTTTATGTATTTTATTTTTATTTTATTTATTTTATTATTTTTCTAATCTGATTTTTTTTTTAAATTATTATTAACTGCTCTGGGAGAGGGTGCAATAATACTCCACTACATTAAGGGGCAGTGGCGCTCTCATTGGCAGAGTGCGCGCAGGGACTATTTGCTCGGTGTTACAGTTAGTAAAGCTATTCTTTGTTGTAAATTGAGCCATATTTCTTTCATCGTTTTATTCTCTTATTTGTTAATAAGGATACAGTGTAATAGTCGAGCAGGGGGTGCTAGATGTTTTTTTTTCTTTCTGGGGGGGCGTGAGAAAATAATTGAGAAGCACTGCTCTATACACTCTGAGCAGCCATTTTGCACAAGACAAGTTTAGTTTTCTTCATTGTTATCTTTTTTCAACTTTATTTCTTAGTCAAATATGACCATATCACTTCCATCCTCAAATCCCTCCACTGGCTACCCGTTAAATACAGAATTCAGTACAAGCTCTGCCTCCTCACCAATCAGTGCATGCACGGCACTGCACCTGTCTATCTCCAAGAACTCCTAACCCTCCACACCACTGTCCGAGACCTGCCCTCCTTCTCCTCCTCCTACTGCCTCCACCAACCAAGGACCAAACTCTCCTCTATAGGGGACAGGGCCTTCCAGGCAGCTGCTCCACAGCTCTGGAACGCTCTTCCCGAGAGCTTGAGGGCTCCACAGAGCGTTGGGGTTTTTAAGAAAAGACTGAAGACGTTTTTATTTCTAAAGGCTTTTCAGCAAAGTTTGTAGTGTTGTTTTTTGTGTTGTGGTTTTCTTTAATTTTGCTGTTTGTTGTTCCTTTTGGCCATTGTAGCACTTTGAGATCTCCACTGGAGATCTCAAAGTGCAATAAAGTGCAATAAAGGGCATTATAAATAAATTTTTATTATTATTATTAATATTTCAAAATACGCATTAACTAATTAAATCATAACGAGGTCATTTAGCCAGACCTGGCTAGAAGGGATGGTAATGACCAACAAAGAAGTCTGGGGGTGATTACCTTCAAATGGGCAGCAGGTAGAATGATGCACAGGTGTGTGGCATCAGGATAACGACCGCAGGTGTTTGAGATCCGGGAGGGACAGTATGGTCTAGGGCTCGCTCTGGTGGCAAGTGGGGGGATTATGACAGAATGGGTGTGGTCACAAGCAGGGGTCACATCCAAATCACATGGGTGCGGTCTCCAGTTGGGTAAGGCATGGTTTTCAGATACACGAATAAAAATGTGTTAAAAGCAGAAATTTACATGAAAGTTTGCCAAATATTTAAGTAATGCTCTAACAAGAATGAAAATATGAATCGTTTACCATTTTCAAAAGTAAAATCCAACCTCTTTTAGAAACTCGTGTATTTTTTTTCTGAGTTTCCTAAATTAGGACAAACGAAGTCCTTCCTGAACAGATTTGATCGTGGTATTTTTTATGGTTTACATACTTCTGCAGGATTAATGATTTTCTCTAGTTTTTAAACTTTATCAAACATATTAATTCTGTCATTTTTTTCTTGTGGATTCAGAAATCTCTTGATCACGTGTAGAAACTGAAGACCTGCCACTTCTCTTTGATGTCTAAAATCCACAGAGTCTTCCTCAAATTGTTTGATGTGTTTGAACTGCGATCGTTGGGACTGTATGAAGAAGTAAACGACTGCATTTTAATGAGCTGAAAGTCTTTCCTGTAAACTTTAGACAACAATGAGGAGCAGATGGAAACCTCAGGAGTGATAAACACGGATGATAAAAGCAAGAAACTATTAATAGAAACAAACAACTATGTAAATGAAGGAGCTTTAATTCAACCCTCAGACTGAAGATTTGATTTGATTGTGAACACAAGTGTGCGCTTCTTCAGCCTGAGATGGATGTGTGTAAATAATCCCCGTGCACCTTCACGGATACCTGCAGCTACACACACACATTCTCCTCAGGAGAGAATTAAATGTCAAAACCGATAACAATCATGTTAGTGGAAATAATGCGCCTCGGATTTTGTGTTCGGAGGAACACAGACAAACGTTTTAAAGGTCAGACATTAAGTAACTACCAATGTGTGGAGGATCAGATATGAAAAAATAATGGAATTATTATTGTTTAAGAGTTGGCTTCTCCTTAAATAGATGGCAGGGTCCACAGATGTGTGGCATCAGAAATCAATCTCAGGTGTCCCTAATCAAGGTGATGAAAAACATCTAGAGCTCCCTCTGGTGGCATGACAGACGTCACTTATGTACCACGCAAGCTTGAAATTGATCAAAGTCACTGTAACTCTTATCATTCATTCCTTTTCTAAACCGTTCATCCCTAACTGGGTTGCGGCCGGTGCTGGAGCCTATCCCGGCTGATTCAAAGCGAGACGCAGGGTACACCCAGAACAAATCTCCAGTCTGTCGCAGGGCCACGCACACACATATTTCTAGGTGAAATATGTCAGCAGCCGATCAACCTAACATGCATGTTTTTGAAGGATGGGAGGAAACCGGATAAAACTCATGTATACCCGTGCAAACAAGGCCAGTGTTTCAAACCTCGTCTCTACCCAGGTTGTGAACCCCCGACCATCTTGCTGCTAACCACTGCGCCGCCGTACCGCCTTCTTATGCAACTCAAGCTTCAAAAAAAAAAAAAAACCAGGTGTAAACCAACTCCAAATTCATCCCCACCCAAACCATACCCCTGGAACTCCAAATATGGATCATGCTGATGATGTGATCCACATGTAGTGGTCCTCAAATGAGCTTGAAATTATTCATGACCAACGGTCAGGGGTCTCTATCTTGCAGCCGTGGTGGCATTGTCCACAAGCAAAAGAGAGTGGGATGTGGTCACCATGGCAACTCTTGGTCAACCAGTGAAAAAGAAATGGTCTGACCTTAAGGTGGTGTCAAAAATAAACAAGGGAAACAATAACAGCCACCTCAGGCAGTCCAAGTCGTTCTCAGCCAGAGATTTTACGACATTTTATTATTGTTTTTATATGTAAAACGTGTTTTAAAATAATGAATGATAATGTAGGGTAATCTTAATTAACCAGTTTTTCTTGATTCAACTCAATTTGTTTTCTAATTGATTCAATGAGGCAGTCTTTAACACTAGGACCGCTGCAGCGGTCAATTTGACTCCTCGTCACTTTAATATGCTACTTAGAATAAATAAAACACAACCTAGGAGGCTGACCTTTTATGACTTTTAATATGAATATGTTTTTATTTTATTATGTATTTTTTGTGTTTTAAAAATGAACATTTATAAATTTATTAGCATTTTATTTCCTCTAACCTGCTGCGCCCCGCAGCAGCTGGGAGGAAGTGTGCATTGAAAGTTGTTGCTATGTTGCTATGGCAACAAACACATTGCTATGACCACACATAAGTGTGTTTTTGTTTATATATGTGGAGAGAGACAAGGAAGACTCTGACGCCAATTACAGAAACATTTTAGAAAGGTTAAGTCTTGAAAGTTTAGATTAACATATTGGAATATAGCCAATAGCCAATTTACTGTATAACAAAGACGTTTTGAAGCAGCAGTGAAAAATGTGGAAAAAAAGTAGTCGATGAATTAAATCGTTTTACTTTGGTGTTTTTTTATTCTAGGTTTTAAAAATGCGGCCGAAATGAGCTTCCTCCGCAGGGTGGACGGGCTCTCACTCAGAGATTGGGTGAGGAGCTCTGCCATCCGGGAGGAGCTCGGTGTCGAGCCGCTCCTCCGCCAGGTCGAGAGGAGCCAGATGGGGTGGTTCGGGCATCCCGAGCGCCTCGCAGGCAAGGTGTTTTGGGCATGTCCCACCGGGAGGAGACCAAGGGGCAGACCCCGGACCCGCTGGAGAGTCTATGTCTCACAGCTGGCCGGGGAACGACTTGGGATCCTTCCGGGTGAGCTAGAGGATGCAGTCGGGAAGAGAGAGGCCTGGGCTGCCCGTTTGAGGCTGTTGCCCCCGCGACCCGACCCCGGAACAAGCGGAAGATGACGGAACGGAACGGTTTTAAAAGTATTTAACATTTTATTATTATTATTACTTTAAAAATTGAGTGGTTTAAAAGTTTATTTATGAAATAAAGAAGCGCAAAACATGAATAATTACATAAGCGGTCACATTGACAGTCATGGCCCTTGCAGGTAGATTTAGACCCTTAGGTCTTAGTGTTAAGACTGCTTCAAATGCTTCATTTCTCTGTCAACGTTTCACTTCCGGTTTCATCCACAAGTGTCATCTTTTCCCCACGTGTTGGAATTTGAATACGGCGGGTATTGACTTGCCGTAAAGTTACCCAACAGTCCTTGCACTCAACCATCTACGCAAATTGTTCAATTTGCCAGTGGTGGATGAAGTACTCACTTTTTGTACTTAAGTAAAAGTACAGATACTTAGGCAAAAAATTTACTTAAGTAAAAGTACAAAAGTAGTTGGTGTAAATTGTACTTTTTAAGTAAAAAGTAAAAATATTCGATCATAATTCAAATGTTATTTTTTGTGCTATAGGGTGTCACCATGGTAACCAGGATAAATACTCTGCAGGGGTGTGACCCCCCCTCCTGCCTCTTTTGGTCCACAAAATAAATAAATAAATAAAAATAAAAGGAAAGAGGACAAGTCAAGCTGTCCTCTAGAAGGGCCAGTGAATGGGCACAAAAATGGAGAAAAATGACACTTATTTTTTAAAATGTTTTAGGGGCAAGGCCCCCAGTCATTATATATTGGCTTTGTCAAAGCCCCGCCCCCCTTTGGAAAATCCTAGAACCGCCCCTGCTCTGTGTAATGATGGCTCAACTTTTTATTTAGAAGTAAACACAACGATCTTCTGACTCTTTTTAATTTGTACTAGATTTGATGTTGGGTTTTTGGCGCTGAATGAATGCGGAAAATGTTTCTCGATTCATTACTTCTTCTCCCGATCAACTGCTTCTTTTGATATTGACGATGCGGCTTCAAGATGCGCTAAAAAACTGTGTATTTTTCAAATTCCTGAACGAAAATGTAACGAAAAATGTAAAACACACTTTTAAAAACTAGCGAAGTAAAAGTACAGATATTTGCTCTAAAAATGTAGTGAAGTGAAAGTAAAAGTACCGGTCTTAAATTTTACTTAAGTAAAGTACAGATACACAATTTTTTACTTAAGTACAGTAACGAAGTACATTTACTTCGTTACGTTCCACCACTGCAATTTGCGTAGAACTCGACGTTGCACGCTTCGATCTCTCAGACATACATTTATAAAACTGCGTGTAAAGTGTTTATTAGCATAACGACATCTATATGGGTGAAAAAGCGTAAACAGGATGTTCAGAGTGGAGCAGGAGGTTTGACGCTACATTGAACCTGATGACCATCTGCGTCTCAGAGCCATAGACGTGCATGTTCTGCACGGCATGGTAACAGCTGTAGGGTTATAGAGCTTTACAGAGTAGGATGTGGGCAGCTGAATTATTTCCAATGGCTCATTTCCTGCTGCTCACTGGGCAGTAAATTTCTCTGTTCATGGCGCTCCTGTCCAAGTGTTTGAGCCAGATACGGATCTTCTTTTTTTGGGTTTTGATGGCATGTCAGTTTCGTTCGTCTAACTCTGTCTCCTCTCACACCAACTCCCTTCACGCCCTCCTTCTCTACATCTACGTATAAGCAGGGGTGCACATAACTGGTGCATGGATTTTGCGCGTCATGTATTCGTATGTAAGTAAATCTATTTATAAATGCCTGCACTGCGGAAAACTTTCTGAAAAGTTGACACTTCATAACTGGACAGGACGGAAATAATCTGTCTGAAGTGAGTTTTTTTGCTTCTGTTCTGAAACTGAAGCTAACCACTAATGACATCAGCCCAATCTTTATCCTATCATACTTATAATGAGGCACAGGAAGCATCTGAGAGGCTTAACCATGATGTAACACAACCCAACACACACACTCAGACCATTAATGACTGAGCTCTTCACCTCTCCTCCGGCCTCTCATCTTCAGCCACCTGGAAGCAAAATACTTTTCTGAAAACGGTCCTTGTTTTTTTGTGATGCTCTGAAACAGACTTCAGAAGCATGAACAATGAAATCAGCCAAATGAGCTGGAAACCAGGGCAAAAGAGAATATCAAGCCCAGATTTAATCTCAGCCTGTGGATTAGGAAAGTGGATCGACTCCTTGTGCTTATGAGGATCTTAAAGGGCCAGTAGCCAAGAAGAAACCAGCTTCAGTAGAAGCATTAACAAGTTTAAGATCCAGCCGCAAACAAACCGAAGACCTCATTTATGAACCATCTCACGGTTAAATCCAAGCATGCGCTGACTTCCAAGACAAAGTAAGCAACCTATGAATATGGCGGATGTGTGAGCAAAGACAGGAGTGTGTCAGGAAAAAACGACACTTAGAAAAAACTGAGGAAAGGGAAATGAAGCACTTGAAGCGGTGAGGAAACAAATAGAACACACACATAAATACCTGTCAGTATACGACTGTTGTGATGTGGAAGGAGGAGGACCCAAATGCAGGACAAAAACAGGATTTATTAACAGAAGTCAGGTAAGTTTATGGTCAGGCAGCCAGGAGGACCTGGCTGGGAAGGATGGCAAGGACTCGACGTGGAAGTCCAGGGGGATTGCCCTTAAATAGGCAGCAGAGTCCACAGATGTGTGGCATCAGAAATCAATCTCAGGTGTCCCTAATCAGGGTGATGAGGAAGGTCCAGGGCTCCCTCTGGCGGCAGGCAAGGGAATCACAGCAAGGACTATGCATAAGAAAATTGGGGTGTGATGTTGTTGGCTTCGGGTTTCTTGGCGACCAAGAGATGATTTGGAAAAGAAACACTTTTTGCAACTGACAAAAAATCATAACAATTTGATGGAAGTCAGGAAGGAGAATCACAAAAAAAAATGCATTGTGAATTTTGAAAGTGTTCAATAGAAAGGTTCCGCCCCTAATCGGTGATTTGCACCAGTTGACTGACCAACATAAAACAGACAAAAAAAATTCTTTCTGCTAAAGTTCTGCGAAGAAGATGTGTTGCACTGCATGAGGCAAATGGTACTCACACCAGATACTGACTGGTTCTGAGTCCTCAGACCGCCAATAAAGCAAAAACAAAATGCACATTTCAGGGTGGTATTTTATTGTGGGCAGTATAAGGGACACCTGTGCACTAATCATGATGTCAAATCAGCATCTTGATGTGGCACATCTGTGAGGTGGGATGGATTATCTCAGCAAAGCAGAAGTGCTCACTATCACACATTTAGACAGATTTGTGAACAACGTTTGAGAGAAATGGTAATATTGTGTATCTGGAATGAATTTTAGATCTTCAAGTTTATCTCATAAAAAATGGGAGCAAAAATAAAAGTGTTGCGTTTATATTTTTGTTGAGTGTATGTTGTAGGCGTGATTCACAGTATAAACCAGGGTTGGGCAAACTTTTTGGTTCGTGGGCCACATTGAGCTCTAACATTTGACAAAGGTGCCGGAACAGGAGCAGATGGATGGCCTGCTTTGGTAACCGCTTGAATAGACCGCTAGAATGGCGCACTAAATGCCACATCAAGAGCGTTAAATTTCAAATTTAGTGGCACTAGGTTTGAAATCTAAGCACTTGATGTAACATTTTGCTTGTTTTAACATCTAACTCGCTTGTTTACGTGCGTGTATTGAGCCCGGTAGCTTTTCATATCATACAGAGCGCCATCTAATGAGAAAACATCAAAATTGCTGGGGAAATAAAACACTAACAAGGTTCATTTAATTTTTTCAAGTTTGGCAGGCCGGATTAAAACGTTTAATGGGGCTAGTGTGGCCCGCGGGGTGCAGTTTGCCCATGCCTGGTAAAAGCGTTGGTATCTGTTGGTAGTTGGTATCTTTATTTCCACAGAATTGGAAGATGATTTAATATCTAAACTCCATGGGAAACAAATATCCAAACAAAGCGGTGTAAGGAGTGCAGCAAACAAATTTCCCCGGTGAGGGATGAATAGAGTAATTCATTTTCATTTTTTTTTTTTTTTTTTAATTTTTTTTTTATTTAAAGCCACTTCATTCAGATGAAGATCCAGTCCAGCCGTCCTGAGGGGACAAAGAGTTTGTCATTAGAAATTAGCCGGGCAGTGATGGACAGATGGAGCTGCAGCGGTGGAACCGCAACTTATTTACAGGATTAACTTTGACTGAAAGGTTTGATTGCAGAACAGCGCGGACGTGGAATGAGAAGAGACGGAGATTAGATGAGTAGGTTGAGTAGAAAACGCTATCATAGGATGGACGGATAGATGAAAACAAAACGCAAAGAAGTCCCTCCTCTAGAACTGTAAATTTACATCTGGAATTCTCTTTTCAGGGTAAATTTCAAAGTCATGAAATGTAACTAATTTGTAATCATTATTTCTTTGAAGTGTTAGAAGTGAAAAAATATTTGTTACGGTGTTATTTGTTCATCACAAACATCCTTTGTGCTGATTGTAAATTTAGAGGTTGTTTAGACAAAGTAGACCCATTTCATTGTTTGCCTGGAAACCGGGTTCGCCGTTCTACCAGCGAATGACCCTGGCCAAACAGACAGCGGGGGAAGGGCTAATATGATATCTACAAAGCAACCAGAGCGTGCATCGTGCAGAAGTTAATAAGTCTCAGTTGCAAACCTGGAGACGGCGGATAGACCAGGATTGCTACCCTCACCATGGTAACCAGGATCTATGTTCCTACCCTCACCATGGTAACCAGGATCTACGTTCCTACTCTCACCATGGTAACCAGGATCTATGTTCTTACCCTCACCATGGTAACCAGGATCTACGTTCCTACCCTCACCATGGTAACCAGGATCTACGTTCCTACCCTCACCATGGTAACCAGGATCTACATTCTTACCCTCACCATGGTAACCAGGATCTACGTTCCTACCCTCACCATGGTAACCAGGATCTACGTTCCTACCCTCACCATGGTAACCATCTGTGGGTGGTGACCGAAAGAATGAGATCGTGGATACAAGCGGCTGAAATGAGCTTCCTCTGCTGGGTGGCCGGGCTCTCACTCAGAGATCGGATGAGAAGTTCAGCCATCCGGGAGGAGCTCGGAGTCAAGCCACTCCTCCTCCAGGTTGAGAGAAGCCAGATGACGTGGTTTGGGCATCTGGTCAGGATGTCTCCCGAGCGTTTTACTGGTGAGGTGTTTCGAGCACGTCCCACCAGGAGGAGACCAAGAGGCAGACCCCGGACCTGCTGGAGAGACTATGTCTCTCAGCTGGCCGGGGAACGACTTGGGATCCTTCCGGGTAAGCTGGAGGATGCAGCCGGGGTGAGAGAAGCCTGGGCTTCCCGTCTGAGGCTGTTGTCCCCGCGACCTGGCCTCGGATAAGCGGAAGACGCCGGAACGGATCGGAACTTCAGGGAAGAACAATAAAATCAAACAACTGCAACAGCAGATTGAAAACTTTTCTTTTTGCAACATTTTACCTCCAGCTCTGCTGGTCTGAAAAACTTTCAGTTCTTGTTGCCCGTTCCTGTAGTTGTGCCACCGGTGAACTTCCTAATTCTTTACTAGTAGAGCTCCTACTGATTTGCATCCAGCTCCGGAGATTTTTAAAAAGCCGCATCACTCAACACAGAAACAGCTCGTTATCAGGTCATCATCTCTCCGAGGGGTTCCTGCTACGTAGCCAACCAGTCCATCCCATCACCATCCCGCTTATCTAAATGGGAACGGTACTCTGCTAAATGATTCCTGACCCCATCTGAATAGAGATATGAATATTTTCTATCAGTTGGGTTTTAAAAGCACTTCCTTTTACAGTGTGCTGAACATGAACGTCTATCGGCTTCATTAAACTTGTATGACAGACCTCCTTTACAGCAGAAATGGAGCATGCTAGAGAATCTAATGAGGGTCATAATGTGCGGATGTGGCACTGAGGACCATTTAACGATGCAAAGCTTGTCCTCATATTTTTAATTTAAACATCTCTCAATGAAAAGAAAAAAACAGAAACTTCAAGCTGATTCTTTGTGACTGAATTTGGGATGTTTTTGGTAGGGCAATACCTGGAAATCTGCAGGATGTATTATTTTTACCATCTCATCGTGAGTTATAACCGTTCATGTCAAATCTGTCAGCAGCTATTTGGGCAACCAATTTAAGAAAACCACATGCCACAAATCTGGGTATTCCTGGAGGGCGGAAATAAATGTGCCAAACGTTGACATAATTAAGCAAATACAAAACCAAACATAATAAAAAGAGACATTATTGAAATTTTATCTTGACAGTAGAATTTTTTTTGTTCGGTCTTACAGAAGGTTTTTACAGCGGGATCTCAGAAATTTGAAAATGACTAAGGAATAGATTTTTAATGCCACATGATTCGATTAAATTATCTTTTTAAGGCTCCAGTATCCCAAAAAAATGTATCAAAAGGCTTCATTCAAATTTTAGATTGAAAAAGAACAAAAAACAAGGAATAAAAAAGAAAAAAAGTAAATACACAAATATACAGTTAAAAGCAAAACAATTTCAGAGCATTCCTGCTCTTAGACTCTCCTTCATCGTGAGGAAGAACTCCAAAAAACCCAGCAAAAAAAAAACAAAACCTGATGGGGATCCACATGAAGGAGGGATCCCTCCCCAGAAAGACTGTATTTAAATTTTAAGGCAAGGCAAATTTATTTGTATTGAACAGTTTATACAAAATGTAATTCAAAGTGCTTCACAAGAAGGAAAAAAAGAAATGCATTAAAATCACAAAACATAGAATCCAAAAGTTTAAAAATTAAATAAATAAAATCATTAAAACAGATAAAAAAGAGTAATTTATCAAAAGCACAGTTAAACAGAAGTGTTTTCAGCCTAGATTTAAACATCGTTACAGTAGAGGCCTGTCTCACGGCCTCAGGAAGTTTGCTCGAGACTTTTGCAGCATAAAATTGAAATGCAGCTTCTCCATGTTTAGTCCGGACTCTAGACACCAACCAGCAGGAGGTGTCTAGAGTCCCAGAGGTCGTCAGAGTTCTAGATGGTTCATGTTTAGTCCTGACTCTAGACACCAGCAGGAGGCCGGTCCCAGAGGTCCTCAGAGTTCTAGATGGTTCATGTTTAGTCCTGACTCTAGACACCAGCAGGAGGCCGGTTCCGGAGGTTCTCAGAGTTCTAGATGGTTCATGTTTAGTCCTGACTCTAGACACCAGCAGGAGACCGGTCCCGGAGGTTCTCAGAGTTCTAGATGGTTCATGTTTAGTCCTGACTCTAGACACCAGCAGGAGGCCGGTCCCAGAGGTTCTCAGAGTTCTAGATGGTTCATGTTTAGTCCTGACTCTAGACACCAGCAGGAGGCCGGTCCCAGAGGTCCTCAGAGTTCCAGATGGTTCATGTTTAGTCCTGACTCTAGGCACCAGCAGAAGGCCGGTCCCAAAGGTCCTCAGAGTTCCAGATGGTTCATGTTTAGTCCTGACTCTAGGCACCAGCAGAAGGCCGGTCCCGGAGGTCCTCAAAGTTCTAGATGGTTCATAAGGTACTAACATATCACAGATGTACTTTGGTACTAGACCATGGAGAGACTTAAACACAAGCAGAGCAGCTTTAAAGTCTATTCTCTGAGCCACAGGAAGCCAGTGTAGAGACTTGAGCACAGGACTAATGTGATCGTATTTTCTAGTTCTTGTTAGGACTCGAGCCGCAGCATTTTGAATAAACTGCAGCTGTTTTAAGGCCTTTTTGTTCAGACTACTGAGTAGACCGTTGCAATAATCTAACCTACTGGAAACAAATGCATGGATAAGAACCTCTAAATCTGTTTTAGAAACCAAACCTCTGATTTTGGAAATGTTTTTCAGGTGGTAAAAGGCTGCTGATGTAATTGATTTGATGTGACTGTTGAAGTTAAAGTCTGAGTCCATTATTACTCCCAGATTTCTAACTTGATTTGCCGGTTCTAGAGAGAGAGATTGAAGGTAACTGATGACACTTTCTCTTTGTTTCTGTGGGTCATAGACAATGATTTCAGTTTTGTCTGAGTTTAGCTGGAGAAAGTTGTTTTGCATCCAGACTCTGATTTGCTGAACACAGCGACAGAGTGAATCCACAGGTCCATGTTCACCTGCTGTCAGTGGCACATAGATCTGAGTATCATCTGCATAATTGTGATAGGACACGTTATTACTGGCTATCAATTGCCCTAACGGCAGCATGTAGAGGTTAAACAACAGGGGTCCAAGAATTGACCCCTGGGGAACCCCACAGGTCAAAGGCATGTGACCTGACACGCAATTTCCAATTTCTACAAAATAATTTCTGAATAAGATTTAAACCATTTAAGCGCAGCACCAGAAACACCAACCCAGTTCTCTAGCCTCTGTAGAAGGATCTTATGATCCACAGTGTCAAACGCAGCACTCAGGTCCAACAGGATTAAAACAGAGACTTTGCCAGCGTCAGTGTTCGTCCGAATGTTATTTGTTACCTTGATCAGAGTTGTCTCTGTGATATAATAAAGTCTAAAACCTGACTGGAGGACATCAAATGAGTTGTTTACTAAATAAATTTTTGTCAGTTGTTGGTAAACAACTTTCTCTAGAATTTTTCCTGTAAACGGTAAGTTTGAAATAGGCCGATAGGTAACGATTTTAACCTACTCTACTCTATAGATTTATATCTGAAGAAATCAGATTCATAACTTTTTAAATCTATTGACTTTATTCAGGATTTTACTCATTTTATTGGGGATTTTACAAACTTTATTTGTGATTTTTCCGACTTTATTCTAAACTTTAATAACATTGTTATGGATTTCTATGATTTTATTCAGGATTTTTTTTTTTTTTACTTCTTTCTGATTTTTCAAACATTACATGGAATTTTACTGACGTTGTTTTGGATTTGACTCAATTTTTTTAGGATTTTACAAACTTTTAATCTGGATTTAAATTTTCAATTAAAAATGTAATTTATTTCAGTTTTTTTTTTTTAAAAGGGTCTGTAATCTTTATTGATAACGAGACATTTTTTGGCTTAAATACAGTTTTTTTAAATAAAAAAAATGTAATTTTACTGACTTTGTTATAGATTTTTCCAACTTTGTCTTGTATCTTACCGACTTCATTCTAGATTGTACTAACTTTGTTCTAGGTTTAAATGTCAGGCGTGTAACGTCTGAAACCAGAATATCACGGTGGCCTCTAATCCCTGGCTCACGCCGATCTTTATTCAACACAACTATAAACAAGCATTCAAATTTTCTGAAAAAAAGTCCACGTTGCACCAAAAGGCTTAAGCTTACATTCCTAAAACAATGGTTGGAGTTTTGTTCCCAAGTTCCTATTTGTTTTCCATACAGTTTGCTACAAGCGTCATAGTTTTGGATCAACTTTGCTTCATCACAGCTGTCTTTTAAGTAATTGGAAACCCTTTCCAGTCAGAACAGTTTGACGGATGCTTACAGGAAGCTTTCCTTCTTTAAGCTTCTCAATCAGAGCTGCCAAAACAACTGTGGCAGCAGCTCATGGAGCAGGAGCTCAGGAGTGTCTGACGAAGTAAACATGATCTTCCTGTAAATTTCAGAGAAATCCTGTTTTCAGATTAGTGTGTTTAGGGGTCTAATGGTGTTAAAGTTGGTGTCGTGAATTCGTTATCCAGTTGGCAGGAGGACCAGGTGAAAAAAAATCTTGATTCTGATTCAGAGAAAAAAGGTACAGGTCTGGATTGTATGTATTTTTTTACACATCTGGGGCATTGAAAACAAGGCCCCATGTGTGCCAACAAAATGCGCAGATTTTTGGCTAAGCAAGCGCAACTGAAACTTAACCTAACTCTTATCACATCATTTAAGCTTTATAAATCCCACCTGCAACAAATTACCAACATTATCCAACTCAAAATCTATCCCGCCCCAACCATGCCTAACATAGATCACTCAAATGAAATGATGCAAATGTAGGTTTTTTTTTTTTTTAAATGAGCCGATGTACCTACTCTTGAACAATGCCAAGGTGTCACTGTTGTGAGGCCATGAGGGTGTCGCCACAAGCGAAAGAGAAGCAACGTTCACCATGACAACTTTGTGATTGATATACACTGATCAGTGAAATTTTTTTTTTAAAAAAAGGTCCCAAATTTTTAGTGGGGACAAAAAAAAGGTAGCCGCCCACCGGGAATCAATGTCGGCCACTGGAGGCAGTTTCTGTTAGAAACTTGGTGTCTTAATTATATTATTATTACAACAACCATCTTGTAGGTTGTGAAATATTGCATTGAAGAAGGTGCACGACAGCAAATGAGTTCAAATGTGGTGAGCAACACTGTGCAAATATTTTCAATCTTTTCCATGATGTTGTCATGATCCCCCTCTTATCTGGAACACGCCTTCCCTCCTATCCTTCCTCAGTCCTAATTTGGCACACTTGGTCCCAATCTTAAGGTGTGCCTCGTTTCCTTTTGGACTATTCAAGCCCTGGTGTCCCTCACTTCCCTGCTTGATCATTTTTCCTGCATCATCCCTTGCTCCATTCCTCTGCTGTTCCCCTTAAGCACACTGTTCCACTGGCCTGCAGTGCTGCCTTCATGCGGCCATGATGGCCTCCCTCTATGGCTCTGGTCCTCATCCTGCTGAGCTTGTGCCCCCTGGCTCGTAGTGCTCACTGCCTTCCTGCTGAGCTCATACCCCTTGGCTCCTAGTGCAGCCTGTCTTCATGCTGAGCTCATATAGTATCTGGTCATTCACCCTGCCGAGCTCCAACCTTCTGGTCCCTCAACATCCAGCCAGGGTCTTCCTCCAGTCATTCATCTTGCCATGCTCTGTCTGGTACTGCACTTCCTTCAATAAACTGGCAATGCATCTGGGTCCTACGTCTCTACCCTCACCACCATCATGACAGATGTGCTCCAATTTTCCGACACATAGTCCAACACTGACAAGCATTTAGGTGGGCTTTCTATTTGATTCCTCAGTCCTTCAAACGCTTCATTTCACTGTCCTCAGTTCACTTCAGCTTCTGTCCATAAGTCTTGTCCTTTCCTCACATCTCAGGCAAAGACCCCTTAAAGTTACGTGATACTCCACACATTCTACCTTCGTCACAAATCGCTCAGTTTGTGTAGAAGTCAGTGCATGCTTGATTTTGGGCATAAACACACGTCATAAATGAGGTCCCGAGTCACATAATCTATAAGCACAATCTATCTGTTTGTAGAAGAGGGTTTTGAAGCTACCAGACTAGCAAACATGGAGCATCTCTGCCAATAGAGATGTAGATCATGTAGAGCGCTGGCTTCTCGCCTCATCGAGATATGATTATCCCATCTCCTCAGGAGTAATGTAATTAGTGTGGCAGGATGGAAGGGAGGGGTGAAGCCCTGACCTGATGCCCCAGTCTTAACCGCTCATCTCCAACGAGGCTTAGACACCCATACTCTCTTACTGACTTAATCCTCAGTCACCTTTTCACCATCTCCTGGCGCGAAAAAAACCTCGACTGGTATCAAACTTCTGCACAGTGAGTTTTCTGTTTGCGCTTAGGAGCCTGAGCTTTGAGGCTGACCTCGCTCTGATTGGATGTGGCAGACTGAACATCAGGAAGGAAAACTGGAAGGCAAGTCAAAGTCAAGTGACTTTGTTGGATCTTGATCCCCTAGGCTTTTCAAATCTAAAAGGTCAGGGATGGGATGATTAATCTCCCTCTCAACCTGACATAATTGCCGTACTCGTGTCAATAAATCAGCATTGTTTCAAGTTTTTTTGGGCTTCATCCTATTGGACATAGACACTAACTGGGGAACAGGGTTAGGGACACAGGACAGGAAAACCAGGAATCACTCAAGAAGGATGTGAACCAGAGCTGAACAATATGGGCTAAAAATAATATTTTTTTCTTTCATTCTGTGGAAACAGTCTGACCTCGCAGCATTGGGGTTTACTTGCTCCATGGTGGGCGGGTACTTTTTATTTAACCAATCCTTTCTGTGTGGCTGGAGGAGTTAGTTAGATCCCGGGGGTGTTGAGGGGAAGGCGATCTGGAGGTGTGGAGAAGGAGACAGGTGCGCTTTGTTTACTCGACGTGCCTCATGCTGTATTTAAGGCCTCAAATAACTTTACGCTGTGTCATGCACAGTGTTGTGAATAACATAGATCAAGTATAACGGAATTACTAATGGCTTTACTTTTTGAGTAAATTTTTGAGCTGCTATCCATAAAACATTTTTAAGTACATCCAATTATATTGTGAAAGATAAATAAGAGACATTTTAAAGAATAAATCCCCTAATTTAACGTCCATAGAAATGATGTGTGCAATACTCCTGAGGTCATGGATCTAAGTCTTCCATGCGATGCTAAGTCTTATCCTACCCAATTTGGATGTAAATAGTTTTTTAAAATACGTTAAAGTAGATGTAAACTATTGGTGTTCTGGCTGATTTATCAGCCTTCCATCTCCTGTTGTGTCCTCTGATCAACATGACAGTGTGTTTCGTCTCCTCCTGTTTCCTCTGACACGTCTACGAGGATGAGACGCTTTTATAGATTTCCCATCGGGTTTATCTTCCTGATCATGGAGACGACAAGCGCCTGATTAATTCCCCCGCTCTATGAGAGGCAGCAGGACAAGGACACAGTGACCCAAGTGTTTGTGTGTATATGTGTGTGACACTGATTCTCTTTGGTGTGTGTGTGTTGATCCGATGAGTGATGCCGGTGTCGGGGTGTCATGGAGACGGATGCAAGGGTCCTCATACTTCAACCTATGACAGATTTCGTCGTTATTAGCTGAGATGTCGCCTGGTTTATGACATAGTTCGAGAGAGGTTGCATCACACACACCAAGTTTAACCTAAAAAAATAGATTTAAACACTGCAGATTTAAAAAGAAAATGTTTCCATTTTTAAATATGTCATCAAAACATTTATTTTTTTATTTGAAAAGATTGCAGATCAAGTTATAAAAGTAAAACAAAAATTATGATCAAAACAGTGGGTTTTATTTACCAAAAAAGTTGAAACCTAATAAACCAACTTGGCTTTAAACAATAACTTAACGCAAAAGTATAATTTAAAGAATGTGGGTTTTGTTTTTATGCCATATAAAGATAAACGTGATATCGTTAGCTCAAAATGCAATTTTTGAGACCCTAAATATGAGCGTGAACAGAGAGCATCTGTGGTCTTTGCAGAGAACAAAATTCACGGCCAAGAACAACCTGCCTTTCGAATACTATCCAGCTATGTCACTTGAGAGCTTGAAATGTCTCAAACAGGTACAAATAAAACAAGGAACAACTTTATTTTGACAGGTTTGACAGATACCACTTAGCCCATGACAGCAGGAATCTGGGTTTGGCTGCAGTTAGTGTCTCCACCAGCAGGGGTGTTTAATTTAAAAAAGGTAGTTCCTGATTGGTAAGATGCAAATTCAGGACTGGACGTAGTGACTCCATGTTACTATAGACCAGTGTTTCTCAAATAGTGCGGTGTGCACCCCTGGGGGGGTGTGTGTGACCCCCGTGTAACATGTTCCGTTCCGTCATCTTCCGCTTGTTCTGGGGTCGGGTTGCGGGGGTAACAGCCTTAAACGGGTAGCCCAGGCCTCTCTCTCCCCGGCTGCATCCTCCAGCTCACCCGGAAGGATCCCAAGTCGTTCCCCGGCCAGCTGTGAGACATAGTCTCTCCAGCGGGTCCGGGGTCTGCCTCTTGGTCTCCTCCCGGTGGGACGTGCCCGAAACACCTCGCCTGCGAGGCGCTCGGGGGGCATCCTGACCAGATGCCCGAACCACCCCATCTGGCTCCTCTCGACTTGGAGGAGGAGCGGCTCAACACCGAGCTCCTCCCGGATGGCAGAGCTCCTCACCCGATCTCTGAGTGAGCGCCCAGCCACCCTGCGGAGGAAGCTGATTTCGGCCGCTTGTACCCGCGATCTCATTCTTTAGGTCACCACCCACAGCTGGTGACCGTAGGTGAGGGTAGGAACGTAGATCGACTTGTAAATTACATGTAATTTACATTACCGTGTAACATGTTGGCTTTTTAAATCAAAATTAATTAACTTAAATCCATTTGTCTTCACAAGAAAATTTATTAGCAGCGTCTTTATCTTTCTTTAGAGAAAAAATGTTGGACTTGTATGAAAATATAAATGACAGAAAAAAGATTTTTGTTTGTGGGGACATGAATATTGATTTGATGAACCCTCTTGAACAATCTACAATCAGAGACTTTATAATTACAATGTACAGCCTGTGTTTATATCCATCTATAACAAAACCAACTCGAATAACACGAAATAGTGCAACATTAATTGGTAATATATTTACCAATATTATAGAGAATGAATTAACAAGTGGACTTTTAATTAATGACTTATCAAATCATCTGCCAATCTTTACAGTAGCAAAAAACATCACAAAAACTGAACAAAAAACAGTCAAAATTCATAGGCAAATAACTAATGTAACTTTGAACCACTTTAAAAGTGATTTACAGTGGTGGTCAAAAGTTTACATACACTTGTAAAGAACATAATGTCATGGCTGTCTTGAGTTTACAGTTATTTCAACAACTCTGATTTTTCTCTGATATAGTGATTGGAACAGATCCTTCTTTGTCACAAAAAACCTTCATGAAGTTTGATTCTTTTATGACTTTATTATGGGTAAACTGAAAATGTGACGAAATCAGCTGGGTCAAAAATATACATACAGCAACATGAATGAGCAATTTTGGAGACTTAGAAAGTTGTGTCAATGACATGAGCTTCATAGCATGACCTCTTAACTTCTTGTGAGTGATTATGAGTGACTACAGCTGGTGACTTCTCTGAGGTCATTTAAAAAGGGCTCATTGGATAAAAACACCCACAAACGCTACAATGGGAACGTCAAAGGAGCTCAGCACAGATTTGAAAAAGAGAATCATTGACTTGAACAAGTCAGGAAAGTCACTTGGAGCCATTTCAAAGCAGCTGCAGGTTCCAAGAGCAACAGTGCAAACAATTGTTTGTAAGTATAAAGTGCATGGCACTGTTTTGTCACTGCCACAATCAGGAAGAAAACGCAAGCTGTCACCTGCTGCTGAGAGAAAACTGGTCAGGAGGGTGAAGAGTCAACCCAGGAGCACCAAAAAGCAGATCTGCCAAGAATTAGAAGCTGCTGGAACACAGGTGTCAGTGTCCACAGTCAAGCGTGTTTTGCATCGCCATAGACTGAGAGGTTGCCGTGCAAGAAGGAAGCCCTTGCTCCAAAAGCGGCACCTTAAGGCTCGACTAAAGTTTGCTGCTGATCACATGGACAAAGTTCTGTGGTCAGATGAAACAAAAATTGAGCTGTTTGGCCACAATGCCCAGCAATATGTTTGGAGGAGAAAAGGTGAGGCCTTTAACCCCAAGAACACCATGCCTACCATCAAGCACAGTGGTGGTGGTATTATGCTGTGGGCCTGTTTTGCTGCCAATGGAACTGGTGCTTTACAGAGAGTCAATGGGACAATGAAGAAGGAGGATTACCTTCAAATTCTTCAAGAAAACCTGAAGTCATCAGCCCGAAGGTTGGGTCTTGGGCGCAGTTGGGTGTTCCAACAGGACAATGACCCCAAACACACATCAAAAGTGGTAATGGAATGGCTAAATCAGGCTAGAATTAAGGTTTTAGAATGGCCTTCCCAAAGTCCTGACTTAAATCCCATTGAGAACATGTGGATAATGCTGAAGAAACAAGTCCATGTCAGAAAGCCAACAAATTTAACTGAACTGCACCAATTCTGTCAAGAGGCG
This sequence comes from Neostethus bicornis, assembly GCA_902685375.1. Lineage (NCBI taxonomy): Eukaryota > Metazoa > Chordata > Actinopteri > Atheriniformes > Phallostethidae > Neostethus > Neostethus bicornis. Next base: position 2,910,409 of record CACRXE010000066.1, on the reverse strand, counting down.
TGGTCAAAGACTCAACCAGAAACTTGCCAGAAGCTTGTGGATGGCTACCAAAAGCGCCTAATTGAAGTAAAAATGGCCAAAGGACATGTAACCAAATATCAGCATTGCTGTATGTATATTTTTGACCCAGCTGATTTCGTCACATTTTCAGTTTACCCATAATAAAGTCATAAAAGAATCAAACTTCATGAATGTTTTTTGTGACAAAGAAGGATCTGTTCCAATCACTATATCAGAGAAAAATCAGAGTTGTTGAAATAACTGGAAACTCAAGACAGCCATGACATTATGTTCTTTACAAGTGTATGTAAACTTTTGACCACCACTGTAACTAAACAAAAGTGGGACAATGTGTATGTGGAAATTGTAAACATAGCTTAAGAAGACTTCCTAAAAATATTTTGCTCTCTCTGCGAAAAAAAAAAGTCCTTCATTTACAAAAGCTTCCATTAAATTTTCTGGAAAACCTCGGATGAGTAAAGCTATTCAAAAAGCATGTAAGAAAAAAAAATTGTATTAAGACGTTTTTTAAAAAAACAAACAATCGAGGCAGAAATTGCTTATAAAACATATAAAAATTAATTAATACGCATCATTAGATCAAGTAAAAAAGGATATTATTGCTCAGTTTTGGAAAAAAATTAAAACGATATTAAAAATACATGGACCGTCTTAAATAAATTAATCAAGAAAAGCAATAGTAATGCTGACCTTCCCACTCAGATATTAACAAGTAATAACAGTTTTCTCAGTCAGCCAAAGGAAATGGCAAATGAATTCAACAATTATTTTAGTAACATTGGATCTAAATTGGAAAAAGAAATTCCGGAATCTGACCAAGAGAACAATATACTTAGTCAAATACGCCAGCAAGATAAAACAATTTTCTTACAAGGAACAGATGAAAACGAAATACACGCGATCATCAAAGTAAAAGCAAAACCTCAACAGACTGGAATGGACTAGATATGTATCTGTTGAAAGAAACTGCAGAATGTATTGATAAACCAATCACATGTATCTTTAATTTATCTTTACAGTCTGGTGTTTTTCCAGAGGGGATGAAGTCAGCAAAGATTATCCCTATTTTCAAGTCTGATGATCCTCTGGATCTTACAAATTACAGACCCATTTCATTACTGTCTCAGTTTGAAAAAATTCGGGAGAAATGAATTCATAAAAGATTTTACAGGTACCTGGAAAAGCACAAGATACTTTCTGAACAGCAATATGGCTTCAGACCAAATAGAACCAATGCATTAGCATTAGTAGACCTAGTTGAAACCATATCAAATGCAAAAGATAATAAACAATTTGCTGTAGGAGGTTTTCTGGATCTACCCAAAGCTTTTGACACAGTTAATCATAATCTACTACTCAAAAAGTTACATAGATACGGAATTAGGGGTGTGGCCTTCTCTTGGTTGAAAAGTCATATTGAAAATAGATCACAATATGTTCACATAAATGGAATTGATTCAGACCGTGTAACAGTGTCACAGGGTTCAGTATTGAGCCTGTTGTTTTTTATTCTTTACATTAATAATATTTGTCTGGTGTCAAAAATTTTACACCTTATAATTATTTGCTGATGACACAAATATAATACGCTGTGGCAATGATTTGGAAGTATTGCTTGATAACGTTGAAAAAGAACTAAAACTTCTAAAAAACTTCAAACAAATTAATTCTAAATTTAAAGAGAACAAAATTGATAATATTTACAAATCATAGTATAAATGTGAATAAAAAAAGTCCTCATTCAAGATACAGAGATAGAGCAGATAAATTAAATCAAATTTATTGCTATAGTAGTATAATTTGTCTATGAAATTGTTCTAAGTACACCTCTGCATAACATTGTATCCTCATTAACATTAAAGAAAACAAAAAAAAAACCCAAAAAGAACAGCTTTAGTAACATTGTTTTTTAGTCTGAAACAGAAAAGATTTAAAGTGCATCAATTGACTTGAAATAAAAAATAAGTATTCTTATTTTAACTACAACTACTGCAGTGGATTTGCAGTTACACTTTATTTTAGTACGGCAAAAAAAAAAAAACATGTTCCACAGGGTCACACCCCCCGGCCCTCCGCTGGCATCGCGCCGCGCTCCCGTAGGGGGCGCACTCCACTATTTGAGAAGCACTAGTCTAGAGAGAGTGGCACTGAGAAAAATACAGGAAACAGAGATGGAGGTAGCAGAGATGAAGATGCTGAGGATCTCTCTGGGAGTGACCAGGATGGACAGGATCAGAGGAACAGCACATGTTAGAGGTTTTGGAGATAAAATCAGAGAGGCCAGACTGAGATGGTTTGAACATGTGCAGAGGAGAAAGAGAGAGTACATCGGAAGAAGGATGGTGGTTTTGGAACCATTTTTGGAACCAAAACAATGTTAATAAAGCTGATAGGGTTAGATGGAAGAAACTGACTTGCTGTGGGGCCCCCTGAAGGGAATTCCGAAAGAAGAAGAAGAAGCAGTAACTTTCTTCAGTCAGATCGTCTTGAATCACGTCAATTTTTGAGACAAATGTGCCAAAAAAAAAGTAAAGTAACAGCTGACTGCAACCAGACCAACAATAACCCAGTCTTAGGGTTGTTTCAGCTGGACACCTTCTACAAGAGCTTCAGCTTCTTCGGGGAATTTAGATACTTGAGTTTTTTCATCAACCTGGACTTTAATGATTGTAGGGTTACAGTAAAACAGAACGAACCCCCAGATCAAGGTGCGGAATGAATGTCTTCTCGTTCAAGATGAATGTTGGACATGTTTTTGTTAATGTTCATAAAAAGTCATGCTGACAAAGTCTGTGTGGATTTGATTTGAAGAGCAGTTTAGAATTTGATGTTAGAATGATCCACAAAACCACATGCAGAAGCTAATGACAAATCCATCCACCACCCTCCTGTACTCCTCTTACTGCCCACCACTTATACACCCCACAACTGCAAAGTCATCAGAGAATTTCTGTAGGTGGCATGACTCCAAGTTGTGCTGGAAGTCTGAGGTGTACAAAGTGAAGTGAAATGGAGAGAGCACAGTGCCCTGTGGTGCTCCCACACCACTCAGTATCCACATCAGACAGAACATTGCCCAACCCGGAGGAACTGTGGCCTGTCCGTCAGGTAATCAGTGATCCAGGAGACGATGGATGTACCAGCACCCATCAGCCGCAGCATATCACCTTATCACCCAGGCTGAATGGTGCTAAAGGCACAAGAGAAATCAAAGAAGGTGATTCTCACCATGCCTCCACCACCATCCAGATGTGAACGAGCTCGCTGCAGCAGATGGATGCAGCATTCTTGACTCCCAGGCGCGGCCGGTACGCAAACTGCAGGGGGTCCGGAGAGGAATTCCCCAGCGGACTCATGTGAGCTAACACCAGCCTTTTCTAGCACCTTCATCACATGAGATGTGAGGACTACTGGTAAGAAATCCATATGGTCAGATGAAGATGTTTTCTTGGGTAAAGGGACCAGGCATGATGTCTTCCAGAGAAGCGGAACCCTGTGGGTCCAGATTTCTGATTGGTTCTATCAACCAATCAGAAATCTGACTTTTATTTTAGTTGAAGGATCTTAGCTGTGGATCCAGAGGAAGAAAAAGCACCAACACCAGCGTACAGCGGCTTGGTGAACTTGGTCTGAACTTTGTGGAGGAGAGTCATGTTGTTAGAAACATCGTAAAAAGACAAAATACCTGCAAAAGAATTCAGAAAAACTCCTACTTTAAACACCTGAGAACCTGAGATGGGAGTTTGAACATTGTTGTGCATAAATGTACTACTGCCTATATCACAAAATAAAGCCCATGATGCATCATTACATCCAAACACACTGTCTGTTCTGCTGACATCTCTGTATGAAACTGCTACCCGACCACCCCAAAATCCCCACTGCACTGTAACAACGTCCAGACAGACTCTCTTTACTCAGTATCTGATATGATGATGAGAATCTCTCTGGACTCTTTTTAAACTGGATTTGTTCCATCACTGTTATTTTCCTGTTGCCCTCAGTCAGCCTCAGCAGTGTGTGTGCTGTGTATGGATCCAGTGTGAGATCACAGGAGTATTTTAAGAAGTCAGCTCTGGTCTTTGGTTCTGACAGTAAAACATCCACCTTAGAAACTACCAGTGAGATGTTTGTCCACGTGTCCGTCAGGACGTCCTGTAGTTTCTCTCTGAGCTCAGACACAGCTTTTCCTACATCCTCAAAGTAACCCAGAGGACGGACAGAGATCTTCTCTGACTCTCCTGGTTCACTGAGTGCTGACACAGAGAGGTAGCTGAGGAGGAACTGGTTGGGATCTTGTGTGTGTGAGAGCTGCTCCAGCTCCATGTCCTTCCTCTTCAGCTCACTGATCTCCTTCTTCAGCTTCTCCTCAAGCTTTTTCACTCGACTTCCTTCAGTTTCCTGCTGGGATCTGATCTGCTGCTTCACATCAGAGCTTCTTCTCTGGATGAGATGGATCAGCTGGTTGAAGATCTTCTCACTGTCCTCCACTGTTTGATCAGCAGAGTGATTTATGGCCTTCAGCTCATGCTCAAGCAGCTTCACGTCTTTCTCTCTGTCCTGGATTTTCTTTTGGATTTTTTGTCTGGTCCCTTTCAGCTCCTCCTTCTTCTCCATACTTTCTGCGGTGGCTGACACGATGTCGTGGCCTTTATGTTCATCCATCGTGCAGATGTGGCAGATGCTCTGCTGATCAGTGCGGCAGAACATCTTCTTCACCTCATCATGACGAGAGTAGACGTGTTCATGGAGCTTCTTGGAGGGTTCCAGCAGCTGATGCTTCTTTAACTGATCCACATTGTAATGAGGCTGGATGTGGCTCTCACAGTAAGACACCAGACACACCAAACAGGACTTCACAGCTTTTAGTTTCCTTCCAATGCACACATCACAGGCCACATCTTCTGCTCCAGCATAGCAGCGATCAGCAGGAGCAGCTTGGACTCCACTTTTCTTCATCTCCTCCATTAAAGCTGCTAACATGTTGTTTTTTTACCAGGACAGGCCTCGACGTGAACGTCTGCCTGCACTGAGGACAGCTGATGATCTTCTCCTCTTTTCCATCCCAGAAGCTTTCAATACACTTCATGCAGTAGCTGTGTCCACAGGGAATAGTCACCGGGTTCTTCAGGAGATCCAGACAAATGGAACAAGAGAACATTTCTGTGTCGATCTGAACTCCTTTCTGAGCCATTTTGATCCTCGGTGACGGTGAAAGTTTAACTTTCTCTGAAACAGAAACCAGTGTGAACTTTGATGTGCACGGAGTGAGGAGGTGTGGTCTTCTCTCCCTCTGTTGGTTTCAACCAATCATCAAGCTGGAGGTCTGATAGGAGGAAATGAGGACATAATTCAATTCAATTTTATTTGTAAAGCCCATAATCACAGAATTTCCGTCTCAATGGGCTTCACACGAAAAAGAGGAATGTATTAACACAAATACACAGCAAGAAAAATAACTAACAAATGCTAACTAAACAAGACTAGCACATTTATGCCCTTAGACTCTCCTTCACGGAAAGGAAAAACTCCTAAAAAACCCATCAATGGGGAAAAAATAAGAAACCTCATGGGGATCCACTCAACAAAGAGATCCCTCCCACGGGACGAGCAACCATTGTGGTAAAGATTATTGTTTAAATATTAGCTTATTCTCATCTACAGCTAAATATCTGAAGAAATCAATAGATGTTCTTCATCCTGATGGAAACACGGGGGACTCCTCAGCCCAGCGATGCCCTGGACGTGGATGAGTAGATGGATTTCATCCTGATGGAGCGGAGATGATGAAGCACGGAGGTCTCCTCGGTGTAGCCATGCCCAGGACAGGAACGCAGAGTATCCATCAGGAATCTGAAATGGGGCTCTCTCCCAGAGAGGAGGGAGCGAGGTGGACAACATGTGAATTGTATTGTGTCAACTAGCAGTGTAAATCTAAAAAAAAAAACAGACAATAAAGAGCAATGAATGAGATAGAAAGCCAGGAGTAGGGGAGAGGGGAAGGGGATACAGACCCTGGTTAAGGTAGGGAGATGGGTTACAGACCCTGATTAGGGTAGGGGTGGGGTTCAGACCCTGGTTAAGGTAAAGGGGACAGGGGAAAGAACGATGCAGACCCTAGTTAGGGTAGGGGAAGGGAGGTACAGACCCTGGTTGGGGTAATGGGGTAATTGGGGAAAGGGCCAAGGCAGTCTGGCAGAGAAAAGTAGATACGAACTAGAGGACAGAACCCCAATGTACCATACTTTCCCCAGCTTCTACTATCTAGCAGCCAACTAGTAATTATGTCAGCTAAATGTCTCTTTTTCTTTCTGGCCTGGTGATAAAAAGGAATGCTTTAAACCTCCCTTTAAATGTAGGAACACTGTCTGCCTCTCTCACTTGAGCTGGGAGCTTATTCCATCAAACTGGAGCATAAAAAAACATCTGCTGTGTTTAAGATCAGGAAGAAGAAGGAGGAGGAGTTCCTGGAGTCAGTCAGTCACCTTCTTATCCGTCTATCCCTTACAGGGTTACGGGGGGTGCCGAAGCCCATCCCGGCTGATTTAAGGCAAAGGGCAGGGTACACCTCGAACAGGTCACTTGTCTGTCGCATGGCCACACACACACAACCATCCACACACACATTCAGTTATGTTAATGTTTAACTAGGTATAACTCGGCCAACAGAAGACAAACGTTGTTAATCATTTCTGGCTTATCTCCAGGTGTGGCCTCTGTTACTGACCTCATTGTTTCCCTGTTTTCTTTACGTGATGTTCCAGTTAGGACTGACCAATTTGACTCATTTTGGTCTGAAAACGAGCAGCTTTATTGGGAGTCATGCTCGTTAGACAGATTTTTGAATTTTTGCTTAGTTTTTGTAATATTTTAATGTTAGTCTTTTTTTTTTTTGCTGGCATTTATTTATTATTAAGAGGAATTAATCCCTTGAGATGGGACATCTCGTTTTTTGAGGGGTCCTTTAAGAAAAATATAAAGCAGCAGAAACAACATTAATAAACATAAAATCTGAAAAAACACGAACACACAGAGATTTTAGAGGTAACCTCACCCTCTCTGAGAACAGAAAAAAAAATACAATAAGCAGGTCAGGTTGGCTTTCACAACGACCACCAAAACTTTATTAATAGGGCTGCACGATTAAAATCAAAATAACAGTTATGACCCATGTCAAAATATTCTTTAGTTACAAGAAAAAAAAATCAGTTCTACTCTTTAAATCAAAGACATTTTATGAGTACTAACGAACATATTTATAAGATACTGTTAATAATTACAATCATTTATTACCTTGTGAACTATTGATGGCGGAGAGAGTAAGAGGAGCTCAATTGAGTAAATATTGTTTTAGATATAAAGAATAATAAAAGTAAATACATTTAAAACAAATTGTAACCAGTGAGCGTGCCTTCATCCTTTTAGGAACGACCAAGACGGATGATGAAACACAGCATGGTGGTGTGTCCTGTAGGGGCAGCGAAAATAAATCTGTACAGGCTATTGTCGACAGTCTTCAGAGGTCGGAGACAGGAGGATGTGGTGTTTTGATAAACAATATCAGCGTAGTCTAGGATTAGAAGGAAAAGTTGAGAAACCATTCTTTTACTGACAGGAAGATTAAAACAATGAATAAATTTGATAAAATATTTTTAAGGAGTGGTTGAGCTTATTTGAAATGATGTGTACACGTGTACTGAAAGAAAGATCAGAGTCTAACCAGAGACCAAGATACTTAAACTGGTCAACAAATTTAACCAGTGACTGATCAAATAAATTAAGGTTAAAAATCATTTCTTGTGTCTTATCCTGTTTTTATAATATTTTTATGAAAAAACATGGAATAAGATTTTGTTTTTCTTTAGCAGAAAACAAACGCAGCGCTTTGGGAGTGGGACGGCCGCAGCAGCACTAGGCGCTGCTTATTGATTACAGTTAACAACTTGCTTCCACGTCACAGACTCCGAAAATCTCTAATAACATTTGAAAAAGTCGTTAGATTGACGCTTTAAAAAATTTCGAATATTTGAGCGACTCTATCGACTCGGTCAAGGCCTGAATTCTCGCTAAATGTAGCATCAAAGTCGCTGAGTTGACAATATGGACTTCATTTTATTTCCTACACCTGGCAGTCGATTTTATATCAGTCCGCGGGTTACCAGAAGACCACGATCGAGTGTTTGGGCACCCCGGGTATAGAGTGCGCACTTGAGGAGATCTCCGTCAAGTTTCAGTCAAGAAAAGTCCTTGAACCACTTAGCCTGAACAGATCGTGAGTCATCACGATCATACTTTGTCTTCTTTAACTTTTTTCCTCGTCTGATAGATTTTTTTTGTTTGGATTTGAGTTTTTTGCGCGATAGGCAATATGGATTCCAAGATCAATCACAGGTGAAATTACAATATGTTGATTGTTGATTCATCTAAAAACAGATTAGCCAAAGACTGATAGAGTGGCTAATTTCTTTTAGCCACACTGAAATAAAATTCGCATTTGCGAACGAGGAGGAGGACGAGTTCCTGGAGTCAGTCAGTCATCTTCTTATTCGTCTGTCCCTTATGGGGGTGCTGGAGCCTATCCCGGCTGATTTAAGGCAAAGGGCAGGGTACACGCCAAACAGGTCACCAGTCTGTCGCAGGGCCACATCCATACAAGCACACACATTCATTCCTAGGGGAAATTTTGGCACGCAGCCAATCCACCTAGCATGCATGTCTTTGGAGGGTGGGAGGAAACCCACGCAAACACGGGAAGAACATGCAAACTGAGTATGAGGGTTGACGCCATCCGGGCCGGCTGCTTTGTGCTGGTTTAGCTTCTCCAGCTGTTTCTTCACCTGGTAGGTGGTCACAGTCAGACTGGGGGTGAATGAGGTGGTAGGTGGAATGGAGGAAGGGGTGATGGTCTGTGGTCCTAGTGGGCTTAGTGTGGCAGAGAAAGATGGATGGATGATGGATGCAGCATTCAATAAGACTCATTTTATTTTTGGATTATTTAAAGTTCTTTGATGAAATCAAACTTGGAGTCTGGGGTCTGATTCCCAGCACTAGATGATGTCATCATCCTGCAGAGAATATCACACACTGAATGTCTCACACTACTTTCAACTTTTAGATTTGGACGAATTTTAAAAAAAAAAGAACAAGGAAGGGTTTTTATTCAATGAAAGTTTTTTAAGAAAGAAATTTTTTTAAAAATCATCCAAAACATCTTTTAACTTTTCGTGATAAAGTTTTCAAATAATAGAATTTTTTTAGTTTAAATGACTTTTAATAAAATCACTGGAATTTTCAAAAAAAAAAAAAAAAAAAGATGAAGCAAGAATTTGATCTGAACAAAAAAAAAAATCATCACACAAAAAATATATTTGATTAAATGAGGATAAAAAAATGATTTTATAAAGAAGTTTTTATTCTCTATGAATCTAAACACTGGTTACTAAACAAAGTTCTATCAACCAATCAGAAATCTGACTTTTATTTTAGTTTAAGGATCTCAGCTGTGGATCTAGAGTAATCCCAGTCATCATAAACACCAACACCAGCGTACAGCGGCTTGGTGAACTTGGTCTGAACTTTGTGGAGGAGAGTCATGTTTTTAGAAACATCGTAAAAAGACAAAATACCTGCAAAAGAATTCAGAAAAACTCCTACTTTAGACACCTGAGAATCTGAGATGAGAGTTTCAACATTGTTGTGTTTAAATGTAGTACAGCTTTGATAACAAAATAAAGCCCATGATGCATCATTCCATCCAAACACACTGTCTGTTCTGCTGACATCTCTGTATGAAACTGCTACCCAACCACCCAATCCCTCCCACTGCACCTCCCAGTAACAACATCCAGACAGACTCTCTTTACTCAGGATCTGATATGATAATGAGAATCTCTCTGGACTGTTTTTTAAACTGGTTTTGTGTCATCCATGTTATTTTCCTGTTGCCCTCAGTCAGCCTCAGCAGTGTGTGTGCTGTGTCTGGATCCAGTGTGAGATCACAGGAGTATTTTAAGAAGTCAGCTCTGGTCTTTGGTTCTGACAGTAAAACATCCACCTTAGAAACTACCAGTGAGATGTTTGTCCACGTGTCCGTCAGGACGTCCTGTAGTTTCTCTCTGAGCTCAGACACAGCTTTTCCAACATCCTCAAAGTAACCCAGAGGACGGACAGAGATCTTCTCTGACTCTCCTGGTTCACTGAGTGCTGACACAGAGAGGTAGCTGAGGAGGAACTGGTTGGGATCTTGTGTGTGTGAGAGCTGCTCCAGCTCCATGTCCTTCCTCTTCAGCTCACTGATCTCCTTCTTCAGCTTCTCCTCAAGCTTTTTCACTCGACTTCCTTCAGTTTCCTGCTGGGATCTGATCTGCTGCTTCACATCAGAGCTTCTTCTCTGGATGAGATGGATCAGCTGGTTGAAGATCTTCTCACTGTCCTCCACTGTTTTATCAGCAGAGTGATTTATGGCCTTCAGCTCCTGCTCAAGCAGCTTCACGTCTTTCTCTTTGTCCTGGATTTTCTTTTGGATTTTTTGTCTGGTCCCTTTCAGATCCTCCTTCTTCGTCATACTTTCTGCGGTGGCTGACACGATGTCGTGGCCTTTATGTTCATCCATCGTGCAGATGAGACAGATGCTCTGCTGATCAGTGCGGCAGAACATCTTCTTCACCTCATCATGACGAGAGCAGACGTGTTCATGGAGCTTCTTGGAGGGTTCCAGCAGCTGATGCTTCTTAAACTGATCCACATTGTAATGAGGCTGGATGTGGCTCTCACAGTAAGACACCAGACACACCAAACAGGACTTTACAGCTTTTAGTTTCCTTCCAGTGCACACATCACAGGCCACATCTTCTGCTCCAGCATAGCAGCGATCAGCAGGAGCAGCTTGGACTCCACTTTTCTTCATCTCCTCCATTAAAGCTGCTAACATGTTGCTTTTTACCAGGACAGGCCTCGACGTGAACGTCTGCCTGCACTGAGGACAGCTGATGATCTTCTCCTCTTTTCCATCCCAGAAGCTTTCAATACACTTCATGCAGTAGCTGTGTCCACAGGGAATAGTCACCGGGTTCTTCAGGAGATCCAGACAAATGGAACAAGAGAACATTTCTGTGTCGATCTGAACTCCTTTCTGCGCCATTTTGATCCTCGGTGACGGTGAAAGTTTAACTTTCTCTGAAATAGAAACCAGTGTGAACTTTGATGTGCAGTGAGTGAGGAGGTGTGGTCTTCTCTCTCTTTGTTGGTTTCAACCAATCATCAAGGTGGATGTCTGATAAGAGGAAATGAGGACATAATTCAATTCAATTTTATTTGTATAGCCCATAATCACAGAATATCCGTCTCAATGGGCTTCACACGAAAAAGAGGAATGTATTAACACAAATACACAACAAGAAAAATAACTAACAAATACTAACTAAACAAGACTGGCACATTTATGCCCTTAGACTCTCCTTCACGGAAAGGAAAAACTCCTAAAAAACCCATCAATGGGGAAAAAATAAGAAACCTCATGGGAATCCACTCAAAAGAGAGATCCCTCCCACGGGACGAGCAACCATTGTGGTAAAGATTATTGTTTAAATATTAGCTTATTCTACTCTACAGCTAAATATCTAAAGAAGTCAATAGAAGTTCTTCATCCTGATGGAAACACGGGGGACTCCTCAGCCCAGCGATGCCCTGGACGTGGATGAGTAGATGGATTTCATCCTGATGGAGCGGAGATGATGAAGCGCGGAGGTCTCCTCGGTGTGGCCATGCCCAGGACAGGAACGCAGAGTATCCATCAGGAATCTGAAATGGGGCTCTCTCCCAGAGAGGAGGGAGAGAGGTGGACAACATGTGAATTGTATTGTATCAACTAGCAGTGTAAATCTAAAAAAAAAAAACAGACAATAAAGAGCAATGAATGAGATAGAAAGCCAGGAGTAGGGGAGAGGGGAAGGAGATACAGAGCCTGGTTAAGGTAGGGGTTGCGGTTTAGACCCTGGTTAAGGTAAAGGGGAAAGGGGAAAAATGATACAGACCCATGTTAGGGTAGGGGAAGGGAGGTACAGACCCTGGTTGGGGTAATGGGGTAATTGGGGAAAGGGCCAAGGCAGTCTGGCAGAGAATAGTAGATACGAACTAGAGGACAGAACCCCAATGTACCATACTTTCCCCAGCTTCTACTATCTAGCAGCCAACTAGTAATTATGTCAGCTAAATGTCTCTGTTTCTTTCTGGCCTGGTGATAAAAAGGAATGCTTTAAACCTCCCTTTAAATGTAGGAACACTGTCTGCCTGTCTCACTTGAGCTGGGAGCTTATTCCATCAAACTGGAGCATAAAAAAACATCTGCTGTGTTTAAGATCAGGAAGAAGAAGGAGGAGGAGTTCCTGGAGTCAGTCAGTCACCTTCTTATCCGTCTATCCCTTACAGGGTTACGGGGGGTGCCGAAGCCCATCCCGGCTGATTTAAGGCAAAGGGCAGGGTACACCTCGAACAGGTCACTTGTCTGTCGCATGGCCACACACACACAACCATCCACACACACATTCAGTTACGTTGATGTTTAACTAGGTATAACTCGGCCAACAGAAGACAAACGTTGTTAATCATTTCTGGCTTATCTCCAGGTGTGGCCTCTGTTACTGACCTCATTGTTTCCCTGTTTTCTTTACGTGATGTTCCAGTTAGGACTGACCAATTTGACTCATTTTGGTCTGAAAACGAGCGGCTTTATTGGGAGTCATGCTTGTTAGACAGATTTTTGAATTTTTGCTTAGTTTTTGTAATATTTTAATGTTAGTCTTTTTTTTTTGCTGGCATTTATTTATTATTAAGAGGAATTAATCCCTTGAGATGGGACATCTCGTTTTTTGAGGGGGTCCTTTAAGAAAAATATAAAGCAGCAGAAACAACATTAATAAACATAAAATCTGAAGAAACACAAACACACAGAGATCTTAGAGGTAACCTCACCCTCTCTGGGAACAGAAAAAAAAATACAATAAGCAGGTCAGGTTGGCTTTCACAACGACCACCAAAACTTTATTAATAGGGCTGCACAATTAAAATCAAAATAACAGTTATGACCCATGTCAAAATATTCTTTAGTTACAAGAAAAAAAAAATCAGTTCTACTCTTCAAATCAAAGACATTTTATGAGTACTAACGAACATATTTATAAGATACTGTTAATAATTACAATCATTTATTACCTTGTGAACTATTGATGGCGGAGAGAGTAAGAGGAGCTCAATTGAGTAAATATTGTTTTAGATATAAAGGATAATAAAAGTAAATACATTTAAAATAAATTGTAACCAGTGAGCGTGCCTTCATCCTTTTAGGAACGACCAAGACGGATGATGAAACACAGCATGGTGGTGTGTCCTGTAGGGGCAGCGAAAATAAATCTGTACAGGCTATTGTCGACAGTCTTCAGAGGTTTGAGACAGGAGGATGTGGTGTTTTGATAAACAATATCAGCGTAGTCTAGGATTAGAAGGAAAAGTTGAGAAACCATTCTTTTACTGACAGGAAGATTAAAACAATGAATGGATTGATAAAATATTTTTAAGGAGTGGTTGAGCTTATTTGAAATGATGTGTACACGTGTACTGAAAGAAAGATCAGAGTCTAACCAGAGACCAAGATACTTAAACTGGTCAACAAATTTAACCAGTGACTGATCAAAAAAATTAAGGTTAAAAATCATTTCTTGTGACTTATCCTGTTTTTATAATATTTTTTGAAAAAACATGGAATAAGATTTTGTTTTTCTTTAGCAGAAAACAAACGCAGCGCTTTGGGAGTGGGACGGCCGCAGCAGCACTAGGCGCTGCTTATTGATTACAGTTAACAACTTGCTTCCACGTCACAGACTCCGAAAATCTCTAATAACATTTGAAAAAGTCGTTAGATTGATGCTTTAAAAAATTTTGAATATTTGAGCGACTCTATCGACTCGGTCAAGGCCTGAATTCTCGCTAAATGTAGCATCAAAGTCGCTGAGTTGACAATATGGACTTCATTTTATTTTCTACACCTGGCAGTCGATTTTATATCAGTCCGCGGGTTACCAGAAGACCACGATCGAGTGTTTGGGCACCCCGGGAATAGAGTGCGCACCTGAGGAGATCTCCGTCAAGTTTCAGTCAAGAAAAGTCCTTGAACCGCTTAGCCTGAACAGATCGTGAGTCATCACGATCATACTTTGTCTTCTTTAACTTTTTTCCTCGTCTGATAGATTTTTTTTGTTTAGATTTGAGTTTTTTGTGCAACAGGCAATATGGATTCCAAGATCAATCACAGGCGAAATTACGATATGTTGATTGTTGATTCATCTAAAAACAGATTAGCCAAAGACTGATAAAGTGGCTAATTTCTTTTAGCCACACTGAAATAAAATTCGCATTTGCGAACGAGGAGGAGGACGAGTTCCTGGAGTCAGTCAGTCATCTTCTTATCCGTCTGTCCCTTATGGGGGTGCTGGAGCCTATCCCGGCTGATTTAAGGCAAAGGGCAGGGTACACGCCAAACAGGTCACCAGTCTGTCGCAGGGCCACATCCATACAAGCACACACATTCATTCCTAGGGGAAATTTTGGCACGCAGCCAATCCACCTAGCATGCATGTCTTTGGAGGGTGGGAGGAAACCCACGCAAACACGGGAAGAACATGCAAACTGAGTATGAGGGTTGACGCCATCCGGGCCGGCTGCTTTGTGCTGGTTTAGCTTCTCCAGCTGTTTCTTCACCTGGTAGGTGGTCACAGTCAGACTGGGGGTGAATGAGGTGGTAGGTGGAATGGAGGAAGGGGTGATGGTCTGTGGTCCTAGTGGGCTTAGTGTGGCAGAGGAAGATGGATGGATGATGGATGCAGCATTCAATAAGACTCATTTTATTTTTAGATTATTTAAAGTTCTTTGATTAAATCAAACTTGGAGTCTGGGGTCTGATTCCCAGCACTAGATGATGTCATCATCCTGCAGAGAATATCACACACTGAATGTCTCACACTACTTTCAACTTTTAGATTTGGACGAATTAAAAAAAAAAAAGAACATGGAACGTTTTTTATTCAATGAAAGTTTATTAAGAAAGAATTTTTTAAAAAATCATCCAAAACATCATTTGACTTTTTGTGATAGAATTTTCAAATTATAATTTTTTTTTAAGTTTAAATGACTTTTAATAAAATCACTGGAATTCCACAAAAAAAAAAAAAAAGAAAGTAAGAATTTGATCTGAACTAAAAAAAAAAATCATCACACAAAAAATATATTTGATTAAATGAGGATAAAAAATGATTTTATAAAGAAGTTTTTATTCTCTATGAATCTAAAAACTGGTTACTAAACAAAGTTCTATCAACCAATCAGAAATCTGACTTTTATTTTAGTTTAAGAATCTCAGCTTTAGATCCATAGCAAGCATAAACACCAACACCAGCGTACAGCGGCTTGGTGAACTTGGTCTGAACTTTGTGGAGGAGAGTCATGTTTTTAGAAACATCGTAAAAACACAAAATACCTGCAAAAGAATTCAGAAAAACTCCTACTTTAAACACCCGAGAATCTGAGATGAGAGTTTCAACATTGTTGTGTTTAAATCTAGTACAGCTTTGATGACAAAATAAAGCCCATGATGCATCATTCCATCCAAACCCACCGTCTGTTCTGCTGACATCTCTGTATGAAACTGCTACCCAACAATCACATCCCTCCCACTGCACCTCCCAGTAACAACGTCCAGACAGACTCTCTTTACTCAGGATCTGATATGATGATGAGAATCTCTCTGGACTGTTTTTAAACTGGTTTTGTGTCATCCATGTTATTTTCCTGTTGCCCTCAGTCAGCCTCAGCAGTGTGTGTGCTGTGTCTGGATCCAGTGTGAGATCACAGGAGTATTTTAAGAAGTCAGCTCTGGTCTTTGGTTCTGACAGTAAAACATCCATCTTAGAAACTACCAGTGAGATGTTTGTCCACGTGTCCGTCAGGACGTCCTGTAGTTTCTCTCTGAGCTCAGACACAGCTTTTCCTACATCCTCAAAGTAACCCAGAGGACGGACAGAGATCTTCTCTGACTCTCCTGGTTCACTGAGTGCTGACACAGAGAGGTAGCTGAGGAGGAACTGGTTGGGATCTTGTGTGTGTGAGAGCTGCTCCAGCTCCATGTCCTTCCTCTTCAGCTCACTGATCTCCTTCTTCAGCTTCTCCTCAAGCTTTTTCACTCGACTTCCTTCAGTTTCCTGCTGGGATCTGATCTGCTGCTTCACATCAGAGCTTCTTTTCTGGATGAGATGGATCAGCTGGTTGAAGATCTTCTCACTGTCCTCCACTGTTTTATCAGCAGAGTGATTGATGGCCTCCAGCTCCTGCTCAAGCAGCTTCACGTCTTTCTCTCTGTCCTGGATTTTATTTTGGATTTTTTGTCTGGTCCCTTTCAGCTCCTCCTTCTTCTCCATACTTTCTGCGGTGGCTGACACGATGTCGTGGCCTTTATGTTCATCCATCGTGCAGATGTGGCAGATGCTCTGCTGATCAGTGCGGCAGAACATCTTCTTCACCTCATCATGACGAGAGTAGACGTGTTCATGGAGCTTCTTGGAGGGTTCCAGCAGCTGATGCTTCTTTAACTGATCCACATTGTAATGAGGCTGGATGTGGCTCTCACAGTAAGACACCAGACACACCAAACAGGACTTTACAGCTTTTAGTTTCCTTCCAATGCACACATCACAGGCCACATCTTCTGCTCCAGCATAGCAGCGATCAGCAGGAGCAGCTTGGACTCCACTTTTCTTCATCTCCTCCATTACAGCTGCTAACATGTTGCTTTTTACCAGGACAGGCCTCGACGTGAACGTCTGCCTGCACTGAGGACAGCTGATGATCTTCTCCTCTTTTCCATCCCAGAAGCTTTCAATACACTTCATGCAGTAGCTGTGTCCACAGGGAATAGTCACCGGGTTCTTCAGGAGATCCAGACAAATGGAACAAGAGAACATTTCTGTGTCGATCTGAACTCCTTTCTGCGCCATTTTGATCCTCGGTGACGGTGAAAGTTTAACTTTCTCTGAAATAGAAACCAGTGTGAACTTTGATGTGCAGTGAGTGAGGAGGTGTGGTCTTCTCTCTCTCTGTTGGTTTCAACCAATCATCAAGGTGGAGGTCTGATAGGAGGAAATGAGGACATAATTCAATTCAATTTTATTTGTAAAGCCCATAATCACAGAATATCCGTCTCAATGGGCTTCACACGAAAAAGAGGAATGTATTAACACAAATACACAGCAAGAAAAATAACTAACAAATGCTAACTAAACAAGACTGGCACATTTATGCCCTTAGACTCTCCTTCACGGAAAGGAAAAACTCCTAAAAAACCCATTAATGGGGAAAAAATAAGAAACCTCATGGGAATCCACTCAAAAGAGAGATCCCTCCCACGGGACGAGCAACCATTGTGGTAAAGATTATTGTTTAAATATTAGCTTATTCTACTCTACAGCTAAATATCTAAAGAAGTCAATAGAAGTTCTTCATCCTGATGGAAACACGGGGGACTCCTCAGCGCAGCGATGCCCTGGACGTGGATGAGTAGATGGATTTCATCCTGATGGAGCGGAGATGATGAAGCGCGGAGGTCTCCTCGGTGTAGCCATGCCCAGGACAGGAACGCAGAGTATTCATCAGGAATCTGAAATGGGGCTCTCTCCCAGAGAGGAGGGAGAGAGGTGGACAACATGTGAATTGCATTATATCAACTAGCAGTGTAAATTTAAAAAAAAAAAACAGACAATAAAGAGCAATGAATGAGATAGAAAGCCAGGAGTAGGGGAGAGGGTAAGGAGATACAGACCCTGGTTAAGGTAGGGGGTGGGGTTTAGACCCTGGTTAAGGTAAAGGGGAAAGGGGAAAGAATGATACAGACCCATGTTAGGGTAGGGGAAGGGAGGTACAGACCCTGGTTGGGGTAATGGGGTAATTGGGGAAAGGGCCAAGGCAGTCTGGCAGAGAATAGTAGATACGAACTAGAGGACAGAACCCCAATGTACCATACTTTCCCCAGCTTCTACTATCTAGCAGCCAACTAGTAATTATATCAGCTAAATGTCTCTGTTTCTTTCTGGCCTGGTGATAAAAAGGAATGCTTTAAACCTCCCTTTAAATGTAGGAACACTGTCTGCCTCTCTCACTTGAGCTGGGAGCTTATTCCATAAAACTGGAGCATAAAAAAACATCTGCTGTGTTTAAGATCAGGAAGAAGAAGGAGGAGGAGTTCCTGGAGTCAGTCAGTCACCTTCTTATCCGTCTATCCCTTACAGGGTTACGGGGGGTGCCGGTATCCAACCCGGCTGATTTAAGGCAGAGGGCAGGGTACACCTCGAACAGGTCACTTGTCTGTCGCGTGACCACACACACACAACCATCCACACACTCATTCAGTTACGTTGATGTTTAACTAGGTATAACTCGGCCAACAGAAGACAAACGTTGTTAATCATTTCTGGCTTATCTCCAGGTGTGGCCTCTGTTACTGACCTCATTGTTTCCCTGTTTTCTTTACGTGATGTTCCAGTTAGGACTGACCAATTTGACTCATTTTGGTCTGAAAACGAGCAGCTTTATTGGGAGTCATGCTTGTTAGACAGATTTTTGAATTTTTGCTTAGTTTTTGTAATATTTTAATGTTAGTCTTTTTTTTTTTTTGCTGGCATTTATTTATTATTAAGAGGAATTAATCCCTTGAGATGGGACATCTCGTTTTTTGAGGGGTCCTTTAAGAAAAATATAAAGCAGCAGAAACAACATTAATAAACATAAAATCTGAAGACACACAAACACAGAGAGATCTTAGAGGTAACCTCACCCTCTCTGAGAACAGAAAAAAAAATACAATAAGCAGGTCAGATTGGCTTTCACAACGACCACCAAAACTTTATTAATAGGGCTGCACGATTAAAATCAAAATAACAGTTATGACCCATGTCAAAATATTCCATAATTACAAGAGAAAAAAATCAGTTCTACTCTTCAAATCAAAGACATTTTATGAGTACTAACGAACATATTTATAAGATACTGTTAATAATCACAATCATTTATTACCTTGTGAACTATTGATGGCGGAGAGAGTAAGAGGAGCTCAATTGAGTAAATATTGTTTAAGATATAAAGGATAATAAAAGTAAATACATTTAAAATAAATTGTAACCAGTGAGCGTGTCTTCATCCTTTAAGGAACGACCAAGACGGATGATGATACACAGCATGGTGGTGTGTCCTGTAGGGGCAGCGAAAATAAATCTGTACAGGCTATTGTCAACAGTCTTCAGAGGTCGGAGACAGGAGGATGTGGTGTTTTAATAAACAATATCAGCGTAGTCTAGGATTAGAAGGAAAAGTTGAGGAACAATTCTTTTACTGACAGGAAGATTAAAACAATGAATGGATTGATAAAATATTTTTAAGGAGTGGTTGAGCTTATTTGAAATGATGTGTACACGTGTACTGAAAGAAAGATCAGAGTCTAACCAGAGACCAAGATACTTAAACTGGTCAACAAATTTAACCAGTGACTGATCAAAACAATTAAGGTTAAAAATGATTTCTTGTGACTTATCCTGTTTTTATAATATTTTATGAAAAAACATAGAATAAGATTTTGTTTTTCTTGAGCAGAAAACAAACGCAGCGCTTTGGGAGTGGGACGGCCGCAGCAGCACTAGGTGCTGCTTATTGATTACAGTTAACAACTTGCTTCCACGTCACAGACTCCGAAAATCTCTAATAACATTTGAAAAAGTCGTTAGATTGACGCTTTAAAAAAACTAAAATATTTGAGCGACTCTATCGACTCGGTCTAGGCCTGAATTCTCGCTAAATGTAGCATCAAAGTCGCTGAGTTGACAATATGGACTTCATTTTATTTCCTACACCTGGCAGTCGATTTTATATCAGTCCGCGGGTTACCAGAAGACCACGATCGAGTGTTTGGGCACCCTGGGTATAGAGTGCGCACTTGAGGAGATCTCCATCAAGTTTCAGTCAAGAAGAGTCTTTGAACCACTTAGCCTGAACAGATCGTGAGTCATCACGATCATACTTTGTCTTCTTTAACTTTTTTCCTCGTCTGATAGATTTTTTTTGTTTGGATTTGAGTTTTTTGTGCAACAGGCAGTATGGATTCCAAGATCAATCACAGGTGAAATTACGATATGTTGATTGTTGATTCATCTAAAAACAGATTAGCCAAAGACTGATAGAGTGGCTAATTTCTTTTAGCCACACTGAAATAAAATTCGCATTTGCGAACGAGGAGGAGGACGAGTTCCTTGAGTCAGTCAGTCATCTTCTTATTCGTCTGTCCCTTATGGGGGAGCTGGAGCCTATCCCGGCTGATTTAAGGCAAAGGGCAGGGTACACGCCAAACAGGTCACCAGTCTGTCGCAGGGCCACATCCATACAAGCACACACATTCATTCCTAGGGGAAATTTTGGCACGCAGCCAATCCACCTAGCATGCATGTCTTTGGAGGGTGGGAGGAAACCCACGCAAACACGGGAAGAACATGCAAACTGAGTATGAGGGTTGACGCCATCCGGGCCGGCTGCTTTGTGCTGGTTTAGCTTCTCCAGCTGTTTCTTCACCTGGTAGGTGGTCACAGTCAGACTGGGGGTGAATGAGGTGGTAGGTGGAATGGAGGAAGGGGTGATGGTCTGTGGTCCTAGTGGGCTTAGTGTGGCAGAGGAAGATGGATGGATGATGGATGCAGCATTCAATAAGACTCATTTTATTTTTAGATTATTTAAAGTTCTTTGATTAAATCAAACTTGGAGTCTGGGGTCTGATTCCCAGCACTAGATGATGTCATCATCCTGCAGAGAATATCACACACTGAATGTCTCACACTACTTTCAACTTTTAGATTTGGACGAATTAAAAAAAAAAAGAACATGGAACGGTTTTTATTCAATGAAAGTTTATTAAGAAAGAATTTTTTAAAAAATCATCCAAAACATCATTTGACTTTTTGTGATAGAATTTTCAAATTATAATTTTTTTTTAAGTTTAAATGACTTTTAATAAAATCACTGGAATTCCACAAAAAAAAAAAAAAAAGAAAGTAAGAATTTGATCTGAACTAAAAAAAAAAAATCATCACACAAAAAATATATTTGATTAAATGAGGATAAAAAATGATTTTATAAAGAAGTTTTTATTCTCTATGAATCTAAACACTGGTTACTAAACAAAGTTCTATCAACCAATCAGAAATCTGACTTTTATTTTAGTTTAAGGATCTCAGCTGTGGATCTATAGTAATAAGCATAAACACCAACACCAGCGTACAGCGGCTTGGTGAACTTGGTCTGAACTTTGTGGAGGAGAGTCATGTTGTTAGAAACATCGTAAAAACACAAAATACCTGCAAAAGAATTCAGAAAAACTCCTACTTTAAACACCCGAGAATCTGAGATGTGAGTTTGAACATTGTTGTGTTTAAATCTAGTATAGCTTTGATGACAAAATAAAGCCCATGATGCATCATTCCATCCAAACCCACAGTCTGTTCTGCTGACATCACTGTATGAAACTGCTACCCAACCACCCGATCCCTTCCACTCCACCTCCCAGTAACAACATCCAGACAGACTCTCTTTACTCAGGATCTGATATGATGAGAATCTCTCTGGACAATTTTTAAACTGGTTTTGTCCCATTAATGTTATTTTCCTGTTGCCCTCAGACAGACTCAGCAGTGTGTGTGCTGTGTCTGGATCCAGTGTGAGATCACAGGAGTATTTTAAGAAGTCAGCTCTGGTCTTTGGTTCTGACAGTAAAACATCCACCTTAGAAACTACCAGTGAGATGTTTGTCCACGTGTCCGTCAGGACGTCCTGTAGTTTCTCTCTGAGCTCAGACACAGCTTTTCCTACATCCTCAAAGTAACCCAGAGGACGGACAGAGATCTTCTCTGACTCTCCTGGTTCACTGAGTGCTGACACAGAGAGGTAGCTGAGGAGGAACTGGTTGGGATCTTGTGTGTGTGAGAGCTGCTCCAGCTCCATGTCCTTCCTCTTCAGCTCACTGATCTCCTTCTTCAGCTTCTCCTCAAGCTTTTTCACTCGACTTCCTTCAGTTTCCTGCTGGGATCTGATCTGCTGCTTCACATCAGAGCTTCTTTTCTGGATGAGATGGATCAGCTGGTTGAAGATCTTCTCACTGTCCTCCACTGTTTGATCAGCAGAGTGATTTATGGCCTTCAGCTCCTGCTCAAGCAGCTTCACGTCTTTCTCTCTGTCCTGGATTTTATTTTGGATTTCTTCTCTGGTCCCTTTCAGCTCCTCCTTCTTCTCCATACTTTCTGCGGTGGCTGACACGATGTCATGGCCTTTATGTTCATCCATCGTGCAGATGAGACAGATGCTCTGCTGATCAGTGCGGCAGAACATCTTCTTCACCTCATCGTGACGAGAGCAGACGTGTTCATGGAGCTTCTTGGAGGGTTCCAGCAGCTGATGCTTCTTTAACTGATCCACATTGTAATGAGGCTGGATGTGGCTCTCACAGTAAGACACCAGACACACCAAACAGGACTTTACAGCTTTTAGTTTCCTTCCAGTGCACACATCACAGGCCACATCTTCTGCTCCAGCATAGCAGCGATCAGCAGGAGCAGCTTGGACTCCACTTTTCTTCATCTCCTCCACTAAAGCTCCTAGAATGTTGCTTTTTACCAGGACAGGCCTCGATGTGAACGTCTGCCTGCACTGAGGACAGCTGATGATCTTCTCCTCTTTTCCATCCCAGAAGCTTTCAATACACTTCATGCAGTAGCTGTGTCCACAGGGAATAGTCACCGGGTTCTTCAGGAGATCCAGACAAATGGAACAAGAGAACATTTCTGTGTCGATCTGAACTCCTTTCTGCGCCATTTTGATCCTCGGTGACGGTGAAAGTTTCACTTTCTCTGAAATAGAAACCAGTGTGAACTCTGATAATGTGCATGTGCAGTGAGTGAGGAGGTGTGGTCTTCTCTCTCTCTCTGTTGGTTTCAACCAATCATCAAGCTGGAGGTCTGATAGGAGGAAATGAAGACATAAAAAAACATCTGCTGTGTTTAAGATCAGGAAGAAGAAGGTGGAGGAGGAGTTCCTGGAGTCAGTCAGTTAGGGCTGCAACGAACTATAATTTTGGTGATCGATTAATCGGCCGATTATTAGACCGATTAATCGGCTAAAAATGACAACTTAAATATTATAAGTTTTTTGCTATATTATTGAATGTAATTGTGCAAAAACACACTCATAACCACATAAAACAATGCATTGGGTTTATTTAATTAAGTGCAAATGTTAATCTTTCTGTGAAATAAAGAAGTAGAATATTAACATTTATACAGCAAATATAAAATAATAAATCTAGTAAATCATAAGCACCAATAAAATATGCTTTAGTAGTACTGGCTAATAAAACATCAAATGTAAACTGATGACCATCCAGGATCACATTTGAAAACAAGAAATCTTTAACACTTTTAGAGATGTAAATTCAGAGGTATGGAACCAAACAAAAATCCGCTGGAAGGGCGGCCCATGTCCCCTGTTCGGGTTGGGCCCGGCCGGGCCAAAAATGGCCCCAGGTTAACATGAGTAAAAATATACAAAAAATAATCCAGTTGTGTAGTTTTAGTGAAAAAAACCCCCACCATCTTAACTGTAAAAATAGTAACTTTAATAAATAAAATATCCTGGGTCCATCTTTACCATTTATACTATAATAAACACATCAGTGTTTAAATTTCGTTCCTACCCTCACCATGGTGGGGGGTGCCCAACTAAAAACACTCATTGGTTTTGGGAAAAAATGGGCTTTGCAGTGTAGAGGAGGGGGTCTTAGATCCTGGATTAAATTTACCGATCTTTTTTTTTGAACCCTTCGCTTTCCGCCATTGACAGCGGCCTTATATCGGACGCAATAATTTCCAAAATAAGAGTCTGTGAATGAAGCGCTCTGCTTCACTCGTTTTCCCACAGAAAATAGTTAGTGTTGGGTTGTTTTTTTGCAGACAATAAAGTGTATTTAGCGAACAGTGGAATTGTTGTTTATTAGAAATAACGTCATGTAATCTTAATTATCGCTCCGGTTTGCCGTCTCCCGCTTTGAGTCCGACATGTTTTTTTTTCCAAATGTTCGTGCAGGGACGTTCCACTCCCGTGCAAAAACGTGTCCATTTTGCAAACTTTGCATATTAACGCGAGTCTTTTTCACATTTAGCGGAAAATAACCCTAATATTGGATGATTTTGTTTGTGTTTCTTTCCGCCATCTTGTTGACTCTCTCTGATAACAGGTGAGGTGAAATGAAGGCCAATGATTGGCTGCTTTCTACTTCTCCTCCTATTTTGGTAGCTTGCATCGTCAATTTGCTCTCTACTGCCCCACTTGGAGACCAATTTAAGTGCAGTTGACATTAAAAACTTTTCAGACAATTAATCGATGCCCAAAGCAGTTGACAACTATTTCAATAATCGATTTTAATCAATTAGATCGATTGGTTGTTTCAGCCCTACGGTCAGTCATCTTCTTATCCGTCTACCCCTTAAAGGGTTGCAGGGCTGGCGTGGGCGGACTCCATCCCGGCTGATTTAAGACGATGGGCAGGGTACACCCCAAACAGGTCACAAGTCTGTCGCGGGGCCACACACATACAACCATCCACACATTCATTCATTCCTGGGGGCAATTTTGGCACCGGCCAATCAACCTAGCATGCATGTTTTTGGAGGGTGGGAGGAAACCTGAGTACCCCCAGGAAACCCACGCAAACACAGGGAGAACATGCAAACTGAGTATGAGGGTTGACGCCATCCAGGCCGGCTGCTTTGTGCTGGTTTAGCTTCTCCAGCTGTTTCTTCACCTGGTAGGTGGTCACAGTCAGACTGGGGGTGAATGAGGTGGTAGGTGGAATGGAGGAAGGGGTGATGGTCTGTGGTCCTAGTGGGCTTAGTGTGGCAGAGGAAGATGGATGGATGATGGATGCAGCATTCAATAAGACTCATTTTATTTTTAGATTATTTAAAGTTCTTTGATGAAATCAAACTTGGAGTCTGGGGTCTGATTCCCAGCACTAGATGATGTCATCATCCTGCAGAGAATATCACACACTGAATGTCTCACACTACTTTCAACTTTTAGATTTGGACGAATTTAAAAAAAAAAAGAACAAGGAAGGGTTTTTATTCAATGAAAGTTTTTTAAGAAAGAAATTTTTTTAAAAATCATCCAAAACATCTTTTAACTTTTCGTGATAAAGTTTTCAAATAATAGAATTTTTTTAGTTTAAATGACTTTTAATAAAATCACTGGAATTTTCAAAAAAAAAAAAAAAAAAAAAGATGAAGCAAGAATTTGATCTGAACAAAAAAAAAAATCATCACACAAAAAATATATTTGATTAAATGAGGATAAAAAAATAATTTTATAAAGAAGTTTTTATTCTCTATGAATCTAAACACTGGTTACTAAACAAAGTTCTATCAACCAATCAGAAATCTGACTTTTATTTTAGTTGAAGGATCTTAGCTGTGGATCCAGAGTAATCCCAGTCATCATAAACACCAACACCAGCGTACAGCGGCTTGGTGAACTTGGTCTGAACTTTGTGGAGGAGAGTCATGTTGTTAGAAACATCGTAAAAACACAAAATACCTGCAAAAGAATTCAGAAAAACTCCTACTTTAAACACCCGAGAATCTGAGATGAGAGTTTCAACATTGTTGTGTTTAAATGTAGTACAGCTTTGATAACAAAATAAAGCCCATGATGCATCATTCCATCCAAACCCACAGTCTGTTCTGCTGATATCTCTGTATGAAACTGCTACCCAACATGCCTTCCCCCCCCACTGCACCTCCCAGTAACAACATCCAGACAGACTCTCTTTACTCAGGATCTGACCAGATGAGAATCTCTCTGGACTCGGATTAAACTGGTTGTATTGCATCACTGTTATTTTCCTGTTGCCCTCAGTCACACTCAGCAGTGTGTGTGCTGTGTCTGGATCCAGTGTGAGATCACAGGAGTATTTTAAGAAGTCAGCTCTGGTCTTTGGTTCTGACAGTAAAACATCCACCTTAGAAACTACCAGTGAGATGTTTGTCCACGTGTCTGTCAGGACGTCCTGTAGTTTCTCTCTGAGCTCAGACACAGCTTTTCCTACATCCTCAAAGTAACCCAGAGGACGGACAGAGATCTTCTCTGACTCTCCTGGTTCACTGAGTGCTGACACAGAGAGGTAGCTGAGGAGGAACTGGTTGGGATCTTGTGTGTGTGAGAGCTGCTCCAGCTCCATGTCCTTCCTCTTCAGCTCACTGATCTCCTTCTTCAGCTTCTCCTCAAGCTTTTTCACTCGACTTCCTTCAGTTTCCTGCTGGGATCTGATCTGCTGCTTCACTTCAGAGCTTCTTTTCTGGATGAGATGGATCAGCTGGTTGAAGATCTTCTCACTGTCCTCCACTGTTTGATCAGCAGAGTGATTGATGGCCTTCAGCTCCTGCTCAAGCAGCTTCACGTCTTTCTCTCTGTCCTGGATTTTATTTTGGATTTTTTGTCTGGTCCCTTTCAGCTCCTCCTTCTTCTCCATACTTTCTGCGGTGGCTGACACGATGTCGTGGCCTTTATGTTCATCCATCGTGCAGATGAGACAGATGCTCTGCTGATCAGTGCGGCAGAACATCTTCTTCACCTCATCATGACGGGAGCAGACGTGTTCATGGAGCTTCTTGGAGGGTTCCAGCACCTGATGCTTCTTAAACTGATCCACATTGTAATGAGGCTGGATGTGGCTCTCACAGTAAGACACCAGACACACCAAACAGGACTTTACAGCTTTTAGTTTCCTTCCAGTGCACACATCACAGGCCACATCTTCTGCTCCAGCATAGCAGCGATCAGCAGGAGCAGCTTGGACTCCACTTTTCTTCATCTCCTCCATTAAATCTGCTAACATGTTGTTTTTTACCAGGACAGGCCTCGACGTGAACGTCTGCCTGCACTGAGGACAGCTGATGATCTTCTCCTCTTTTCCATCCCAGAAGCTTTCAATACACTTCATGCAGTAGCTGTGTCCACAGGGAATAGTCACCGGGTTCTTCAGGAGATCCAGACAAATGGAACAAGAGAACATTTCTGTGTCGATCTGAACTCCTTTCTGAGCCATTTTGATCCTCGGTGACGGTGAAAGTTTCACTTTCTCTGAAACAGAAACCAGTGTGAACTCTGATATTGTGCATGTGCAGAGAGTGAGGAGGTGTGGTCTTCTCTCTCTCTCTCTCTCTCTCTCTCTCTCTCTCTCCCTGTTGGTTTCAACCAATCATCAAGCTGGAGGTCTGATAGGAGGAAATGAAGACATAAAAAAAACATCTCCTGTGTTTAAGATCAGGAAAAAGAAGAAGGAGGAGGAGTTCCTGGAGTCAGTCAGTTAGGGCTGCAACCAACTATTATTTTGGTGATCGATTAATTGGCCGATTATTAGACCGATTAATCGGCTAAAAATGACAACTTAATTATTATTAGTTTTTTGCTATATTATTGAATGTAATTGTGCAAAAACACACTCATAACCACTTAAACAACGCCTTGGGTTTATTTAAGTAAGTGCAAATGTTAATCTTTCTGTAAAATAAAGAAGTAGAATATTAACATTTATACAGCAAATATAAAATAATAATTCTAGTAAATCATAAGCACCAATAAAATATGCTTTAGTAGTACTGGCTAATAAAACATCAAATGTAAACTGTTGACCATCCAAAACTCAGTGGTTAGAGCGTTCGCCCACGGACCGGAAGTTCGCGGGTTTGCATCCCACAGAGAGCACATTTAGGGTCCTTGGAGAAGACACCTAAACTCCTGTTTCTCCCACCATTGGCGCCGTTGTGGGCAGCCTGCTGCGGTGTAAGGAGTACAGCACACAAATTTCCCGGTGAGGGATGAATAGAGTAATCCTTCTTATTTCATTTCTTATTTTAGTTTAAATAAGATTTTTTTTTTTTAAAGTTAATTGATGCACTTTAAATCTTTTCTGTTTCAGACTAAAAAACAATGTTAATAAAGCTGCTCTTTGTTGTACGTTTGCTTTTACTTTTTTGTTTTCTTTAATGTTAATGAGGATACAATGTTATGCAGAGGTTTACTTAGAACAATTTCATAGACAATGATACTAATTATAGTCACAGCGGAGAGTGGGGGGAGGAATATTTTCTTCTTCCTAGGGGGGCGCAACAGGAAATAATTGAGAAACACTGCTATGTACTAATTCACCATAGTGTCATGCCCATTGGGTCCTTGGATGCAAAATTTTGGCCAAAAAATTAAACAAAGTCTGCAGATAGTTTCTAAAATAATTTTTTTTGTAAGTTACTAAAAGTGTCAAATAAAACCCCAAAAATCACACATTTTTGTTTTAAAGTCATACACTTGGAAAAAACAACCCAAATAACACATAGTGATGAATGTTTTAATGTTTTTTATTGTTGTGGTTGCACAAAACCAAAGCATCTCAAAGAACTGTCTTCATGAGACATATGACATACTGTACATGTGCTTGGACACAGCTTAAAACAGGACGTGTGTACATCTCCAGAAGAGTAAAATACCGTAGCAAAAACGGCATGTCCTACTGTGATCAAAGCTAAAGAAACCTGGGTGAAGTACCCTCTACCCCCTTCTGATGTGGGGATGTGGAAGGAGGAAGACGAGGATCCAAATGCAGGACAACAAAACAGGATTTATTAACCAAAAGTCCAGTAAGGTTGGCTGGAACGGATGAGGAGGGTGGCGACAATAACCCGCCAAAGATGTCTGGAGTGACTGCCTGATGATTATCAGAATAATCATCATCAGGTGTCCCTAATCAGGGTGATGAGTGAAGGTCCTGGGCTCCCTCTGGTGGCAGGGGAGGGGATCATGACAGACAGGGACAGTTTCCCAACCCTAGGGAAAGACGAAGAACCTGAAAGCAGCCTGTCAGAAAAACAAGAATTTGTACTACCTGCTAACCTGCTGTTAGCTTGCTGTGATATCATGTGGGACTTTCAGAGCCATTCGTCTGTCCGAACGTTTTCATCCACATCACCACCACCCAACAATAATAGATATTACTTTTGGCTCCTACATTAACCACTGGTATAGTGCCTTAATAACAGCCCGGTACGGGTACAGGTGCATCCATAGTCATTTGGGCCAGATTGGACCCTTTGATGGCCCGACTTTGACCTGCGAATCTTGTGTTGGAAACCGATGGTGTGAAGAAAGCTGAGAGCATAGAAGGAATACAGATGAGGGTTTGTGAGATGGAGAACATCAAAGGAGCTGGTGAAGCAGCACAGAAGGTTGTTATTTAAGAAAATTAGCGGGGAGCAGGAGCAGTGGGGATTGGGGGCGTGGAGGGTGTTCTGAAGGATGTGCTGAAGAGCCCAGGGTTGGGAAACAAAAGAAATATAACCAGAAAACACAGGTTGGGATTGTATATGTGGAGAGAATGTCAAAGCAAAGAGAAACGTGATGTTCAGTCATCTCAGCTTGTTGGTTGCCATGGTAACACCTCTGGGGTGATGACAGCTACTGCTGCTGCTGGCGGCTTCCCATCGCCGGGATGAGCTTGCCGGGATCCGTCAGGAGAGCTGCAAACAGTTTGATCCAGTCTCGTATGAGTTGTTGCTGTGGCAACGCCCACACATTCATTAGATCAAACCACCTGTTAAAAAGATCAAAAGTCACCGCTACGCCCCCTTGTGGTTGAAACCCAAACATGTTTTTTTATTGAGTATTGTCCCCGATGAGACTGAAGTCTGAGTTTTTAGTCCGTCATGGTGGAAACTGATGGAAATACTTTGAAGGGGCGGGGGGGGCATGATGACTGCTGCCGGTCAATTGGGAAGAAATCCGAGACATCTGATGCAGACAGAGTGGAGATAATTTTATTTTCTAAATGTGTCTTTTCGATCGCAGATAGTCAGACTAAACAGCGCGGCGTATTGACGTAGACTGTTTCCTGTTGAGTGGGCTGCGGCTTTAGAGTGCTTCCGATCAATTTCAGATCAATGCAGGAAACTTGTAACATTTGTAAGCATTTAGTGTCTGCAAGCAGAATAACAAACGATAGCAGCTTAAAAAACAAAGGAAAAAATCATAGAGAATAAAGTCGAAGCCAAAACACCGAACAATATAGCCGACTTGTATCGCACACTGAGTTTATGATGAACGGTGGAGGTGATGCAGTCATGTATGTCAGCTTTTTAAACTTTTTGGCCTCTATCTTTGGTCACATAACCAATATCAAGCCACTCTTAAAGAAGAGTAGTCTTGATGCCACAGTACTTAAAAACTATCGGCCTATTTCAAACTTACCGTTTACAGAAACAATTCTTGAGAAAGTTGTTTACCAACAACTGACAACATTTATTTAGTGAACAACTCATTTGATGTCCTCCAGTCAGGTTTTAGACTTTATTATAGCACAGAGACAACTCTGATCAAGGTAACAAATAACATTCGTATGAACACTGACGCTGGCAAAGTCTCTGTTTTAATCCTGTTGGACCTGAGTGGTGCGTTTGACACTGTAGATCATGAGATCCTTCTACAGGGGCAAGAGAACTGGGTTGGTGTTTCTGGTACTGCACTTAATTGGTTTAAATCTTGTTTAGAAGGACGCAAGTATTTTGTAGAAATTGTGTGTCAGATCACATGCCTTTGACCTGAGGGGTCCGCCAGGGGTCAATTCTTGGACCCCTGTTGTTTAACCTCTACATGCTGCCATTAGGGCAATTGATAGCCAGTAATAACGTGTCCTATCACAATTATGCAGATGATACTCAGATTTGTGTCACCGACAGCAGGTGAACATGGACCTGTGGATTCACTCTGTCACTGTGTTCAGCAAATCAGAGTCTGGATGCAAAACAACTTTCTCCACCTAAACTCAGACAAAACTAAAATCATTGTCTATGACCCACAGAAACAAAGAGAAAGTGTCATCAGTTACCTTCAATCTCTCTCTCTAGAACCGACAAATCAAGTTAGAAATCTTGGAGTGATAATGGACTCAGACTTTAACTTCAACAGTCACATCAAATCAATTACATCAGCAGCCTTTTACCACCTGAAAAACAGCCAAAATCAGAGGTTTGGTTTCTAAAACAGTCTTAGAGGTTCTTATCCATGCATTTGTTTCCAGTAGGTTAGATTATTGCAACGTCTACTCAGTGGTCTGAACAAAAAGGCCTTAAAACAGCTGCAGTTTTTTTTTAAATACTGCTGCTCGAGTCCTAACAAGAACTAGAAAATTTGATCACATTAGTCCTGTGCTCAAGTCTCTGCACTGGCTTCCTGTGGCTCAGAGAACAGACTTTAAAGCTGCTCTGCTTGTGTTTAAGTCTCTCCATGGTCTAGTACCAAAGTACATCTGTGATATGTTAGTACCTTATGAACCATCTAGAACTCTGAGGACCTCCGGAACCGGCCTCCTGCTGGTGTCTAGAGTCAGGACTAAACATGAACCATCTAGAACTCTGAGGACCTCTGGGACCGGCCTCCTGCTGGTGCCTAGAGTCAGGACTAAACATGAACCATCTAGAACTTTGAGGACCTCTGGGACCGGCCTCCTGCTGGTGCCTAGAGTCAGGACTAAACATGAACCATCTAGAACTTTGAGGACCTCTGGGACCGGCCTCCTGCTGGTGCCTAAAGTCAGGACTAAACATGAACCATCTAGAACTCTGAGAACCTCCGGGACCGGCCTCCTGCTGGTGCCTAGAGTCAGGACTAAACATGAACCATCTAGAACTCTGAGGACCTCTGGGACCGGCCTCCTGCTGGTGCCTAGAGTCAGGACTAAACATGAACCATCTAGAACTTTGAGGACCTCTGGGACCGGCCTTCTGCTGGTGTCTAGAGTCAGGACTAACCATGGAGAAGCTGCATTTCAATTTTATGCTGCAAAAGTCTCGAACAAACTTCCTGAGGCCGTGAAACAGGCCTCTACTGTGACCATGTTTATATCTAGGCTGAAAACACTTCTGTTTAACTGTGCTTTTGATTAATTGCTCTTTTTATCCGTTTTAATGATTTTATTTATTTATTTTTTAAACTTTTTAATTCTATGTTTTTGTAATTTTAATGCATTCTTTTTTTCCTTCTTATGAAGTTCTTTGTTTTACATTTTGAATGAATTGTGCTACAAATAAACTTGCCTTGCTTATCATAAACTTTATTAGTTCATCGAGAGTTGGTATCAAGTTAGTATGAGCAATTTTGTCAAAAGCCCTTCACTGGATCTGGAGACATCGTGTCTACAAGATTTTTGGACCTTAACCTTTGCACCTTTGAGTTGTGATCACATGACCCTGAAAACTGAATCAGTTCATCTATAGCTGGTACTGATTAAAGTTGAGCAGTTTTATTGAAATCGCTTTGATGTTTCAGAACCATAAACAGTTTGAGTTTTTAATGTTGACAACATAAGAATATTAAACTTTTAGATGAATATTTTTCAACAACAGTTGATTAATTTAACTTTTTTGTTCTGTTTATTCAATCAAATGACTTTTAATTAAAAATGAAATCATTTAAGGTCCATGGGGCGTTAGACTAGTGGTAGAGATCCTGTCTTTCGTCCAAAAAAACCTGGTTTGATTCCCGCTAGGCGCAAGCCGTCCCATGGGATAACAGAAAACACACGAAAGGACAGAAAATAAAAACCCTGAAAAGACAAAAAAAGATTTGTTCATTTAAATTAATAACACACGTTTTTAGGATGTGGCAGTTTTGTTAGCCACAGAGCGGCTTTATTTGGCTCCAAATCCAATCAATCTGTTCAT